>JADLZL010007352.1:0-600000 GCA_015844335.1 Chrysopogon serrulatus
AGTGCGGCTGCAGGGGAAGAGGGAGCCCCAGCCCCCCAAGATCACAAAGGCAAAGCGGCAGACATCCATGGAGGTGGAGCCACCAGCAGCTGCCGCGGCCGCTGTAGCAGCAGCGCTTCTGAAATGCCGCGGCGACGGTGGCGGCATGGAGCCAACGCTCGAGGCCTTCGGTAAGGCGGGGTCGAGGAGCCCGGAACCGCGAGGCCGCCACAGGGCGTCCACAAGAACCGGACGGCACTCCCGGGCCAAGTCGCCGCCGGGGGAGGAGGAGGACGAGGAGGAAGAGGAGGAGCCGCTCCGGCGTGGGCTCGCGGCGGCTCAGGCGCGGGCGCGGGCGCGGGCGCGGGCGCGGCGGAAGGCGGGGGCACGCCACTCCGTCGCCGTCCTGGAAGCTGGAGCCGTCGCCGCCGCGGCCGGAGGATGAGGCGCGGGCCGAGGCGGATTCGGGAGCGGGGAGGAGGGGGCGCGCCGGCCGCTTCGGCGCGGCAGCTGGGCGCCACCCTGTGGGAGATCCAAGACGTCATCCGGGCCGCCGGCGCTGGCCGACGGATCCGGCGCCGCGGGCGGAGGGTGCCCGCTGCCGATGACGCCAGTGCGGATGCGGATCGGGTATGAACTTTGCCATCCGCGTCGCTTTTCCCGGTCCACTTGGTGACGCGAGTGGTCAGCTTTGATGTCTCTATGCGTGCATCATCTAATGGTTCCCTTTCCACCTTTTTTTTGTGGGTTTCTTGGATCACGTCACTCGATCTTGCGTCAAATCACTCAAACAACGCTTCCTTTTAGTCCCTAATAAAAAACTTTGGAGGATTAGCAGCTATTACGTGCTTGTTCCCTTGTGTGGTTAACATTAGCTGTTTTCAGTGCTTTCGAGTGTTACTAATTTTACATGCCTTTCAGTGACAAACTGACAGCATCAGATAGAATGCAAAAAAGTGAGTTATGAAGCATCTCACCCCTTCCACAGGCTTCCACAATGTAACATCCTTTTCGGTTCTTTTATCAGAAACAGTTCGATACTCATAGTCTACTACTAAGGAGACTGTGATTCAATTATAGTTTGGTAGTGTACTGTTAAGTCTTGGTTGTAGGTTGCATATACTCCTAGTTTTTTTTTAAAAAAAAAAAAAAAAATCTTCTCCACCTACTTTTGTTGAATTTTAAGAGCGAGCAAGTAAATGCAACCATAAAAGCTGAATTCTAGTTTTGTGATAGTATTGTCTGTACGACTCTTGCAATTGTATATTTGCTGGTACTCGTTTATGATGGTACTGGATATATGGTGGATCTGTAGGTGGCCACTGTACAGTACTGTTGTTATTCCGGCTTTTTGTTGTGTGGGTGATGCACCGTGTTTTTCTGTTGAGCAGTATCAGCTATATAATTGTGGTCATGGTACAGAGAATTCTGGTTGCAGATGGAAGTCCAGTTAAGTATTTGCTGGTACTCATTTGGTTTGAAGTGTTTTAGTGTAATTTGCAGATGGAAACCTAGACCTGAAGTCCAGTTATATTAGAACATCACTGGTTGATTATTTAGATTGCCCAAATTGATAAGCTAAGCGAAACACAAAGATTATTAAAATTAGTGCTGCATGGACATCTAATCTAATATGGACCAAAGATTGGCTGATAAGTTTGGCACACTTGCATGTATGACTATCATCTCTGTGGTGGACTGAGCTTCCGTGTCAACATGTAGATGGGATTAGAATTATATACTAGATGATTCTGAGTTTATTTCTTTTTAATGTTTTTATGACATTTATCATCCTACTCCCTCCGTCCCTAAATAAGTGTAGTACTCGCTTCCAAAGAAGTCAAACGCTTATAAATTTGACCAAATATATACAAGGAAATACTAATATTTATAGTACATAATTAGTATTATTAGATAGATCATTGAATCTATTTTCATAATAAACTTATTTGGAGATACAACTGTTGCTAATATTTTCTATAAATCTGGTTAAATTTAAGAAAGTTTGACTTGCACGAATATTATAGCGATACTTTATTTGGGGACAGATGAGTAAGGCCTAAGGGCATACTCATACCTTTGTCTCGTTTTGTATGCTTTATTTCCTTTGTTTGTGATTTCTCCTAATATAGCTTCTGTTTTACCGAGCTACCTATTTTTTTTTCCTCTAGGAATCACCAAAATACATTGTGCTCTTGAGTATTTAGTGCGCTTGTACAATTGTACTTGATATTTTTGTTCAGTTATTTATTCACGAGAACGTGGAGAAACCTTTGCCTCTGTTAGGGACATTGGAGAAGTGGTATAGAAAGTGTATCAGGTGGTGGTTGCAACATTTTTAAGTATATAAGTATGTAACGGGTAGGTGTGAAAAAATTGCGTAGATCTAAAAACTTGCAATATGCACTTTATTCTTGTTTAGTTGTTTATGCATTTGTTTTTCTGCGGCCAAGTTCCTTTTTCTTGATGTACTAGAGGGGCCTTGGTTCCTGTTCACGCCATGCAACTTAATAAGGCTCCCCTCACCTCCGTCATATCAGTTGGAAACATAGTTTGTTCATTCTTTTCTGATTCATCATGCATTCTTACTGCACAGCAGGATGTACATTTGCAGTTTGGTTTTTACTTACAAAGGACATTATAATAGTGCTCCACAGGGAGCAATGTAAACCTCTTATTTTGAAGGTATACGGTGATGCTTTTCGTTGAATATGACTAAGATTTGTGTCTTTTTCTTAAAAAAAATAATCCTATCCCTCTTCGTTCTGAATTTGACTTTCCTTGGGATCAATTAGTGGCAATCTTGCTTTGCACTCTGGATGTCACAGCTTGACTTTTTGCTGTTTCACAAAGGACATGCATACTGAATGTCATAAATTTCTTCCTACATTTCAGCCACGGAGTTCAGGTGGCTTTGGAGCACAAATTGCAGCTTCAGTCACGGAGCATGAGAAGTTACATGAAGAAAGATGTCACTCAAGACAGCCTCTCTCTCCTGCAAGTTACACTAGCTCAGTTGGGGTATATATGCATTCACTCCTTCTAAAGACTTCTTGGTTTACTTTGGTGTTTTACTTACAGCATTAATTAGAAATGCCAGTTCTGCTGACATCACTCTTCTGTCTCATGCTTGTCTATATAGGAAGTTATGGACTGTATTGTACTTGTTCAAATGCAATATATACATTCTATCATCTTGTGCACTGTTTTTATTGTGTCACACTTGTGATGCCATTGCATATTATTGGTTCCAAGTTCTGCAGCTAGAGACACTTTTGGATTAATACATGTTTCTCAAAAGCATCTAATCATTTGACAGGCAACCACAATAAACCTTATCAGCCCAACTCGGTCGTTGGATTGCAATGCCAGATTTAGGCAGCCAGGTAATGATATTAAAACGTCAACAGAGCTACTGAAAGTTCTCAATCGAATATGGAGCTTGGAAGAACAGCATGCAGCTGATGTGTCAGCAATGAAGGGATTGAAACGAGAATTGCATCATGCCCAGGCATGCATTCAAGAACTTATGCAAGAGAGGCAGCGGTATCATCATGAAATTGATTCACTAGCCAGGCAAGCCACTGAAGACAAAATTGCTCGAAGGAGCAAGGACCAAGAGAAGATGAGAGCAGCCCTTCGTTCCCTGCAAGAGGAGCTTGAAGATGAGAGACATCTAAGGAAACATTCTGAGACTCTCCATAGGAAGCTAGGCAAAGAGCTATCCGAGATGAAATCAGCATTTTGCAAGGCTGTGAAGGCTTTGGAGAAAGAGAAGAAGACAACCTGCCTGTTGGAGGATCTTTGTGATGAGTTTGCTAAAGGAATCAGAAACTATGAGGAGGAAGTCAGGTTATTAAAGCAAAAGCATGTAAAGGAGTATGAACATAAGTTTGACAAGTCTGTAGTTCATATTTCAGAAGCATGGCTTGATGAGCGAATGCAGATGCATAAGACTAATATGAGAGAAGATTTGTCTGGGAAAACCTCAATCACAGAGCGGCTGAGCAGTGAGATTCAGGGTTTTCTTCATCATGCTAAAAAGGCCAGGTAATTCTAAGAATGATAACTTAGACAATGGTAATGAAAAAGCGTGATGCAAGTTTGTGCCGGCAGTCCCTTGAGTCAGTCCATCTGAATGGAGCCACTAGTGCCCCTCGGCTAGCTGAAGATGATGATGGCAGTTCTGTTGCCAGTGACTTGCATTGCTTTGAACTGAACATGCATGGAGGTGCCATTAGGAATCATGACCTTGCAGGAACTCGGAGGAGGGTTACAGGTTGCATGCATTCACCAATGCGACGGCTGGAATATTCCAATGGTGTATCTGTCAAAGGTTCACCGATGTCAAATGCACCACCTTGCTCAAAGAAAGAAAAGACAAGGTCTAGCATCAGCAGACAACAATTTATCACCTCAACACCAGAAATTTGCTCACGCAATGACGCTAGCCTTGCTCCTGGAGATGAGCAGAACGAAACTGTCATGACCCAAGTCTCTAGGCGATTACGTGATGACCTGTTGAAGATCAAATCAGAGGCTCCTCAACATGCATATTTAGCACAGAAATCAAAACAGCCCCGAACAAATCAATTTCATGAATCTACTTCACGGGATCTTTGTGATGTGCGCAGTCCAGCACGGCATCTGAATAACCCAGCCCAGTCCTTGGGTTGCGAGATATCTGGATCCCCAGCTCATCAGCTCATAGGCACAAAGGAGAACACTCTGAAGGCGAAACTACTGCAAGCAAGGCTAGAGGGGCAGCATGCTCGACTGAGTGCATCAGTATTCCCCTTGATCAGCACAAGAAGGAAGTGAGGACTCCTGAGCTTCCATGGTTTTGATCCGCAACACATATAGTTGCAATTGTAAGATATCGACTGAATAGCTGAATATTGGCTACAGGCATTTGGACTCAGTGTTAGGTGTTCCTGCATGCCCCAAGTTGCAGGTTATGTGAATCCTAGATCCAGCTGCTTATGGTTTTCGTTGTAGATTTGATATGCTAACCGTCAGACTAGAAGCGAATTGAGATGGACATGGTATCACTTCTTGTAAGTTTTGTACAGTAATAATTTGTAGTTATTTATACTTTGCTTTAGCCATGACGAATCTTTGCCCCTTTTCTCGAAACGAAAAACGGTCTGAATGTACTGCAATTTTTCACCTCCAAACTTCCTCAGTTCCTTAGAGCCACTAGTTAAAACTAGTATAGTGTCAATGCTAACGCCACGGTGGCATTTCAAAGATGCACACTAAAACAAGCAAATGACGATGTGTTTCTTAAAACCTTGTGGTAGATCACCGGTTAGAGAATTAAAGCAGCGATCTACATGTCAAATCAAAAGGGATAAACAGTTGAACAAGATATACATATAAAAACAGCTTCACGCCCAACACATTTAAGTTGCTTGATCACTTCCATTAGTATACAGGTATGAAGCATCCGAATTTTGTTTAAAGTGACTGACACAGATTTTGCTTCAACAGAATATATATACTATGGTTGGCTACACATAAACTCACATAAACTCTTACGTCATCAAAAAAAAAAAAAGTATGCATGGAGAGTTAGTGCGTGCACAGATGAATACTTTTCTAACTTCTGATTCACTCTCCCCAACATGTCCAATAGCTCAGGCCCTAGTTCCATAAGAAGAATTATCATTATTGTGAATTTGAAAAGGCAAGCTCTTGTAAACACTTGTTTTTTGTCTCCCTCTTAATAAAATCTCTGTAGGGGCTGCGGCCCCTCCAGTTCTGTCAAAAAAAAATTGACAATGCAAAGTAAAAATATGGAAAACTAAAGAAAAGTTACCTTAATATGAATAAAATTAGCCCCTGCCTCATGTGCCACTGCTTTTGCTATTAGTGTCTTCCCACAACCCGGAGGTCCAAAGAGCAGGAAGTGAGCTTGCAAATTCACTCCAAATACCTTAAAAGACATATAACAACGATAACATAAAAAAAAACCCACAATAATATAGTAAGAGACATTACAAACTACCACAATAAACACCACACAGATGCCTGTAACTTAACTTCAGTATAAATAAATAATGTATGAGCTCCTAGCTTCTGATGTGCCTATCACTATGGCCTAAAGCATAACAGATAACAGACAGAAGCAGGAAGTGTAAACACAGTTCGCTGGAATATACAGTAACTACAACTCCGTATAAGAAGTGTAAAACACAGTTCGCTAGTTAGTTAAGTACAATTCAGTACTCACCTCATAATCTTCAGGATTCTTAATACATCTAACAATGCAGCAGTGGAATTCTCTCCTCAAAGAATCAAGACATCAAGACCTCCAACATCGTCCCATGTGACATCAGGGATAGAAGAAAAACTCTCTCTTCTCAAAGATGGTTGGACCTTTTTTTGCTGCTTCCTTCAGCAAGTGTCATGAACCAGAGGGAAAAAACAAAAAAATGCAAATTGAAAATTTTAATATCCATTGGAAACTTATAAACTTAACAACTGAAGTAAACTTAAGGGATGTCCAAATATATAATGTGATACAGTCATGAGAAGCCAGAAAGAAAACGTCAATCTGTTGCAATCCATAGCAGCTTACACAACACGAAATTAAAAGCAAAAACTAATGTACTAAAAAATAAAAGAAAAATACAAAGGCTTTTGGGGAATATGGAAAGCTATATATTCTGAATCTATATTACATTTAGTGAAATAACAAAAGATTCTTGGGCTTTAGCTCTACATGTTTAAATAACAAAGATTACCTCGAAGTCAGCCATGTTAATATGTAAGCTCTCCACCTTGACTGCATCCCAAGGTTTGCCTCCACCAGTCAGGCCTGTTGTTTCCATCATGCTCATGAGAATACTGAAATCTTCTTTCATCAATTATTCTCTTCATTGCCATATTACCTGCATTATATCAATTAAAGCCTTCAAGCACCAAATCAAACATGATTGAAACACGCAAAAGGCAATAGGCGGTGGCTCACCGATATGGTGGGGATGGTAGTGAAGATCTCGCCGAGCTTGAACATGGAAAGATGGTGGTTTTAGCGATGGCGTCGAGGATGACCGCGAGGATGCGCATCTCCTTTGCGAAGAGCTGGCTTAAGAGCGTCCCGAACGTGAGCCCCATCTTCATCCACGCCGTCTCTTTCACCACCTGCAGAATCGTAAACTGTTCATTCACAAACCCTACCAAACAACGGATCGCGAACCCCCAGCGCGTCTAGGCTACGACGACGCTGATCTGAACTGGTGCGATCCAACACCACCCTTGTCCTCGTCAGTCCTTTGTTTAAGCTGGCCACGCCACCGGTTGCCGTCGAGGCCAGCTTTAGGGTACGGCAACCGCAACACCTAGATGGCCCGGGCCGGCCGCCGCCGCCACCCCATTTAGGCGAGCGCATGATCACAGATTCACAGCAGGCCGTAGTTGTACATTCGCGACCGTTCCTAGCGCGTGACGTAGCTGGGCAGGTGTTCCAGTCAGAGCCGTCCCAATAGTTTTTAGGGCCCTTGGACAAGCAAGATAGTAAGGGCCCGTCAATCTATTGTTTTAATATGTCGATTGAAGTATGTAGTAAGGCCCTTTACGATTCTACTAGTGGATCTCCTTGTTTTTTTGTTTATAAGCATTTGATAAATATTTCTTCAGCAGCATTGAATCGAACATGTTCAAAAAAAAATATATTGAATTAGAAATTTAGAACCCTATCACAAGTAATATGGAATGACTGAAATTTAGAACAAATTTCCCACAGCCTACGGCCTTCTTTTGTCCCTGCGTGGCTTGTGGAATGAAATAATTAAATTAATGGATTGATGTGTTAAACAATTAAATTAATGGATCACCTATTCGCTTTAATCGCTTGATGTGTCTGTTAGCATATATGGATTGGATTGCAAGGTCAACATATATGGATTGGATTGCAAGGTCAAAAAATAACGCTGAAACTGCTCTATGCGCAAGTGCTGGCCGCCGAGATCCTATACTGAATCTCGATGAATTGAACTGATGAACTAAAATCACTTACTGCAGGCTCGCCGGAGTTACAGACGGAGGGATCGCGGCGCCGTGGCCTTGACGGCCGCCCGCTAGCGAGATAAGATCGGGGAGATTAATTGGGAATGCCGGAACGCCGCAAAGCATCAGCATCACGCCGTCACGCAATGACATGGAGTCGAGAAGGGTTGCCGCACAGACTGAATACATGTATGTAGTGTATACTCATGGGCCCCCTGGCGCCATGGGCCCCCGGGCATCGCACTGTCTGACTCCCCCTCTAGGATGGGCATGGTTCCAGTGTCTGGTGAGTGCAGGCAGGGCTGTAGGGCGTGAAGATGGCGAGCCGCCGCCGCGTGCAGCAGGCGATCACCGACAAGCGTGGTCGTTGCCTTGATTTGCGCCATAAGGAGGATACGCATTCGCCATAAGGAGGATAGGGGTGGGACTTGGGAGGATGAATGAGGGTGCATCAAGAGGGACCATCTCACCGAGGGATGTTTTTCTCGTGTGGATCTAGAAGAAAAGGATGATGCATTAGTAGGATAATATAATGCCTATGGCCACCTGCCGGGCGAAGTCACCACACGAGTAGCACAGAAAGAGTAGGAACGCCAGCGAGTCTGCCTTAGTGTGTTTTGGTATTTCTGAATGTCTGAATAAGTCTTCCAATACAGAGTTGGACACTTTGTGCTGATACAATTTATTGGCCCACTGGCCCGACTCGTCATGCGCTGAATAGAAGACGTAAGATGTAACAACTATGCTTTTCTCCCTAGGCTTGCGCCCTCCACAAAAAAACGCCTTCTTCCCTTGATTGTTCGTTGTTGCACCTCCCTCACTTAGGAGCAATATGCAACAAAAGGTTTTAGTTGGGATATATGAAAAGAGGGTGGATCATGGTATAGTATAGTTAGAAAGATCCAAGAGATAAGCCACTGAGCCAATGTACTCATATGGGCCAAAGTACTTGTATGCCAATTTTGGCAAGGGTCTGTTTACCACAGTAAATTGAGTATAAGGTTACAACTTCAACCAAACCTAATCTCACATAGCAAATTGAAAGTTAGTGTGTTTTTGTCAACTAAAATCTTCATTCATTCTATTACGGCGTTTTGGCCGGGTTGTGTTCTAGTGACTGTAAATGAGATTTGTAAAGTGAGCAATGACTTCTACCACTAATGAAGAGGTATTGTCTATCACTATTAGGGTTACACCAACATTTGGCTCATAAGCATATAATACTTTGGAAGGTGAACAACCAAGTGAAGTATGGTAGGAAGAATTTTACCACAGTTCAGCAAGGGAAAGCAAAGATATATAGGATTTTGGAGTCTTGAGTAGAACATCTAAAAAATCTAAACATTGAAGTTCAGCAAGAGAAATCCAAGATTTCTAGGATTTTGGAGTCTTGAACATAACATCTAAGAAACATTTCTAAACTTGATTCACCCTTTATGCTTGCCCATTAGTTTATGGGTGGTAAGTTGTGTTTAGCTGAAGATTAACTTTGTAGAACTTAAACAGATCTATACAAAAGTGGCTAAGGAGGTTGGTATCTCTATTTGTGACAATGGAATTAGGTAAAGCCATGCAGCTTCACCACATTATCCATGAACATGTGAGCAACTGTATTAGCAATATATGGATGTTTGAGTGGAAAGAAATGAGGAAACTTTGTGGCCTATCCACTACCACCAATATGACACTGTATCCTTTAGATTTGGGAGGCCATCAATAAATAAAATCCATTGACAAGTCTCTCTAGAGTCTAGACACAACTGAGGGCTGCATGAGTCCCATTATGGGATCTTTGCAAGGTGTATTTGGCATGCAGATAGAAAGAACATTGCTTTATACAACTCTCTGCATCTTGTTTCATTCCCTTCCAAGACAAATGCTTCTTGAGCTTGTAATAGGTTGTAGAGATGCTTGAGTGACCTCCAAGGGCACTTAAATGAAAAGCAACTATCAATTTGGTTTCCAATGCTAAATTTTGACCAATCCATATGTTGTTATTGTGCCTCCGATGAGTCCTTTGTCTAACGTGAAACCAACTGCATCTAGAATGGAAATTGACAACCTTGTGAGTAGTTGATGAGCTTGTAGGTCGGGTTGCATATGAGTTCAACACTTCCCAAATCCAGGCTGGTTGCACAATAGACTACTTGAACGGCCAACATATGAGCAACCATGGATAAAGCATCTAGAGCTACATTCTCTTTACCACACAAAAACTCCTTGTTCCATTGTTCTTCTTGGCCAATAAAACTTGTGATGCAAATGGACTATGACTATGAACGATTAGACTTGCTTGTAACAACTATTGCATTTGTGCTCTATCTTACTCTTGTGTTGTGATGAATAGTGATAGGGCTTGAAGTTGATAGAAACCGAGCTAGGTACCAATGGAATAGCATGATCATAGCTTCTTTTTCTGGTGGTAATGTCTTTCGATCAGTGAAGTCATCCTTGTATTTGTCCAGCAACTATATGAGGACAGGTGGTTTGTATTGGGTTCTCAAAAGGACATTGAGGTTTATTAGGAACATATTTTGTACTAGGTTCTCGAGAGGACATTGGAGGTTATCGGGAAGATAATCCATCGGGATAAATGCCCGCATATCATTGGCCTTAGTAGGGTTATACCCTTTGGTTGCTAAGATAGAATGCAATTCAAGTGGTTGTTAATTTAAGCCTTACAATTTGATTATTACGCATGCTTCTTGAAATTCTAGGGTCTTTTTGTTTCTAGTCACATTACATGGGACTATGTTGTAAATAAAAACAATTATACTGTAGCATAACATCATAAGGGTTCATGTCTAACACAATCATGTCACATGACAAAGTGTGTGACCTTGTCAATACCATTGGAATTCATTACTATTCTAGGAACAAGGGTAAACAATGTTCTGTGAGAGGAAGAGTGGTATAGTTCTGAATTATGAGATAGGGGAAGAGAAATAGATGAACAATTAGGATTAAATAAAGTATGAAGAATGGATGGTTAGGATACAATATTAACCTTGGAGGGTGTGATATGAAATCCCTATCCCAATATTGAAACAAGCCTAAAGGTAAACAAATGGTAGATAAATATTAAAGAGTAAAGAAAATTTTCCTTTTGTTTTTTTTACTTTTCATATTGTCTGTGTCTCTCTTGTGTTGGTCTTTAATCTAAACTCACACTGCTGGTGCTCAAACAAATTAAAACCATGCACATTTAATAACATGATCATTATATAAATGCCCAAGCCACAAAACACTCAAAGCAACTATACACAGTAAAGTATATGTTGGGCTACGTATTTTTACTTTTTAGGTAATCCTATCAGAGCAACTCTAGTCCAACATGCAACTTAGGCCACTAGTTTTTTCATTTGCATGCTGGCTTGCAAAAAATAGAGACCCAAATTTGCTTTCAACTCCAGCCTAAGACCCTATTGCTGGGGGAGGGATAGGGTCTTCCTTTTTTTAGGGGTCTAAAACTATATTTTGAGAGTCCTCTTAAAATAGGAGTCTAAATAAGAGACTCACTGAAGTTGTTTTTTTATTTGAGCTCCTAAAATTTAAAATAAGAGCATGTTTAGATGGTCCACTGAAATTGCTCTTGCAAATGCAAATCCTTTCGGACTCAAAAACTCCCGTTCAACGCTTCAAACTAGGAAGGGAACGAATGAGCCTACCTACCGGCCTGAACGTCACTGCCAGCCAGCCAACCAACAAATAATAATTAAATAATTGGTTTTCCTTTTTGTTTTTCGATCGATGAAAGAAAGAATGAAGAATCCTAAAGACGTCAGCGCAAGCAAGAGGTGCAGACGCGAACATTGATCAACATTCAACACCCATCCTACGTTCCCAGACCCGTCCACCGACACGCGGGCCCGCCCATACCGTAACAGCCTGGGGCTCACATCGTTGTCCAGGACGTCCGGCGTGAAGTGTATTTATCCACTTGCCCCCAGCCCCCCACCGCAGGGTACGAATTTACTCCGCCTTGTTCAGCTGTCCTTTTTCTTCACGTGCAATTCCATTTACAACCCAGGATTTCTCTGTACCATCACGACGCTACCCCTCCACGTCTCCGCTTCCCGTGTTCTTGTTCGTCTCCTTCCCCCGCCTCAGGCCCTCCTCACAAATCACACCTCTCTCGCTCCCGCATCGCGGTTTCCTTGTCGAAGCTTTGCTAGGTTTAGAGTTGGGGCCTCCGTCTAACCCCGTCAATGGTTCCTGAGACGGCTGTACTTCAGAGGTGAGGTGAGGTGAGGCGTGGGGACGCGCGTGGTTGATTGGTTCGAGGAGGCGGGGATGGACCCGGACTTCTCGCGGGCGAGTGGGGGGCCGAGCTTTGAGTTCGCCTTCAACTCGGTCAACTTCTCCGACCGGGTGTTGCGGATCGAGATCGTCGCTGGGGATGACGCCCTAGGAGCCAAGGGCGCCGCCGGCGAGGGGTGCTCATCACTTGCCGACTGGGCGCGCCACCGCAAGCGGCGACGGGAGGAGCTCCGACGCGGCAAAGGTGACCGAGGATTTCTGATTATCTCCTTTTTTTTTTACTCTCTTCCATGGAATTTGCGAATTGGCTATGGATTTGAAACTGGGGAGAGGCAGTGGTTGGTTGTTTGAATTGAATTATTCCATGCGTTGGGTGGGGGGGAAAGGAATAGGAAGCTGCTTACCTTTTGAGGTGATTTGATTTGACCTTACTGTGTGCTCGGGCTTTAGGTGGTAAAGCCTTCGGCCTTAAGTATTGTGATGAAGGCACTTTTCCTTTTTATAATCGAGGCTGTGAAATGTGGGGGCTATTGTTCTCTTTTTTAATCCTTTGAATTAGCGCAGTGGCAATTCAGATTATCATCATTTACTAAGCAATTTGTTGCCAATGAAATGGCCAAGTGGTGGAATTTAGTGGGGATAGTTAAGCAATTTTGCAGTTGACACTTTGGCTGTGGGTAACCTGTTCTGCTGTATTGGTACGATCTCATTCATCTTTGCATTTGGTATGTGCAAACTAATTATTTGTATGCCCTACCTTGATCAATGCCTGTAATATGATTTACATAATCATGGACATATGAACAACATGCTCACTGCAACTCAACCAGCCTGTGCGATTGAGCAAAAATTGCAAATTGGGGATGTAATATCTTTGGCTATTGCTGCTTAGACAGCCTCTAAGTGATCATACCTTCGCACTCCTCAATACTTTTTTGATGTTAAGAAGTATGGATGTTTTTGTAGTTCTCTGATATTTTGTTCACTGAGGAATGTGTAATATTTGATATTGTGGTCTTTTGACGAAAAATGAAATCCTCCTCAATGAGTGACGTGTTGTCCTTATTTATTCTTTAGCCACGCACATGGTGTTCCAATAGTTTGTTTGTCTCAAAATGTGCACTTCAATATCTTTTTATTTTGCCATTGGCATGCTCTATAAATGTGAAACCTATAGTCTAGAAATTTATGTATATCTGGAAATCACACTTGAATTTTTTCCTATATGATGTAAGTTGACCTGTTCAATTCCAACAGCTACACACTTACACTAGCAAAATTTGTATTTGTGAAATATGCTTATGAGTAGTTTTACCTGTTATGTGTTGTATTATAATGCAAAATATTTATGCCTGTGTTTTCTCGTTTGAGCTATGGATAAGGAAATAAAAAAGGGAATTTAGAGGAGTATACAAGGACAGACAAACATGACATGAAAACGAATTATAATTTCTCAAGGAAATATGAGGAGATAATATTTGTCTTTGGCATATTCATGTCGGGCATCGGATGGGAATGAGGAAGAGGAAAGGAGGGAGGAAGAAGATGAAGGAAGGGAGATAGTGTCAAGGGGGCGCATATTTGGGCTGTTGGATCGATCCAATGCCCAGAAAATGTGACTGAAGCCATAGCCAATATCAGGCAACTGATAAAGATACAACCCTATATTTTTTTTGTGTTGAATCATGCCTTCGCAATTAACTATCTCATTTTTCTTTCACTATTTGCTGTGAATTCCAGTTTGTTACCATCTTATGTCTTCGTAGTTCTGCATGATCTTCAACTATCAAATTTATTATGTGTATAACTTTTGCACTACTGTTTTGTGGACCCAGAATCTGGAAAATACATGCTGGATCCAGCAAACTGCAAAGTTGAAGCTGAAGAATGTGATGCCTACGAGGAAGGCAACGAGCCTGTAGCTATGGTAGAAGAATCTCCACCTGATATTGAACCAGATGGTTAGTGCAATTTAATTTTATGCAATTATGTCGTTCAAATAATTCAGGTTTTTGGGTTCAGGAAAAGGAACCTGCATACACTGTTCTTACCATTTTACCATGTGTTGCAATTCAGAGTCTGCTAACTAACTATTATTAGTGCTGATGGTATTTTCTTGTCAAGTTTACTTGTCTTGTGGTGCAATGTGTTGGTGAACTTGTTCAGTTGTAATGAAGTTGTCAGATATGTTGGCCCAAGCTAACTGCTGGTAGAAAATACATTAATTATTTTTTATGTAGGCGCTGGGGTCATTTCATTAAGAGAGAATTAAAGGAAAAAACCCATGTACAGCTCTCCAAGAACAAACTTACACAGCATAAAACACACGCACCAACTTTGAAATACAAAGCACATGCAAGTCACTGAACTATAGAAAAGAAATGACCTACAGCATTGAGGCAACATGGTTCAAAAAAGATTTCAGAAGTCTTTGGCTCCGGCTGTACACCATAGGATATACCTTCCTTTACAGCCCTCCTGACCAAATTAGGCTCGGAGAAGCTCCATTGGAAACACAATAATTAAGATGATTCCATAACTCCCAGGCCACTAAGATGATAAAAGGGTTCAGGCCTTATGCTGCTTCTCCACCTCTTTCATTGTCCGGCACTACCAGGTAGAGAAATTTGCTGTGCCTTGGCCAGGAACCAAATCTTGTAGGCCTAGCTTATGCAATGTAGCAGACCAAACTTCTCTTGCAACCGTGCAGGAAACCAGAATGTGTTGAATGTTTTCAGATGCTTGATCATATAATGGGAAGGATGCTGAATGAGGTGACCGTATAGCCAATCGCTGTCCAGCAGCAGTTTAGAATGGAACTTATAGCCAATCTGTTGGCTGTCCTCCAGCAGCAGTTTAGAATGGCTAGCCACAAAAATCCTACATTTCAAAGGGGCCTGAGTTTTCTAAATTCGCTTTCAAGGCAGAACCCACCTCAAAGGAGTTATGCGACAATTTACTGGAACACTTCCCTGAAAATTAGTTATTTAAATAGCACAATTGTACGAGAGATTAGGTTCAGGCTTATGTACTTTGTTCATGAAACTTTGGTGTCTTGGTTGGTACTTGGAACTAATGTGCATACAGGTTATAATTCTGTGAAATATGTTGTAAGAGAGTTTTTTTACCCGAAGAAATCTCTTCGAAGAGGGCAGACAGCTCCTGCAATTCACTTAAGAAGAAGAGACGACCTGGTTTATAGGAAATCTGCGCCCAAAAACCTAACAGCTGCATGGTTTATTAGGAGGAAATCCAGCAAAAAAAACCTAGGCATGACAGCCCAGACAACAACAATGAGTATCCTGCAAACACACAGCGCCAACCCACGAAAGATGGAGCCCGTCGCGTGTCATCGTTGCCAAGCTTGTCACAATAGCAACAAGCAGCTCCAACACGTTGTAAGAGATAGTTAAGAGTAACTTTTCTGCAATTAATTTCTTGGAAGATATGACATCCTCAGAGTAATTGAAGCAGCAACCCTACATTTTCCCCCCCTTTGCTCAATGTTATGGTAACATTTGGTTATCCCATGGAAGCTTAATACCCACTTGGCCTCCTATTAGGGATGGCGGTGAAAAGATGAGGTGCAAGGTCTGCGATGCATTGGCCATGGAGCCAACGGTCTGTCCAGAAAAGGGTGTTTGCTCCATCCCCAACATCGGAGTACACAGCCACTGCGAAGGCTCTGACTTGCTGTGGTACATGAATTGGAAGATTAGCCCATGGGCGATGCGGTTCTGTTTTTTGTAGCCAAACCCATCTCATTTGCAGTGCCCAGCCAAGGGATTTAAGGTCTGAAATTCCTAAACCCCCAAGTTCTTTAGGAATAATAACCTTAGCCCAAGTAACAAGACAGTGCCCTCCTTTTGCATCTCTGCGGCCTCTCCAAAGGAACCCACGTCGAATTTTATCCACTGCTTTAATAGCCCAAGGTGGAAAATCAATGGCCATAATTAGATAAATGAGCATACCTGTGAGCACAAACTGAACTTGAACCATTCTTCCAACTTTGGTCATCAGATCTGCTTTCCAGCCAGGAAGCTGATCAGCAATGCGGTCAATGATGGGCTGGATTTGACCCTTGGTAAGCTTCTTCAAAGAGAGAGGCAATCCCAAATATTTGCATGGGAAGTCAGTGAGAGCACAGGGTAGCAGGTTTTGGACTGCTGCAAGCTCCGCATCGCCACATCTGATGGGCAACACATTGCTCTTTTGTAAGTTTGTCTTGAGCCCCATTGCTTCGCCAAACAAATTGAGGATACCCAAGGTTACAGCAATGTCACCAGCTTCTGGACGGAGGAACATAACCACATCGTCCGCATAAATGGATATTCTGTGATGTAAGCTGCGCCTAGATAGTGGCTGCAGCAGGCCTTCATTTTCAGCCTTAGAAATCATGTGCCCCAATACATCCATAACCAGGATGAACAACATTGGGGAGAGGGGGTCGCCTTGTCGCAGCCCTCGTCGATGTGCAATATTGCCACCCGGGATCCCATTTAACAAGACTTGAGTTGAAGAAGAAAACAACAGCCTGCTAATTATATCCCGCCAAATTTGTCCAAAACTGAGCTGTTGCAATATCTCAAGTAGGAAAGGCCAGGACACGGAATCAAATGCCTTCGAAATATCCAGCTTGAGTAGAATTCGGGGCTGCTTCTGCTGGTGAAGGTACCTTGTCCAGGATGCCCTCACCAACCAGACTTGGATCTCTGATGTTAAAGGGGCTCTCACGGTTGGTGTAATTGTTGATTACCTCCTCCTATGGGATGTCCTATCTGATTTCTCTTTGCAAACGGATGTTGAAGACAAACATGTTTGGCGGTTTTCCTCAGATGGACAGTATTCGGTCAAGACTGCATACAAGGGACTTTTTGTGGGGTCTACATCCTTTGAGCCATGTGAAAGAATTTGGAAGACTTGGGCACCGCCCAAATGCCGCTTCTTTGTTTGGTTGGTGGCTCACAACAGATGTTGGACAGCGGATCGCCTTGCACGCCGTGGACTCCCTCATCCTGAGCACTGCCCTTTGTGTGATCAGGATGCAGAAACTATTGATCACCTCTTAGTCCAGTGTGTCTTTGCAAGAGAATTTTGGTTCCGCTTCTTCTCTCGGAGTGGATTCCAAGTTTTTCCCCACAGTCCACAGAAGCATCCTCTCACTCGTGGTGGGAGAGAGTGAGCAATGCTGCTAGTGACATGGTAAAGAAAGGAATCAACTCTCTCATAATCCTGGGAGCTTGGACCTTATGGACACACCGCAACAGGTGTGTTTTTGATGGTGCAACCCCAAGTGTTGCAGGTGCTCTTGCTGTAGCGGAGGATGACAGAAGGCCGTGGTCTTTGGCAGGGGCTCGAGGATTATCCCTCTTGGATGCCTTCGCTTCGGGTGGTTAACGCCCTGTCTTTTGTGGTCGTGTTTTCGCTGTCACGGGCGTGTTAGCTTCCTTGCAGCAGCAGCAGTAGCAACAGCTGCTGCAGTGTGTGTTGTGTGTGTTGAGTTGTATGAGTTCTTACCCCCTTTTTATTATCTTCTTAATATAATGAAGCGCAGCTCTCCTGCGTTTTCGAGAAAAAAATAATACCCACTTGGCTACTTGCATTTTTCTAAGATATGGATGTTGCAATCCAAGTAACTCATCGTCGTAAGTATCTTAACAGTTTAGCTCTGTACACCCATTTGGATGTTGGTATTGAGCTTGGAATTGGGAAACTGGAATTGGTATATCTTGAACACCACCTGTTTGATGCTTTGGAATTTGACCCACAATTCCACATGGTATTCTCACAGCAACAAACAACACTCTCTCATTTTGGACCTACAAATTTCAGCATTGGCTGGAATCAATACCACTGCCAGAGCTCCAGAGCGACCACCGATGACCACGGGGCTCACCAGTCAGTGGAAAGACGAGGTTTGGATGGGCATCCTTATTTTCCAGGGACCAATTTAAGATATCAAACTCGTGTAAACTGAATCACAGTCCAATACCATTTCAGTATGTCATTGATTTGGAAAACCGCGAACAGGTCTGTATCCTAGTTGGTCATATGAGTCTTAGTAGCTAGGTCTTGGGTTTGACTCAGTGGGAGTGAATTTAAACAGGCCTGGGCTAAAAAACACCCCTCGTCAGCTGTGTTCCTGCGTTATATGTAGCACTCCGAGGACAGCTGGACTTCGGGGAGTTTCTTGGCCTGCATGCAAAAAGTTTCTTAATGCAATGCCATGGGGGCAGTATTTCCCCTGCAGGTCAGAGTTTTTATTGATTTGGAAACCCAATTCCGTTGACCAATTCAATGCTAACGTCCAAACAGGCCCTTACGTATCTTGTGATGTCGCAACGCACCATTTTTCTTGTCATATCAGTGAGTTGTTCATTTTATATTTTAATTGGGTCTTTTCTTTGCCAGGTGAGGATGGAGAAAGCAGTGACTCATCCTGGAGTATGGAGTGTACTCAGGTTTTGAGAGTAAAGTCTATCTACATCAGCTCTGCAATACTAGCTGCGAAGAGCCCTTTCTTTTACAAGGTATCTATTTTTTTGTTCTGGATTGTGCTGACAATGCACTGTATTGTGGTACAATTAACTAGCTCACAACATTTGCTTCATTCCTTTTAGCTTTTCTCAAATGGAATGAAAGAATCCGATCAGAGGCATGCGACTCTTAGAATAACTGCTTCAGGTAATGTGGGAGCTATTGCAGTATGCTTGAATGTTCTATAACAAATATGAGTACATAAGTGCTGCCTTGTTCTACATTGCCCTATTTTTACTGAAATGATGGGATCTATAGTACAGAAATGATCAGTCTGAATGGGGTTTGCACTTCTTAATTTTCATTTGCTACCTTGTTGCTTCCTTTGTTCTACATTATCGATCTTTCCTTGTCACAAAAATTTTAGGTCCATAAAAATGAGTGTATCTGTGTTAAATGTTTTCTTGTTAACAGTTTGAACTGTTGACTCATCATTGTATACTTACTCTGAACAGAGGAAAATGCGCTTATGGAGCTTCTAAGCTTTATGTATAGTGGCAAGTTGACGACAAACCAGCCAACTGTCCTGCTGGACATATTAATGATCGCTGACAAATTTGAGGTTGTTTCCTGTATGCGACACTGCAGTCAATTACTTAGAAGTTTGCCTATGACCACAGAGTCTGCACTGCTCTATCTGGATCTACCCTCAAGCATTTCAATGGCTGCTGCAGTTCAGCCACTGACCGACACCGCCAAGGAATTCCTTGCCAACAAATACAAGGATTTGACCAAGTGAGTAATCTCTTGTCAAATAGAGCTAGAAGTTAAATCATGGAGAGACATAGCCATTAAAAATGATTCCCATTTTCAGGTTCCAAGATGAAGCAATGAACATTCCCCTTGCTGGAATTGAAGCCATCCTATGGAGTAATGACCTTCAGGTTGCATCAGAGGATGCTATTTACGACTTTGTGATAAAGTGGGCACGTGCTCAATACCCAAAATTGGAGGAAAGACGTGAGATCTTGGGCACACGCTTGCTGCCTCTAGTTCGGTTCTGCCATATGACCTGCAGGAAGTTGCGGAAGGTTCTTGCTTGCAGTGATCTGGATCATGAGCAGGCGACTAAATGTGTCACAGAGGCACTTCTTTACAAAGCTGACGCACCACATAGGCAGCGTGCCCTTGCAGCAGATGTGATGACATGTAGGAAATATGCTGAGCGAGCTTACAAATATCGTCCGCTTAAGGTTGTAGAGTTTGATAGACCTTATCCACAGTGCATAGCATACTTGGACCTGAAGCGTGAGGAGTGCAACCGACTTTTCCCATCTGGGCGGATATACTCACAAGCTTTCCATCTAGCTGGACAGGGTTTCTTCCTCTCAGCACACTGCAACATGGACCAGCAAAGTGCATTCTATTGTTTTGGTCTCTTCCTAGGGATGCAAGAGAAAGGGTCGACAAGTGTTACCGTGGATTATGAGTTTGCTGCAAGGACAAGACCGTCAGGTGAATTTGTCAGCAAATATAAGGGCTACTATACCTTCACCAGCGGTAAGGCGGTTGGGTACCGGAATCTCTTTGCGATCCCGTGGCCATCATTCATGGCTGATGACAGTCTCTTCTTTATCGATGGGGTATTGCATCTCAGAGCTGAGCTGACAATAAAACAACCCTAGACGAGGCTGTGTACTACTAACTGCGTTTGTGCCGCCGTGTTCAAATCCATGAAATGATGATCTGCAGCGTAGAAAATGAAAATCTTGTGTGCGTGCTGTTTTTACTTTTTACTGATGCACTTGAATAGACAATTTGTTGTTTTGTTTTTACACCTGAGGAGGATCATGTCATGCCTTGTACTCTCACTAAACTGTGATAAGTGATTCAGCTAATCAAATTTTATGTTGGATGGGGATGGGCAATCGTCGCTAAGTAAGACGGTGGTGCCTTTGTCAATTTGAATTCCTTACAATTAGGTATTTTATTGCTTTTGTTGATTGGTGTATTATTTGACTATTGTATTTAATCGGAAGGAATAAAGGGGGCAGTGATAATAATAGTAAGAAAATCCCTCAACCAAAAAAAAAAAAAAAAAAAAAAAAAAAAAATTCCAGCGTATTGCTACGCATAATAAGGGCTCCTCTGGATTGTAGGTTTTATGAAGGATTTTTGTAGCAATACTGTTTCTAAAGGATTTGTTATCATTTGGTTTGCAGAAAACATGAGAAATATTCTATCCATTCTAAATTATAAGTTGTTTTAACTTTTTGATTCGTCTATTTTGCTTTGTATCTAGATATATTATTATTATATCTAGATACATAGCAAAATGGATGTATAAAAAAAGTCAAAGCAACTTATAATTTGATGGGGGGAAGTATTCTATAGGAATTTGCTCCTTTGCATGTCCATTCCCTAGGATTTGGTGCATCCAGTTGGAGCTCTTGTAAAGAAATGGTTTAGGCATGTCTGATTAGCTAGTGAAAATAAAACAACTTTATTATGGCTTAAAAATCCTTTATTATTCCTATGATTTTCCTATGATGTATCCAAACAGCCATTCCATCAAAATTCCTATAGGTTCTATTCCTTTATTTTGCATCTACAATCCTACAATGTTCCTATGTTTTTTTTCCCATTTCCACAATTTTCTTTTTTCCTAAGTTCCAAAAGAATCCTGAAACGAACTTGACTCTGCATTGGAGCCTAGCGGCAGCCTCTGCACGCATTGGTGCTACAACGTTTTGTGAAGGATGCATTTTATCCAAAAAAAAAGAACGTTGTGTGAAGGGCACGCATTGGTGCTACAATATTGTGTGAAGGATGGGACTGGTGGACCAAATAGACTATGGCCTCGATTGGCTCAAATATGCTTCATCAGTGGAGTCGTTTTTGGAGACATTTAGCTTTACAAGTAGATTTCTTGGTAAAGTTGAGCTATTTTTTTTACCGTATTTGACAAAACAGCTTCACAAGGAAGATCAAAAGAATAAAATTAGTAAAATACCCGTCTTCTTCCTACGCCTTCTGAATACAAAGGGACGTGGCAGCAACAACCGTGATTGCGAGCCCCATGGCGACCCTCCCCACCACCCGCACCCTCCCGGTGGCCATGGAGGCCAATGACTGCCGCTCGGGACCCACCAGCATCACCCGCAAGTCATCCTGACGGTCGAGATCCTATCCCAGCGGTGGGGCACATGCCCAACGACAGCGTCCCGCCGCCCGCGCACCACAAGCACCAGCCGCTTGTTTGAGGTGGTCGCATAGCCCCGACGCGTGCTCTCTCCCCTGTGGGCTCCTTTCCAGAGGGGCACATGGGGTGATTGCACATAGTGGGGGTCCACTTGTGTTAGAGATGAAGTTGTAATAAGCTACTTGTTTAATTTCCTCTCAGTCTATCTTGTTGTAAGAGGAGTATAAAAATAGCTTCACTCATGAAGCTATTTTGAAAAAAGGTGTTCGACAAAAACCTTATAAAGTTATTGGTGAAGCTTAATCAAATAGGCCCGATACCTTACGCCATGAAAAATGCCACCCACCTTCTGCCATGTTGGCCAAGAGGATGTTCTTAGGCCTTTTGCAATGCATGCCTAGGGCAGTGACAACAGAAGTGGTCTAAACCACCAAGGGGAGTTCTGAAACTAAACAACAATGCTTACTTTCTACCAACTCTAAGTTCGGCATTCCTAATTAGAGATTGTGACAGTGATGTTTGTTGATGATTGCTAACGTTAATAATAAACCATCAGTTTAAATATTTATCTCTAAAATGAATCATCAACATATGTGTTGAGGTTTAAACTAACTATTTCTACAAGTTTTAGTGATTTCACAACTACATGAGAGTTTTAATAGAAAACAGCCCAAGCGGGCTACATTATAGTAAAAAATCATGGTTATCGACACCTAGGGTCACGAATCAGTCATATCCATCAAGGGGACAAACTCCAAATTGGTTGGAGCCTCTATCTATTACACTTATCATATTTATCAATCTCTTGATTTACCTCTACCTATAAGTAAGTGTTTAACATTGATCCACCATAAGTAGAAGTTAAATTAATCTTTCTTGTCACCACCCTTCCCAATGGTAAAATATAAATAAGAGTACATGGAATACTTTTGGTGAAGTGCTACGATGGTATTTCGTGCAATTGCAGAATTTCTTTATTTCTTATACACACATTAAATATACCAACAAGTATTAATGTTGTCGCCAGATATTACATCTATAGTGGCAATGTTAAGAAATGTCAACAATGTTATACAGGCGGGAAGAGGGAAGATCAACTATCTCCTGAGTGCTTTTCTAGAGGAGTTGATTGTCTCCAAAGCATTCAGATGTTGGAGATCGATGTTGAAGAGGTGGTGCAAGCCATTAAGCTTTTCCTTATTAAATTTAAATTTCCTTAGTTTTGATTGTGTTTTCACTGCTAGAGTTTGTAATGAAGCCCCTCATGAGCTGCCTGATGCTTATGCTGGGTTTGCCTTTGACCATCTGTCGGAGGAAATTAAGTCCTTATCAAATTTAAATTTTCTTAGTTTAGATTGTATTTTCGCTGCTAGAGTTTGTAATGAAGCCCCTCATGAGCTACCTGAGCTAGGTCATTTGTGCGTTGAGGGTGAGGAGATTATATTAGACTCACTGCATGATAGCATGTCTGAAAGGTCCTAAATAGCTAGAGGGGGTGAATAGCTTAATTAAAAATCTATAAAGCACTAGACAAACCGGTTAGTAATTTAAACTTTATTGTATCGAAGCAAGTGTTGCTTAGCCTAAAGGGGTTGCAAGCCAACCTATCCAATTCTAGCAATCCTAGTATACTAAACACACTAAGAATGATGTCCTTAGCAATCAAACTATTCGACACAACCTAATATGCTACTTTGTGTAAACACCCGATTGGAGGGCTTAATAGGATTAATATGATACTCATACCAACAAGTTGCAACTTCTTTCCGAAAGCTCATCTTGAAAGAACTCTAGAGTTATAAAAGCGTGCTTGGCACTGGAGCAATTTCAGGATGGGTGACCGCCCCGGGAATCGTTTCGCAGTGCGCGCATGAGTGAGAACAAAGTGCGACGAGAAAAGACCGGGTGTTGGTCCCCGTGAGGCGATATTGGTCCTATTAAAAAGATCGTCCGATGTAAGCGCTGCCCGGCGGGGCGAGTTGGAAATGGTTATCGAGAAACATGCCGTCGGGTGTTCGGGGCGTTACAAATGGTATCGAGCCGACTCCGCGGTTTCGCGGGCGTCGTGTGGTGGCATGGCATGTGCGCATAGCTAGTGTGGATCCATCATGGTCACATAGCATGGCACATGCGGAGCTTGGACACATGGACGTGGTCAAGAGAGAAGGTTCTTGGCCTAGGGTTGACCGACGAGGACATCGGTCTCCTAAGGGGGTGAGGATGTAACACCCCGGCCCGGTGCTTAATAGGATTAATATGATACTCATACGAACAAGCTTTGCAACTTCTTTCTGATAAGAGATGATGAAGTTAATATGATACTCATACGAACAAGTTGCAACTTCTTTTCTGGAAGCTCATCTTGAAAGAACTTCAGAGTTAAGCGTGTTTGGCCTGAAGCAATTTCAGGATGGGTGACCCAAACTTAGAATTCGTTCTCGGTGCGCATGAGTGAGGACAAAGTGCTTGAAAAGAGGGGTGTTAGTCTGTGAGGGCGTATTGGTCCTATTAAAAAGCCGTCGGATGTGGCGGGCCCGGCACCGAGGAGGCGGGACGTTACACTTTACACAAAGATAATCGCAAGGAAAGAACCGAGGGATGCAAACCGTGCCTTCGGGATGTAGTACCAATCACCTTCTTGGTAAACAATGAAAACTCAAGGTGATGATCCAATCAATCAAATAAAATCCAAATATGATCTAGATGGATCAATCCCAAATGAACACCGGATTTTTTACCGAGGTTCACGTGCTTGCCAACACGCTACTCCTCGTTATGACGACACACTCACTTGGGATTCGACGGTTAATTGGGCATCACACCAAACCTCCAAGATGAGGCACCAACAAGAATCACCACAAGATGAGGGCAACACAAGTCACGAGCATTCCACTAGAGTACCTTTTGCGATCTCCCGCGGGGACAAGGTCAAGAACCCCTCACAATCACCTCCGGAGTGGCCAAGAACAATCTCCAAGCTTGCTCAACTCCGGCTCGCTGCTCCAACCGTCTAGGTGGCAACCATCAAGAGTAATAAGCTCAATCGCAGCAAGAAGCTCACTAGTGCCAGTAGATGCTCAATCACAGGGCAAATGCACTAGAAGCTCTCCCAATCACTCTCTAGATCAATCAAGAGGTATGTAAAGTGAGGGAGTTGGTTTGCTTAGCTCTAAGGGATGTCAAGTATGTTAAAGTGTCAAGAGAGACTCCCTAGAGCCGACCAATCCACTTATATAGGCGCCCACAAGATCACATAGCCGTTGCCCTCAAAACACCACGTCTGCACACTTGATCGGACGCGCTTGGCGAGATGACAGGCGCGTCCGGTCAGCGTCCGGTCGAACATAACGGGCCACGTGTACTAGCCGTTTGAACTCCACCTTTCAGCGACTAGCCATGCGACTAGCCATGCTCGCCAACCGACCGCGTCCTACGCCTTGACCGAGACTCTCTAAATTGATAGCGTCCGAAAGGTCACCTTCGAGAGGTTAGCTTAAGAAAAATCTATAAAAAGACAAACCGGGCCCGGGTGTTGCGTCTAAAGGGGTTGCAAGCCAACCTATCCAATTCTAGCAATCCTAGTATACTAAACACACTAAGAATGATGTCCTTAGCAATCAAACTATTGACACAACCTAATATGCTACTTTGTGTCCCTCGAGGGCTTAATAGGATTAATATGAACTCAAACCAACAAGTTGGCTCATCTTGAAAGAACTCTAGAGGACGGTCGGGTGGATGGGTGACCAACCGAATTCGTTTCCGGGTGCGCATGAGTGAGAACAAAGCGTCAAAACGCCAACACTTGGACCGCGTCGGGGTCCCCTACCGGGACGGGCGTCAAATGGCCCTCACGGGCGCTGTGTCGCAGCTCTTGGCATGGTCATAGAAATCCATCATGGTCACATAGCAGTCCGCCTCGACACATGGCTTGGTCGAGAAGGTTCTTGGGGGGTTTACACCTAAACCCCATCAACTCCTACCCTCATGTGCCAACACAAAAAGTGTCTCTCCACTTGTGCACGTGTGTTAGCATTTTCAAATGAATTTTGCAAGAGATTGTTAGCACACTAGGTCCCTAATGCACATGCAAAGTCATTGCTTAGTAGTGGCACTTAGGCAGTGCTCATTGGTCCTATTAAAAGCCGCCGCGATATTGCCCCTCTTAATACGGGTTACTTTACACAATCCTAAAGGAAAGCGAGGGATCAAACCGTGCCTCTGGGATGTAGTACCAATCACCTTCTTGGTAAACAATGAAAACTCAAGGTGATGATCCAATCAATAAAATAAACCAAATATGATCTAGATGGCCAAATCACCGGATTTTTTCCATTTGCCAACACTTCTTCACTTCACTTGGGATGACGGTTAATTGGCATCACACCAAACCTTGCACCGCAAGAATCACCACAAGATTTGGGCAACACTCCACCATTCACCTACCTTTTCTCCCGCGGGGGACAAGGTCAAGAACCCCTCACAATCACCACTTGGCTTGGCCAAGAACAATCTCCAAGCTTGCTCAACTCCGGCTCTAATCTCCAACCGCTCTAGGTGGCAACCATCAAGAGTAATAAGCTCAATCGCAAAGAAGAAGTTAGTCCTAGATGTTTCATCAATTAGTGGCAAAACCAAACTAGGGCTTTCAATCAAGAGGTACAGGGAGTTGGTTTGCTTAGCTCGATTTGTCAAGTATGTTAAAGTGTAAGTAAAATCCACTTATATAGGCGCCCACAATATGATTTGTTGCTACGATTTGCAACGAGATAAGTAATGAATATATGTTTAGCCGTTTGAACTCCACCTTTGCGCCCAACGAAAGCCATGTTTCGCGTCTTTGTCGTCCATAGACGACGCGCGCCCTACGCTTTGACTACTCTTCAAGAGCGTCCGATCACCTTCCAGAGAGGTTAGAAAAACACGACCGGACGCGTCCCCGCGCCCTTGACCAGATCCCCGGTGTCCGATGCACACATTCCTCCACTCGGCCGTAACCAAACCATTTCGGACCAGTCCGATCACCCTCTGATTCCTCGTCCCTACCGGGACCCGTCCGGCCCTTCCAGTGGCTGTTTGTCCGAAAAAGACCATCTTCTAGGGGTTTACACCTAAACCCCATCATCCTCCCCATGGGCCAACACTTGTCTCTCCACTTGTGCACGTGTGTTAGCATTTTCAAATGATGCAAGAGATTGTTAGCATCTAGGTCCCTAATGCACATGCAAAGTCATTGCTCACCTAGTGGCACTTAGCGATATTTGGCGATATTGCCCCTCCTACGGTTATCAATGGGGCCATCAACTTTCTCTACTGGCCTTGCGGTGAAATGGAAATGCCCTAACATATACCTTTGCCTCTAGCTTTCCATTCCGCTCCTCTTCTTCCTTCATCTCCAAGGGTGGCACTTGATCATCTTTGGTCTCCACCATCACCTTGATCTCCACTCCACCACTTGGCTTAGATCTAATGCTACATACTTAGCAATAGAGTTAGTCCTAGGTTTCATCAATTAGCCAAAACCAAACTAGGGCTTTCAATGTCTGTAATTGTTGCTAACGATTTGTTAGCCGCTAAGTAATGAATATGATTTGTTAGTCGCTAAGTAATGAATATATGTTTAGTTTCAACAAAAGCAGCCAAACCTTTCAAAAAAAAAGCCGCCCATAGACACGTAGCTTTCTATTCCCAGCTCCTCACCCTCTCCATCCTCGCTCCCACCTCCATCCTCTATTCCTCGTCCTTTCCGAAAACGCTCCCGCCCCACGCCATACCGCATTGTTTGTAAGACCATCTTCGGTAATGCCGCCATCATCCTCCCCATGGGTTGCTTGAGCGACGAGGCTAGGCACACCATGCACACATCCACATCAACTCCACCGCTGTGGCATCCTTCGATGGGTGGTCGTTTTGGGCTGTATCACTTGCCACTTTAATGCTTTAGGGAGCGTTTGGATCGGCGAACTTGGCGTGGCTTGCTTGCCAAGGTCAAGACGTGTTTGGTCCGCCAAACCTTTGGCATGCCCTTTGCCATGACAGCTTAGGGCGCGTTTGGTTTATTACCGAGCCGCGCGCGGACCTGTGGGCATGCGGGGGGCTAAAGTTTGGCGCTTTTTGGCGGGGTGGCGCGGCGTGCCACAACTCCGCGTTGGTCGAACCAAACACGCCCTTAGTTCATTTTTCATGCCAAAAAGCTGCCGCAACTCCGGGCGGACGATTTGCTCGCCGCAACTTTGGCGCAGCCACAAGCAAGGGAAAAAGGCGGCAGCGGTAACAATCAAACGCTCCCTTAGCCTGTTGCCTTTTTCGGTCTCCACTTGTGCCACTAACTCTTTCGTGCTTTTCCCATGGATTCTACTGCTAGGGCTGAAGGTACACATGCAATTATTTCATTTTTCCTACCAAAGTTATTTTTGCAATATCCTTCACTTTTTTCTTGAAAGACAGAGCCATTTGCTTATTTGACATTTATATGTTGTTGCCTTCTTATATAATTCTCAGTGTATGTTTAGTGGATTGAGCTCAGCATTTACATCTATTCAATCTGAACCCTAGAAATTACCGCCACAACAAAGTAAAATTCCTTTCCTTCTCTTGACCAACGTGTATCATAGGTTGCATTAGAAGATTGGGAAGAAGAAGGTGCTACTGCAACTCTACAACAGGGTAAAGATGTTTTTTTTCCTCGTATAGGTGCGTGCTAATCCAGAGGCACAGATTTTGCCATTGCTTCACCTCTACACCGCCTGCGTACTAGGTGCATATAGGCTCGTTGCATTTTGTTTGTTCGATCCTCTTCATATACATCAGCTACCTTGGAGCTAGCTTGTTGGAGCCAACCTATGAAATATACCAACATTTATAGTATAAAATAAATATTATAGTATAAAATAAATATTATTAAATTAATTATGAAATATATTTTTAGTTATTATATAAAAATATATCAATATTTATGATAATTTTTATCAAAATTATTCGTCCCTGTTCGCTTATCTTATCATTTGTTTAAACAATATTTTTTTCTAAAACAAGAACTCGGTGACTTATCTTATCAGTAGGCTTAGGTCACCAAATTTGAACACTCAATTATAAAAAGATATACCAACATTATTAAATATATTTTAATTCTGATCGAGATTCTTATAAGTAGCTATATGAAAAAAAGGAAAGTAGTGGAGCATGGGAGGGAGGGAGGAAGCACCAGGTGTGGATGCGGATACAGAGAGGCTGGTGTGCAGAAGAAGACAATCGAATGTGCGAGAGTGAAAGTTGGTGGGCGGCAGTCGATTGATCCACGAATAGCAAGGGTGGCTCGACAAAAATAGACAGTGAGAATACTTGCATACTTGCTTTGAAAAAAGATGTCTTAATACTGTGCGTAAAAAAGGAATACAAGATATAAACACTGTTGAACTGATTTTTTTTAATCAAAATTCCTAAATCAAACTTTAGGGATGCATCTAGATAACTGTTGGAGTCGCTCTAGATCCCATTTTTCGACCGGCATAACTCTACTGTCTACCTACTACTTGCCCAACGCGTCGTGGACGGAGACGACTGACTTGCGGTTGAACGAGTCGTCCGCCTACGCGCCGCGTAGGTGGGCAGAGGCAACCAAGCAGGAGCGCCGGATCTTGAACGGACGGTGAATGTTGAGGGTAACGGCACGCGCTTTGTCTTGGTTTCGCCCTCCCTCCCGGTCCAACCAAAAAAACCCAACAAAACAAACCGAGTGGTGCCCGTGTGCGACGAGAACCTTCCAGAACCCACCAGCTCCTTCCTCCACCAATCCCATCTTCGCCTGCAAGACAACTCCCTCCCTCTTCCCCGTCCGTATTTATAGACCCCACTCCGTCCCCCTTGTTTCTTCCTGCTTCTCCATCGAGTTGGATTGGGTTCCAAGTTGAGCTTTCGGATAGCTGTGGTGTGCACGGCAGTTCTGTGACTTGCGAGGAAGAGAGAAGGGCGGAGCGGATCCATGGCGTCGAAGCGGATCCTCAAGGAGCTCAAGGACCTGCAGAAGGATCCTCCCACGTCGTGCAGCGCAGGTGATTTATAGATCCGCCCGCACTTCCTCTTACACTGCTACTACAGCTTTACCTTTTTGAATTTTCCATGATGGGATACGACTTCTTCGATGCGCTTGGTTGTCAGCGCGATGCGATTCTTCGTGCGTAGTTGCCAGATCTGCGTATACATCCACTGGGGAAGGTTGTAATTACTGATCGCAAATTTTGGACGGTCTAAGTTGTTGGTGGGATAATGAGCATGTGTCGTGTAAATTTGGGAAAAGGATCGTAGCTTCCCTATATGGTTATTGGTACATACCGGGTGTTCAATCTTGCCGTCCCTCTAAGTTCGGTTAGATCCGGATAGGGGCCCTCCTGCTGGTCATTTCTTGTCATGTCCAGGCTACCTCCTGCATCATGGTCGCACAGGGCAGTTACATCGTCCTGCAAGTAAACAAATTTTGCCTGTTCTGTTCAGGCGGGTTGAGTAATTTTGTCAGCATCAAGCAAGCAGCGTTGTCTTTTTTTAGATATATATATGTATAGCGCTCACGGACCATGGTAGTCATGTACTTGAGCATACAAACCTTCCAAGGCCATCAGGCCCTACACTTTGGCACTAGCAAATCTAGTATGCTGATGTACCTACAGAACTACAGAACAGTGGTCTTCAGTTGTACAGAGTTAGCAATTGAGGGATTTCCTTGTATGCCATTAAAAAAGTTGGCAATCTCACTCAAGGACCTCAAAAGTTTAATCTATCGGCAGTATACAAGTTCGATAAATTTTTCTCTTCCAAGCCATTCCGTCCATGCTCCGCTTATTTTCCGGCGTTTGAGACTCCTGACGTGTGGGCCCGGTCGGTGCTAATGTCCTAAATACCCTTCCTCATTTCATTGTGCTGTGCCGAAAAGAAGAAAGAGAGAAGGGAAGGGAGAGGAAGAGAGGAACAGAGGAGCAGGGAAGGAGGAAGAGAGGTGCCAAGACCGGCGAAGCCTCGGCCGGGCCGCGGGTACGCCGGGGTGGGCGGGTGGGCGGGTAAAGGGGGCGGTGCCGGGCGCGGGGCGGGCAGGCGCGGGCGGGCGGTGCGGCGCGTTAGCGGGCACGCCGGGCGGGCGCGGCGGGCGGTGCCGGCGCAGCGCGGCCGGGCTGGGGCTGGGCTGGGCTGGCGGGTGCGGCACGCTGCGCCAGCGACGGGCCAGCGCCTAGCGGTGGCGGCCGGGAGGAGTTACCCCACGCGCCTCCCATGGCGGCCGGAAGCTCGCCAAGGCGCTCTTTACGGGCGCCGGGCGCGCCATAAAGGCCGCGCCGAAGCCGAAGCAAGGCTGAACGGCGACGCCGGGCGCTGCCCATTCGTGCAGCAAACACGGCGCGGCATGACGGCGTGGGCGGGCGGGCGAGCGTAGGCGCTGCTGGCGGCAAGCTGCAAGGGCGGGGGGCAGCTGGGCGGGCGCTGGGCGGGCGTGGGCTAGCGCTAGTTGGCGACGCTGGCAGTTGGCTGGGCGCGTGGGCGCGGGCGGCCGGGCGCTGGCGCGCTGACGCGCCAGCAAGGTGGCGACGCAGCGCGAAGTGGGGCCGGGCGCGGGCGAGCACGAGGGGGGGCGTGGCAAAGTAGCGCGAGGGCATGCGGGGCGGGGCGCGCGTGCGGTGAGCGCGAGTGGTTGTGTCCTTGCCGTGCAGGCAAGGGACAAATTCTGAGGTTAGGGATGACGCTGGGGTCCCGCTTGTCATTGACAGAGAAAGAAGGAGATGGCGGACCGGCTGTCAATGACTCAAGGGCATTTAGGACTTTTTGCAGTGTAGTTTGACACCGTTAAAAGGAGAAGCGGACGGAATGGCTTGGAAGAGAAAAATTTATCGAACTTATACACTGCCGATAGATTGAACTTTTGAGGTCCTTGAGTGAGATTGCCAACTTTTTTAATGGCATACAAGGAAATCCCTCTTAGCAATTCTGTTTGTAGAAGATTGATATTGAAGTTTCAGAGTATCAAATCGATGTGTGACTAAAATGCATTTCTTTGTCCATCTGCAGGCCCTGTTGCCGAAGACATGTTCCACTGGCAAGCGACAATTATGGGTCCATCAGATAGCCCATATGCTGGTGGCGTATTTTTAGTCACTATTCACTTCCCACCGGACTACCCATTCAAACCACCGAAGGTACATAAGTGTTGTGTCGTTTATTTGTTATTTGTTGTGGGCACAGTTTTGTAGGAGTGTATAAGATCGCTACTTGTTTCGGTTGCAATTAGTTTCCATTTGTTTATGGCCGTCAGCTCATAGAATTATTGGACCCCATTCCTGTTACACCAGTTGTCCACTTATGTCCTAGATGGCTAGATCTCAATGAGAAGAATTTGTGGCATCGAACTTCTCTAACTAATTCTGAATTTGAAGCTTATGTGCTGCTTGTCAGCAAATATCGACACTGCCCATGACATGTTATAATCTATGCACTGCATACTATGCTTTCTGTTAAATTGTCAGTTCTTTACTTTGTCATTCCATTCTATACTGGTTTTATTTAACCTGTTTAGTTTGAGAGGAAATGTCTGTCTGTGTGCTCATCATTTGTTACATTTGGCAGGTTGCATTCAAGACAAAGGTTTTCCATCCGAATATCAATAGCAATGGGAGCATCTGTCTTGATATCTTGAAGGAACAATGGAGCCCTGCTTTGACAGTTTCCAAGGTTGGTACTCAAAATTTTATTCTCTTCTCCCTGTAACTTAGCTACAAGCTACATCAAGATAACTCTAGCCTATTTAAGAATTTGGCACCATCTAGCAGTTTTTGCAAATTAACCAAAACATACCAACCTCCGGCACGCTAATCTGTCAAGTTTTGTAGTTTGCATCTTCAGCTAATGCATGCACACAATTTTCAGGTCCTCCTCTCAATTTGTTCCCTTTTGACGGACCCAAACCCTGATGATCCATTGGTCCCAGAGATTGCTCACATGTACAAGACTGATCGCGTGAAGTACGAATCTACTGCTAGGAGCTGGACTCAGAAATATGCAATGGGCTGACATTGCTGGCTGCCGGGAAGATGATATGACCCCGTTATTTGCTCCTCACACAAGCTGTGGGTCTGTCCTAGATCTAATGTACTGCCTTCTGTAATGAAACCAGAGGTCTAAATTAAACTGTCCATTCATGCATGGAACTATTGTTCTATAATGGAAGGAGAAACATTGATAGTCCCTCGGTGTTGTCTGTTGTCCAGTTTATTTTGTAATGAGCTGCTTCAATGGTTTATATGACTGGTGGGTTGGTGGTGGTCTGGTAGATATGAACTGAAAGTTCGCATCCTCAATTCCAAGCTCAATGGTTATGGTTATAAATTTTGCTGCTGCACATTGGGTTAGAACAGATTTTGCACACTGATCGGATGCAGAATTTGGAGGTTCTGTCGGCCTGATGTCCTTTGAAATGGGTTTGGGCTAACGGGGCTTAGGTTAAAATTTTGCTGAGATTTTGCTACTTCAATCTAGCTAAACTCAGCTAAAATATAGCTCTATTAACCGAGGGATTTCTAAACTAGCTTGGAGCTAAAGTTTCTAGTTGGGTGGATTAAGTGGATCGGAATAGGGTCTAATCTAAACTAGACTATCAGTTAAGCAACTAGATAGACACCACCACCTAAAAAAAAAGTGAGTAGAAGCAAAACTTGCATTTCATTACACATCCATATATTCCACAATTATGCATTTAAATTCAAATTCTGATTATCTTTTTCCTTTTTTTTACTTGTCTACTACTTAATTTCAAACTATGAGTCATTCAAACCTTGTTCTAAGTCACAATATAAACATATATTATCTCAACGAGGATCTATAAAAGCATTATGAAATATGTTTTCATAGGGTATTTATTTAATATTGTAAATATTAATTTATTTTTGTCTATAAACTTGGTTAAAGTTATACATTGACACAATATAATCTCTTAGGTGCGCCAAGTAAACTTGCACGAGTAATCGGATTTGCGACAGGAAATGGAGCTACAGTGCTACTTGGTATTGAACCTTTTTCAATAATAAAAAAAAGAGAACAGCTCCTTATAAGCATGGGAGCAACGGCGTTTGAAATCATAATGGCTACACAAGAATTGTTGTAACTGATACTAAACGCAACAGTCGCCGTCCTAGCTCAGTGGTAAAGCGCGTGGCTTTTTAACCACGTGGTCGTGGGTTCGATCCCCACGGACGGCGCATTCCTGTTCCCACCTTCCCTTTTTGGATTGTTTTTCCGTTCTGTAATTTGCATGCAAAGAAACCTGTTTTTATTCCTTTTCTTTTTGATTTTGAAGGAAAAACTACTCTATAAATTTTTATAAAGTTAAATTCCATTAGTTATTTTTTAAATATGCAAGTTATCCACCTTATCGATCCACTTATCGGTTGTATTTATAGCTAACTAGCATTTACAATTATGATCGAGACACATCATCCACTGATATATATTTAGTTGTCCATATTAGCGTGTCATATTATCCACTAAAATTAACCTATAATTGTTTATCATGTGTATATGTAATTCTATTTTAAATTATTAGTAATTTTTTTGCAACAACGCGCATATAGTTCCTCTTTTGGATTGTCTTTTTCGTCCCCGTGAGCATGCAAAGAAAATTTGTTTTTATTTCTTTTCTTTTGAAGAAAAGGGTTAGTTTCTTTCATTATCACTTCAGAGAATAATTCTTTTACTTTTCCATCTTTCTAGTTACTACTAATCTAGTATAAAGTTTTCTCTCCTCTTAACGATTGGATTACATCTGTGTCCTTTTAGCACAAACTAAATTCTTTTCTCGAGTTAGCACAAACTACTAGATTAGTCTTTCGAAGATGTTCATAGAGATAGAGTTTGCATACGTGTGTTCTAGAGATGAGTATACGTATATGTTATAGGCGTCTGTGTTGTACTTTGTAATTCTTAAAAAAACTTTTTCTTGAGTTAATGAAAGGATCAAGATGACCAAGAAGGGGGTGAATTGGGCTTTTCTAAATTTAATCACAACAGTAAAAACCTAACGCTTAGCCCATTTCACACCTAGTGCCTAAGTGTGGTCTCTATAACTCTAGGACACAAAAGTTTTGCTCCCAAGGTTTCAAACCCTACTCTAGCATGGCAATTCTATCAATGTAAAGACATAAAGTAATTGCGAGAATGTAAATGCTTAAAGTAAAGAGAGGGAAAGGAACGCGACGATGTTTTTCCGAGGTATCGGAGAGTCGGCACTCTCCACTAGTCCTCGTTGGAGCACCCGCGCAAGGGTGTAGCTCCTTTGATCCGCGCAAGGATCAAGTGCTCTCTGATGATTCTTCGTCACTCCGACACGGTGAATCCCCCAAAACCGCTCACAAGATGAGATGGGTCATCCACAATCACCACCGAATGATCACCATGCTCCCAATTACTACCGAGCCGTCTAGGTGATGCCGATCACCAAGAGTAATAAGCACAAGCTCTCACTTAACCAAGACAAGTCTAATGAGGAAGGTGGATGCACACTTAACACTCTCTAATCACTAATGAGGTTGCTAGTCTTGATTCTCAAATCATAAACACCTCACTAGGCTCTTGCTCTCACTTGGACTCTAATGGTTGCTTCAGCTGATCAAATGGCCAAGAGAGGGAGCATGGAGGGAGTTGGGAAGGTATTTATAAGCCACACCAACAGCCCCAACCGTTACCCTCCAATCAGTGTCTCTATGGGACCATCGGATGCTCAGATGCTAGGCATCAGACGCGTTCGATGAGTTTAAACCCGCTAGCCCTTAGGGTTTGTACGAGGCAATGGACAGCGTCCGATCAGTCATCGGATACGTCCGATGCCCCAAGGCCACATTGCAGACCTCTCTGTGTTGCGTCAGGTGCCACCCTTGAGCGTCTGATGCTCCAGGGATTGGCGATCGACACGATCGGCAAAGAGGGGCTGCTATAGATTGCCCCCATCGGAGCGTCCGATGCCCCCAGCGTTGGAGCGTCCGATGGCAGGGGTTGTTCCTGCTGCAACTCCAGTACTCACCGGACGCTGACGCCAGCGTCCGATGACCTTCCTGCCAGCATCCGATGCAGTAAAACTGCCTCCATTCGCTTCCGATTCAAACACTTTGCGAACGGCTTCGACTCCAATCAATCTTAGGGCTATTCTAGAGCTGCCTAGCGCTAATTTTGACAAGTGTGCACCACACCTAACCATTAGACACACCTGGATCAAGCTACTCATTTGCACCCCCCTTAATAGTACGGCCAAAGGAGAAAACAAAGTCCTACAACTAATCCAAGTGTCACCCAACTCCATCGACACTCGAAACTAGTCATCCTTAACCTTGTCGTCCATCCTTTGAAAACCATAACGATTTCATCATAAGGGGGCATGAAAATCATAGCGCCCATTGATTGGCATTACCATGACCTAACATTCTACCATCTCTACAAAGCACACGTTAGTCATAGTAATTAATGATTGTCATCAATCGTCGAAACCCTATCTAGGGGCCTAGATGCTTTCAGTTAGCACAAACTAAAACTTTTTCTTGAAAGCAAAATACATTTCAGATTCTTAGTAAAATTGCTAGATTTGCCATTCTACCTTGCCCAAACCTTCTAGCACACTGCACTATGCTCATCTTCTCCTTCCCACTCGTTTGTTCCCAACATCATGCTCCGCACTGCTATGACCCCCACATTTATTTTTGCCTCGACCACCAATGGCCAATGGCCACGACGTACAAAGCCTCCGAGCTGATGAAGACTTGGTTGACGAGGCACATTGTTCGGATCCGAAATAAAACCCATACATGAGCTAACAAGTTTTGGATATGCATGGAAAATAGAAATTTTTCACAGACTATTAGAGTACTCATGTTATTTAGAAGATTTTATTTTAAAGAATGTCAGAATCATGGATATTGGTGTGGCTCTTATATCTGCAATGAACGGGAAAGTGAATTCTCTAGAGCAAACCAAATAACATTGACATCCTCAATATGGGTATTCATCTTTCTTGAGATAAAGAGATTCAGATCAATAATTGCAAACTAGAAGTAAAAAGCCATAAGTGTTCAAGTTGCAAATCATAAGTTAGGCGCTCAAGGACACAAGAGAGGCACAATGGTTTATCCTCCTCCGGGCTATCGAGGTCCTACGTCTAGCAATGAGGTGTTCTTCATTTTTAGGAGCACATAAATTGAGGGGTTACAAAAAAGTTTGGTAGGGGATCGCTTGGTACTATCATTACGGCTCATCAGTAGTGAGGTTACTTCATGACGAGTAAGACGTTCACCCCTCTCTCTTGCCCGGTTGCCGAGGGGAGAAAAACTCTATTATTTCTCTCATTCACTCTAAGGGGCGGAGTGTCTAATCTCTGGCCCTCCCTCTCGCTAAGAGTTGACCCTCCCCTTGTATATCAAGGACGGTTGGATACAAGCTGCTTTTGGGGTTTTGGTCCATGGTCTTCATGTGCCAGGTGTAGTAGGTTGCTGCCACGACATCAATGGACCTTGACCTTGTCATGGAGTCAGAGCAGTTACGGGTGTCGTCTGATGTCCCTAAAGCCCCTGACGCTCGACCATCAGGGATTATCCACCATCGTAGTTCAACCTCCATCGGGTGAGCCTTCTCAAGGCTTCCTTGCCCTCGATGGATCCTCGGTGGAGGGGCTAATGAGCAGGCCTAGAGTCCCATGCACCTTGGAGCTGGTGAGGATAATGCCTCACGACCATTGAATGAATCGGTGCCATGAGACCTGAGTACCTACCCTACCTTTGGATGTCTGATGGGTTGCTTCCTAGCTCGAGTGCTAGTTCAAGTTAGAGCTAGCTAGAGCTAAACTCTGGTTGATTGTTGATGGTGCATAACGTCAACATTTAATAGATCAATAGACATGAGAAATACATGAATATCTAGAAGTCTAGGGTTTTATCTAACAATTTCTACGAGTTTTAGTTATTTATCAATTTCTAGGGACTATTCTAGAAAATAGCGGAAAAGGACATAATTATCAAAATACATCTCGGAATTATCCGCAACTCATGAATACGCTACACAACTCTAGAAGCATCCAGAATACACCGGAGCAAAGGGGAGCACGAGGGGCTTCTAGGAAGGGCCGGCCGGCTCCACCTGTTATGCGCCCGGCCCCCTGTGGGGGGAACCTTCTCCCCCTTCTGGAATGTTCCTCCACCATCTCCAAGGATGCATCTCAGCCCTACGTAAGGTCGGTTTGATCCAACGGCCGTCGTGCATCCCATCGGGCTATAAATACAGAGCCAGACCCCCTCCCTGGAGCCATCAAGTCATTTGAAGATCAAGCATCCAGAGCCAGAAACCCTAGTTCCTTAGAGTTCCTCTATTCTATAGTAGTAGCCTAGTTAGATTAGATCTAGAGGGAGTCAAGCTGAGTTAACCTAGCTTGGGTTCCCGATCGGCGTTGTCAGGAGCGTGGAGTTCGGTACTATTATTGTACTCTTTACTCTGGTATTGTATTATTCATTATTGTGTTTACTACATCGTATATGGCAACAATTAATCTTTATCTATTTATGTTCTTGATTGCAATGTTCATCGTCTACATTGATTACATGTCTAGTATAGTTAGTCCACTGCTATTGAATTCTTATATATGCTCGTATAGCGCTCATCCGAAGGAACCATGGTTGAGTGGTAGGCATAGCCTAGATATTCTGCTTATCTGCGAGTGCCCCCTGATGTGCCATGTTGTGTGGTAGCTCGTGGGTTTACAGACCTATTGAATCCTCTATAATCCACCCTTCGCACATAGGAATTGTAGAGCGCGGTCGTGATGGAGGGTGACAATTGTCTTAATTCCTTCCTTAGTTGATGCTCCTTATGTTTGATATCAAGTAGCCTAATGATGATTGCTAGATGTGTTTACACTAATTGAAGTGTTCGTTGATGTGTAGTTATAAAATAACACTAGGAATTATTCCTCTAATATTCAGATCTAATTGCGTTATTGTGGTAGTTAGAGTACTCTGAGAGAATCTATTATCTTATTATGATGTTTGATCAATGCTTATTATATATATTTATCCTATGACTTATCCCTATTATGAGTAGATTTGAGGTTATGGTTTACTTTTGTATTAATGGTATAAGTTACCATTATATCCCGCTAGACCTTCCAGTGGTATAAATATAAATCGACAACCTGGTAATACTCTAGATAAAATGCTACAATGGTATAATTATCTGTACGTTTGCGGATCCTTTTCATGTATATATCTTTATATTCTTCTTAGTCACATAAAATGATATAGATCTATTTGGTGTTGTCTTGTAATAATGCTAGATAGTACTAACAAACATTCTTTGGCACCATAGCTAGGGATGACAATCTAGTAAACTACTAGATGTGTAGGTAATTGATAGATGACTACCAAAACAAGTGATGAGTTAATTAATACCAATAAGTATTTTTGGCGTCATTGTCGGGAAAGGTAGCTAGGCAATTAAGGAATATTGATTCACTTTTACTTAGTGATGTGATTGAGATAACCATTAACCCCTGCTCAAGCAGGATTACCCTTGTTTTATATACTTTAATATCTTATGCAAGGTAATGAATGACCGGTTTACGACCTTCCGGTAAGCTCCCACAAGAAAAGAAGAAACATACTTAATCCAAGATTGGAGAAAGAGGTCGACGTCACAAGAATTCAATTCATGTCTCAAGTGACGGAAACAAAGTTCTTTGCATCACTCACAAAATTCATCATGTGAGTCATGGTAAGTATGATCAAATAAAGGTGAGAAAGTCTTGCTCATGAACTTTAAATTTGATGAGTAGTTATTTTTTGCATTCCACTGCATGTTTACTTTTCACAATCCAAACATCCATCTTATTTAGTTTAAAGTTTCTCATCCATTACATGTTTAGTTCCATTCATATATCCATCCCACTTGCAATTAAAAAACTCATTATGATCATGCTCTTTCATCTCTTCTTGAATAAACTTATGTAATACTTTCATGCTACCTGTATTTCCTATAGTATGCTTAGGTTTGGAAGTATCCTCATACACCTTTGAAATTGGACATTAATTATTTTTCTAAGTTAAAGTAGATATGGTGTCTGGTTTAATTTCTGAATCACAAGGTGTGTTGATCTTACTTCTAAAAGGTTTTTGAATTAAGCGAGGTGCTTAGATTAAAATCCTTTCTTGAATCAAATTGGACGTAAGTCTAGGTTGATCTTTGAGCCGATAGTACACTTTAGTAGATACTGATTATTTTGTTGGACTAACCCCTGCAGAAAAATTCTCAAATTCAATTGGGTAAGTCAAAAAGGGAAATTCACATATGAGATGAATCAAGATAGATAATGACTCTGCACAAAGAAGACCTAGCTCATCCTTTGTGAAGAAAGAACTGTAAGTATTAGTGTTTATTCATTTATCTTTGTTGCAAGTTATCTTTGCCGCGAACCATATTAGAATGCAGCAACAATACAAAATATGATAGAAACAGTCTATGCTAAACAATCTTAAAACCATACATCATCTTGTTAGCATAAAGTTGCAAAAAGTATGGACAACAAAACTCGCATTTCAAATTTATTATATTTCCTCGGGTATGTGTCCATTAACATTTTGCAGGAGAAGAATAGAAATAAATCAGCGATGAGTAATGCCAAAGGCAACCTAGCGTTGAGCCTTTTTAGGACTCAAGCTAGGTGGATAATGAGAAGCAAGGAGCAATTCACTTCATATCAATCAATGAGTGTCCTATTTTTCTCATCACCTTCGAAGATACCATTTTGTATGTCGGCAATAATGATGCCTAGTAAGGCCATGGATGACCATGATCACTGAAGGGACACCCTTGAACCATTGGATGAAGTTTTCATGTAAACATCAAAGAAGTTCCCTCAATAACTATCAAGACAGCTGGCGTATCACTCACAGACAAAGAACCACTTGTCGCCATGCCATTAGAAGACAAAGACAACCAAGGAGGAACTTGAAGTGGCATGAATCAATCAAGATTAAGAAAAGGTTGATGAAGAGCATGCAATTATTCGTATTTCCATCGAAAGGTGAAAAGGCTAAGCCAATAGAAGGAAGACCCAGCTCAAAGGACCACAAGCTATCACCAACGGATTAATCGGACAACCCTTCTTCAGGTAAGTTTGTCACCACTTACTTTCCGTGAAGGAAGGATAAAGACATATCATGCAACATTAAATTACATTCAACATCTTATACCATGTTGCTAATTTATGTTTACCTTATGTAATGCTCAATTTACTAAAATATAAAACAAATAAAATAATCCTTTGGTTCACCATACATATTCTTGGTTCTATTTGAATAAATATCTTTAGTCTTTTAAGCTTGCTTGTTCTGTTATAAGTATGCTTTAGAATATTACTTAAACATTATAAAATCAAGGCATGCTTGTATAAGAATTTGGTTGCGTATACAGACTACCCTCTCATATATAAAAATAATTGAATCATATTAGAAGACTATTCATAGAATCAAATCAAGGTTAGAGGTATTTCTCAAAATAATATCTTCGCCTTAACCTTGTTGAAAAAAGTTGAAGTAATGGTGAATCATTAACTCCTTGGCAAACACTATCTATACTTTAAATATTATATCCCTTCAGGTATATGTTGTCTACTAATCCCTTATAGAGAAGAAATAATGAAGAGAAGCAGAAGATTAGAGGAGTTAGAAAGAAGTACAACATATGAGACAAGATGCTAATGAACAACTCAAGACATAAGGAAGGAAAAGACAAGTGAAATTCATCTACCCTTTACTATATGGTGTCATCACACTCTATTAATAAAGGTAACATCTTAAAGGTAAGTGGTCATCATTTCCTCTTAATCTTGAAGTACGCATTATAGCACCATTACCTTGATCTCAGTCTTAACCTAATGAGCTAAAATATTATATATATCTTATTTTTAGAAGATAATAGTCATTATGTTGAACTTGATAACTTATAAAGATGAACAATCCTTCCATAGGTTAAGCAACTCCACTCCTTTATCTAATAAGCTTAAATGCCATATTTATACTTACGCTCTTCTCATTCATGTTGTAAATAAATAATGTGAACAACATCAATCTTATTGTGCCCAAGGTTAGAGAAGAATGAATACATTTCTAGTTCTGTTGGTGTTTTCCCACCAATGGAGCCTATGCACTTGATCTCTACCTTGTCTTTATGAGCAGAACACACTCTAAGCACAGTGTGGGGAGATTCCCCAAATCCTACAAGTGGAAGTTCTCAACCAATAACAATAATGTGCATAAGATTGGTTTTGAGATGCTAACAAAAAAAGAAAGAAGGTGGAACAACTATTGGAAGCGCCACTAGTGGAGGTACCACCTCAATCCTTATCCTCAAGAGCAAACCGAAGTACACGATCAATGAACCATTGCAAGGAGGAGTCTAGTTCGGAGGACTCAAAACGTCGGACTCTCGCCGAGAGGTAACATTGGTAGTTATCCATATTTATTTTCTTATATTGCATGATTTATTCTCTCATTAGCAAGGTTACTTTTCTATATTAATATTGCATAGAAAACAATAAAAATAAATAGACATGCATTAGGCTACATTCATGCATCTTAAAAAAACTTAAAGCCCATATAAAACTCTTGTGGTATAAAAACTATAGGAGTGCTCACCTTTGTGGTGGCCTAACAAATAAAATATATATATCATGCATTTGTAACTGTCTGCATATAAACTCAAAAACTCTAAAAATATTAATTGAGCATCCTGCTGCAATACTGCTATCATAAAAATACTTTGAAACATCTACAAACACCCAATTCTCTAAAATGGCTAATCATTAAATCTGTTCCACGAGTTTTGGTGTTTTGTGAGAGCTTTTTATAGGATGACTCCGAGAGCTAGCTCACCCAGATATCTTCATCTTCACCACTCGAAGTATACCTTTCCGACACACAGCTAACCACTGTGTGAAGGAAGTAACTTCTTGGGTGATGAGATTGAAGTACTCTTGGCAACACTTACTCTTACAAGCATGAGCTCCTCTGTGAGGACCACTCAGCTTTAATGTTCAACTACGACAACATCTAGCTTGGGGGAGAGCATCCCCTAGTTATCAGTAAGTATACCTATGTGATTATCGAAGTCTATCTTATAGTCATAAAATACCAAAAATATATGGGCACATGAAGGTCCATGTCTGTAGAGTCTTTTATGAGTCCTCTAGTAAAATAAAAAGATAAATAACAATTAAAAAAATCAAATAAAGATACTCTAACTATTTATTAAGGTGTGATCATAGAATGTGTTTACAAGTCTGTCTAGTTTGTTAAGAGTCAAACAAAAACTAAGGAACAATAAAATTTTATCTCGGAAATGATGAATAGTTGCTCTACCGTAATTCCTTTCAAGTGCCTAGTTTTTAACCTTAAGTTCTCCCAAGCTTTAGATATGACTGCATTAATATAAGAATTTACTCTGAACCTGAAACTTGTGGAGGCATATGTTTGAGCTAAGTCTAGGTAATTGATGGATATGATATGAGAAAGTCTGAGCTGCTATTTATCTTATTCCTAGCGATACTAAGTTCTAGAGATTTATCTTTTAAAACTTCAAAATCTTATATGATGAGCTCATGTATGACAAAGTTTAAATTCCTACCAAAGCCATATATGATACATTTAGATTAAGTAAACCTTTGCTCATGCTGCTTGCTTTGCATTGAGTTCAGTCAACCTTTGTTGTATACCTTATGAGAGTCTTGTTATGCTTTTAAAATCAAAATCCCACACACACTCCACCCACATATGCATTACTCCTACTCGGGAGTAAGCGCAACCATTTTCCACTTTCACCTAGATCCACCTTAAAAATATTTCTCTCCTACACTGGGAGTGAACACCCCAAAAAAAATACCCCTAGGACAACCCCTGATAAATGCTCTAAGTGCTTATTGCTATCTCTCTAATTATCATATTGTATTCAAAGGATGCATGTGGCTATGTAAAAGGAAAGTTATTGAAAACGGAAAGGGAGTTAAAAAATGAACAAGTGTCCAAGCAATCAAAACAATGGGTACTTAGATGCTACCTCCCCGAAAAAAAGAAAAAAAGAAAAAAGAATAAAGATAGCCCATGTTTTCCTGTGAAAGTTCTAAAGTTCAAGGGAGAGAGATTTATTTCTAAAGAGCAAAAGTAGAATTAGGTTTAGCCACTATATATTCACCTATCCACCATATTCCATACACATGCATATCTTGGTTTGATTGTATGACTTTACTCTCTTTGGATCTATTGTTTGACTTTACAATATATGAATTGCAAGTATGCTTATCCTTGTTTAATGCCACTCCTATGAGCTCCACTATAATCATTAGTTGTAGGAGGGCATGACATTATTAATGCCTCAGTGAGATCCATAAATATCACTTATATTAAGAGACTTGAGGGTGTCATACAATTAAGCTCTGAATTTTATTTTTAAAACCTTGGAAAAAATCTAGAATATTGGTTGAGTAAAGAATTTGAGACATAGTGCTTGAATTGATTGTTCTATCTTTCAATGGCTCAAGACCCATGTGAAAGTTGAAAAGCTCCATAGCTATAGGTAAAATGAATAAGTTTGAAAGTTAGAGCAGTTTTGTCTAATCCGAAGGAGAATTTCAGTTTGAAAGCATGTGTACTTTTAGGGCGTGAAAGTATTGTAGGAACTTCTGATCCAACTCTAGGCTTTGTTAAGGGACTAGCAAAGGGTAAGCTTGGGGAAGTTGTTGACGGTGGATAACGTCAACATTTAATAGATCAATAGACACGAGAAATACATGAATATTTAGAAGTCTAGTGTTTTATTTGAAAATTTCCATGTGTTTTCATTATTTATCAATTTCCATGGACTATTCCAAAAAATGGCGAACAAGAACTTAATTATCAAAATACATCTCAGAATTATCCGCAACTCAAGAATACGCTACACAACCCTAGAAGCATCCAGAATACACCGGAGCAAAAGAGAGCATGAGGGGCTTCCAGGTGGGGCTGGCCGACCCCACCTGTCGTGCTGCCCGGCCCCCCGTGGGGGGAACCTTCTCCCGCTTCTGGAATGTTCCTCCACCGCCTCCAAGGATACATCTCAGCCATACGCAAGGTTAGTTTGATCCAACGGCCGTCGTGCATCCCATCGGGCTATAAATACAGGGCCAGACCCCTCTGGAGCCATCAAGTCATTTGAAGATCAAGCATCCAGAGCCAGAAACCCTAGTTCCTCAGAGTTCCTCTATTCTATAGTAGTAGCCTAGTTAGATTAGATCTAGAGGGAGTCAAGCTGAGTTAACTTAGCTTGGGTTCCCGATCGGCGTTGTCAGGAGCATGGAGTTCGGTACTATCTTGTACTCTTTACTCTGGTATTGTATTATTCATTATTATGTTTATTACAACATTTATGGCAATAATTAATCTTTATCTATTTATGTTCTTGATTGCAATGTTCATTGTCTACTTTGATTACATGTCTAGTATAGTTAGTCCACTTGAAAGGTCCTTGTTTGTTTTTGGTAATTGAGTGATAACCTAGGTAGACTAATTGTGCTTACGTGAGACTTGTAGAGAATTAGTCCACAGGTACACTTGTGTGAGCAACCTATGCCATGGAGGTTGAAATGGCTTAAACATTTTGTGATGCTCACTAAGTGTGATGAGGGAACTTAATTGCATATGGAACATGACATGGAGTCATATGACTAAGGTGGAGATGGTCAAGACAAGACTTGGCTTGATGGACCAGTTGCAAGAGTGAAGGGCAAGTCGGAGGCTTTGAAGCCGTTGGTACCGAGTGTCGGGAGGCTTGAGCAAAGACTTGGCGTCGATGGACCGATGCAAAGGTGAAGGGCAAGTGAGGTCAAGATCGATGAACCAATATGGTCACATGATGATATGGAGGAGATCATATTATTTGTGATTGTGTTGGTGCATGTGTTGCATCAAACACTTGGAGGATTTGGAATGGAATACACAAGGCAAAGGTATATTTGTAGGGCATTTCATTTCACCGGTCATAGGTGTGTAGAGAAGTTTATGACCGGGTTTAGGATTGATAGCCGTACTATAAAGAGGGGAAATCTTTTAGTTGCAACGGTTATCTAGTGCCACTAAGTGTTTCTCATGTGCATATGCATTACGCTTAGTGACGTGGTGAGATGCAAGAGAAAAGCCTTTCAAAATAATTGAAAAAATGCTAACTCACACACTTAACTTGTTGGAACACCTGGTGTAGTTAAGCACATATGAAAAGGCTTTGAAGTAAAGTTTAGTGGGTTGTTTATGTATTCTTCAGAATTTCCGAGAATGTCCGGAATATCCGAAGAAGTTAGAATTTTCGAGAAAATATCCGGTCAGGTCTCTCGGCCTGAAATATCGTTTTTGGTTCGGATATTCCGAACATTTTTGGATATTCGAACATGTTCGGATATTCTGAACCTGGTCATGTTCGGACTGGTCCGAACATTCCCTATATTGACTGGGGTGTTGACCGTGTTGGTGTGAGGACCGTTTCAAAATATATCCGAATCTTGTTTGGATATTTTGAACTTTCTCAGATATTCCGAACATTACTTGGATATTCCGAACCTGGACGTGCACGAGTGCTGACAAAGTTTTCAACCGTTAGAGTGTAAGCGAGAAGTGAGACGCTCTTAGCCGTTATCAGAAATATCCGACCGTGCTCGGATATTTCAAAGTTTCTTGATATTCCAGACTTTGCTTGGATATTCTGAGACTGGAGCTGAAACTCCCCAACGGTTATGTGCAGGTGGAGAGTGGATTTAACCCATCTCCTCCCCTCTTTCTCAGCTGTGAGGCTCATTCGTTGAGCTCCATGAGTGAAGAACAAGATTTCTCTCCCTCTCCATTGCTATATGCTAGATCTTGTGAGAGATTGAGAGCTCCAAGGATTGATCTTGTGAGAGCTTGAAGAACACCCTCTCCCTCTCCTCTCTCTCCCTAAGCCTTGTGCTCATCCTCATGAGAGATTGAGAGTCTAGGGTTTGTTCTTGAGAGTTGGAAGAACTCCATTCCCTCTCCTCTCCCTCTCCAAGCTTAGTGCGAATTTGTATGAGAGGTTGAGAGACCTAGTGTGTGCATTTGAGATTTGCATTTGGTGGCACTAGGTGGTGGTTGTGATTTGGGGATTTCTTATTACTCTTGGAGGTTGCCACCTCCTAGACGGTTTGGTGGTGTGTCTCGGTCTTGAAGCACGCAAGAAGCTTGTGCGGTGCTCCGGAGAAGAGCTTTGTGAGGGGTGTTGTGCTCACCCTGTGGGAGAATCACGAAGAGCAACTCTAGTAGAGCGAGACACGAAGAGCGTCAAGTGGTCTGACCAGGTCAAGTGCTAGAGCTTATGGTAAGCACTCCACGTGGGAGAGTGTGACTTGCGGGTCACCACTAGCAAGAGGACCGGCGGCAACCTTGAGCTTGTCTCAACGGGGACTAGCTTTGTGGCAACCAAGTGAACCTTGGGATAAAAATCATCGTGTCAACCTTGTTCATCCCGTTGGTTTGCAATCTCCTTACACAAGCTTGTATTTACTTTCTTATATATTGTGCTTGTGTAGTTGCTCTTATAATTAGTTAGCTTGTGTAGCTTGCTAGTTACCTTCTTGCTTGTGTAGCATAGAAGTAGATCTCTTGTGTGACTAATTGGGTTGTGTAGCCTTGTTAGTCACTTTGCTTAGTTTATGTAGCTAAGCAAATTGAGCTCTCTAGTTAGGCTTGTGTAGCCTTGCTAGTGAGAACTATTAGATTACTGAGGCTTTGTGCACTTTGCAATACTAGTATGTGTAGGTGCTCCCCGGTTTGATTGAGTACTAGTTGCTTAGGTTTGTGTGACCTTGCAAACTAGTACTGAATAGGCGAGCACTACCTAGCCTAGCACCTTAGTGGCTCAACCTAGGATTACTTTGTAAGGTGCTTCAACTTAGATAGAGGGGTGTAGTCTTGGTTAGACCAATAGTTTTAATTTCACATTTAATTCGGTCATCCGCTATGATTAGTTTTAGAAAGGACTATTCACCCCCTCTAGTCCGCCATCTCGACCCTACAAGTGGCATCAGAGTCGAGGTCTCTCATTTATAGTCTTTACCGACCTGAGAGGATGGCGACTGGCTGGCTAGATGATGATTGCCACACATATATTTTTGATGGCACAGACTTTGCATGGTGGAAACACCATATGCTTGATCATTTACGTGCAATGGGTCCCAAGGTATGGTGGATCATTGTTGTAGGCTTTACTCGAGATGCCTTGGATAAGAACAATTTAACCCAAGCTCAAGAGGATTGCTTACAACTTGATGCATGCGCCCTTAATTATTTAACATGTGCTTTGAATGAGAATGTTTTCAGGTGTGTGTGGGACATGGAGAGTGCCCATGATATGTGGATGGCACTTCAATCTCTCTTTGGTGACTCCTCTATAGAAGATGATAGAAAATTCAAAAAGGAGGATGATTGGAGGCACATGAGGATGTTGAGCATAACCGCAACTTGGTGATTGTGGAAGATTGCTCCACCTCATGGTCAAGTGATGATGATAAAAGATCTACCACAAGTTCACTTGACAATGTTGATGGTGATGATGGTTCATGCTCGGGCTATGAGAATGATGCTACTACAAGTTCATCCACTACATCATATTGCTTCATGTCACAAGGCGACACTAAGGTATCAAATTGCAATGTGGTTGATCATGTTGATTCATATGATGAACTTGTTAGTAGTCTTGCTAGCATGACCATATCTTTAGAAAATGAGAAAGCAAAAACAATAAAATTAGAAAAAGAAAACTCATTTCTAAAGGACTCATGTGAATAACATAAGCACTTACTTGATGTTCTTAGAACTTCACATGAGGAGCTAAAATTGACTCATGAGAAGCTTTGTGTATCTCATAAAGAACTAGTTGACAAATATGGTTCTCTCATTAAAGCATTTTCTAAGAAACTTAAAAATAATAAGAGCTCATCATATGGGTCAAATGATCAATTGCAAAATGTTGCCAGTTATTGTGATGTAGGGAAGAAGCATGTATCCACCTCTTGTGATGATTTATTAGATATGCCATATTCTTCACATATAGATGCTTGTTCTACTTCCATATCTTGTGAAACTAACCTTTTGAAGGAGAACAATGAGCTCAAATGTGAAGTGAAGAATTTAAGCAATAAGTTAGAGAGGTGCTACAACTCTCAAGTTAGCTTTGAGCATATGTTAAAAAATCAAAGAAGCTATGGTGACATGAGTGGCATTGGCTTCAACAAGAGCAAGATCAAAGGCAAAAGATGGGGCAAAAAGAAGTTTGAAAAAGAGATGAAGAAGCTAGAAGAAATGAAGCTCTCTCATTTCTTGTGCTTTAAATGCCAAGAAGTGGGACATCTTGCAAAAGGTTGCCCTAACCATGAGAAGCTCAAGTTGAAGAAGGAAGAAGAGAGGCTCAAACATGTCAAGTGCTTCAAGTGTCACACTTGGGGTCATCTCATCTCAATATGCCCAACCAAGCAATTGGTTAAGCAACAAGAGAAGCCTCAACCAAAGCCACAAGTTGAGAAGCCCCAAGCTCAAGTCAAGATCAACCATGATGACAGTGACTTGAAGATGAAGAAAAGAACAAGGAGTGGACAAGCAAGAAGGCATCTAACTCTAAATCAAGATGCCAAGATGATGAGCAAAGAGCAAAACAAGAAGAAAGACTATGCTCACATCAAGTGCTTTGATTGCAAAGAGATGGGTTACTTTGCCTCGAAGTGCCCCAATAAGCTTGAGAAGAAGGCTCAAGTAACTCATGAGAGGCAAGGCAATGAGAAGCACATCATGAGCAAGGAAGAAAAGGCTCTAGTAAAGAAGAAGTGCTACTCATGCTGGAAAAGGGGACACATGGCTCATTCATGTCCCCTAGGTGAGAAAACCTAAGACTATTTCAATTGATGATACTAATGTGCTTAGGAAGGATGACAATGGTATCTCTTTGATTGCTATTGCAAAACATCCCGCTATCCATACTAAGGTATTGCCTAAGTATGTTGCTCCTAACTTGAGAGGACCCAAACAAGTTTGGGTACCATTAAAAAGTGGATGATTGTTTATATGTACCATGGCATTGGAGACTTGATTTAATTGGTATTTATGATGATCATTGATTGATTGAGTCAAGCATTGAAGCCTAGTGCTATTTTATCCTAATGCCAAGTCAAATCAAGTGAAGTCCTAGTGCTACAACATACAAGTGTCACATTCTAGTTGTGGTGATTTATTGGTTATATTCTTGATGGCATGCAAATAATTAAGTTGAAGCTTGCTAGTGGTTGATCATAACCTATCAAGGTATATCTCTTATTGATCACATGTATTTGGGTGCATATGAGTTAATTGAATTGGATATATATGCATGTGATGCTTGCTATAAGATGATTGAATGGATTTCATGCTTAGTAATCAAGTTTGGATTAGTTTGGATGAATATGTTCATGAGACTTCATTTGGTGAGTGGCTTGAATGGATATGTCTTATGAGGGTGTTCAAACAAGTTGATTCAAGTTTGATTCACATTTGTTGAAGTATAGCTTGAGTGTTGAAATCTGTCCTAAATTGAAAGTCTAAGCTAGCTGTGATCAAGTCTAAGTTTGATGGATCAAATCTATTTAGATTGGCTTTAAAATTGGTGTGCATGCTCTACACTTATGATAGTTATTTCTATTCAAAATTCATGAGAATTGGACAAGAAATACTTTGGTTTTGGAGTAGATCTTGTCAACTATAGTACAGCAGTTTTTAGCATGTACCCTCTAAAGAAGATTTGAAATCTGGTAGCAAACTAGAAGTCCAATGAAGCTCAAATTTTTATGGGTGATAGATGACTTAGTGAAGCACATCTCCACCAAATTTTATGGTCATTGGAGCTGTACATTGGGAGATATGATTTATTCATTAAAGAGTACAAAATCTGCCAGAAAAGTGACAAATATTGGATTGATCAAGAGTCACTTCAATTGAAAGGCCCTCAAGTTAGAATCATATTTATAAGTGGTTGAGGGACAAATGTTTGGTTTTGGATTGGTATAGAAGCATGACAAGTGATGGGTACAAGGTCATTTGAATGTGGAGTGTATTTGACACATAAATTTGGTAATCAAATTGGATGATCAAGACCAAGCTTAAGATGAAGATGATGTTGAAGTTCTAGTGATGATTGGTGATATTTTGATAGAAAGAAAAGAATTTAAACAAGTGGAACTAAAAGGAGTTAAAGAAGAATTCAAAGTTATTCATCATGCTAAGTCCATAGATCAATCAATCAAAGGGCAATTCAAGTGAGTATCAAGAATAGTTCTTTAGAGAGAGGTCACTTCTCTCTTGTATAGGGGCTTGCCGCCTTTTGTAGGTAAACCAAGTGTGATACTTGGAAGGCTAACATGAAAGTGGTAATCTAAAGGACATTTGAGATGCTTAGTTGAAGCAAATCAAAAGGATTGATAAAGGAAAGCAAGCAATGATTAACTGATAAGCAAGCCAACCACAACAAGCGTGTACTTGATCATTAGTGGTTTTACTTTCATATGGGTGAAGAATGGATTTTATTATTGATACACTACTACACAAAAGATTTTGTAAGGTACTTCAAAATTAGTCTCGGAGGCGGTTTTGGAAGATAACCGCCTCGGTTAATCGATTCCAACCAAGGCAATGCCGCCGGCGTAGCAACCGCCTCGGTTAATATATTAACCGAGGCGGTTGTCATAAAAAAACCGCCTCGGTTAATTCCTATTAATCGAGGTGGTTGTTGTAAGACAACCACCTCCGTTAATTGATTAACTAAGGCGGTTATTGTAAGGAAACCGCCACGGTTAATGTAGATTAACCGAGACGATTTTTATAACACAACCGCCTCGGTAAATACATTAACGGAGGCGGTTATATTATAATGCCCGCCTCGGTTAATATTCGGCCCAGACAGCCCATATAGGCCCGATAACGGACTCCTCATATATATACCGGGGGAACACACCAAACCCTAACTCATTCCATCCCTCCCTCGGTATCGTTTTTTTTTTCTCTCTCAACCTTAACGGCGGTGGCTCCTCCGGTCTTGGCAGCGCCTTCACGCTGGCGGCTGGGATCGTGGCCCTCGCGGCGCCTCCTCCGATGTAGGCGCAGCAGCGCCTATGCGGTGCGGCGCGGCGTGGCGGGGCCGGTGCGACCGGGGAGCTCCTCTCCCCTCCCCTCCGGGCGTGGCGGGGCCGGGGCGCGACCGGGGAGCTCATCTCCCTGGGGCGGCGTGGCGGGGCCGGGCGCTGCCAGGAGCTCCTTTCCCTTCCCTCATTCCCCAGCGGCGGTGGCTGGGGGCGCCTCCGCCTCTAGATTTATATGGCCCTTCGGTGCGGGAGCTCGGGATCCATGCGGGGGCACGCGGCCGCCTCCTCTCTTCCTACTCGGCATGGCGGCGCGGGTGAGGAGAGGCGGATCCGGCTGGCAACACTCCACCACTTCTAGATCTAAGCGCCGGGAATTGACGGATCGAGGTGGGCTCTACGGCGGCGAGGCGCGTCAAGCTGGGGACTGCTCTCCGTCAACCCCCACGGTGGCGAGCACGACCCCAATAAGCGGTGGCGTGGTGGCAATGGCCTTCCCCGGCTGCGGATCCGGCGAGGAGCGGCCTCCACAGCGGCTCCGCACCCTAGGCGGCTCCGGAGGAGGGATGCACGCGCCCGGATCGCATCCGTGCCCATTTGGGCTAGGGTTCGGGTTTCATCTTTTTTTTTTGTTTTTTCGTTCGATTAACCGAGGTGGTTTTTATAAAGTAACCGCCTCGATTAATATATTAACCGAGGCGGTTGACCAACCGCCTCGGTTAAGGCCACGAATAACCGTGACCTTGTGTCCGAGGCGGTTGGAAAAACCGCCTCGGTTACCTAGAAAAACCGCCTCGGTTAAGTTTTGTGTAGTAGTGATAATTGGTCTTCACCAAGCTTTCAAAATGGACTTCACATCACCTTTGTGAAGTTAAATTGGAATCTAAATGACTATCCTCTACTACAAAAAAGCAAAGGTGAAATTGGTTGTCATATACATTCATACTTGCTGAGGACATGATTAGTGCATATAGACATATCTAGTGAGCATCCATGAAAAATCAAATAATTTTAAGTTCATATCATGCCACTATTGCTTCTATATCTTGAGTTGATCTAGTGGCTAAAATATGACTTGTTCATGAGCATGTGAACCTAAGTGTTTGATCTAGCTAAATGAGCAAGAGGGGATCTAATTCAATATTGATAAGATAACCATTGAAAGATGTGTAAAGAAGTTTGTCATTGGTTCAAACCGAATTAGATTACTTGTGTAAATTTACTAGTTTGAACTAAAAAAAGAAAGAAGCTCATGAAAACAATCAAGGTCAAGAAGTAGAAGACAATAATATAAATGGATATCAAGTTCAAGATTTATAAGTGGTATCTAGACTCATTATTCATACAAGTGGTATACACATGGTGTCACACTCCTACATGTGGTATCTTTCTACACATGTGCTATATCAAGTGGTTACTGGTAGTGTCTAGATCAAGCATTTAAGTGATATCCTACTCTTCAAGTGATTGACAACTTTAAGTGATCAAATTTAAACAAAGCTACCCTTAAGAGATCAAGTTAATCAAGTGAGTGACCCTACAACAAAAGGAGAGAATGCCTACAGTCATCCCAAATTGGTCAAGAAATCATCTCAAATTCTAAGTGGTATCATTCCAACATCAAGAGAAGGTGGCCATCAAAAATGTAAAGATTCAAGTGTCAACATCAACATCCTAAGTGCAACCCTATGTCAAAGTGGAGCATACCCTTTATGGAAATTGATGACAAAGGGGGAGAGAATTGGACAAAGATATGAAATATGTTTGCATAAGGCAAAATGTATGACATAGAGGGAGAGGTTGGACAAAGATGCAAGTTGGACATAGATATGACCAAGAGGGAGCAAAATTGAAGAATACAAAGAGGATCAAATTTTTGGACAAGAAAAGCACACAAGTAGGGGGGAGCAAGCTCATAAATACATGTTTGATGCATTTGTTTGTGCATTATATTTGTTTGCTTGCATTGCATAGGTTTTTAAAATTTCTACATGCTTGTGTGCAAGTGATTGCTAGAGCTAAGACTTGGATGATGTTTGATTTTATTTGGTATTTAGAGCCTAGTCTTAGTATAGCAAGTGGTAACTAGAACCTTGATTATAATATTAATCTCACGTGGTATCTAGTTTCACTTGTTTCTAGCAAGGATTGATGCTAATGATGTTGAAAAAGTGGTATACACACTACAAAGGTTCATTCTCTATCTTGTATACCTTAGCATCACTTAGTAGTGTTAACACTCCCACGAACTTTATATTTATGCATGTGTGCAAGCTTGAAACCAAACCATTTGAGCATACATGTAGGGGGAGTTATCACTACCAAGTTGATTTTATGATGCTTATCCAAATCATAGACATAGAGCTTAAATGTTGGATAAGTGGCATAAAATCTCAAAATGCTTAATTTTCATATCTTTGTAGAGTTGTCATCAATTACCAAAAAGGGGGAGATTGAAAGGTCCTTGTTTGGTTTTGGTAATTGAGTGACAACCTAGGTGGACTAATTGTGCTTATGTGAGAATTGCAGAGAATTAGTCCACAGGTACACTTGTGTGAGCAACCTATACCATGGAGGTGGAAATGGCTTAAACATATTGTGATGCTCACCTAAGTGTGATGAAGGAGCTTAATTGCATATGGAACATGACATGGAGTCATGCGACTAATGTGGAGAAGATCAAGACAAGACTTGGCTTGATGGACCAGTTGTAAGAGTGAAGGGCAAGTCGGAGGCTTTGAAGCCGTTGGTACTAAGTGTCAGGAGGCTTGAGCAAAGACTTGGCGCCGATGGACCGATGCAAAGGTGAAGGGCAAGTGAGGTCAAGATCGATGAACCAATATAGTCACATGATGATATGGAGTGGATCATATCATTTGTGATTGTGTTGGTGCATGTGTCAGAATTTCCGAGAAAATATCCGGTCAGGTCTCTCGGCCTGAAATATCGTTTTTGGTTCGGATATTCCGAACCTGGTCATGTTCGGAGTGGTCTGAACGTTGACTGGGGTGTTGACCGTGTTGGTGTGAGGATCGTTTCAAAATATATCCAAATCTTGTTTGGATATTCCAAACTTTCTCGGATATTCCGAACATTACTTGGATATTCCGAACCTGGACATGCACGAGTGCTGACAAAGTTTTCGACCGTTGGAGTGTAAGTGAGAAGTGAGACGCTCCTAGCCGTTACCAGAAATATCCGACCGTGCTCGGATATTCCGAAGTTTCTTGATATTCTGGACTTTGCTTGGATATTCTGAGACTGGAGCTGAAACCCCCAACGGTTATGTGCGGGTGGAGAGTGGATTTAACCCATCTCCTTCCCTCTTTCTCAGCTGTGAGGCTCATTTGTTGAGCTCCATGTGTGAAGAACATGCTTTCTCTCCCTCTCCATTACTATATGCTAGATCTTGTGAGAGATTGAGAGCTCTAAGGATTGATCTTGTGAGAGCTTGAAGAACACCCTTTCCCTCTCCTCTCTCTAAGCTTTGTGCTCATCCTCATGAGAGATTGAGAGTTCTAGGATTTGTTCTTGAGAGTTGGAAGAACTCCATTCCCTCTCTTCTCCCTCTCCAAGCTTAGTGCGAATTTGTATGAGAGGTTGAGAGACCTAGTGTGTGCATTTGAGATTTGCATTTGGTGGTACTAGGTGGTGGTTGTGATTTAGGGATTTCTTATTACTCTTGGAGGTTGCCACCTCCTAGACGGTTTGGTGGTGTGTCTCGGTCTTGAAGCACGCAAGAAGCTTGTGCGGTGCTCCGGAGAAGAGCTTTGTGAGGGGTGTTGTGCTCACCCTGTGGAAGAATCATGAAGAGCAACTCTAGTAGAGCGAGACACGAAGAGCGTCAAGTGGTCCGACCAGGTCAAGTGCTAGAGCTTGTGGTAAGCACTTCACGTGGGAGAGTGTGACTTGCGGGTCACCACTAGCAAGAGGACCGACGGCAACCTTAAGCTTGTCTCAATGAGGACTAGCTTGGTGGCAACCAAGTGAACCTCGGGATAAAAATCATCGTGTCAACCTTGTTCATCCCGTTGGTTTGTAATGTCCTTACACAAGCTTGTATTTACTTTCTTATATATTGTGCTTGTGTAGTTGCTCTTATAATTAGTTAGCTTGTGTAGCTTGCTAGTTACCTTCTTGCTTGTGTAGCAGAGAAGCAGATCTCTTGTGTGACTAATTGGGTTGTGTAGCCTTGTTAGTCACTTTGCTTAGTTTATGTAGCTAAGCAAATTGAGCTCTCTAGTTAGGCTTGTGTAGCCTTGCTAGTGAGAACTATTAGATTACTTAGGCTTTGTGCACTTTGCAATACTAGTATGTGTAGATGCTCTCCGGTTTGATTAAGTACTAGTTGCTTAGGTTTATGTGACCTTACAAACTAGTATTGGATAGATGAGCACTACCTAGCCTAGCACCTTAGTGGCTCACCCTAGGATTACTTTGTAAGGTGCTTCAACTTAGATAGAGGGGTGTAGTCTTGGTTAGACCAATAGTTTCAATTTCACATTCAATTCGGTCATCCGCTGCGATTAGTTTTAGAAAGGACTATTCACCCCCTCTAGTCCGCCATCTCGACCCTATACCACTGCTATTGAATTCTTATATATGCTCGTATAGCGCTCATCCAAAGGAACCATGGTTGAGTGGTAGGGATTATGTATGCATGGAACCTAGATATTCTGCTTATCTACGAGTGCCCCCTGATTTGCCGGGTCGTGTGATAGCTCGTGGGTGTACAGACCCATTGAATCCTCTGTAATCCACCCTTCGCACATAGGAATTATAGAGCCCGGTCGTGATGGAGGGTGACGATTGTCTTAATTTCTTCCTTAGTTGATGCTCCTTATGTTTGATATCATAGCAGCCTAATTATGATTGCTAGATGTGTTTGCACTAATTAAAGTGTTCGTTGATGTGTAGTTATAGGATGACACTACGAATTATTCCTCTAATATTCGGATTTAATTGTGTTATTGTGGTAGTTAGAGTGCTCGAGAGAATCTATTATCTTATTATGATGCTCGATCAATGCTTATCATATGTATAAGTTATCATTATGACTTATCCATGTTCTGAGTAGATTTGAGGTTATGGTTTACTTTTGCATTAATGGTATAAGTTATCATTATATCCTGCCAGATCTTTCCAGTGGTATAAATATAAATCGACAACTGGTTATACTCTAGGTAAAATGCTACAATGGTATAATTATCTGTGCGCTTGTGGATCCTTTTCATGCATATATCTTTATATTCTTCTTAGTCACATAAAATGATATAGATCTATTTGGTTTTGTTCTTATAATAATGCTAGATAGTACCAACAAACATTCTTTGGCACCACAGCTAGGGATGACAACCTAGTACACTACTAGATGTGTAGGTAATTGATAGGTGACTACTAAAATAAGTGATGAGTTAATTAATACCAATATTGATCTTTCTTTGCAACCTAGGACCCTATCGAGCCCCCGAACATGAGGCAATAGCCACATGCGTGCTCGAGCCCTACCTGTTCCTAGTCCATAGGATACTTCATTATTATCCTCGTGCAAATAATAAATCACCAAAACTTTTGAAGCTTGTTAGTTGTAAACCCTAATTCTATGTTTGGTAATCATATATGTTATTTTTTATGTGAATGTTGGTGGTTATAGAAAGGAGTTAAGGGTGACCAACAGATTCCATGATTGCGTTCCTTCCACAAATTCCACATGATATAAATGGCCATTCTATTGAAATCGTGTGACTTCTCTTTCAGAATTGAAGGTCGGCTATAGTTTCCAAGTGCCTGGAGGACTGGCTGGAGGTTGCCAAAATTCTCGCAAAATACCACTTTGTTCTAGGTCAAGGGGCAATGGAGACATAGGTGATGTCCTGTTTTGAGGTGGCCTTTGCAGAGTATGCATGCGTCCTGGTGAGGCCTACCGTACCCCTAAGGGCAAGGTTGTTTAGGATTTTATTTTGAATGAGATCCAGGCAAAGAGTTTGCACTTGTTCTCCGCACCTGCAGTCTAGACGATATCGGTTTTGTACCTTTGATAAGTGCTGTAGAATTGTGTGCAGTAGGCCAATTTGGTACTGTATTGCCCATCATTGGTCCACTTCCATTTGATTTGGTTATATAAATCCAGTTGCAGTTGCACATCCTAAATATGGACCCAAAGAGAGACGCACTCCTGTAAATGAGTGGCCATTGCGATTTACCTCCGCAATGTTTGAATCCATGCATCATGACTTAGTTCTTGTTGCACCATTTTGTTTTTTGCTCTTACTAACTTGAAGAGATGCAAAGTGCTGCATTTTTGGGCGCCCCCCATCTAGCCACTGTGGTGCTAGAATATGGTCTTTTTATTGTTCCAAAGGAAATGATAGCGGAAGCAGTGAATAGTGATCTATTTCATTGCTTGGGACAACTGTGCCCATATTCATGAAGCTCGATATTCTTTTAGGCGCCTGACTGGTTTTGTTGTTACTTAGTTTGTTCTTTGTTGTTTTTTACGCTTTAATGATCATGCCCTTCAAAATGTTGTTTGAGTCGCTTAGACTCCTTACTCTTCTTAATAATGATACGGACCTCTCCCGCATGTTCGAGGAAGAAATTTTTTGTTGCTCTGGTCTCTCCTTGGCATTCATGATTCATTCATCTCACTGGCCTTGCCTGTCTTCCATGTCATAACTGAATTTTGAAATTAAAATTTGTTATCACAAATCATGTGCTAGTCTTATGATTTTTTTTACGTGTGCTATGGATTATGGTTAAGAGTGATGTTAAAAGTTGACCCTTGTCTGGGCAAGGTTTATATTTCTTTCTGCTATGACTTCATTCTTACGTTCTTATGTACACTCTTAAATGTTATTGCAAATTTATCATATTTTTTTTTATTTTTATAGTTTGTCAAGGCAGTAGATATCTTGTTGGAACAATTTCAGGTGATTCTCACATCGTCTCAATCCTTAGTTCTTTTTTCCACAAACAGAAACAAAATCTGGATGGAAAGATAATTTTATAAGATAACTAATGGCTTTGTTTTAAGGTTTAAATTCTATTGGACGAGTGTATCGTGTTTGAGCCCATTAGGGGGCGTCCTGGGGGGAGAGATGACCCTTAGACCTTACATTTAGTAGCCACCGCCCTTGTTAGGATTTAGATTTTGCTTCAGATAAATCTATCTTTGAGCAGTCGCCATTATCAGTTTATAAAACCCTCACTTTGAGATTTTAATCATACATCCGCAAATCGTCACTTCATTTGAGTTGCTTTTATCTTATTCTTACTTGTGTTCTTTGATTCGCATTAGGGATTAGCCTTCTTAGCAAGGTTAGCCAGATTATGATATGGTTGATAACTAGAGGAGATGTAGTGCTAAGGTTGCAGGGATCATGTCTGGTGATCTGAAGCCGGATCAGTGTGTCAATCTCCACCAAATCGATAGTTATCTTGAATCTGACGAAAAATCAGAAATCATTTGACCATCAAGTGTTTCGAATAAAAAGAGCATATTAGTGGTACACCAGAAACCAACAATAGAAGTGTCTGTGAAGCAACAACTACCTCTCTAAATGTATTTGAAGATGTGCTCTAGATTATTGTAGTCACTTCCGCAAATAGATTTATTGACGCAGCTGAGGTCGCCTCTACAGATTGCTGATTTATGGAGGTAGAAAGTAGAGGATATTAGCAGAACTGGCTGGCTCTATTGAGACTTTCCAGTCACCTCTATTGTGAATTTCTGTAGTAGTGGATGGAAATTTTATGTTGCAAAACTACCATTTAATGCTATAGTACACATGAAAAAGGTAAAAATCCCAACATTTTGAACTGTGAGGGTGGTAATTTATACCAGACACTACGTAAAAGACGATTTGTAGCAACGTCCTCCTTTTTGTAGGGGCGGCTCTATAATGTGCAGACCCTACAAATAGTTCCAAAATGAGCCGCCCCTATAAATGGCATCTATTTGTAAGGGCGGTTCTATAACCAGCCGCCCCTACAAATCGATTTGTAAGGGCGACACTATATTAAGTCGCTTCCTACAAATAGATGCCGAATATTAAATCAAGCACTAAAATTTGAATTTTTAAAATTATCTCGGATGGAAAAATGACCAAAATAAAAGTTATAGATCTCAAAATATTATGCAACTTTGCTATTTATAACTTTTCATTTGAAATCATTTTCTATTTCAAAATTCGGTTTGACTTTAGTTTTGAAGTTTAATGTGTTTTTAAGAACTCGATTTCTCCTTTCAATCTTGGACTAAAACTTGTAACTCGTTTTTTTCTTCTCATACTAACTCTAAATTGGATGATTTTTCCCTAAAATTTTTTAAAATATTTTTTTTATCAATTTAATGTGTTGTTACAACTTCATCTTTCATGTGACTTTGGTTTATTAATTGCATATCTGAATTTTAAAAATAACAACTTGAAATAATATTTTGATGTAGTAAATGATTTCAGCTACTTAAGTCATAAACATAAAATTTGTAGAACTCATCAAGATCTATAACTTTTATTTTAGTTATTTCTTCATCCGACAAAGTAATAGTAACATTGTTCATAAATCTTACATATCTAACGATATTATCACTTTGTCATATGAAAAATGACCAAAATAAAAGTTGTTGGTCTTAATAAGTTGCACAACTTTGTTATTCAAGACTTTTATAGCTGAAATCATTTACACTTTCAAAATGTTGTTTGAAGTAGTCAAATTTTGAAATTCGAACAATGTCGCATGAAAAGATGAACAAAATGAAAGTTGTAAATCTCTAAAAGTTACACCGCTTTATAGTTTATAGCTTTTTATTTGATTTTTTTCACATGGAAAATCATATTTGAATGTCTCAAGTTTGAAATTTAAATTTTTAAAATGAACTTTTTCTAAATGACGTTGGATGGAGAAACAACCAACATAAAAGTTGTAGGTCTTAAAAAGTTATGAAACTTGTAGTTGACAACATTTTAATTTAAAATCATCTTGTCAAAGAAAATTACGTTGACTTTCTCAAATTTGAAATTTGACCTTTTTCAAATGATCTTGGATGGAGAAATGACCAACATGAAAGTTGGAGATCTCGAAAAGTTATAAAATTTTGCAGTTGACAACTTTTTTATTTGAATTCATGTAGACTCTTAAACGGTCAATTTAAACTCATTTTGGTATAACATATGGAGTGGTAGAGGAGGTAACACACGAGAACAAGGTTGTGGTTTCAAATCCCACGGAACACGATAGGCGAGACCGAGGTTGTGGGTTTGAATCCACAGAACACGATTTGCGAAAAAGGCAGTGAAAAATTTGATAGAGGTGGGATAGAGGTGTGCACTGGCCGCTGGGGGCCTGCCCTTGGGCTAATTTTTTTTTGCCTTTTTTTGGTTTTTTTTGTTCAGTTTCAGAAAATTTGAAAATTCATTTGTAAGGACAACCCTATAAATCCATTTATAAGGGCGGCTGCAAAACGGTTTTCTATAAATCAACGATTTGTAGAAACCGCGTGTAGGGGCACTTATAAAAACCATCCATACAAATCATCTTGAACCATTCTTACCAATATTTTGTGTCGAAGTGAGATATGAGATCGTGAGATCAAAAGTTGGGTTGGAGATGAATATAAATCAATAGCTAGGCTACTATTTAGTAGGGTCCTATATATGTATATAACATCAACCTAGCAGTAAAACTATGATATCCCACCGGGTAGAAAACCAGCAGTGATAGCCAACTTCCATCACCAACGATTGCCATCTGCCAGTGGTGCAGAGTTTAGACCCAACAATGATGGCCTGTTTTGTAGTAGTATCGGCCAACTATTTTGAAATACCATATGTCCACCACTTGCTCTTTCAGAGAAGTGGATGCCCTAGCTACCTCAAAGAACGATTTTTGACTACTAGTAGAAACTTTTTTAGCTGTATTCCCTTGTTTCCGGAATGGTAAGCATATTTGACAAGAGAAAATAGATTTTGGCTAGTAGAAACTTTTTTAGTTGTATTCCCTTGTTTCCGGAATGGTAAGCATACTATTTGACAAGAGAAAATAGATTTTGGTCCTTAATTAAAAAAATCAAATACTTATCATAAACGCTACACAGTTAGCCACTTGTCGTTTGGACATTAAATTAATTGGAAAAAAATTACCACTTAAATGGGCAAAATGGTGTGTATATGGACTAAATAGAAGATTGATCAGAAACAGTGTACCATCATGTAGCATTTAAACAGTATGTGGGCTAAACATTTAATCGCTTAAACGAACGGTAATTTTAGAGCCACTTTTAAACTCAAATCTATTGATGTGTCATGCGCTAATAAATTTGCACCATAATTTGACCGTTTGTTGGTCAAACTTTGAAAATTATTTTACGATGGAGAGAGAGTATAGTTTGGCAATAATAGTGCATCGATCGAAGTCTATATGTAGAAAGTGATGGAATTAGATTATAATATATTCATTATATCATTGAAATTTGCTAACCAATATTTAGACGGCGTCAATTTTGTTTACTTACACACTTGTAAAAGAAATAGTTATAATATTGTACTGTACAAACTTGGTACATCCGTGCGGTACGTGGTGGTAACGGAACCAATGTTACATAGAGGATATGGATTTCAGGATGTAGAAGATCCAAATCTTGCATGACGTACGTAGTGTGTATCACTGTAACTTGCAGGATGACTATATAAATATAAGCTAGGCGATGAATGATACCAGTCGTACGGACTGGAGCCGAGGATTAGGGGGTGTTTGGATTCCCCTGGCAAATTTTTTGCTCCGTCCCATCGAATCTAGTCACACATATATAGAGTAATAAATGTAGTCTAAAAAAATAATTAATTACACAGATTACGATAACTTTGCGAGACGAATCTTTTAAACCTAATTAGTCCATGATTTGATAATGTGGTGCTACAGTAAACATTCGCTAATGACGGATGAATTATACTTAAAAAATTTGTCTCATCGTTTCTGACGAATTCTGTAATTTGTTTTTTAGTAGTATTTGAAACCCCCTTCCAACATCCCTCCGACATTCTGATGTGACACAGACAAAACTTTTTCCACACCATCCAAACACGCCCTTAAGATGATAAGCTATCGCCATCACCATGCAGTTTTCTATGCTATCGTCAACTCTTGTAAGGAAGCCCAAGCAATTTTCTACTCTATATATCTGCTGTTTATGTAATCACCGGTGAAGATAGTTTTACGACAATAGCTAATTGATCACGTATCTCGAGTGCTTATCTAATGAATGGGAACGGACGTTGTCACATGCTGCCCAATGACAGAAACCATGTGATGGAGCATGTGGGGTTCCAATCCGCAACGATATCATCGATGAGCTATCATATCAAACTATCAAAAGGCATATTACAACTTGAACTTGACCACCCATCCTCGAGGATCGATCCATTTGAACCAGTTTATTCCTGTTGTGAAACGGTGTTTATTTGACCATTATTTGATCGCATGAGGCTCCCGTTTTGATTGCGTTTGTTACGAGTTGTTGAGTTTATGCATGGGCCTTTTTTCTTGTGAATTAATTATTTTTTCCTGTATCGTGAATGCATATATCTGTATTCATGCTTTCTCTACGCGTAATTCCAACCTTTGTGCGTAAGTGAATTAAAATAAGGCCCTGATAACTATGTAGAAGAAACTTGATCTCTCTCTCTCTCTCTCTCTCTATCTATCTATCTATCTATCTATATACATCAAATCTTTTAATCTCTGTTCACATAAAAAAATTATTAGGGTACATTTGGTCTAAGAAATCAACTTGTTCTAGATGGAGTGGTGCATCATGAGTTTATTTCACAAATTTGCTGGAATGACCTCATAGAATGGGGTGGTCATACAAACCTAACAAAAAAAAAACTAGAGAGTAAGATGATGATGGACCACATAATTCTACCAACCAAACACCCTATTAATCTTCCACATATAAGCTGTTGTCTTGCATGTGTGGCTATGACTCAAATGCAACCGACCATTTATACAGAGACTAGGTACATCTGCATCAGTTAGCACTTAGCAGGGCATCATATGCTACGATAGTACGATTAAACTAATAAGGTGTTGCCTTGACAATCCTGTAGACTGTCATTCATATAATATACTCCTACTCCTATGACCTACGACTTAGGCCTTGTTCAGTTCGTAAATGTTAGAAAAAGTTGTAACTGTAGCATTTCGTTTGTATTTGGCAAATATTGTCCAATCGTGGCCCAACTAGGCTCAAAAGATTCGTCTCGAGATTTACAACAAAACTGTGTAATTAGTTATTTTTTTACTAACATTTAATGCTCCATATATACGGGTAGAAATTGATGTGATGGAGAGAGAGTGAAAAAACTTGCAACTTTCATTGAAAGTTGCAAGGAACTAAACAAGGCCTTAGAAAAAATTGTACTAGCAGTACGAACCTATGCTGCAGCACGCAAGTACAAATCTCTAGTTCTCGCTCTTAATATACATATGACGCCAATAGTTTCCTGATGAGTACCATATTGAACTTTCACGCTTGTGCATTAATTAGTTTTTACTTTGACATAGTTGAAACGTTCATTTTAACAATACGTGCAGAGTTCAGCATTGGTTATTCCTGGTAGATCGCTCCCTACATTATATTGTCATCTAAATCCTGACTCCACAATAAAAAAAAAACTCCATTTATCTTGATACCACCCAGGTTTTCTTGTCTCTCCCACCTCTTTGACACTTTCAACCAAAACGCATGCCAGCAAGTCGCCACCCGGCCCGGCCGTTAATCCTTTTTAAGTTGGGATTGCTCGAGTTGTCGTACTGTCCGTACAACCCAACCACCCCCTCTCTCCCACCCGTACCCCAAAGCAAGTCAACGTCCGCTAGCTCGCTCTCTCTCTCTCTCTCTCTCTCTCTCTTCCTCCTACGTTGGCCACGACCTCAAGAAGCTGTGCTATGGAGGGCGATCTGCGTTGGTGCTGTGGTAGCAGCAGCAACGACTGGGACCTACACGCCGTGGTGCGCTTCGCCAGCTGCAGTGGTGGCAGCCGCGTCACCTCGCCGTGGGCCTCTGCAGACGAATCGTTCTCCTGCCTGCCCCTGCCGCCGCAGTCACAGAAGGACGAGGTGACGGACGCCGAAGCGTTGCAGCAGCTCCCGATCGGCCCAGCCGTCGACGAGGACATGTGCCTGCAGCAGGCCTTCTTCCCCCACGTCTAAGCCAAGCAACGAAGCGCCGCCCCAGCAGCCGCCGGCGAAACCACGAACTTCGTACCGCAGTAACGGCGTTGGCGGGCCGACACGATCAAAGAGAAAGTATGTATCAACTGTACGCCCATCCAAATCTCCATTTTCGATTTATTTCCGATCCTCGCGAAATACTAGCATCTCTTGGAACGACTCCAGCTCTTAGGATATAGGTATAGGCTGCCTGATCTCACGCGCTTGTATTCGTAGAAAGAAGAGCCAGGTGAGCAACAAGGAGGTGAAGCGCGTGCCCATACGCGAGTCTCCGGACAACTGGGCGTGGCGCAAGTACGGGCAGAAGCCGATCAAGGGGTCGCCGTACCCGCGCGGCTACTACCGGTGCAGCACCGACAAGGACTGCAGGGCGCGGAAGCAGGTGGAGCGCTGCCGCATCGACCCCTCCACCCTTATCGTCAGCTACACCGGCGAGCACAGGCACCCAGTCCCACTCCATCGCAACTCCCTCGCTGGCACCACGCGCAACAAGACGCAGCCGACATCGTCATCCACCTCCCCAGCCGAGCAGCCTCCAGCTGCGTCGCCAATCGACACTACTACTCCGTTGCTTTGTCCGTCCTCGGGAGTGGAGGGCGAGCAAGAGGAGGAGGATAACACTGTCCTCGCCAGTCTGCTCCCGGAGGATGCGGAGATGGAGGGCGAGGACGACGTGCTATTGTTCCTCAACCCCGTTCCGAGTTCCAGCAACGGCAGTGCCGGCTCCAAGGACGTCATGCTATTCCCGGAGCCCCACAGGCCTGATCCTGGTGCGGACAATGGCAGAGGCTTGGAGAAAGTCATGCCAGTCTCGAAGCAACACGAGCTTCCGCGACCGGTTGCAGCAACGACAAGCAGCAGCAGAACGGGCGATGGCTCAGGGGCAGCTCCGGTGGCCATGAACGTCACAGACGACAAGTGCCCATTCTTGGCGGCGGTGACCAACTGGTGCTGACTTGCGGATACATCGATCAAGAAGCACACTGAACAATGCATACCGCACAGGCGCACACAGAATGCAGTTAATCTTGTTGTGGCAGTATGCACAATCTTGCTGGAACTCTCGTCAGCATTTGTGATGTCACTTTTTAGTAGTGACGTAGTTAAGTGCTTGTAGCTAGTTTATGTTCCTCCGATCCGGCCAGCTTCACCGAGATTGGAACTGAAACAGACCTTCAATGAAGGTCCACAGTTAAGTTTCATATCTCCTTTATAGGGCTATAATATGTTTGCTCCTTCTCGTTCGGGTCTATGGCATCTATATGGACATCACTATTTTGGTTGATGCTTTTTTATCTTGAGTTATAGTGTGTAAAATGTATTCACAATTGTATCGTATCTTCTAATGTGCAGATATGTGAAGATGGTGTCCTAGACAACAAGTAGATTGTTCATCGATATAATTTCCTTACCTATAGATGCTTTCTCAACCAACCGCCAAAAGTTTGTATGTGCCGACGCGTAATCTAGGCCTCCAGGCTTCCCTAAGAAGTCGAATCATCTGATAGATATTTTACCTAAAACTTTGCTTTCTTTCCTATTTCTCAAAAATAAAAGAATATTTATCATATTACCTCTTAAGTCCCGGGTTCCCCCAGCCTATCCTCGGCGTTAAGCACATTCAATCTCTGTTGGTAAATACTAACTAGGACTAAACATTTTTTTTTCTTCCTTTACTTTTTTATTTAGGTTTTTCTTTTCTTTTATTTATGGTTTCTTTCAAATTAGTTTTTGATATATGTATTCTATGATACTAATATATGTCCGTATGTATAAGTTTTCGTTGAACATTATTATATATATACAAACACAAAATGTATAATAAAATTCTACATTTATTTGAAAAGCTTGTGCATGCATCCATGCTTGCAAGTATATACACAAAGTTAACAAAAACTTGTACTATGTCATTTGGAGTACACAATACGATTCATCTTCAGGACGTGTCAGGCTTTAATATTCCGTCATCGTGATACCCTCAGCTATGACATGATCAACAATAAATCATGCCAATGTCTCTTGAATTAATTGATCTTTTTCTGTCGTAGGACCTTCTTCATGTTATAAGTTCAAACAGAGAGCTTTTATGTTACACTGGAGTTTCTGCTTCCTAGAGGACGACCCCAGTCTCATCATTCACAGTGCAATTGATTTCAACCCCTGATTCACGGTGCAGGAGAAAGCACTGTAAAGGAGAGAATCTTGATGACTAGGATGTATAGAGTATGAAAATAGAGGATGATGAGTGCGGATAGCCTCATGCTCAAGTCCTCTATCTCAATCAAACATTCAAACATCTTAATTTCGTGCCCCCTTCTGCATGCCTGTCCTGGCTAGCTAGACGCCCACCATAGCTCTGCTTCCTTGTCCTGAATGTTCACCACCAGTGGAGAAAAATACCTCTTTGTGTGTGAACACGCTAATGACGAGCAGGGCATGTTGCCCGTACCTCGACTCCATTACATGTCAGATAGAGATATATTCAAATACTAAAAATGTTCACTATGGTTTTCATGTACAACAAACAGACACAAAGTATCCAAGAAATAAAGAAAACTAAAAAAATTTTAGGTTATCATCTGTCGGGGAGAGATAAAGTTAATTAACAAGCAAACGACAAAAGGTGTTATTAGTGCAATTTGTCAAAATCCGAGAAAGCAACTGGAGCACCTCATGACTTACTCAACTTACTCAAGAACAGAGTCAGCTTTAAATAATTTTTCAATAGAGCATTTCTCCATGGAAAGAACCATGTAAAGCGCAGGAAGCTCTTAGTAAGCTAGAATAACCATCTGATATTCTGATGATTAAGTGACTAACAATCAAAATTATAAGAATTAATATAGACCACGAGCTTCAACACAAGCTATTAGATTAACAGAAATGACTTGCAGGGATGTAGTCAGACATCATGGCGGCATAAAAATCATTGAAGGGCATTTTATTACAGGGATTCAGATATGCGATAATCTAGTATAGCGACAGGCATTTTCGCTTTATAAGTAGTCTGCACAAAAGATGCAGAGAGATGAAGGATGATGAACATCAGATGCTGCAAGATGTTTTTTGAAAAATGCAATTTCGCAAATCTATTTTTCTCAAAGTTCTACATGACCAAGCAAAATCACTGAGAACAGCAGCAAATTCCGAACCTACGATTCTGATTCCAGAATTATGTGGTACATGATCAAAATTCCTTGTTTTTTCCTTTTCACAAAAGCAAAAATTTTGCCCTGACAAAAATCACTATGCAAGTACAATGAGGCTTCTATCAGAAATATTGCATGAAGAGTAGGAATTTATATTCTTCAAGATGAATCATTGAGGATTCGGGTTATCGACACTTGTATGTGCATGATAATATCTTTGGCACAGCTAACATAGAAATGTGCTGTAACAGAGGCGCAGAGCTTATAATTGCAAAATGTTGCAGACAAGAAAATGGAGCAAGAACAGCCTATATTAGCTTTCTGACTTCTATAGATCAAGAACATACTGAATTCTATTGATATCATAAATCCATAATAGCTAGCAATCCGTCCACACATTGAGATTGAGATGTATAATGTTGATTATATGTTGAGATGTATTTGAGCTTATCTACGAGGTTTACCAAAGACAAGACTGCAGTAACCCAAGGTAGCACCACAATTCACCAAAGTAGAATCCCTACGGTTTCGACAGCATTGGAAGTAATGTTCTTGATCTCAACCAAGTTCTTCCACAGCGTCGAGTCGGCCTTCGACATCGGCTTTGAGCATCTCAAGCGCCCTGATAAACACCAGGAGCTCCTCCACCCCCCGGGGGCCTCCACGTCCACCTCCCACCAGTTCTTCTTCTGCGCGGTCGCTGGGCAGTCCTAACCTTCTCCCTGGTGGCGGCCACCCGCGCCCACTCCTTGGCAACCAGCACCTTGGTCTCCTCGACGTCCAGCCTCATCCCGGCCACGCTGGCGGGCGGCCTCGCCCGCCATCTCCGGCGGCGGCGTCGGGGGAAGGGAAACAGGGGCGACGAGGTGCCTCATCGGCGGAAAGTATTTGCGGATGACGGAGTCCACGGTGGGCGCGCCCGAAAAGCATGGGCATCACCGGCGAGGGAGAAGGCAACTACCGCGACATGCGCATCGAATTCCTCGGAGAGGGCGCGGGCCATATTGAAGAGGGTGGGGCGGCGCTGCCGGAACCTGCTCCAGCGCCGGTCCTCGCTGTCGATGTGGCCAGGCTCCTTCACCATCGCGCGGAATCGGCGGAACGTGGAAATGCTACGCTGCTGGGTTTTTTAGGCCAATGAGGTGGGCGGGGCCTGTTTGGTTATGGCCATATGTACCAAGCCAAATTTTGTCTACGGCCAAACTAGTCCTGATTAAAATTTTAATTAGACTACTAAAAACATACCGAAATTCAGATTTGATATAAAAATATAAGTATGTAAATATTTACAACATGGTTCTTATTTTTTTAATAAAATCATGAGAAACATTACGACGCAAATTCTTATAGAAAATTCATCACAGCCGATTCTAAACTGCACCTCCACGGTCAAATATGGCCGTCGTTGGCGAAAGTCATTGGTGATAATCTTAGTTACCACCGTCTATTCAAAACCTGCGACAATATTGTTCATCATGGACCATCTTTGAGTGGCACTAGTCTCGTCATCTTGGCGTCGCATCCTCATTCGATCTGGCGGCAGTCGATTGAATTTCGTCAACGATGAACCGAGACGTCAAAGTCGCTCTAGCTTATGATCCAACACAGCCGGTCAGCATTTGATCAGGGCAGAGTTGATGGCGATATCAGCATCGGTCTAGCATGCTATCTAGCGGTGATGTCTTCTCTACTATTGCTGCACTTGGCTTTGATTCGGCGAGTTTAATGTATTATCGGTCATTGCCTATACGATATTTTTTCCAACGGTGTTTTCACTGTCATCACCTCCTATTATTTCCATAACACCAATAATTTGATACACCGATAGTGATACTGTTCTTTTTTAATACAATTGTAACATATTATAATAATACATTCCGTCAAAAAACATATTATAATAATACAAATAGTATTTAGATTCACTTGGGTGGGGACACGGGAGTTAGGAATTAGGAAAACAGGCTAGAGTTAAGTGGTGCAAGCAGGCCTTTCTTGGGCTTTGCATAAAATACGGGCCATGCCGTGCAACCTAATGTATCTCGAGTGCATCCCAGGCACGACTGGCTCCACCAGACCGGCCCAGTCCAAGCCGACTGGCCATCACGCTGTGCCGTGGATCGAGCTAAAATAGCGTGCATCATGCCAGGTAATTGGGCTACGGATGGACATCTATATTCCCTGCCCTCCAAATCAGATCCAAGGGCTGCCTTTCATCTCATGCTATTGGGCCATCTGTTAGAGACTGCCCTGGAGTGTAGAGTAAAGATGTCTTAGCACTGTAGGGCCACGTCTCACCTCACCGCATCGCCGCCATCCCACGCCACCTCGGCCGACTAGACCTCCGATGTAGAGCTTCTTGGTCTTCCTGTGCCGCCCCAGCACTCCAGAGTCGTGCCTCGCTGCCTTCCCACGATGCCCTGGCACCCACGTTTCCTTGCGCGCTCCTGTACCATGCCATTGGGCTGCTCACCCGCTGCAGCTCTTGGACACGCCGCAACTACACTGCCCCGACACTCTAGCGCGTGCTTCGATAGCAGGCATAGCTGCCAAGGGGCCGTAGACCCCAAATGAGGGCTCTAAGCACATGTTGCTAATTGATAGATTTTTTCCTTTGTCTCGAACTTTGTGAAGAACTCCATTCTATCTCTCCAACAAAAAAGTTATGTTGCGCCCCAATTGTACACTCCCTCAAGCGTCCTTTTAACCTATGCGCAACAGGACGAAGGTGCGGCGCACAAGGCCGGTGAGGTGACGGTGCTCCTGCTTCTGTTCGCTCGGTAGAAAACTCATGAGATACCCTTCAGAATTGGCTGCAAGCCTTGCGAGCCTTTGGATTTTCGTTGGACGGCGAACCGGCACGCGAAAGTTACGACGTGAGTCCGAGCCCGACATAACTGCTTGTATAAGAATTGTCACATTCCTGCCTTCCGGTCTTGGTCCACATGTGCCCGTGATTCTTTTCTGGATTGGCTAGAACACTAGACACCTGGGCCTAGATGCTAACTTAATCAGCCCTACTCCCTCCGTCCACGAATATTTGCAATTCTAGGTTTGAGCACGCAAACCAACGTACATGATAAATTACGAAAATGCAATTGTAAATATCAGGGAAAGTACTTCCTTCCATGAATCAGCCTAGCGGCCATCGTCGGGTATGGCTCCGTCCTTACCTGGCCGCCGCCGGAGCGACACCTCTGGCCCCCTAGCCACAGTGGGGCGTCAGCTCTAGGACAAGCCCTGGCCACCACGTGCCGCGTCTGCTAGGCACCAGCTGCCGCTAGCCATGCAATAGACCGGGACAAGAGGACGTGAAACTCCTATGGTGGCGGCATGGTGAGGTTTGCACCGACAGGGTCGAACCGTTGTACGGAGGCATGGAATTGAGTGAATGGTAAGAGAAAGTAGAACGAGTGTGCGGAGGCATGGAATTGAGTGAATGTTGAATGACTGTTTACCGTTTAGCGTTTAGGAAAACATGGCTTAGAAAGTTAGAAGTAGCAGTTGCGTGGATAGTTGGCTTATGTAGCCTTGCTAGTCACTTTGCTTAGTTTGTGTAGCTAAGCAATTGAGCTCTTTAGTTAGGCTTGTGTAGCCTTTGCTAGTGAGAACTACTAGTTGTACTTAGGCTTTGTGCACTTTGCTCACTAGTATGTGTAGGTACGTCTGGTGGTTTGAGTACTAGTCCTATACTCCTATAATGCAAAGACCCACTAAGGGGTCCATCCAATCAAAAATTAGGATTTCTAAAAAGTGATGTATGATGATGTCATCAAAGGAGTTACCTCCACTTAGTCTCATTTATCTCCCACTAGCTATTTTTTTGAAATAGAAAAAAAGTCATAGCACCTAAATCAAGTATCATAATTAAAATCCAATTGCACCATGGTGTTCTCGCAATAAACTCTTCAAAACAAGACCGCACATGGGTATATTTTGACAACTTTTTACAAAAATTTAAACCGTTTCTAAGCAAAACCCATTTGTAAGAAAAATCTAGCAAAACTGCATATCATAGATTACATGTGATCCTCTGAAATATGCATAATTTTATAAAGAAAAACTCCTAAAATTTTGGGAGGGGGATGACCCTCTGATATAGTAGGGGTGGGGGTTTGGGTAGATGAGATTTGGATGATGTCCAGTTCAAATAATCTATACCATGTATGTCAATGGATACAACCTCCGCAATTAACCTACTACATCTATATATATCTATTAATTTATAGTTTTGACTATTATAAACTCTTTAAATTTCTACTCCATACCCGCAAACACCGTGTGGGGTATCCTACTAGTTATTTAAGTTTGTGTGACCTTACAACTACTAGTTATTTAAGTTTGTGTGACCTTACAAACTAGGATTGATAAAAGAGCACTACCAAGCCTAGCACCTTAGCAGCTCAATTAGGATATCTTTGTAAGGTGCTTGAACTTAGATAGAGGGGGTGTAGTATTAGCTAGTCCGATAGTTTTTATTCCGCATTTGATTTGGTCTTTCACTTCGATTAGATTGGATTATTCACCCCACTTTAGTCCGCCATCTCGAACCTACAACATGTAGCTCCATCCCTACTCTTGTACAATTGTTTCAAGAACCCTGTCCAACTTCTTTTTCTTCAACACATCCTTCCACCTTCGGATTGGCACGATGCTAGGCGTGGGTATAGGTGATTTTTTCTAAGTGCCAAAAGATTAAAAGGTGGGGTTGAGAGTTGTTGGAGGTAAGTTTTTTTAAAGTTGCTAAAATTGTTGAATTGAGAGACTGTTTTACGTACTCTTGGAAATGTTTTTATAAAATGTTTTAGCATTTTGAGACTTATAGGTTTAGGATTTATTATGAATCAATCTAGACATAACATATATCTATATGTGAAGCAAAACTTATAAAGCATGAAAAACTAAAACATCTTATAATTGGAACCAAGGAAGTAGGAAAAAATCTATAACTCCTATAATCCTAACCCCACTAACTAATTCTCTGGCTTCTGATTGGTCGAAACTTCAAAAGTGATGTCAACTGACATCATCAAAGGAGTTACCTCCACTAAGGCTCATTTATCTTCCACTAGCTTTTTCTTTTGAAATAGAAAAAAAGGTCGTAGCACCTAAACCAAGTATCGTAATTAAAATCCAATTGCACCATGGTATTCCTCGCAATAAACTCTTCAAAACAAGACCTCACATGGATATATTTTGATAATTTAAACTATTTCTAAGCAAAAACCCGTTTGTAAACAAAAAAAAACCTAGCAAAACTACATATCACATGGATTAGATGTGGTCCTCCGAAATATGCATAATTTTATGAAGGAAAACTTTAAAATTTTGGTAGGTGGATCACCCTCTTAGGTATAGTAGGATGGGGGTTCGGATAGATGAGATTTAGATAATGGCCAGTTCAAATAATCTAGACCATGTATGTCAATGGATACAACCTCCATAATTGACCTAATACATCCGTATATATATGTATATACTAATTCGTAGTTTTAACCATTATAAACTCATTATATTTCTACTTCATACCCAAGCAGAACGCGGGCATCCTACTAGCATATATTAAATTTGATTAACCAGACGGATGATACCAAGCATCCATGTGCAAGAGCATATTTGCCGGAAGTACATATGGCAATTTATTCGCATGATTTTTATCATATCTCACTTTTTTCTTTATAATCAAGATATAGGTAATATAGTTTTGCAGACTCCACAAGACAACTTGCCTAAAATGATTACTCCCTCTCTTATAATAGATGCAATTTTAGGATCGGGCACACAAATCAATGCTAAATACTTCCTCCGTCTCCAAAAAAGTGATTTCCAGAGTTTTTCTAAATCAAAATTTTCAAACTTTGACTAAATTTCTAAAAAATATATTAAGCTTTATGTTATCAAATTAGTATCATTAGATTTATTATAGAATATATTTTTATAATATGCTCACTTTATATCATAGATATTGTTACTTTTTATATAAAGTTAGTCAAACATAAAAAAAATTGACTAGCATGAATTCTAAATATAACTTTTTTCAAAGACACAAAGAGTATGAAATTACAAAAATACTCATCATCCTTTCCTCCCATCTCCACTAGCATATTCTAGTTGTTAGCTATTTTAGAAGCATTCAGGGGTGTTTGGATGGGCGGGGCAAAAGATTTGCCATATCCTATCGAATCTTTAGACACATGAAGTATTAAATATAAACTATAAAATAACTAATCACACAGATTGCCGCTATTTTGCGACTATTTTATGAGATGAATCTTTTAAGCATAATTAGTCCATGATTTGACAATGTAATGTTACAAAGTAAATATGTGCTAATGATAAATTAATTATGATTAAAAAATTATCTCGTTATGTACTTGATAAGTTCTATAATTTTTTTATTACTATCTGAATATCTCTTTCGACATCTCATAAAACACCTGATGTGACAGTAAAATTTTTGTGTTAGATATGTATCGAATATGTGTAAAAGTTGGGTTACATTAGAACTTGAGTTGTATTAGAGGTTAGGATAGAGTTGGAGCCAGACTCTGTATCCTATGAAGCCATATATGAGGCAACCCCTATAGTAACCTAGAGAGATGATTTGGCGGCTAGTTTGGGTGGCGGCAAGGCTGTAGGATCACCCGGATAGCGGTGTAGCTGCTGTTTATGGCAAGGAGTGTCCGTAGTCATGCCCTGAGGATTAGGCACATCGCTGTGCAATCAACAGAGATCGGTCCAAACGTGGAGATCGGGTTGATGGCGGTTGGTGGCTGCTGTTCGATAGGGGCCGATCAGACGTGATGACTATGGTTCGACGGAATGGCTGGAAGACGTCGTGGATGATGACGATGACTTTGACTCATGATCAGATTGACGGGAGTTCGATTTTAATTGGAGTGGTTGTTGCAAGATTAGTGACAGAACGGGACAGTTGGCAGGACTTGCGAGCAATGCGGCTATGGCGGAGAGGCTGGCGACAACATGCTAGTCATATCGTGAAGCAGAGACGACAACAGGATAATTAATGATGACGTAGGAGCGTGGCGGCTGATGGAGTTCTTTGTTCTTTGTGGCATGACAAGTATGCGTGCTTTCAACACAGCAAGGTGCGTGGATCGATTCAGTTGCATACAAGGTCGAAGGGTGTCAATGGCTGACTTGGAAAGAAGAGTAGACAGCGGATGACTGTATTTGTAATTGGAGTAATCTGGTTGGTCAGTTTATAGGAGGCTACGGTGTAAGACGTCGGCGTAGCATTGCAGCAGGAAACTAAAGAGCATACTAGCATGGCAATTTTCATATGTGACTCAGATTGTGGTTGTGAAATTCTCAATGTCATGTGTCCAGTCAAGTTCGAGTATGGTATTTGATTCAGTGGGCTCGTGTGGTGTCTAACAAGGAATATGTGCTTTGGGAGTCGGACATGTTAGAGTTGGAGAAGAATCTAGTTTTACTCAATAAAGATTGTGGTAATAAAGAGAAGGGTGCACTACTACAGGTGGAATCATAGACTATAAAGTTACAACAATAGCGGAGGCTCTTATTTGCGGTGGGTCTACGAACAGACTCGTCGTGCAGCTCGTGTGGAGCTATGAAGGCAACAACTTAGTTTGGGTACATGGAGATTCACGCATGGACGGCTTCAAGATGGCATGCATATTCGTCGAGATGGAGTTTATTAGATATGGGTCGAATATGTGTATAAGTTGGGTTACGTTAGGACTTAAGTTATATTAGGGGTTAGAATAGAGTTGGAGTCGAACTCCGTATGCTATGAGGCCATAAATATGAGGCAACCCCTGTAATAACCTAGAGAGACAACTTGGCGGCTGGTTTTAGTGGCGCCAAGGCTATGGGATCATCCGGATGCCGGTGTAGCTGCTGTTTATGGGGAGGAGTGGCCATAGTCATGTCCCGAGGATTAGTCACATCGCCGAACCTCGTTAAAGAAACATCGTGTCTCGATGTCGTTCTCAGTCGGTTAGTAGATTCGTTTAGGCCTAGATCTAACCATACATTATAAATGGTAGCATTTATTTTTAGATAAATTTCAAACTCGAGTTGTATTTATTTTGGGGTTAAGTGAGTACTTATTTCAATTTCCCATGCTCCACTCTAACTAAATATAGAAAAAAAATCATTATTTAAATAATATTGTAAGCTTAGGAAAATAATAATACAAATAATTTATGTCTATATACTGATGTTATTTTTTGAAACTTTAGATTTGTTTTGGATGTTAGGGATCCAATTTTCTCTAGATCTGATATGGATTCTTTTGATCTTCCTGTCGGCCGTGGCTATACGACAAGAGAGCAGTCAAAAACCCCAGGAGGGCAGCACCGCAGCAGCATAGCATTTCCATTTCCATTCCTCTTCCGCCGATTCCTCGCGATGGTGAAGGAGCTCGGCCGCATCGACAACGAGGACCAGCGCCGGAGCTGCTTCCGGAAGCGCCGCCCGACCCTCTTCACTATGGCTCGCGACCTCTCCGATGAATTCGGTGCCCACGTCGCCGTCGTCGCCTTCTCCCCCACCGGCGAGGCCCACGCTTTTGGCGGGCCAACCGTGGACTCCGTCCTCCGTACCTACCTCCCTGACGATGGGGCGCCTCCTCACCCACCTTTCCCTTTCCTCGACGCCGCGGGCGAGGCCGCCGCCCGCGTGGCCGGGATGAGGCGGGACAGGGACGAGACCAAGGCACTGGTCACCAAGGAGTGGGAGCGGGTGGCCGCCACCAGGGAGAAGGTTAAGACCGCGCAGGCAACCACTCAGAAGAACTGGTGGGAGGTGGACGTGGAGGCCCTCGGGGAGGATGAGCTGCCGGTGTTTATCAGGGCGCTCGAGTCGCTCAAGTCTGATGTCAAAGGCCGAGTCGACATGGTGACATCAGCCCGGCTGTCCCTGCCGTGCAGGGAGAAGAAGTAGGGTAATTTTAGCAGGTTAATCGTCATTTGCCCAATCAAGTGATTACTAGGTTAATCCCCATTTGCCCAATCAAGCGATCAGGTTAGTACTTTCATCAATGGCTACTGCTAACTAGTACTTTGGAAATTGGGTGACCCGTCTGCAGTTACATATCAGATCAAGAACATGGTTGATTGCTTCCAATGCTGCCCAAACCATAGGGATTCTACTTGGGTGAATTTTGCTGCTACTTTGGGTTACTTCAGTCTTGTCTTTGTTAAACCTTCTGGATAAACTCAAATGCATCTCAACACAGAATCAAGATGATACATCTCAATGTGTTGATGGATTTCTTATGGTATAATTACTCAAGCTGCTTTATTCACCTGGGGCCAATCTGGAAATTGAAAATCAGTAGAAATACGTAAGTCCTTGATCTATAGAAATCAGAGACCTAATGCTGGTGCTTGTTGCTCCATTTTCATCTCTGTAACATTTTACTATTATAGTTCTGCCAACCAATTATCTGTTTTAGCTCTGCCGAAGATATTATTATTTCCACATACATGTGTCCATAACATGAATCCTCATTGATTCACCTCCAATAATATAAACTCCTACTCTTCATGCAATATTTCTGATAAAAGCTTCATAGTATGTGGTTGATATACATAATGTCAGTGGTTTTTGTCTGGCAAAGTTTTGCTTTTCTGAAAAGAAAAAGGAAATTTTGTCATGTATCATGTAAGTTTGGAATCAGGATCATTGGTTGGCAATTGCTGCTGCTGATCTCATCGGTTATACCTGGTTAAATAGAACAAATGAAAAAAAAATAGATTTGTCAAATAGCAATGTTCTAAAAACATCTTGCTGTTTCTGAGGTACATTATCCTTCATCTCTCTGCATCTTTCTGCATAGTGCTTGTACATTGAAATGGCATGTTGCTATGCTAGATTATCACGTATCTGAATCCATTCAGTAAAATGCCCTTCGCCGATCCTTTTGATGCCATCGTGTCTGCAACTAGAATCAAGACATTTCTACTAAAATTAAAAGCCTGCGATGAAGCTCTACTATATATTGATTGTTATAATTTTGATTGTTAGCCATTTATTGTCTCAACTAATTTTAAAGAGTTTTCAGAATATAGAGGATTTAAAGCGTCACTGCAAGCGAGTTCTTTTCTGATTGTTATAATTTTGATTGTTAGCCATTTTATTGTCTCAACTACATATTGTCTCAAGACATTTCTAGCTTACTAAAAGTTCCTGTGCTTTATATGGCCCTTTCCATACAAGCGAGTTCTTTTGAAAAAACTATTTAAAGCGTCGCTGCATGGAATTTTGACATATAGCTCTGTTCAGTTCAGTTATGAAGTGCTTCAGTTGCTTTCTGGAATTTTGACATATAGGACCCATAACACTCATTAGTGGCATTTTACTTTGTTTGTGGATGACCCTTGTCTGTCCTCCGACACGCGAGACATGATAATCTAAACTTTTCGTTGCCTTGTTCTGTAGTTTGGGAAACTTTGTGTCTGTTTGCTTGTACATGGCAACCATGGGGAACTTTTTTAGTTTTTAAGTATATCCCTATCTATGTGTACTGGAATGGTGGCATGAGCAACCTTCCCTGCTCATTATTAGTGTGTTCAAGCACAATGTGGTTCTTCTTCACGGGTGGTGAAAACAAGATCACATTCATGACAAGGAAGCAGCTAAAAGCAGGTGTCTAGCTAGGACAGGCGCACGGGAGGGGGGCCATGAAGCTATGATGTTTGATATCAGAGGAAGTTGAGCACAGGGGGTGCGGGATAGAATTGGGAGAATCAGCGGTACAAGCAGAGGGTAGTGCGAATGTGCTGCACCGTTGGAGGACATGGAGCTGGGGCTTTCTGTTTTAATTTGGTTTGTTTGTAGGAGATGAATTTCAGGAGACCCAGCTGTGACAGGGATGGGCTTCAACTGTGTGGCGATCTCACCTGGTTTGGGCAGTGGCACCTTGTGGCTTGATGGGATTGGCCCTGAGCAGTTGAGCGAAGATTTGGTTTGTTGATGGGGTGGTCGGTGGAAATTTGAGTTCTTGCTACTATCAAAAGTGGGCATTGTCATTTCTTCATTTTTTTTTCAGATAGCATACATTGAAATGCCATCCATGTTGCCAGTCTGTTAATTTCATATTTGGCCATCCTTTTTGTAGAACAAAGCGGGAACTTTTAGGCATGTTTACACTTATTATATCTCCTCTCATCTTCTTTCTCCTTGGCCTCCATGCATGTCCAACCATCATTCTTTGAAAGCCTTGCAGGACTTCCAAAGCCTTCCCCACTTGATTCAGTTGTCCATCTGTTTTACTCCAAGGCTCACTGTTCTCCTTCCTCCTTGGTTAATGGTTATATCTAATGGTTGTCATGTATGCTATCATTGATTGACCAACACAGATTTCACTCCCACATGGTATTACAGTAAGAAGTTTAGGGTTTAACGATAATATCTCTTTTTGGTTAACATGGTTAAATCCCCTAGGGAATCCTATCCAAGGAGGGATTAAATGGATCCCTCCCATGACACACATCCTTTTGAGGGTTCGGTCAGGGATTGAAACCCTGTTATTGCTTCAGACGTTTAAACGTGCGATTTGTTTGCGCGCCTGTAGTTACCGCGGGCTTCACAATTTCCTTTTTTTTCCCGTGTTGCTATTCTATTGGCCTCATGTACCGTTATGTTGGTGGTTGTAAAGCCTGCATTAAATTTGGGCTTTGGGCTTCTCGTGTTCGGGCAGGCCCAGGACGTACTGTACGTATTTTGAGTCGGTAATTTTTTTCGATAGACGGTGGTGCAGAGGTCACTCATGGACTTCTTTTTTTTTTTGACACAGGGCAAAATCAAATAGGTCCCATTATTGTGCAGAGGTTGTGGGCTTCCTTTTTTGGCCCAGGAAAAATCAAATACGTATTGTACGTATTTTGGCTCAGGACTGCGCACAAGAGTTTGCAGAATGTATTTATCAAGTTCGGGACTATAGAAATAACCAAATTATAATAGACGCAATGGCTTTACAACCACCAACATGATAATTATAATAGACGCCTGTAGTTACCAGCATCATTGTAAGAACGGTTCATAATATAATAGACGCAATGGCAATCCTGGAGTTCTTAGACCATGCAAATTTACTACCTTCTCTCTAAAGTTAGGCTCTAAAATTAGTGGTATTATAACAGGCTTATCTCTTCTTGGTACATTAAATTACATGTAAACCTATTCCTTGCATGTACTCAATATGTATGCCTACATCATGATCATGCCGAGCAAAAATTAGAAGCAAGAAAAATCATTTTATACTGGAGTACTTTTTCTTGAAGAAAATATATAAGACAACACGATCAAAAGAAAATGCCCAGTAGATAGCTTTCTATGTTCAACAACATTTAGATCCATGAGGGACTCAGTGTAATGACTAATTTAATTCTAACGTGGTTCCTATAGCCAATCTTAAAAATAAAATAAACTTCATTGGGTACTACAACCTCCATTGCAGGGTATCATTATAATATGGTGTTACACATAACTAAAAATGTAACTACAGATAAAACGGATAAATAGAGGGTGGGTAAATGTACCATACAGGAAGGCTTGATGATGTGATGGGAGCAGCAATGCTCAATTAATGGGATTTTAGAGATACCCTTTGTTGGGCTATTATTAGTAAAAATATGGGCACAAATCTAGTATAAGCAGTTGACAAACCTGTATACTGGAATGAGAAAAATGATATCAACGTGGTGAGGAAGCACTAACTCACCTATTGAACACCACTACCATGCACTCTTATTTGGGCCTTCCTGAGAAAAGGAAGATGAAAACAGTGGGAAACCAAAGATAAATCCTCCCTTCATATTAGCAGACCATACTGTACAATTTTTCATATGGAGTTGAACTAATAATTTATCGAGTATATAGCATGCATATCTCTTCTCATGGTTTTATAAGGGATAACAGATATTAATTAATGGTATAAATTTCAAGTATACCCATAATAACCGTCTTCCTGTTTTTTTTCTAGCTTCCAAATTAGTGAGTACAGGGTGGTAGTAATGTAAACGGTAGATTAAAAAAGCATTGTTGGTACTAACTGATTCAGGTCAGCTGAAGCAAAACACCTTTCCTTAGAAAAAAGAGTGCATTATTATGGCAACGTCATGAATAAAAGCTATGTTTGAAAACCAACACAGGGTTAGACAATACACAACCTTCTTAATATCGCAATGAGGATCCAAGAGAAGTGGGTAGTAAGAAATGAACGAAACAGGAAGAGGAATACATGTTAAAGAGTATTCTTATAGCAGATAGAGTTATCTTAGGCATGTTTTGTCTAAAACCAGTGCACTGCTTTCACTGGTACAAATGAATTTTACATTATTTGTAAATACAATCGTATAACATGTAGAAGAAATTACCTGTGCTTTGGATTGGCAGTGCCTGATAGGATCTTTTTTCCTGAATCAACAGGTAGAGTACCCTATGTATAGAAAAATATCAAAAGGCCACCATATATGAGGCATAGTAGGGTCAACAACCTCTGCATAGTATTCTGAATCTAAAGCATGAAGTGTAATAAACCAACATATTTTAGGTTTTATGATGCGTGAAAAAATAACTTCAAACCTCCATGGGAAAATCAATATCATAATACACCAAAACTACTGGAACTAACACAAGAAGCAAAAGAGGCAATAAATCTGATCCAGACCACTCCTGTACCTGTAGCATAGGTCCCACTAAGTCATTTGTTGAGGTCCACCTATATGTCTGATAATTCTGATAAGTATGACAAATGTTTCATATTTTAGAGTTCAAACACTTATTCATTGGAATTAATGTTAGGCCATAAATGAAACACTTGCCACGCACAAGATGGACCAAAACATGAAGAAAGGACAGGACAGTTATTCAGTTACCTGTATTGCAGTATGTTTTCTGAAATCATTGAAACTTACAAACGATACTGCTGTAGCAAGGCTGATGTAAAATATGGAGTGTACCTAAATCATGATATAGTGTCATGAGAATGTGAGAAAGCAGGAAAGGACTGCAATAGCCGATATCCTACTACTCAGTGATCCATCTGTGCAAGGGAGAAATGAATATGTGATAAAGAAATAAAAAAATATACTAATTTAGTTGAGGCCAGCCAACTAAAATGAAATAGAACAAAACCTGATGAAATCTGGCAAGATTGGGGAAAGAGAGGGGGATATAAACCAATGATCTCTATGTCCACATTTTTTTTGAGGAAAGCCAGGGGCTCCTACTCTAAATTTAATGAAAATAAAAGGGAAACAAAGTACCAAATAGTACAGCAGAGGGATAGGGGAAGAAAGAAAGAACAGAAAACTACTTGTACTACTGCTCCCACTCCCACTCCCGAGGGGAGAGACCAAGGAACAGAGAAGGAGAAAAAGAAGATCAGAAAGATTACAAATTGGAGTTGATCCATGCTTCTAAAAGGAGAGTAATTCTATCCTATGTTCTGTGCAATAGTAAGAGAAGTTCCACTGTGATAATCCTTTAGCAATCAGCAACTTGGGGATTTTTTTTGTTTCTGAAAACGACATCATTTCTCATTACCCATATAGCCCAACAGACCAGAATGAAGATGTCAAGGTAGAAGCTAAAACTACGAAGCAGTTTCCATTCTTGAAAGATTTTCAGGGGTTGTGAGGTGATCAGGAAATTCGAAAAGCAACAATCCTCAACAGAGCTTATAAAAGAACAGTAAAAATAGCAGATGCATTACTGTTTCTTCAAATCTAGCACACAGTGGTATTCATCCAAATGCATTCTTCTTCTCATGTTTCTGTATGTCCACAAATACAAATAGAGCGAGTGATAGAGAGAGATGAATAGTACAGTACCTTGGACAGCGTGGCTGAGGTTTCATGGAGATGGCCGCGTCCATGAGCTCTAGGACGGAGCCGATGCAGACTGACGCGACCACAGCCGGCCGACTGGCCGAGTGAAGGGTCGAGATGGCGGACTAGAGGGGAGTGAATAGTCCTTTCTAAAATCTAATCGCAGCGGATGACCGAATTAAATGCGAAATTGAAACTATCGGTCTAACAAGGACTTTACCCCTTTATCTAAGCACCTTACAAAGAATCTAACTAAGTCACTAAGGTGCAAGGCTAGGTAGTGCTCGCCTATCCAATACTAGGTTGCAAGGTCACACAAACCTAAGCAACTAGTACTCAATCAGACCGGGGAGCACCTACACATACTAGTGAGCAAAGCGCATAAAGCCTAAGCACACTAGTAGTTCTCACTAGCACGGCTACACAAGCCTAACTAGTGAGCTCAATTGCTTAGTTACACAAACTAAGCAAGACTACACAAGCCAACTAGCCACGCAATCGCTACTTCTATGCTACACAAGCTAAGAAGGTAACTAGAAAGCTACACAAGCAAACTAGCTACACAAGAGCAACACTACTCACAAGCACAAGTAATGAACAAGTAAATACGAGCTAGTGAATGGAGACTTTGCAAACCGACGAGAAGAGTAGACAAGTTGACACGTCGATTTTTTTTACCGAGGTTCACTTAGTTGCCACCAAGCTAGTCCTCGTTGAGACAAGCTCCAAGGTTGTCGCCAGTCCTCTTGCTAGTGGTGACCCTCAAGTCACACTCTCCCACCGGAGTGCTCACCACGAGCTCTAGCACTTGACCGCGTCGAACCACTTGTCGCCCTTCGTGTCTCCCTTTTTACTAGAGTTGTTCTTCGCGATCTCCCGCGGGGTGAGCACAATCCCCCTCACAATGTCACTCCACGTGACTAGCAATCGGAGCACCACTCAATCTCCGAGCGTGCTACAACGATGCCCACAAGCCTCCAAGCCGTCTAGGAGGTGGCAACCTCCAAGAGTAATAAGCACCACCGGCTTGCAACTCGATCACCTAGTGCCACACCTTGCAATCTCTCAATGCAACGCACTAGCGATCACTCACTCGCAATCGGATGTAGTCACTACAAGCATAAGTGAGTTAGAGGCTCTCCAAGCACTCCCACACAAAGCCACATAGGCCCAAGGGTGCTCAGCCACCAGCCAAAGCCGACCAAGGCAACTACTTATAGCCCCAAGGGCTAAAGAGCCGTTGCCACAAAACCGGTCAGCCAGAGGCGGACCGGACGCTCACCAAGTGACGGCCGGAGGGGCGTCCGATCGCGGCGTCGATCGCTCCCGCGATGCCACGTGTCCTCGCTTTTCAAACTAGCCGTTGGCGCTAGCGGCTAACTTTCGCGCGCGCCACGCCACCTTGACCGACGCGTCCCTGCCCACCGACCGGACGCGGACGCCCGGCGTCCGGTCACAACACCGAAAACGTTTTTTTTCGACCGACGCAGCGTCCGATCAGTCTCGACGGACTCCCCCCGTCTGGTCCACCTCAACTCACCTGCGCCTAGCCTTCTGACGCCGGCCGGACGCGGCACGGAAAGCGCCGGTCCCACGGCATCCGGTGACCACCGAAATCACCCCGGACGCCAAGCACACTTGACCCGGACGCTGCCCGGTCCCTCCGGACCCGGCATCCGGTCGAGTGTTTCTCGCCGAGAAACACCCGACGACTTCGCCTCAATTTCGGCCTCCGGCGCAATGGAAAACTTCACTTCCACAAAAGCGCCCGAATCCCCGCCTCGCAAGCTTCGGCGGGAGGGAGAGAGGATCCCAAACCCCTCTCTACCCGGCAAACACCATCCCTTTTGCAAATGTGCCAACACCACCAAGTGTACATTACCATGTGCAAGTGTGTTAGCATTTTCATAAACATTTTTCAAAGGGTTTTCACTCCTTTTCACATCGCCACTCGATCCTAGCAACACGATGCAAAGTTAGATTGCTCAAGTGGCACTAGATGACCGATATGCAAACAGGTTTGCCCCTCTTGATAGTACGGCCATCTATCCTAAATCCGGTCATCAACTTCTCTACACACCTATGACCGGTGAAATGGAAACGCCCTAGGTTATACCTTTGCCTTGCGCTTTCCATTCCATCTCCTCCAATGTCGATGCAACACATGCACCAACATCCACATGAATGATATGATCCACTTCATATCATCACATGGCCTTTGGTCCATCGATCTTGACCTCACTTACTCTTCACCATCGCTTCGGTCCTTCGGCGCCAAGTCTTTGCTCAAGCCTCCCGACACTCGGTACCAACGGCTTCAAAGCCTCCAACTTGCCCTTCACCTTCGCGACCGGTCCATCAAGCCAAGTCTTGTCTTGATCTTCACCTCTAGCCACATGACTCCATGTCATGTATCATGCGTTAAGCTCCTTCATCATCACATGTGTGAGCCTTGCAACACATTACACCACCTCCATGGCATAGTTGCTCACACACATGCACCTATGGACTAAATCTCTGCAAATCTCACATAAGCATAATTAGTCCTCCTAGGTTGTCACTCAATTACCAAAACCAAACAAGGACCTTTCACCGAGGCGGCGGGGTGGAGTGGTGGACCGGTTGTCTGAACAACCGTCGCAAGCGCCATGGGATAAAGGAGAGGAGGGAAGGTAGCACGCATGTTGGCCAGGGCTATCTCTTTGTCCTAGATTCGCGTGCGCGTCACGGCCGGTTGGGGCGGCCGGCCCATCCGCGACCATAGACGCCGCGAAGGGCAGGGTACCGCATCCGCATAGGTCAGCTGGGCTGGCGGCGGCGGCCGCATCTGCACGAAGAGGAGGCGGCGATTCGCACGCATAGCCGCCGGCCGGTGAGCACGGCCGCCGGTGGAGGGAGAGGCGAATTTTAAAATGGGGGGCGGAGATGTTGAAGCATATGTCGACGCAGCGGCCGGGAGCGAAGGAGTCGAGGAGATGACGGAGGGAGCGAGGAGGGGAAGATGTCGTGAGGCCGGGGTGACGCGGATCCGTGGAGGGGGGACGCCGCCGGATGGAGCCGCGATCGATCGAGCACCTCCACCGCCGGATCGGCCTCCGTTGCCGCCGGATCGACCTCCACCGCTACCAGATCGAGCCGCGAGGCGAGGCAAGGAGAGGCTTGGCGTCACAGGTGGTGGCGGCGGCGCCCCCGCGCCCTGAGAAGGCCGGGAAGGAGCGGATCTGCGGAGGGAGGAAGCGGGGAGGGAGGCGGCTGGAGTCGGCGCTGGCGACGGTGATGCCATCGGGCGGCGGCGGCACACCCGCGCCCACACGTAGCCGGGCGAGATGGGGGGCTGCGGGGAGGGAAGGGAGGTGGCGGGCGAGGTGGGGGGCGGCCGGCGCCACTGGCGACGGCATCGGGGGCCGAGGGAACCGGAGAGAGAGAAAGGGGGAAGAGGAGGAAAATGCGTGAACAGTGTCGCGGGTGGCCGGGAGGCCGCGAATCCTTTCCGCGATAAGGATGTACATATTACTGCAGATCCACACCAGAGACTTAAACATAAGTCATACATTTTTCAACTCATGTCCCTCCTTTGTTTTAGTTAAGCACTGATTTGATGCTGGACAGATTGCTAACACTTCGAGCTAGTACTCCCTCCGTCTCACAAAACATGTAAATCTCACTTTTCAAGTAGGGATTAGTGAAAGTGTGAAATTATGGATATACCTTTGTTGTGTTCTTCTCAAGATACTTCAAAAACTCAAAAGAAATAAATTCATCTAGAATGTTCACCTGAGTGGAGCAATACTAGCCATATAAATATAATTAAATATTAGTTCATCTAGAATGTTCACTAAAAACATCTTAGAATTACATGTTCTTTGAGACAAAATTTGAACACTAGAATGTTCACCTAAGTGAAGCAATACTAGCTATACAAATACAATTAAATATTAGTTTATTTAGAATGTTCACCAAAAACATCTTAGTATTACATATTCTTTGAGATAAAATTTGAACACTAGGATTATATGTTTTTTAAGACGGAGGGAGTATATCTAATAGAAGTTCAAAAGACATGGTTGAAGCAAAATGAGTAACTGGTCATGCGTAAGATTCAGTTTAACAAAAGTTTGCCTGAGAACACAAAGTGCTAAAATCCAATGCACAATTTATGTAACCGGTGTAAAATTGTAAATACTCTATGTTCTCACGGCAACGCATCAACAAAACAGACAAGATTTATTCTCAAAATCCTTTTTTTTTTTTTTCGAATACTGTGGAGCCAAGCTCCCCAGGACCTTTATTGAAAGGAAGAGCAATTACAATTGGGTTAGCACGGAACTAAAAAAGAGAGGAAAGCCTTACCTAGGTAAGAAAGAAAGCCAAAACCTATAATACGAAGATCTAACCAACGCATGATAACTAAGTAAAATGCTCTTTCATCCTAAAAAGATGAAGCTTAACTTCACATGCAAATAGATGTTTTAAGGAAAATGACCCCATGGCCACTAAGTTAGATTTTGGTATTTGATGAACAACATGACTATTTAGACTAACAATGTTTTTAGTGGATAAGGTTAAGTTCAAATGGTTGCAAGGTTGACTTGGATTTAGGCAACATGGAAATGGAAAGGATCAACACCTCAAGCAAGACATTTGAAGCTATATTAAAAACCTACAAGATATGCTAGAAGTCTGAGACACCAAGAATTAGAAGTCTGGATGTGAATACACAAAAGAAATTAAGTCCAATGTCAGAAGATTTAGCTCCAGCAACACCTATCAGCATATTCATGTACAACGAACCAGCACGAGTGCCCTACATCTAGCTTGAAGTAGCTCTCTGTGTATTCATATGCTCGATTACAAGAGTTGTTGATCATAGCTATCTACTAGAATGTAAACGATTAGATCCCAATTGGAGGCGGGTTCTCTACCTCACCGTATATAGTCTAGGGATAGGTTACAGCAGATCCTATTGGCTACCGGATGTGTTTTATAGTGTGTTATATGGAAGCACAACCGAACGATTCTATCCTATCACCTAAATATGACAACACCGAATATCCTTAAAATGTCTTGATCTCCAAGCCTGTAGATATGCCTGATATGTGTGGGCCTTATTCCATTGTCTGGTGTCGAATGCCCTTGAGTATTGAGGCAGATGGAGTGCTCTATTTTGAACATAGAGGCCCTCTGTCAGGTGTCGAGAGTTATTCATGTGAGGAAATCTTTTACGCTAAAATCTTGGCTCTCCAGATACTGAGGGTGCATGCAAGCTTTGGTCCACTGGTCTTTGCACGTCCTTAAGTCCTGTCAAAGGTAAGGATGAAGGTGCCTAGGAACCTAAAGCGCTTTGTATTCCTTGGTTTTGTTGTTTCGCCCGTGACCCGCTTAGGGATTATGTTATCTCTAGATGGTAGCCAGGGTTCATGGGTCATCGCATTGTTCTGTCATGGACCATCAAAGTATAAGTTATAGGAGGATTTCAGCTAGGGTTCTCTTGAGAACATACAACCAAAGCCATCGAAATGATCCGATGGCACCATTGGACTATAATTTACCACTCTGATGCAACTTCGAAAGGTTTGAGTGTGGGATTTTGCACATGTAATTGATCCGATGCTAAGCATGAGAGTATAAGCTACTGCCTCCTATACAGTAACGCCTACCACATTTCTGTATGGACCAAAATACCCGTATCTTTTTCCTTTATCCCCTCTATCATGCCCAACCATGCCCTTGCGCAATGGCAAACATGCAAGCAGGGTAAGAGAAAGCAGGGAGGCTGCCTTGGTCATGCAATAGAGGAGGAGGTGACCTACACATGGGGAGCCTTCGACCATGGAGTGCAAAGGAGGGAGGTCCTGTATGTACTGTTGCAGATCCTACCTAGACAGAAGGAGTGAAGAGGCCCAGACCGTCTTGCTTTCCCCCACCATTGAGAGCTCGCCACAAGAGAAAGGGTAGCAGTTTTTTATAGGTACTTCAATTTTTCTAACTCCTTACAATGAATCTTTGGATCCATAAATGTGAGATTATGTATCTTGTAGGAATTCAATAGCATGATGTATCTATAGGTGAGATAATCCACACAAGTATCTGAGAGTGGATTTAACTCGATGCATAAAAGTTTCATGTCTGAAAAGCACATCTCTAGGGTATTTACAGGGCTCTATACAATCTCCTATCTACTCCTGACCATTGTCTTATACTAGAATACAACTTTCGTGATCCTCAAGAGTAGTATGGTCTCTACATAGTATGGTTATGCTGTGATTTGACCCATTTGGCTTTGACTTCGCTTCATCCCGATGTGAACCATCTGCCTTTAATTTGGCATTTATAAATTCATCTTTATTATTGGTTTCGTGCTCTGGTCTTCATCGCTACTTGCAAAGGTTGTTTTTTTGCCAAATGTCATAGCGACGATTGTCCTGCAAACAAGTGCAGTTGCGACTTCGCTGTCATGTTAATCATAATTGGTTGTGTGACTTCGGGACTGTGTTGTCCAAGGTTGAAACCCCAACAGTATTGTACTACTTGTATAAATAAGGCAGTTCCCCAATAACAATTAACAAAATTCACATGCTGAGATAGATGCTCTGATCTCTTCAATAAAGAAATGAAGTTACCGGTACCAGTGGCACGAACATGAGGGAGTAAAAAATAAACAAATTAGCAATACTTCGACTTGAGGAACAAGTGACGTAAGCCAAGACACTGACAAGGGAGCAAGCTGGTGCTGGTAGCTATACAACGTGGAGCACACTTGCTGCATTGCTCTTGCTAGATCACCGCAAATTACACTTGTCTCACCGCCTTAGGTCTGTGGTTGCCGACCCACCTGTCAAACATGGGTGCTGTGTGGATGTACGTAAGATAATTAGGCAATTTCTGGATTAAAACCAGAATATAAATCAGGACAATCTCATAAACTAGTATAAGTATAGCTCATATACTAGCATGATCTAACAATATGAACAGATTTAACACCATGACTAATAGTATGATCACAAGAACTAGTGTAAGCATAGCTTGTATATGGTCTGTTTGGTTCGGTAGCCAATCCTTGGCCAGATCTGCTGGAGTTAAAATGATCATGTTTAGTTGTCTATTTTTGGGTCTTAGCCTGAAGCTAGCCAACATACAAGTATTAGCCTGGCTTCCAAAGAACCGATCTTGGATCCATTTTTCTGGAGCCTGGCCAGGCGAAGCCCTGACTGGGCATCTCTCACCGCCCCTGCCCCTCACCGCTCTCCTCTTCCTCGAGGAGATGGCCGCTGGGCGCACCCACCGACGTCAGCCTCCGGGCATAGCCATGGGGAGCTTCCTGGCGTCGCGGACCTGGACGGCAGCCCTGCAGCAACGGAGGGCCATGGCGCCCGCCACGCCGCACCACACCGGTGGAACGACGCCATGCCATAGTCCTCGACGGAGGTCCGCTACTGCTCTTCCGCTGGTGCTCCTCCACCGGTGTTCCACCGCGTGTGCCCGAGCTCCACCAGGCTCCCGTCCGGCCATTATGGGAGGAGCACACGGCGTGCGGCAGAGGAGGTCCGAGGACCTCGTGGAGTACGTGAGGTCTGGAGAGCGCGTACGGCCGTAGCACGGAGGAGCACGGCGGGGGGCGACGCGTGAGGAGTGTTGGGGACTGAAAGGAACGATTCGACGATGCCAGTGCGAAGGCAGGGAGAGGAGGAGCGATTCGTGTCGTTTCTATTCGTTGCTCATTTGGCTGTCATGTTCTTGCCGGTGGAAGAGGAAGTCGTGTTGAACTGGTGGGTGTCGTGGTCTTGACCCGCAATTGCTGTTGGCTTCCGGTGTTGTTCTTGCACCTGCTCAGTGAGAAAGAAGGGATTGGAGGTGATGAATTTGTTCTATATTACTAGGTAAGTGCCCGTGCGTTGCAACGGGAACAAAAATAATGTCAAACCACTTCAGAACAAGCCTGCGTTCAATTACAAGTAATCAAAAGCATAAAGACATAGCATTCAACCCTCTGTCCTCTAGGCTACAGGTAGTCAGCAACGTTTGTTACAGATATGTAGTTTGTCATACCACAAGATTCATACAAATATCGACTTGTCATACCATACATATACCACACACGTAGTTTGTGCTTATTCCCGATATCATAGCAAGCAAAACATATAAACGATGCATACATACCTTAACAATATTTAAAAAAGGAAAAAGTCTAAATCACCCCCTCAACTATAGTAGGTGGAGTACTTTACCCCTCCAACTATAAAATCGGGTATTTTACCCCCTGAACTTTTAACACCGGTCAAATTACCCCCTGAAGCGGTTTTGGACGGTGGTTTTGCTACAGTAACGTGGTTTTGTCTTTTTTTTTTAATTTATTTCGGCTGAATCTTTGAAAAATCATAGTAAATCACAGAAAAATCATAAAATAGAAAATCTAATTTTGTTGGACTCTACATCAGTAGATCTACACAGTAAACATATAATATAGTATATTTTAGTACAAAATTTTTTGCTATAATTTTAGACCTATGTTTTTTATAATTAAATAGAATAATTCATAGCCATAATTTACGTGGCCGAATTGTGGTGAAATTTTTATGGTGAGCTTATTATGATATGCTTGAACTGTAGTAAAAATTTCATATTTATTGGATCATTTATAGATTTATTTATATTAAACAAGCATAAACCTAAGTATAAACCTAAATAAATCTATAACTAAGTTATATATGATCCAATAAGTATAAAATTTTTACAGTTCAAGCATATCATAATAAGCTCACCATAAAAATTTCACCAGAATTCGGCCACAGAAATTACGGCTATGAATTATTCTATTTAATTACAAAAAAACATAGGTCTAAAATTATAGCAAAAATTTTGTACTAAATATACTATATTATATGTTTACTGTGTAGATCTACTGATGTGAAGTCCAACAAAATTAGATTTTCTATTTTATGATTTTTCTGTGATTTACTATGATTTTTTGAAAGATTCAGCCGAAATAAATAAAAAAGAAAAAGACAAAACCATGTTACTGTAGAAAAACCACCGTCCAAAACCGCTTTCAAGGGGTAATTTGACCGGTTTTAAAAGTTCAGGGGGGTAGAATACCCGGTTTTATAGTTGGGGGGGGGTAAAAGTACTCCACCCACTATAGTTGAGGGGGTGATTTAGACTTTTTCCATTTAAAAACACAGAGATATATAGTGGTCTACATTTAACTTTACTAAAAAGATTATATACCCTACACATAAACAACCTTAGTTAATGTCAAACTACTAATTGTCACCTAAAACAATAAAGGCAGACTACATTCCATCTATCAGAGGTAAATCAAAGCACATTGACAATCTGGCCATCGAATAGTCGAGACTTAATTACGGTATTACATTGTGCATGGTAGGGCCTTCTTCCAGCAACTGTCATGGAACAGTTTTCTGAACAATACATGAAGCAATAGCTTACTATCTCAAAATGACTCATGTTCTGGACATAACTGTGAGTTCAGTCTTCAAGAACAAACAAAATGTTCTTTAACACCACCAATTTCCTCTTGCAAAATCTAAAAGACAGCAAGCTTTAATCAGAAAAGCTCAAATATTGTAAGCATACAAAATTTAGCAAGGAAGCAAATTATTAACAGAAAAAGAACGCACCATGTGATAGAATTTAGCCTCAATTTACCAGCACAACGTCTGTCATAGTCACATTCAATGCATCATGACCATCCCTTAGGAAGATGGAACACAGCCAATGGTACCACTGAGCTCAGAATCACATGTAAAACATAACCACAATGTATTTATCTATGGCTCAAACAAAATCAAACATGATAAATAGTGTTCTAGTGTACATAAAAAAGAAGCGCAACAACTAACAAAATGCATATATAAGCCATAGGTCAAAAGCTTAAATTTGATAACACAGTCTATATTATGGAGAAATAATTATCATTTTTTACAGTGTAAAAATGGCAGAGAAAGAGCAGCATGGATATATTATATAAAAGCATACCGGGGTTGATTTTGAATCCCACACCCATTTTCAGTTTCCTCATCCCCCCCTTTGAGTAAATGGTGCGTTGCATAAATTATCATGGCCTCATTGGATAGACTATAGTAACACTGGAATCAGTAATCGGTAAGGATGTGTCGGTTCTACCATATTAGTTGGTTGGTGTCTCAACTCACTAAGCTGATAAAAGTAAGGTGACTTAATAGGAAGGAAAAAAATACATATTATATAGTATTATTACATAGTAAGAGAATTTGATCACCACCGGATGCCCATACCAACAAGCAATAGACAGGGGCTATCTTACTCTCTAGATAACCAAATTATAATATAGTGGCCACAAGCAAGTACGTGCAGGCATATAACATCATGCTATCCTAACCTCTGAGTCCCAGATGTGAATGGTGGCATCCTCTCCAGTAGTGACGACGGTCCTGTTCAGCAGCCCCAAAAGTCCCTGTTTATGATGAGTGCAATTTTTTCAGGACACCCAATTAATATCTTTTAAGCTAATCCCTAATAGCACTGCACCAACTATAATTTCAGCACATTAACACAGTACACAGTAAAGCTTAGCTAGACATAACTCCTACATCCCTCATCCAAAAATCATGAAATTTCATCAAGACTTAGGTATTAATGGTATCGAGAGTTAATCATGAAAACAGCCAAGATGGAGTAGAATTTCTGACTTTTTAGCACCCCAGCACAGCCACAATCTAAGGGGGGTTCTTTTTAGGGGATAATTTTGGGATAATTCTTCAAAAACCAAAATCAATACAAATCACATATCTAGTTGACAGAAAAGCCAAATAATTAACTAACCATTGCCCTGTTTAATCGGTCCCAGCACATTAATGCATGGCTGCACAAATCGCTGAAACAAGTGGACACATACAGATGAACCTCCTGAACATACCTCGATGACTGGAATTATCATCCAATAGCATCTGCATCATCTGCAGACGGAACCAACATGAGCTTGGAATAAATTAGTACATTCTACTGGGGCTATAACTGCAAGCACTTGTGCAGAAGACATAACTGTGTAAGTTTCTGATAGAAGCAAATATAAAGATTAAAGAATGGCAGATGAAAGGAGAAAGACAACACCCAAGGTTAGTTCAATTGTCTCAAAAGTTAAAGCACTGTGAACTTAAGGCATAATAATGTACTACATTTCCTCATTCAGAACACACTATAACTATTTGACTGGTCCATTTTACTCCAAAATAGAAAAACAGACCTACGGCTGCCAACAAACAAATTTTCATTGTGGACAAAAAGAATTTCTTCTTCAGGTCTTGTGTCTCAACTGTTACAATCTTAGAATATAAGAAATCATTTTCAGCCCATATATGGAAAGGAACACAAGCAGCACTCTGGCATTTCAATTTTAAAGAATCAACTACTGGAAAGTAAGAGACCCAATTCTACATTTTAAACCTCCAAGATGCAGAAAGGAAAGAACCTAGGACACTTCTCTGTGGAATACAATCGAGCACCAAAGCAGCATCCAAAAGCAAAATATGATTGATTTAAATAACATGACCGGCTGCAATTGCTACTCTGCTCGCATTGGGTGAAGTGAGAATGGATCTAACAGACGCCATGGATCAAGGACGAGAGAAGCAGATCCAGAGAGTAAGAGAGAGTGGATTTCAAAACTGGAGAGAGCGTGGAGGCCTGGCACTTCAGGAAAGGGTGCCGTGGAACCAGCTCCGTCACCACACCCATGGATCGAGACCTGCTCCGCCACCACAGTACCACACCCTGAATCAAACAAAGGTTTTGGTGTGTGTGTGCGTGTGCGTGTGTGTGTGATGGGGTGGGGGGTGGGGGGGTGGACGCCACAGGGAAGACCTCCATCGCACGAGCAACAGCCTTTAGCACTGGATACGGGCACCCGGTGAGCCTGCATTTGTCGTCGGGGCCTGCTGCGCTCTCCACCCGGCGAGCCTGAGGGTGCTGAGAGGCCCCGTCGTACCCGCATCAGCAGCGGCGCTTGCGGCACGACGAGGTCGAGCTCTACTCTCGGCGCTCCTTCTCCTCAGCACGGCGAGGGCCGAGCTGGGAGCCACAGTCGTCCGTGATGCCGGTCGCCAGGACGGGCGGTCGAGCTGGGAGCCTACGAGCGGGGGAGCCGCCGGAGTGAAGTCCGAGGACGGCCATAGGCCTCCGCGCGCCGTCGATCCGTCGGGGCTGGAAGCTCGCCGGTCTCTGAGTTTAGGGTATACCGGGGCACTTGCGCGCGGTGAAGCGAAAGGAGTCGGGGGGACGATTGCTGGCGGTAATTTTTAGCTGTAGAGATGTAGAGATAGAGATTTTGCGAGTCGTGTTATTGAATAGCAAATCGTTGTTGCCTTTCGGTTGTTTTTGCCCTGTTCGTAACAAAGAAAGTGGGCCATGTGCCGCATGTCGCTGAATTGCCGTTGAATTGCTGTTTGTTCATTGTGTTTCGCTCTTTGTGTTCTTGACATGCAAATTGCTGTTGTCTTTCCGCTGCCATGTGCTGCAGATCACCTAGTATGCCTACCATATGTTCGACGAAATTCCTCAAAGGGAGTAATCTTACCTATTTGGAGAAGAATGACTGTATCAAAACAAACCAGCCAACCAAACACACTACGAAACTAGTCAGGCTAACAAAATATAGACAACCAAACAACTCGTAGTTGCCTAGACTAGGATCCTAGTCAGGCTTGAAATTAGGCAGGAAATCAAACACACCCTATATAGCACGAACCGAGATATTAGATCACGAGATGTGTACATCTCAACTAGAGGAAGAAGACAATAAGGGCGATGGAGATGCAAAGGAAGACGTCATCAGTGGTGACAGAGCAAGGTCATCGATGAGCGGCAGAGGAAGAGCTCGAAGCAGCGTAGCGCTGTCTTGGATGGAAGATGACCGATCGTGGAAGTTGGGAGCAATCACGAGAAGAAACCAAAAACCTTATTCGTCCCCTTCCGGTGCCCCTTCCCGTGCAATATCGCAAGGATGAGGGTTCCAAAGACACGCTCTTCCAAACGCCGGTGCATGTAGACGATCGGGATGGAGAGACTACGGTGGTAGCACAGTAGAGAAAAGAGAAAATACTAATTAATTGTCTTAGAATTTTTCAACTAGAACTTCCAATAGTAGTTTTATGTTTTTAGGTTTAAGTTTTAAAACCTATTAGAAAATTTAAGTACGGAGGGATTTATTAGAATTTCTTCATATAAATTTTAACATGTTCTAGACTTCATGGCTCCAAGCACGCAACACCTACTACATAGTGGTGGAAAACATGTGTGACATCACGCTTGCGATGGACGCGACACGTGATTGTGCGGCGATGCCGCCATGGTGCCTAACTATATCGGTAGTACTGGCGCTCGGACGTTCGGACGGACACGAGTGTCCGGACGCCCGCACCTGCACTTCGTCTCCCCCGTGTGTACCTGCATCCCAGATCCCACACGGACGCCCGCGCCTGCACTCCATCTCCCCCATTTGCACCTGCATCCCGTGACCCCCCACGCGGGGCCTAGACGTCGCCCATACCTCCTGACAGCATGTGGTTCTCTCTCGCTCACACCTCCTCTGCTGCTCGCATGCATGCACATGGCTCAAATGGTGCTACCACCAAACATAGAGAAGAGGGAGAAAAGGGCGGAGGATGCCCGGCCAGCCCCAAGGGGACAAGGAGACAACGAGAAGGGGAGGCAGCAGAGAAGTGAGGATAGAGATGCAACACTCTAATCTATTTTTGAAACATTCAAATATACCATTTGCAACATACATCTGAAGGAAGATGAAACACATGAGAACATGCGTTTGAAACACTAGTTGCAACAGCAGATTACTTTTGAAACATTCAAATGAAAACAATTCTAACATACGTATAATCACATCTGAAACAATAGGAAACACATGTATGAAACACTTACAGAAAAACCTGAAAAAGACAGTTGAAGAACCATTTGCAAATCAACCGCAACATCCAGATAAAACATTTGCAACATAGGTGTGTAGGCATGACAACATGTGTAACACCCCGATCTACTTTTGCAACATCAAAACAAAACAACTACAACATACAGATGAAACGAATGAAACATTTGAAACATACTATTGGAACATGGGTTTTCACCCTAAAAAATCTCAGGCTTGAAGACACTAGAGGAAGCACGCAAAGGAGGCAGAGGAGGGCGGAGTCAGCGAGGGCTTGCGGTGGCACGGCAGCCGACCCTTCCGTGTCCTCGGAGCGCGGTGGCCCCTCCCTCTCCTCTGAGCGCGACAGCCACTCCTTCCTCCCGTGAGACTGTGCCCGATCCCGAGCATCTCCTGGCGTAGATCCGGCCACCAGAAGCACCGGCGAGGCATGAGCAGCAGTGGCACAGGGCGCTAGCAGGCTTGGAGGACGGGGGTTGCAGGAGCGACGCAGGGGTGCGAGCAGGTTCGGGAGGCGGGCCTTGGCGGCGGCGGCAGCAGCGCGCGAGGAGGTAGGAGGAGGTGGCGGCGCGGGCAGGAGGAGGTGAGAAGGTGAGCGGCAGGGGATGGGGATGGAATGGGGGATGGGGCCACATCATGATGTGAAGGGGCCGGTGCGGGGAGGCGGAATCGACGTGTGGTGGGTGGAGTGACGCGTGGTGGGCGGAGTCTTGCACGTGGCGTCCGTCTCTTCCGGATACGACAACCGTCCGAGTTGAAGCGTTACCGTAACTATACCCGATAGGGAGGTCACAAGCACTATTGGCGATTCACGCCGTTATCTAAAAGCTGAGTAGAACTGATACGTACATCAAGCATCAAGCATTGAGGCAAGCTTGAATTGGTTGTGTTTTTACAGGACAGAGCTGATCAACATGGGACTCGGTCAAGGAGAATGGAATCGAGAGAGCTCTCTATTATAATTATCAGCAGAAAAACTAATCTTTGACATGTTAATAGAAAACCGCTTGCCCACTTGATCACAGATTCAGAATTAAATGATACATTTATGAGCAAATTTGTTCCTGTTTTGAAGTAGGAGAAAAGTCGTCAAGATTATGTTGAAATTTGATACAAACTTAATAGGTTAACAACATCAACTTAAATTATAGATGTCACATTCATCGCAAAGTAATACACATACATTAATTCATAGAAAGGGGGAATAAATAGATACATAGTATTATTGTCTCTGTTTTTTTATATGAATGTTTGATAGCTTTGTATATCCATAACAATACACGAGCGTACTTACAATTACAATATCATATGAATCACTCTCTCCTATTATGACATTACAATCTCCTATCAGGTTGCAACCCTTGCGCAGGACTTTATTCAGGTGAAACCTTGATATCCATCTGGCGAGAATCTATGATATTTTTAAATTTTTGTTCACGTTGACATTTATACCAAACTAACTACATAGCTCTTGTATGGAATAACTTATTTAAACTACTACGCTTTCAATCGATATTAGGGGGGTGTTTGGATGGGAGGGGCAATTTTTTTGCCCTGTCCCATCAAATCTTGTCACATGTGCATAGAATATTAAATATAGTCTACAAAAATAAGTATTTGCACAGATTGCGATAACTTTGCGAGACAAATCTTTTAAGCCTATTTAGTCCATGATTTGACAATGTGCTGCTACAGTAAACATTTGCTAATGACGGATTAATTATACTTAAAAAATTTGTCTCATGGTTTCCTGATGAATTCTGTAATTTGTTTTTTATTAGTATTCGAAACTCCTTCCGACATCCCTCCGATATTTTGATGTGACACGGACAAAACTTTTTCTATACCATCCAAACACCCCCTAGGTTTTCCCACGGCTAGCTTCCATAAGAAGCAAAGGGCATTCAACGTACCTATTCCTCCTAAATTTAATATACTTTTCGTGAATCGATAGGTCTCCACTGTTAGTCTATAAGACTATATCGATGTAAAGTTATCAAAAAATATATTGTCGCCAAATTAAATCGAATACCAGAAAGGGCTAGCATGTCTGAGACCGCACATGACCTATCACGAAAATAAACCCTAAAATCTATAAGGCCGACCAGTATGTCATTAGAGCCTATTTGAAGCATGTTCTTTGCTTAAAAAGCTAGAGAACACCTCCCAAGAAGACCTATAAGAGAAATGCACGTCAAGATTGTCTTAGAATCAACAAGACCACCTAAAATGCTGCCGAGTCTCGTCGAGAGACATGCCGAACACCGTCGGGTTGGAAAAGTTATGGTAAGAAGGTAGTATATTGGTTTTTTGATAATCGGATGTTGGATTTCTTAATCATGGTCCTTCTTTATATACAGAGAGGAGTGATCTCGTCCTAGTAGAAAATATATCCAAAGATACAAATTTATAAGTTTCCCACGTTAAAAAAAAACTCGATCCACGGGAGGTAAGACAGCCCCCGGGCATTGTGCTTAAGAAGAAGAAGACCTTCTCACGCAGGTCGAGAAAATCCCCGAACCTCTACCCCACCCATACACAGCGGCACCGCAGCTCACGTGAGACTGGGCTGGCCACAGACCTGTGCTTTGGCATGGGGCGGACGAGGGGATTTTTTTACCTCCGATAGGGCGGCCAAACGCACCCACGGGCGCTCGAGGATAATTATATATAAATTCCCCCCAGCGAGCGCTCCAGCGGGGGTTCGAACCCAGCACCTCCACCACCGGGAGGGTGCAACGCGCACCAGCTAGCCAGTCGGGCTAGCGGACGCTTGCGTTTCCCACGTTAAAAAATAAGCCAAAACCGAGTTCGACTCAGACTGATCTCAGATTAGAACACCAGCTTAGCCATTTACTAAAACCGGCTACTCAGGGCCATGGGATTGTTGCCAAGCGCATTACAGAGAAATGGCTAGACCGGATTTTCCATATATTCTTTTGTTTCTTTGGACTCCAAATGCAATGATCTAAATGCATTTCTTCATCATCTTGATGTAAAGAACATCATGGTGGAGTTTGTTGCATATAAAAATATATACTAACAAACATGCACGTGCGTTGCAATGAAACCCAATACAACTTGTATGCTCTTCTTATGAGTCTAGATGATGACGACGAAGGGGGTGTCCCAAGACATCTTATTCGAATCGGACCCAGCATCATCGTTAAATGCACAAACAAGACATGGATCAAATAGGCGCGAGGGCTTGTGTGACGTAAAAGAGATGGGTGAAAAAATAGGTATAGCTTATAACGCGGTTACCTAAAAGACATACGGCTCCATGATTTATTCTTTGTTGGTGTCATCTATTCTATAATTCGTAAGCCATCATCAATTTTATTTCATTTTAAATCAGACTCTCCTAGTGCATGGACGTGAATTTCTCGAACATGAACATTATGTATTTTAATATTATACATACATAATATCTTCAATTCTTCTAATATATGTAGTGTCATGTTTTTACATTTTTTCTTGAGAATTATAAGATGTTAACTGCTGCTTAAATATAATTTTTTTATAAATCTCATAAAACATGTATTGTGATGGTATGTGGTTACTCTGCTACTCCCTTTATCCTAAATTATAAGACGTTTCAAGAATTTTGGAGAGTCAAAGTTTTTTAAATTTAACTAAAATTATAAAAAACACCAAACTTTATGGCATCAAATAAGTATATAATGAAAATATAACTAATAAAGAATCTAATAATACTTAATTGGTGTCATAAATATTATTATTTTATTATATAAATTTAGTTAAACTTAAAATTTTTTGACTCTCTAAGAATCTTAGATGACATATAATTTAGGATGAAGGAAGTATTAATTAATGGTGACCTAGGTACAATATTTTCGCTGCTTGTATTTCCCTTTTTTTTTTCACAGGTGTGGGTGATTTGCCCTTTTCTTCCACAGGTGTGTGGGTGTTTTTTTCTGCTGGGATTTATTGTGAGGACGTAGGCAGGATTGGAAAAATCATAAAGCAAAAAAAAAGACTAAAATACAGATTTATTTTGAGGGCCATAAACAGGACTGGAAAATCAGAAAGAATAAAAAATAAAATATAGATGGGAATACGACTAAATAAATTGGACAAAATTTGGAAAGAAGAGGCATAAACGATACGGTCGGGACAGCGCCGGACGTCCGGCCCAACAAAGGGGTCCGGACGCTCCTCTGGGCCGCCCGATTTTGGAAACGGAGGGACTCCCTTTTCAGTAGCAAGCGTCGGGCGTCCATTGCTTGAAAAGCGCCCCGACCCGTCGAAGCGGCGCGCGTCTTGCGGCCCGTCAAGCAGCGTCCCGCCCCGCCGCGCTGCCGCGGCGTTTTTGCCACTCCCGGCCATCACCATTTGCCCGGTCGGTCGGTTCAACCCCGCCCCAGATCACCCCAACGCCGCCACCCCCATGTCTCACCTCCTCTCCGGCGTGGAGTTCCCACCTCGCCCCACAGCCGCCTCTACCCCGACCCCAACCTCGCTGCCCCCGGCACATCAACCCCTGCCTCCGGCTCGCCCCCATAGATCGCCTCCAACTCCCTCCCCCTCCCCCCCCCCACCCCATTTGCAACATTAGGATAAAGCAGCTGAAATAGCTTGAATGTGACATTGCAACAACAACAAACAACTGCTACAACAATAGTTTGAAGTAGTTGAAACACCATGAAACATATGTATTGCAACAAAAAAAGAAGCAACAGCTGCAACACTGGGATGTAGAAGTTGAAAATACCTTGAACATATTATTGCAACAAACAAACAACAAATAGATAAAACATTAGGATGGAACAATTTGAAACACCACAAAACATCTTATTCCAACAATACTAAACAAAACTGTTGCAACAACATGGAACAACTACGACAACATGATATTGAAGCAAACTGAAACATCTTTGCAACATCTCAAAAATAGTACTACCGCAACATCAACTGAAACGTATTGCAACATAACGAAAATCCATTGCAACATGACGAGATCTGACCATCGAGAGCTCGCTAGAACCCTTAGAATCAGAGGGAGGAGGAGGCTCAGATCCAAATCAGAGGAGGGAGGAGGAGGAGAAGGAGGGGGGCTTAGATCCAGATCCAGAGAAGGAGGAAGAGGAGGAGAGCTGAGATCTAGTTCCCTCCGCCACCTACCTCGTTGAAGCCCTGTCATCGTCATCATCTCCGGTAAGGTGAGGTAGCCGGGTTGCAGGGGCAGTGGGGGTGCATGGAGGCCGCGGTGGCACGAGGGAAGGAGCGGGGGTAAGGAGCACGGGCGCCGCAGAGGTGTGCTGGAACTCGCAGACGCGCCCGCGCGGTGCCTCTTCGTCCCGGCGACGGCGCGGAGAAGAGTGGCGCGCTGGAGAAGAAGCCCCCCCTGAGGAGCGACGCGAGTGAGAGGGAGTGAAGTGCTGGCGGAGTGGACGAGGCGTCCGAGTGGGTTCAAGAAGTGCGAGCGGACGAGACGAGGGGAGTGAGTGGAGGAGCGTGAGCCACGTTGTTAGGAAACAAAAACACGCGTCAGATGCCCGTTGGACAACATTACCATAAACGATGCGACAGAATTTTGTCTCTTTATCTTTATTATTAGAGCAACTCTAACAGTTTCCCATCCGGGTTGTCATTTTTATTTTTTGGCAAAAAAAAAAAAAACCTTCTCCAACAGTTCCCCATAACAAGGTTGCTATTTATCCCATGTTGGGAAAAAAAGAGCCTCCCGTCTTGGCGCATATATGTGCACTTTCGACTCTGGCGCACATCCGTCCGTATTATAAGAGGTGGAAGGGCATAAACATAATTTTGTTTCAGCCTCGGTGTTCCTAACATAAATTTTCAAGAGGTGGAAGGACATAAACATAATTTTTGTTTCTATCTCGGGGTTTCGATGTAAGTTTGATTTGGATTAAGCAAGTGAATTATGCCAAACTATTAGAGATGGACTCTTTTTCACTTGCCATACATCTTATAGAGTTGCCAAATCATAAAATTTGCCAAGTGAATTTAAGCAAACTCTTAAACATGCTAAAATAAAAAGAGAAGCGATTAGAGATAGAGAAAAATTAGACCTCTTTATTATTAGAATGGATTAGATTAGAAGACATATAGATATAGATTTTTTTTTTTCTTGTCAACCCATACTCAAGCCGTGAACTATAGCATGCCATCAATCAGTTAAATTTATGATGTCGTAGGTATGGTATAGCATCAATTCAGTCCAAATATTGTAGAGAGGAATGCGACTGCTCTATCCCAGCGGCCCAAGTAAACACTGGCAAGCACCGTAAAGTGGAGTATTTTGAACTAGAACAAATCAATGCGACTGCTCTATCCCAGCGGATTGCACGTCGCCACCGCCGCCGCCGGCGTAGCAGCGGTCAGCGATTTGTTGGCTTGGAGCTGCACACTGTCCCTGAGGCGCTGGAGCTGCGAAGTGAAGACCGGCAGCTCGGCCTCGCCTAGCAACCCGACGTCCACTTCCCACCAGAACCGCTTTCCGGCCACCTCCAGGGCCTGCAGCACCTTCTCCCCGATGGCGTTGTTCCGCGACTTCTCCGCCTCGACGAGCGCCCTGGTCTGCTCCGTCTCCCGCGCTCTCGCCTCCATAAGGGCACGCTCGGCGGTTATGGCGCCCACGTCCTGGAGGGCGTTGAGGCTCTCGTCAGCGTGGGGAAGGGCACAGCGGCGGAGGACGTGGTCGACGGAGGGGGTGCCCATCGCGAAGGCAATGCCGCCGTCGTCGCGTTTGCCGCGGCGCGCGATGGGCACCTCCTTTCCCTCGGGCTCCGTTCTCTTGAAGACGATGATGGCGACATGGGCGCCGCAGAGGAGATGGAGCTCCGAGGCCTTCTTTAGGAGCCCGCCCTTGCGCTTGCATTGAGTGACCTGGCGGCTCTGGGTCTTTTACATTTTTACCATCATTATGATCGCCACTCTTCTGTTTCTCACCCTTACGATGGAAATTTCATTTTTAGCAACTGAGACAAGCTGGAGTTACATTTTTACCACATTTGCAGACATGGCACTACACGGCAGCGTGACACGCTGGCGTCCAGTCAGCACAGGCGTGCAAAAAGACACATGCTGCCCCCTCTCTTTACCCGGTCGGCCCTGGCGTGACACGCACGATTGTGCGGATCAAAGTATAAAATATTGGAATCAAACTGATCCTTTTGTGCCTATTTGAATGAATCATGATGTATGAATTATTGGAATCAAACTGATCCTTTTGTCATTATTTGATTGAATCAAGCTGTTATCCAGTACAGATCCAGTACAGCACATTCATGATTTGGAAAAATTAAGAGTAAACCTAGGCAAATAATAATGGTACAATGCATTCATGGTTTTGCAAACAGATAGGTAGACAACAATTTCCAACTAATTAGCACATAGATATGGTCACATTATCGGCAATACATTACCAAGTTCCTGACAACCAAATAAGGGCAAAGTTTGAGGCCACACATAGAGTTCTTTGGCCTATGCCCATTACATATCTGTGTAACCTGGGCAAATAGTAAAGGTTTGTTGCCCAATTACAACACATTAGAAGGCCATGCGAATGACAGTTATTGGCCAAATATAGGTAGCTCGAACGCTATGCAAAATAAAGTTCTCAACATCCACAACTTTGGAACACTAAATATCACAAGGACTATGCAAAAGACAGTTCTCAGACCCCTCACTTGGCCTTTCCTCCCTTCTTCTTTGGTGTTTTCTTCAGTTTGCTTGCCAGCTGTTTTTTCCTTGGTGTCATCTTCTTGGGAGCGTGCTCTTGAATTGCTTGTGCTTCTTCAGTAAAGAGTGACCTGTGCACCACACTGTTAGTATCCACAAATAGGGTCACAAATATTTGCCAAAGTATAAAGGTTACCTTCTAGCTGGTGTAGATGACTCGCTAGCTCAATTTCGGGGGCCACAACTTGCGGATTGTTGCCGAGCTTGAATGGCTGCCTGTGCTTCTTCCCTAGCTGCCATAGCTGCCGCTTCTGCTACTTCCCTAGCTGCTGCTGCCTTCAGCTCTGCATCAGCTGCCTCCCTCTGTGCTTTTAGAGCTGCTTCCCTTACCACAGCTGCTCTAGTTCTTGGAGTAGGTGCTTCTTCATTAGCTGTACCTGTCTTAGCCTTTTTCCTTCCCACCTTTGTTTGCAGTCTTCTTCTTTTGCTCTTTTTCCCGCACCAATTAGTGGACAATTAGTTTACTCATTAAGTATAGAGATGAAATTGAAGAAATTATAAATTACCTTTTTTTTTGGTACCGGTTAGTGGACACTTCCGGCTGACTCTATGCCCATACTCCATGCGGTTAGGACACCTTACTTGCCTAGTTGCCTTACCCCCTGTCTCCCTTGCGGGTTTTAGCCTATTTTTCCTAAGTCTCCCGGCTCCTCTTTTTTTCGGCATGGAGGGTACAGGTTTGAAGCCTTTGTTGACTGTGGGCCCTTTGGTTCCGATCGGTGATGCTAGGAATGATGCCATCATATGCAGCTTGGAACTACGCGCAGTAGCACCGGTCCACAAATGATCCCATGTCACGGTTGCCTAATCCGGTAATCTTTGCCAAGGCATGTGGGACGGGGTTTCCACGTTACTTGCCCCTTGTCTGCTGTGTACAAATTTTCTGAAGTGGGTACACCACATGCCTTGAACATCTTCATCCTTGTAAACTTACGTAACCTCGGCTTGCTCGGGGTGGCCCTTAGAAACTTTTAGGTGTCCTGGACCCTAGATCTTTGCATTGAGTTGGTGAATGCGAGTTACCCCTGAACCTTTACGTGTCGAATGCGAGTAGCAAGCTCAAATTCTCCCACTATAGCATGCTTTGCCTTTCTGCCTAGCTTTGAACTCATCCATCTTTGGGATAGATTGTGCCAACCCTCATATCGAGGATTGTCCCCTGTCCCATTCATACATTGGCTCTGCATCTAAAGTATCATCCACATTGATAGCAGCTTCATTCATATCTGCCTGCATCTGTGCTGTTATAGGTGGAACAGGAACCTCAGCTGGCTGTTCAGTTGCCTCTGCTTCCTTGAATCCCATTGCCTCATACACCTTGTCCTCATCAACAAGCTCTTTTGCCAAACCATCATCATTTGGGTTTTCAACTATAGTCAGGGTGTTCCAATCTATTTCAAGAGGCTGCTCAGGAGGGGGTACGGGGGGGCTGCGGTATCACCACACCCTTCAACATCATCCGCCACAACACTTGGTCCGACCATTGAACCATTGGTGACACGAGGAGACACATCTACCTTTGGAAGCGGCGAGAATTTGTACTTTCGGAGACCCCACCTTTCAAAGCACAACATCTACTGCAAGCACGACCATCCTATCATTCCATGTCCTTAATCATCTGCTTGACATGCTCATCCCTCCTAAGCTTCCACTCAGACCCAGTATCTTGGTCAAGCACCCAAACCGCAATTGTGCGAGATGGCCCCCATATAATTTTTTTTTGCTAAATCCTCATGGAACTTTGCTAATGTGTACTCACTTTGTTCCTATCGAACCATATGACATCTTTGTTGTTACGGCATATCCATTGACCCATATTCACCATCAGCCGCATATTTAGCAACCTTAACATCTAGTCTAAATGCATTGCCAGGATCAATCCTGGCATAATGGTAAACAATGAATAAAAACCAGTTATACGGTGGGGAACTACAACCAAAACACGCATTCAGTCCGAGGAAGGGCTTACCACAGCGGGCAATCTGCATCGTTGTCCATTGCAACAGCACCAACGGGATTGCCACAGCACCAACGGGAAGACTACATCAACAACAAACCTACAGCGGCAATGAATCGGGCAAGACAAAGTGAGAAATGTCCTAGTAATTAGATTAAAGATGGAATTTTGTTAATAACTCAACAAAAAACATAACTCAAACATTCAAAGAATAGTGTAAATCAAAGTTTAGAACATCAGCTAATTATTAGACTACAACAGCAAGGAGATCAAATTGATTCGCTTATAAGTGGCAGGAATTCAGAGATGGGTCACTCATCATTCATCAACGCCACATAGCTCACACACTCATGCCTGATCTTCTCCTTTACATAGACATAATATTTTACAAAGCAGTAAGTTTCTGTACTTCGCTGCTCAAGACAAGAGTTACTGAATGGCCACGTCTCAATTGTATCTGCATTAAATCATTACATTGACAATTTGCTTAGCCGACTACATGTTTGCTTCCAACCCAATACCTTTTTCCATGCATGATGCACCATACATTAAATTCTTAACTTGCTGCATCGGTAAATTCACAAGAAAAAAAAATGCTGCATCGGTTCGACACTGAAAACAGCTAGCCTGCGTACGCATCCCCACGGCCGTCCACCCGTCAGCCCTTCTGGAAACAGCTAGCCTCCCTTCCTCTCATCTCCTGCCGGGGGGCAAAAAAAACTAGCAAAAATCAAAACACCGGCCTTCCTCCTCATCTCCTGCCGCGCGTACGTACTGCGCCGCCGCTGACGCCTGGCCTGGCGCTGTGCTGACCGACGCGGCGCTGCCGTCGCGGAGTCACAGGCACACATACACACTGGGTCACCAGCAGCTAGCTTAGCTACCAGTTCAACTCAAGAAGCAATGCCGCCTCCGTCCCACTCGCCGCATGGACGCGAGCAGCACTAGCGCGGACGGAGCACGAGCACGGCGCCTCGGAGCTCGGCCTGCTCGGCGGCGGCGGATCTAGCAGGCTACTCAAGCACGGGCGGGGGAATGCGGCGTGGGGAGAGGACCACGGCTGGGGAAAGCAACACACGACATCCGGCGCCCACTTGAACCGGGCGGATCCGCCGACGAAGCGCTGGCCCGGCCGAAGCGCAGCAGGGACGGCGGCGGCGACGGGCACGGGCTGGGGAAGAACGCGGGCGGGGAGCAGGCGGGCGACGGAATGAGTGCGAGAGATAGGGGCGGCCCGGGGCGAGGTAATGGTAAAGAGAGAGGGGCAGACAGGTCTTTTTGCACGCCTGTGCTGACTGGACGCCAGCGTGTCACGCTGCCGTGTCGTGCCATGTCTGCAAATGTGGTAAAAATATAACTCCAGCTTGTCTCAGTTGCTAAAAATGAAATTTCCATCGTAAGAATGAGAAACAGATGAGTGGCGATCATAATCTTACTACTAAAAAGACCCAAATGTCATCGTCACTGCTCGCAAATCGCTTCACCCCGTGCGGTAACCCCCGACGCGCGATAAGCCCCCGCCAGCAGCGATAAAAAAAAAAAAATAACCCACGACCGGCTCCCTCATTATCCCCCGCCCTCTCATGTCGAGAAAAAAAAAAAAGAAAACCTCGCCCCGCTCCTCTATTGCACGACGCACGTCCGAGCAACAGCTGCCCGCGCTCGATCGAGGATTCCGGCGAGGAGCGGCCGCGACCCAGTCCTACCCGACGCGGCGTTGGATCAAGGTCTCCGGCGCCCTACCCTGGCCCCCCGTTCCTCCACTCCACCTCCGGCTCCTCTGCCCTCGCTGCCGCCGTGCACCTCCTCTGGCGCCGCACACCGTGCCCCTGTCCTTCCTCACCTCCCTGAGTCCACCGCCTCCCCGCCCGGCACAGCCCCATTTGGCCGACTAGCGAGAAGTGGCCGCGACCCTGCCCCGCCTGACACGGCTCCCTCGGGCCGCTTGTTTCCTTCGCCCGTATCCCGTCATTGCTAAGTCCTCCGCTGTTCCTAATTTGTGGGGATGCACAACTTGATTTGGGCGTTCCTCTGATTGGGACCAATTGATTTGGTGCACAGCTCGATTTGGGCGTTCATATTTTTTTTAGATTATCCATCAGTTTTTTTTTTGTGTGATTTGCTTACATGCTGGGTAGATTCAGAATTTCATATCAGGTTGGATTGGGAATCTGTCAGCAGGATTAGCTAGCTGCAACAGGCTACAGGAGTCCACAACACCTGATTGATGACAGCGTCGTGCTGTTTGCTATCAGCAAGGTTGGTTTTCACCTGATTGAGGACAATGTCTGCTGTTTGCTAGCAGCAAGGTTGGTTTGACATTTTTACTTTTGAATTTTGTGCCTCATGAATCAGTATTTACACACAAATCCATAATTAAACGATATGAATAAGATTCTGTAATTATACAATCTGTGATTTCGCTTCCACTTTCCTTGTGTGATATATTGAAGGTTTTCTGGAAGTCATATTTCCTCAGATGGCTAATATGAAACCTATATCAATAAGCACATCTTACTTTGTGTTATTTGTTGGTTCCTAATTCTGAAGAATTTCATTTTTCCAAAACAGGAGCCATAAACCTCATGTAGCCTTTAGTGATATTGGTGCAAGCATTTTTTTTTTCTAGACTATCGCATTTCACGGTGCACCGCTTGACTATCTGACCAAGGACAAGTTAGCACTGCAAAGGCTCTGATTGAATTTTCCTCCACTATGCAAACTGAAATGATAATGTAAGGAAAATCATTCTATAATTTGAAAAGAAAGGCACTTGGAAGGTGTTGCTTTCAAATGCAGATTTGGTTGTGTTCTGCTTCTCAGAATTAATTTGATCAAATTTCTTTAAATCTGTGCACCATGGCTACAGATTTAATTTATACATGAGTGACCCTCAATTTTTTTTTAATCTATTGATATATATTCAGACATACCATATCCATCTGAGATCGTTAGAAAACACTTATATCCTCAATTTTGATGTTCAAATTTTGATTCAACTCAGGCAGCGGATTTGTTCTGTTGTTACAACAATTTGTCCTTGATGCCTACAACCTGTTTGATGCCCTTAATAATCCAGGTGAGTCCCACTGCCATCACCCTTTCATTTCAATCCAATACTATCCTGTGATGTATTACATCATATACAGTGAGTGAGTGGAGTTCAACAAAAACCCATTGATGTGGTAACCTTCATGATCCTGATTTTTTTGTCAAATATTCGATGAATAAAAGACTTTGAGTTCGATTAGTTCATATTGCTAACACAAAATTCTGAACTATACCCATAACTGTATTTGCTAATCTCTTTGCAATATTCTGAAAGATGCATTGTGGCAATTTTAAGTCAAAAATACCTTAGCAGGCCCTCTTAGGTCAGTGAGAAAAGATGCATTCAAGTACTTTTCTTCATTAAAATGTTACTGTCGTTTCTCACCGATGTCTCTTAAACCATTGCAACTTTATTTGAGGTTTAGTGTTCTCGTGTTTTCTCTGTAGCGTTTGAGGCCCACGAGAGCAGTAGACCCGCTAGAATCACATCTCAGTTGATTGCTTCTATACGACAAGCCGATCCTGTGTATATTCTTAGTAAAATTAACTGCTTCCCACAGTTGTTTTGTTGCCAACGATGTTAAATACGAACTCATATTTTTTATCTACAAACGTAATGAACTCAGTAGACTACTAAGAGTATGCTGATAGTCTGCAAATGCATCATAGTTATAAGCACAATCAGCAACCTCCTGTGGTCAGAACCATATTACCACCTGTTGTATCACCCCTTCTTCCGTTGAGCTCATCAGCTGGAAAATTATGAGTGGTCATAAATTATTTTGTATATGTATGAAATTCTAAGTTAATTGTAAATCAAGCCAATAATGTTTGTTTCTTCAATATACAATGAATCTGTTTTGTCTCATGACTTTTGTAGTTTTACATCTTTGTTATCTATACATGTAATTGTACAACTCAAATATTTCTTACTAGGAGCTCATGTGGTCATGCCGAAGTGATGCGGCAAACTGCACCTGATCCTTACTAGGAGCTCACACCGATTACTGTGAGTGGAGCTGAAATCTACCTCTCAAGGTACTTCTGATTTTGGTAGTAATTTTGTGAAATTAGCCAAAGTACAGCTTACTCTATGATATCGACCATTTGGTTGTCGGATCCACAATTTTTGCTGAAACCTACTATTGTCCTTAAAAATAGGCTACCTAGCTGAATCCTGAAACATGATTCAAGCCAAATGTGCTTCCTGTGATGAAATATTTGACCACAAACCTGAAACCTTTTTGTTTGATACACTAATTTCCAGACTTGTATGTGGATAATCCTAGATGTTCTCAGCAGTTGCTTATTGATCCCCACCCAAGAACTATATTTGTTGTGTTGATCCTTTTTCCCAGAATTGGTGACCACCAGCTGCTGCTTTGGTCTGTTCTGTAGCTTCAACGCTAAAAAGGATCTTTTTTACGGAGGTTACTGTCACCTTCATCTTTGATCTCTTCTGCAGCAGGCCCTCCAACATTATTTTTGCTATCGATGGTCCACAAACCAACATTGTTGCTTTCTTGTTAAAAAAATGTCCTTTATTACTAATATTTATCGTATCAATCTGCATTTCAGACTATAGAGAAAGTCAGAAAAAATAGAAGAAATAAAGTAGTGTATGACTTGTTGACATGTTGTTTATCGGATATACATTTTAGGTACAAGTTGAAACCGGATGATTATATTATTCCTAACATGTCTATTTTTTCTCGTATTGTTGATATTTAGCTTTACGTATAAAAAGTATAAAAAGTTGTTAATGAATGAGTATACCCGTAGCAACGCACGGGCACTCAGCTAGTGATGGTAAAATGTAAAAGACCCGGCGGCTCTCCTTGTTCTCGATGCGGCGGATCTCAATTTTCTGGCGCCCCCTGCTCGTTTTCTTGCCCGGCTTCACCATTGTCCTTGCCGGCGGGCGCTGCTCGACCTCTTGCTATCTCAGCTCGTTCACCCGAGGCCCGCCTCTGATCTGAGTACACAACACGAGCGCGATGGATGCCATGAGGGAGGCCGCGTGTATAAGTAGAGGCAGACATTACCAACCGTAGCGCGAGTAAATGACAAATTCGTGTCTGGCACGGTCAGTGCGAGGCCGAAAACGAAGCGGGTTGTGCTTTCACGATTTGGAAAGATACAGTCCTCGAGAGGTCGTCCGTATCAACCAGAGCTGTCGTAATTAATGGATGAGGATCCAGTTCCCAAAATGTTTCTTGGTCACACGCAGCTTCCCTTGCAACAGAACATCGGACAGGATCAGGAAGGAAACCATGAGACGACTGTCAAAACAGGTAAGGAAACTGAGTAACGACAGGCAAGGAAACCGAGTCCACAACCACAATCATATTTTGGAAATGTTTCTCAAATCCATGTACCCTGCTAAAACTGATATAATTGTATGTTTCTCTCTACTCTCTTCTCTATATCCATATATTATACACCTAAAAAGACTATAACATCATCTACCAATGATACCAAATTTTACCCTTGATCACATGTCCGCATCTATACCAAATTTTATCCTTGATCACATGTCCACATCTAATACAAGTCATCCTTCACTCGAAGCTCCACATCCACGTTCTACCTAGTTCCAATATGAAGATCGGACCCATGTGTACACACCCACGTCCAATTAGTGATGTTCAATCCAAAAATTCATGTCCCCAGTGCACAACACGCACAGTTATATCTCATCTCATTGAAAAAAAAAAAAAAACATCGGCAGAGCTGCACAGAGACCACATATACGGACCAGGTTGCAACCATGAACCATCTTCTCTTGCCACCCTCGTGTCCCAAGTACCAACATTAGTCTAAAAACACTTTGCACACATGAAAATCGCTTCACAAGAAACTTGATTGTGACTCCCACACCCACCTCAACTGATTGCTCCGTGAATTCATACTGCACAGCAAGTGACTACATCAGGGGAGAAAGGCATCAAATAATTCAGGAATCTGGTGGAAAAGGGAATATTTCACGTCCCAACATTATAGAAACTAAATGTTTGACTGCAAAGTGTATGAAAATAACAAATTAAAAAACTTAATATGTTTGGCAATCCTATTGGTTGAGGTAACATTGAGTGTTAAAGGATGAACCTCAGAACAAGTGCAAAAATCTCCAAATGATCCACACAATGTGTATATGATTGTGACGATATCAAGCGAACCACAACTAACCCAAAAGCATCCTGGACTCTGGAGCTCAATGGTGCGACCAATGATCCTCAATCCTGGGGCTGCATGGGAATAGCAGTTCTATAACTGTAACATGGAAACAGGTGAGGCCCATCCGCATGTGAATAACAGTCCTGTAACATGGAACCTAAATTGCATTCAGTTGTTTTATTTACCATACATAAGAATCCCATTTATGAACTGTGTACAAGACAATGCTTTTAATAGTCAAAGAAAAATCAAGGTACCTCACATGACATATAAATATACTGGGTATTCTTGTTGGACTTGCCAGTCATCGAATCAGCTGTCTTTCAAGACTAGAAAGCAACTCAAAACCATTGGTAAGCCAATCACAACTGAAATGTACCCAACTCCTGGCCATGCCTCATAAGTTTGATAGTCTTTCCACCAACCCAGTGAAGGCGGTATGAAAGGTCAAGATTATGAAGCAATAACTTCAGATTATCCGCCTCACCTAGTTCCTTTGTCTTCTTCTGAAGAGTCAAGTAGGCCAGAACCGTATAAGTTATATTATATATGGTAGAGCAACAATAAGAGGTATTATTTGGGGGAACGTATGCTATGCAAACTAACTTCCCGTGAAAACCTGTGCAAACTACGGCAAAAAAGTTGTCTAAATTTACCAAAAAAATCACACATGTAGATGATATGATGATACACAATCTTGCAAAATATCTTGTCCAAACTCGACTTCGTTTGTGAGATATAAAAATAACAAACTTTTAACAAATCATTTGGACAGCTTTCTGGCTTAAAATTTATTATTTTTATATCTCACAAACGAAGTCGAGTTTGGACAAGATATTTTGCAAGATTGTGTATATTTTTATATCTCACAAACGAAGTCGAGTTTGGACAAGATATTTTGCAAGATTGTGTATCATCATATCATCTACATGTGTGATTTTTTTGGTAAATTTAGACAACTTTTTTTCACGGGAAGTTAGTTTGCACTGCATAACGTTCCCATTATTTGGAAAGCAAAGGTGAAAATTACATATAAATGTGGGACTGTAGTTTCTTAACTATTTTTTTTTTCTCAAAAACGCAGGATAGCTGCGCTTCATTATATTAAGAAGAGAAAGGGGCAAGAGCCCAAACAATCAAACCAGTAGACAACAAATAATTTAATAGGAAAACGTGAGCTATGGAAGAGAAACTATGTAAACAAAAGAACTTTATCTTTCCAGAAGACTATTTTCTTCATATTCAATTTGCTTGCTTTCTGGAGTGAAATAGGCTGTTTAGGATAATATGGATGCATGGTATTGCCAGTTGCTTTCCCAGTAGTTTCCTTTTTGCCATCTAAAGTAGGCACAAACAACACCACTCTTAAGACAATTTACTTTTCCACTTGGTTCCATCTTCGATTTGTTTTGACAATTTTAAAATTCATATATAAATTATACGGTAAGAATGCTCAGCTCCACCAGAAACAAATTCCCCTCATCTTTACTGCCCTCATGCCCCTCTGATCTTCACCCCTAAACCCCTCATGGTCACACTACTGGGATGCATGCGGCTACCACTAAGGCGTGTTTGGATGTGGCCCTGGCCTGGAAGCCACCAGGCATACGCAACCGACCCCAGGCACCCAAAATCGAAAGCTTCGGAGTGATGCCTGGTGCAGGCAGCTTTCCCATGATGCCATCCAAACAGCCCCCCAATGCATAAGTGAAATTGAAGAAAACTGTTGTCCACGAACTAATAAAACTAACAGGACTGGTAAGATGCAAAATAACACAATAAAAATGTCTTATACAATGTAATATCACAGAAGGAAATAATAACAAACATACCTCTGACTTCCCATGTTTATCATGTCCTAAAATGCTAGAAATTATACTTAAGCGAGAAGAGTTAGGTGAAAATCCTTCCCATGGAGGAACATAGATAAGCTTTGTGCATTGAATAGGAGTAAGGCTTCTGCTCAGCCTCTCCCACCAGGCACTACCTAATGACCACCATCTTATCATCAATCCGTTCTCAGAGAAGGCAACCAGACCCTAGAAAAAAAAAAAAAAAAAAAAATTCAAGTTAGAAGCTTCAGTTGATAGAGGAACCCCCATACAGTTTAATAAACAGAATTATGTTTAGCATCCACAACCATGGGCGAATACAATGAGCAAGAGGATAGATTTAAATCACAAATAATCACCCTACTAATGCACCAAGTTTTCTTTTCTATATCCACCCAAAAAAAGAGCCTCCCGAGGCGCCAGTGCGTAGTGGGGTTCAAGCGGGCCGATAACGTAAAGAGCGGTAGAGGTCGACCTAAACCGACTTGGGGACGAGGCGGTTAAGAGAGACCTTAAGGAGTGGAATATCTCCAAGGATTTAGTTTTGGACGGGGAGCGCTTGGAGGCGGCAATCAACGTGCTGAACCGTGACCTCTTTTTTCGTCGTGTGCCCTTTTTTTGTGTCTTCCATTTTCCCGTCTCTCTTGGGTTTCATCTCTAGCCTACCCCAACTTGCTTGGGATAAAAGGCTTTGTTGTTGTTGTTGTTGTTGTTGTTGTATCCACCCAAAAAAACATCCCTCACTGAGGAGGCCTCCCTTCATGCACCCAAAAAAATGTACCCAGCAATTCAACACCATCAAAATCAACTGACCAGATTAATTCTAGACATTCTCTCTCCTTACTCACCCACGCATGGACGGACCAGATCGAGTGTATGGTCCTTACTCACCCAACCGTGGCGCCCTCATCCTGCAAGACCGCCCGCCCGTGATTGACGTAACGAAAGAAGATCAAATTCAAATCATACGAGCGGCGCGTCGCGCGTCCATCAATCCACGGCCGACACTGGGTGCATCCGCACGAGGCCGTCGACATGCTGGAGGCGGCGACATCAATCGGTGGATGGCATCATCGGGTGGGTCCGCACGCGGCCGCGGGCGTGCTGTAGACGGCGGCGTCATCAGGCCGATCGCCGTACACCACATAATCATCGTCTCCGATCGCCGCCGCCAACGCCGCAAGTCGCCAGAGGCCACGCCGCCAACGCCGCAAGTTCGCGGAGGCAACGCACCAAAGCATCCACGCCTTCCCGCCGACGATCGGCGCTAACGCGAGCCAGGTGTGCTGCGTGAACGAGTCCTACACATGGCCCTCCTAGGCTAATTCTTTTTTGCATCTCATCTATCTAATTACTTGGTGTGCAAATGAGTTTTCTTTTTAAAACTTGTCTTCTATTATGACTGAACATGTCTTACCTAGCACCAATAAAAATGATGATTGAATATTACGTGATGTGCAAATGATTTTCTCTCCCGAATATTGTCTTTGATGACTGAACATGTATCACCTACCATCCATGAAATTGATCCTTTGCCGTCCCTGGTTGAAATACTAATCTGATTGAGCGGCGGCTGATTGAAATAGGGGTGCCTGGCGATGGCTAGATCATGGTGGCATAGCGCATCGATCCCTAGGAATATGTTCTTGAAATACCTTTGCTTCGTTGCATATCCTGCTCTCATACAGATTCTGAATATGAAACAAGATGAAATTTGTTTTCATCTTGTGTCGCTTGATTCTCCAATCTTTTGAACGTGCAAAATATGCTAATTAACTTTGGCTAAGAAATTTAGTCTCGAGTCGCTACTCCCTAGGATTAAGAGTAGGTGTACATGTGCAAGCCTCTTTGCTTTGTCTTTGCCATCGTGGAGTTGCCGATGCCGGCTGATGCTCCACTTTCTTGTCCGAGCGAAAATCCGACAACGGAGGGACCTGTCATTTTGATGCGGAACCAATCAGTTAAAGCGATGCGATATATGCGACATTCACAGCAGTTCTCCGCTTTCCTTCTTTGAAGCAGATCCGTTCATCCCACCATAGCCACTGCAGGGGGAATTGTCATCATCCATGTTTTTGCTTCAAGTTTCATAATTCTCTCCATCATTGCTCTAGCCGAATTTGCTTCCCGTAGCTCGGCACTGATGGCAGATAAATTCAACTCCCACCATACATGGAGGCATCTCTTTATAAGATATGACAATATAAATTAGCAATTAAAAAATAAAATTAGTATTATGAGTTAAACAATTGTGTACAAGTTAAACTCCTGAAATGATAGGTTATTTTCATGTGCATTTCAAAGATAAAACCGTTATGTTAGCACGGACATTATACTAGTATCTATAAGTTGCATAGATTTCTAGCAGTTGGCCAATTGTCGGATACCAAAATTAGGGTACCCCAAGCCAGGTACACATCTGGGCTCAAAAACACAAAACCGAGTCACACGGCAACCAAAATCCGGACTATCAAGGCCCAACACGCTACACTCCAACTCGCCCGAGCCCTCTCTGCGGAAGCCTCGGACGAGCCCACGTTTCCCCGCCTCGCCTGATCCCTCCTCGCCGAGGCCTCGGACGAATTCGCAGTCTTCGCCTCGCCCGAGCCCTCCCGGCTAGGGCCTCGGACGGGCTCCCGCTTTCCGTCTCGCCCGAGCCCCCGTGCCAGGTCCTCGAACAGGACATGCCGCGTTCCTTGGTCAAACCAGGACTCTCGGACGTGACATATACTGCCCCCCATCCCTCTACAGTAGGGCATGGGGGCCGTCGCGTTGACACTGGCGCAAGGCTCCGTCATCCTCCACAGTGGTGGCCATGCCCGCCACTGTGGGGTGCTCTTCGACCTAACCACCACGCCTGGCATCATCACCCGACGTCATCTCCCGTACGGGAGGCCCTCGGAGCCTCAGACCTGGGACAAGTCAAAGCTACAGCGAGCTATAGGGCTCGGACACGTCTCCCACGACCTCCTCGCCAGCCTTCACGGGGCAGCCGTCCTCTCCATCGCCAGGACTGATGGCCAATAGTATCGGACCATGCTCTACAGCGCCGCGGCCACAATGCAAGGCGGGGAGGTGCACGCTACCGTAACAAAGGGATAGTTACCTCTGTAAATCCGGCCCTCCCCTTACGGCTATAAAAGGGGAGAACCGGCGCCCTCCAAGGGCAGGCCAGTTCATTCTCACCCACTCGATATTGGCACTTGCCTCAATCATCCACGAGACTTGGGACCAGCTCCCTCTCTCAACCAGCTTGTACACCCCTACCTACAAGCACTTCGGTGCAAGATAATACAAGACTCTCTCCCCCTCGCTAGACGTAGGGCCTTCTCTTGCCCGAACCAGTATAAATCTCTTGTGTCCATCTTGCACAACTTCCGGAGTTGAAAGCACGCACCATAAATTTACTCGTTGGTGTTGGGACCGACAGTTCTAACACCGACACCAACTTAGCTCATTAGCTCCACTTAAAGACATCCTTTAGCTTACCTTATCTGGGGGAGATCCATATATAAAGGGGAGGCCAGCATATATGTAATGAAAGAAAGAAAGATAACTTTCTGCAGTCACTCTTAACAATGACAGGGTATATCAGCAACTACCCTACCTTCGGTCCATAGGCCACACCCAATCAGTGCCAAAATCAGTAGTGTACACAACAAATACAAGTTTTTTTTTTTTCTCGAATACGCAGGAGATCTGCGTATCATTGTATTAATAGAAGAGAAATGAGTCATACAGAGACCCAAACACACACACCCCTCCACACACACACACACACACACTCTTACTGATTGGAACTAATCACCTATGACCGAGGTAGAAGACAAGACCAGAGATCCTCTAAACAGCCTCAAGAGCTGTGCACCGGGGACAGTCCCTTAGCACCAGCCAAAGACCATATGAGGGCTTCCTCCCGAGCAAGGTTCAAAGCTGTAGACAATCTAGGTGCAGCTCCGTTGAAGACACAGTCGTTTCGATGTTTCCAGATGGTTCAGGCTCCTAAGATAATGAGGGAATTCAGTCCCTTTCGCAAATCTTCGCTTACTGTCAAGACCGCCATGTCCCACCAATCATCAAAGGATGAAACATCTGGCTGCGGAGCTAGTGCTGCCAGTCCAAAGTTATGCAGGATGTCATACCAGAACTGTCTTGCGAACACACACCTAATAAGGAGGTGCTGGATGTTTTCTTCTTCCTGATCACATAGCAAACAAAGGTCCGGGTGAGGAAGACCTCTTTGAGCTAACCAGTCTGCTGTCCAGCAGCGGTTGTGAGCAACCAGCCACATGAAGAAGCGGCACTTAGGGGGGCGCCCAAGATTTCCAGATGCGCTCATATGGAGCAAAACTGAGGGCTCCCTCGAAGAGTGCATCGTAGGCTGATTTAGCAGTATATTCCCCTGAGGCGGAAAGCCTCCAAATATGCCTATCCGGGGTCCCCTCCTGTAAGATTATATCCTGTAGCATATCCCATAATTCAAGGTATTCCATTAGAGCTTGCACAGATATTTCCCCCTGGATATCTTCCGTCCATTTCATCTCATCAAGAGCAGTCATCACAGAGCGTCTGCTTGCCTTTCTTTTTGATACAAGAACATATAAATTGGGTGCAAGATCTTGAATGCTGTTACCAGCCAACCATTTATCCTTCCAAAACAGGGTATTGGCTCCATCACCAACTTCAGTAATAATGGCCAGAGAGAGGAGGCATTCAGCATCTTTGCTAACTTGAAGTGGCAAAATTGCCCAGGGTTTATTGGGTTCAGACTTCTTGAGCCATGGCCATCTCACTCTTAGTGCAATACTCAGAGATTTCAGATCAGAGATTCCGAGCCCACCTAGCTCCTTTGCTCAACAAACCTTGGGCCACGCAATGAGACAGTGTCCACCTTTTGCTTCTTTGCGTCCTCTCCACACGAACCCTCTTCTGATTTTATCAATGGCCTTAACTGCCCAGGGAATACATACTCCACACCTACATCACCGATGAGTTCCACCAGGTCAACCTCTTCACGGGATCCTTGCTCAGCACCACCCGAGGACGATGGAGGCAGCGATATGCATGGCCCGGGAGCATGCACATCGTGAGTCGACGACGACCACCATGCCTGACATCCGCGACAACACCAACAACCACGACATCTCTACTCCACCAAACACGGCGGCAAGAGGGAATGCGCATGCGCTTACGCTCCCCCTGGCTCCATCCACGACGCTATCGACAGCGGCAAAGGCGTCCTGTCACTGTCGAACACGACCTAAAGATGGGAGGTGCACACTCTTGCGCTCCCTCTAACCGCTCCGGCTACATCCCCAACCCAACAGCACCTCTCGAGCAGCCACCGACCTTGACACTGTCGTCAGCGCCGACATCCTCGCGTAGCTTCGCCTCACTACTATAGAGGAGTGCAAACCGCAGATCATCTCTGCAAACACCGAAGTTCAAGCAGCAGCACCAGTTTGGTCGTTACAGCACGGCGTCGTCCGCTACTACATACCAACCACTTCCCCACTCCACCAGGACTTGCTAGATGCTTGGGGGACAGCATCCCCCCCAACTTCTGGCAGTTGGGTGCTAGATGCTTGGGGGACAGCATCCCCCCAACTTCTGGCAGTTGGGCTCCACACTGCACGCTCTACACCAACCAGATAGGCCTTTCCCTCTAGCATACTTATGCTACAGGCATGGCCAAGACATATACTACCGTCCGCCACAGCCGTCTTCTTCGACGACAACAGCCAACAGTTCCTACACATTGCGGGGATTTGCATTGGACAGCAGGAGTCACGACCTGGTACTATGGTGCCCACAACACTATGCCATTGCATCAGGGGCCAAATCGACACTGGACAGTTATACTTGTTCCCACTACCCCCACAGGTTATGAGACCATTGCACCTTTCAGGCATCATACCAGGCACAGCACTTCGTGCAACTCCCAACCAACCAGTGGGGGCTCACGGCCCCATCAGCCACTAAAATCATGGCTACTCAAGGAGACTTGCAGGACCAGAAGCCCGCCCAACAGCAACTACGAGTGGACAAGGATTCACCGTGACAACGCGCTAATCGAAGAAGGGGGGAGAGATATCACATGCCTAAATGGAGGGGCTTGGCCCACCTAGTCCCCCTCCCCTGCCGCGCCAACAGAGAGGGCGGCGCACGCACTGGGTGGTGCCCAGCCCTCGCTGCCACCACTCGTGTTATCTCGTGTCAAAAATATAGGAAAGGAATAAATAAATTAGGAATAAAATAGTATAGATAAGATGGGATTGGAAGAGTCCAAATCTACAAGGACCTTCCCCAATTAGATTACTTCAGATGCACATCTACTCGGGACTATAAATATAGAGGCATTGTACTCATTGGGAATCAAGAAAGAATAGCCTCGGCTTATCTCCTCTCTCTCTCTCTCTCTCTCTCTCTCTCTCTCTCCTCCTGTTGCCGCCACCCCTTCCTCCTCCCTTTACGCCGTTCCTTCCCTCCCCTCTGCCGCCGCCACCCCAGCCCTCCAAACCCTAGTGCCGCCGCCCTAGCCAGCCCCTCCTCCATGCTTCTTACACTGGGTTTGAAACACAAATTAACTACTAGTTCTTATAGTACAACACGGTGACTTGAGAAGAGAGACAAGAGAATGATGATATTGAATTAATTTAAATAGCGACCATACTTAAGCAATATGCAGCATCCATCATGTAAATAAGTACTTAGACACCAGAATCCAACTTACCCCCATGTCGCGCCCCCACATGGGCGGCTCGGGCAGGCTCCAACCCTAGACGCCGCCCCCCCCCCCCCCCCCCCCCCCCTTCCTCGACACGCCGCCCATTTGGAGCAAGCTGCCGGTAGGGTCATGCGGCCTGCCGGATGGTGGCGGTGCGGCCCCCTCCTCAAGCTCGGTGCACCCTTGAGCGAGCAGCGTGGGGCTCGGCAGGGGGCAGCCCACCGCGGCTGGCTCGGCCCATGCACGCGCAAGACGGTAGCAGCGATGATTTCTTCCTCCTCCCCATCCATGGTTAAGGCGCCAGCACGGGCCTAAGCTACTTCTAGGGCACAGGTGGCCGGATCCAGTGCCCTACAGGCCAAATCTAGGGCCCTAGGGTGCCTTGCGGCAGCGGCTGGCCGGGCCTAAGCTACTTTTAGGGCATGGTGGCGGATCGGAAGGCCCTACAGGCCAAATCTAGGGCCCTAGGGTGCCTTGCGGCAGCGGCTGGCCGGGCCTCTCCTGAGACCAGCAGTGGCCGGCCGAGCCATCCTGTGGCGGGCATTCCTAGTGGCTAAGGCGGCGATCGGCCGGTGGCGGCTACGGCAGCGGTGGCAGGGGTTCGTGCAGGCATAGGGGCGGCGCTCTCTACTCTACCAGCTCCACCCGTCACGGCCTTGGCTACTGTGGCGACGGCTGTTCTGGCGTCCTAGGCGTCGCCCAGCAAGAGCCTGCGGTCGTGGTCAAGACAGGAGGTGAGGGCATTAGCAGGGGTCGCTGGTTTCAAGACCAAGGCTCCAGATCCGGCAGCCTCAGGGCAAGGGCGGCACCCAAGATGTTGAGGGCACACGCCCTGTGGCTGCTAACGGCGATGTGGCAGTGACTTCGGTGCGTGCCAGAGCCAACGACGATGATCAATGGCCGTCTCGACGTGTGGCAGTGTGACATGAGCAGTGGAGTCAGGTCCGGCTGTGCGCGGCCTAGTTCGAGGAGGTGGCGGCCAACATACTGTGCATCCGGCACATCGATGCTCCTCTAAAGGGGCTTCTGTGGGGCAGCGGTGCAGCGGTGATAGCGGATCCGGCTTCACGACCCGGCGATCGTGCTAAAGGATCCTTGGGTGAAAGCCTTGGCGACGATGACGCCTTCGGGCGCAGCTCCCCTATTGGGGGCATCGTGTTTCCCCTCTAGCATGTCATCCAAGGGTGAAAGCCTGGTCCACTTTGGACGTGCAACGGTGGTGCCACCGGCATTGTGCAACGATGGTGCCATCGGCGTCGCTCCCTTTGTGAAGGCTACACATTTGGATTATCGCCGTGGTTTCTATGCGAGGTGAGGGTTCGTGCCTGAACATCGAAGCTGCTAAGCTGCTCTTCAGTGTTTGAGCATGGCAACGATGGCCGGTGGTGGCTTCTGACTCGTCGGGTGTGACTAGTCTGGTGGCCGGCCATGGGAAGTTGAAGCTGCTAGCAACTTGGCTTCCATGCTCAGCAACGATGATCCATGGTAGTGTGTTGTGCTTGTGCTCAACTGCGTTGTGTTGTGTCAGGTGGTTAGCCCCTTCGACGCTTTTTGGCATCTCATCTGGCTAACCTTGTACATATTATTGTTTCGTCTCAATTGAGATGTGCCTTTGTTTCAAAAAAAGGAGTGTTCACAGTTTACAAAAATAGGCTACCTGGAAACAACAATAAAATAGTGTTCGAGAGAAAGAGGCACAATAAAATTATGTTTCGGCAAGAGGTAGGGCAACATAAATTGGCATACATGCATGTACTGGTATTAGGGATTATTCAAATGCAAGTGCCCACAAAAATGATACTAAACACTAACAATAGCATGCGATTTTTCAAATCATTTTGATGGGAACAATAAATCAGACCAAGTTGAAAACATCTTATAATTCTTGTTTAAAGCATTCTATAGTATACTTGTAGTATCAAACCTCTCCATCCGGTGAGAAACTCAGAACTGATATCAGTATGGTTGCTGTTGTATTTGATGATCCTGCGAGTAAGCTTGGAAGACCTGGTGGTCCACTTGCATCAAGAATTCTTATCTTTGTGACACTACAAAGATAAAATGAAAAAAATAAGAAAAACAATAAAGTAGAAATCAACCTGGTACACACGAAGATTTTACAAAAAGCATTACTGCTATCAGATGAGTGGTAATTTTATACTATATAAGAAAACATCAATTTCACAGCACGAAATGCTTTGGAGAAAAGTGATCATCATAAAACAACAAAAAAGCTTTTTCCACCCAAGCAAGGTTTTTTCCTCGAACAAACAGGAGAACAGTGTGTCATTGCATTGAGAAAGAGTTTGTTAAGAAAAAAAAAAAAAAAAAAACAGGTTAGTCTTTGAGTTACATCCACGCCTTCAAAATAGACAACCACAGACTGAAGAACTACCCAGCTAGGTCCTACAAGCTGCAAGGTCAAGGAACATCAGTCCTTAGGCGCCAGCAAAACACTACTGATACATCTACTCTGCTAGTATCCAAAAGAGCCATCGCAGTGAAGGGGAGCTGTTCCTGAAATCAATCTCATTTCTTTGTTTCCTGTTCCAGAGCATACAAGCACCAAGTATGACCAAAGTGTTGAGCCCTTGTCGAAGCTCAGTGCCGACCCTGCCTCTCCTCCACTCCACCAAACCACAAACACCTTATGACTTGCCTCCCAAGCAAGTTGGAGTAGGCTAGAGATCAAACCAACAGAGTTACCAAAGAAGGTTCTGCCCCAATGATTTTCTTCTGGGTTTCATTTCCACAAGAATAGGTGGCTGTTTATGCTGGCTCGCTAAGCCTATCACCCTCCTTTTCTTGGGCTTGAAACAAAATATGCGGAGTTCAATGAACTAAAAAAAAATCATATATTTCAATTTTGTTCTCCTAGATTTATCTTAAAGATATTAAAATAGTTTAGTCTCTTAGTATTCTCAAGAAAACAATGAACAAAAGACTACCAATGAATATTGGAAAAATCTATTGCCATAAGTCAAAACAAATATGAAAGAGAAAATCTGGGGGCACAAAAGATAAAGGAACTTAGTGTAAGGCACATAAGCCCCCTAATTAAAAGGATAAAAAATGACTGGATCATGTGAAATGGCAGGTCAAACATTTTAAATGGCCATGACCGTTGTGGGTATTTCAGGGCTCCATGTAAATTTCTATTTTATATGTCAAATGAAGGTTCAAAGCATGTCACAGGGATTAAACTACAGATGTACCATATCAGTTCAACCTCAAATGGGAGTCTATCTCAGTGCTACCAAACATTGGCCAGATTCACACCTTTCGCAGATACATTAGGCCTGATGCACACAAACACACCTATAATGCCCCTTTAACACGCTTGAAGTTTCTAGGAGAAAGAAAACAAAGGGGATCTAGCAAAGTTTGTCCTTTCTTGTAAAGCCACCAGGCCAAAAGGGCAATCTGATATTTAAATGGCTCATGTGACGATAAATTAACAGGAGAGAGATCATTTGTATTATTTTCTGGAGGACTACAGGATGCGGTAAACTGGTAATCATTTGGTAGCATAGAGGCACATTTAGAGAAGAGAAGATGCATAAGAAGTTTTAGTAACTTGAAAGGCTATGTACCTTTCTATGTCATAGACTCGAATTGTGGCATCATGAATCTCTCCAATAGCATCACCAACAGCTAATCTTGTCATTGACTCATTGAGAGCAACCATTGGAAATACACGTGCCATTTCTCTTAGAGCCATCATTGAACTAATAATACAAGCTTTTCGCATTATTAGATTGCTTGGATCCATAGTGTGTAGAATGTAGCTGATTGCCTGCACAATTATTCAAATATAAGAACTACAGAAAGGTACAGAGGAGAGTGTTTTGACTAAATCAATACTCTAAAGGAATCATTATGAAAAATGGTTACAATGCCGGAGGATAATTTGTGAAAACTAAAGTAAGCCTACAAAACAAATGTACTAAACCTTCTTAATTTTTTCTTTTACTTATTCCATACCTACTTGAAGTTGCATGAAGCATAACGAAACACATAAGAATAAGGCCAAGAACACCCCATTTCTAAGAGTAGGATTCAAGTTTATAAGTTCCTAACATACATACGCTATAACAGCAGTTAAAATCTTTATACAACAATAAGACGCAAGAAAAACAACAGAATAAATTTTAGTAATTACCAATAAAGAAATGGTTTACACATTTTGAGTAAGAATTGAAAGATAGAGATGCAAGATCACCATTTTCCGAAAAAAATGTTCTTCAGATAAACTAATATACATCATGATTTCTGGTAGTAAGAAACCAGTTTTTGCATTGTGCAGGAAAGCTTTCAAGTGTAATTGTTCATAGGACTTCTGAGAGAAAAAAGGTTTGCAATACAAATTGGAGAGCCCTCTGAGCTTTGATGACAGTGACTCACAGTAATTCTCTCAAAAGGTACAACAGCCACGAATAGGTAGAAACATTTCTAACCTTGTCAAGATAAGGGACCAAGGACTTTGGTGCACCTCGAACCACACGGATAATAGTTTTAAGTGAAGCGACATGAACAGGTGAATCAGGCGAAGTAGCCCAAATTTGGCTCTCTATTACACCAAAAAATCCTGTTACATCAGCCATAGCCAAGCTTGGTAAAGGGTGCCAACCAATGCCTCCCGCATTGTAACAGCCACTGCTGTTTTATTGATGGCATTGCTTGAAGGTACAGTGCTTAGGCACTCAATTTGGAAAAGGATATCACTCATAAAATGAGTGATCTCAGCACCCAAGCATTCTTTCCAAGTGCTTTCCATTCCCTCTGCTAGAAGTTCAGCTGCAGTTGAACTATATCGATCATTCATCGACATAACTAACTTGATTAGTTGGCTAACAACTAAACTTGAAAGTTGAGCTTTCACAACACTTGGATACCAAACGACCAAAGCAGCTGCAACTATGATATTTGATGCCACTGCATCCTGTCTTGTGCCTCCTATCCATGATAACCATTCCTGATTTTCAAATGATTCCAACCATGAGATAATATTAGTGGTGTCACTATCATCTTTATCAACATTTCCATCATCTGCCTTCAACTCTCCATAATTGGATACAGAGGCGCTCTGCACAGCAGAGATAAGAGCATTCCTATTATCTGATGAAGACAAGGGGACATCAGCCACTTTATTTTTGTTTATTCGTAGTGGTTGTGGAATAGAACGGGGAGCTGCACAGTGGAACAAGGAACGTGCAGCCATTCGCACATGTTCCGAAGGGTGTTGCCAAAAGCTCACCAGAAGCTGCAAGACATTTACCAGTCAGTTCCCCTCTTAAATGCTTCTATTCACAAGCACACAGCTGTGCTAACATGTTACCGTTGACACAAGCCAAGTACTAAATCTAAATAAAAATCAGTTAATTTAAAATTCAAATTTTATTATAATTACCTGTATCCATTTTGAAATAAAACCAAAACATATATTTTACATTAAAGGATGTATCCTAAAAACATTACAGATATGAAATATGTGGAGAATAAGTAGTAGTAGGAACTTTCGCAATAAGGGTCCAAATTGTGAAAACTTTTACACCCCCTAAAGGTTTTCATAATTGTTAAGTATAAAAAGTTAAATAAGTGTAATAGGGTTTAGTCCTAGACAATCATGACCAATGTCAGAATAGCGATAGGTATCATAGTATCGCACAATAGTACCTCAGCTGAATAATACAAATCGCACACAGAATCGTTTTTTATGTAGGATTTCGATGGTATTGTGGTACATTCGTAGAATCTTTATAGCCATGATACATATTTGATTTTGTATTATCCAGTGCACAATTTGTAAAACTATCGCTGGATTACATAGGGACAGTGAGGAATCCTTGTGGCTAGCTACAAAGATTTGGCATGAGAGAGAGAAAAACATCCAAAACCTCGCCGGAATTGCTAGCAGTAGCTGCATTCTCCCAGAGAGGCCATTCATTCTCTGCCCTCCACTTCTCTGTCTCTGTTCCGAGTAAACCTGGTAATGGTTTAGTCCCAAACCGGATTTTTTGGTTTGGTTTTTCATTTGGGCCTGCATGGTTTGGGTGGAAGCGGTCTGGAGAGCCTAATGGGCTGGTTCGTTTTGGGGCAGTAGCTATAATGGGGTGGTTGGGTTTGGAATTGGTTTTCTGATTTTTGGACTTGGAATGGTTTGAGGCCGTGGTTGGCCTGACAGCTTGATACGCATACTCGTATTTTTGTTGTATTGCTGGATTTGTTTTTCTATAGGGAAACGGCCATAAAACGCAGCATGATGTCATGCTGGTGTCAACAAGCTAGGAACGAAGCAGAGTGCAGAGCACACACGGGCGCTGCAGCAGCGCGTGTCGCACGCACACGTGGGAGGACGCGCACGGACGTCCACACTCGGCACAGCCACGCCTGGGACCTTGAGGTCGCCGGAGCTGCTGGCAGCGTCGTGAATGGCAGCGCATGGCCGTCCGCCGGCAATGCATGCTTGCTGGCTGCAGCAGCTGCGCCTGCGAGAGAGAGCGTCGCGGAGTCAGCCAGCGCCAGCGCAGAGTCGTGGAGGCGGCCGTCGTCATCGTCGCTGCGCATCTCACACCAGCACCAACTTGGCCACGTCATAGCTGTAGGTATGACTGCAGCTGGTATAAGCATCTCACACCTGCAGCTAGTGGGCGCCAAGGAGGCCGAGACCCTGGGCGTGGCAGTTGCAGATATACGAAAAATGATTTCCAATGGGTTCGAATCCATAGCTACCCCACTAGTTTGGTTTTGTGTGGGCTAAAAACCATAAAGGTTTGGTGTGGTGTGGATTCAGCGTGCAAAAAATGGTTAAGGGTGGGTCTGTGGGACTTGCACATTGAAAATGGATTGGTGCAGTTTCGGTTTGGATCCTCGCCCATTACGGGCATGTTCGGTTTGCTCTAAAACTAGAGGGATTGGGAGGGATTGAGGGGATTAAATCCCCTACAAGTCAAAAATCCTCCTCAATCCCTCCATTCCCCTTCAATCCCCATGCTCTAGGGGCTAAACGAACAAGGCCTACCAGGTTTAGTTCGAAGCAGCTCTAGCCTGCTTCCTGATTGGTCCGCAGTGCAATAAAAGCATCCTTGAAGTGCTTCAGCAAAATCCTATGATTCTGCCACCATAGCATGGTGAGTGGTTCCACATCTGTTCCGCTGAAGATCAACTGGTGTGTTTGGTTTGAGGAATGGGGTGGTCCATCTTCTCACTCCTCACTTTTTTATTTGGTTTGTGGAATGGAATGGGTTGATACATCACCAACTCATTCCTCACAAACTAATAATTAGTATATGCATGAGGAATGGGTTGATTCCACCAAAATTCATGGGATGAACTCATGATGCATCCCCTCATGAAGCATGAGGTGACTCCACAAACCAAACACACCATACGTCTCTTTGATGACTCAAGTTATGCTTACTTAAAAGAAAAACAGAGAATGCATTTTATGCTTAATAATACTGCTGGATAATATCTCTTTGTTTTGTGTTGTTTTCTTTTGACAAATCAGCTAGTTTACTGTAAGACAAGCGAACAGGGAGTATTATTACTCTATTTTTTTTCTTACAGAATGGCTACAAGCACTAGGTATTGGAATTTTATTGGGATCTCTTGGGATCATGTCATCAGCTTCTTTGATACAATCCAGAAAGCAAAAGCAGAATGTCAGCATCAATTCTTTATAGAAGTCTTCACTACTGAAACATGGGAGATATGGAAACAAAGAAATGATCAAATCTTCAGAGGAAATCAAGCTTCCTTCCATGTAAAGCTACACCTTCACAGATTTAAGCCCATTCCTAGACTCAGCCTCTCCCTCTGGCTAAACAACCTGCTGTAAAGTTTTCTAGGTTTGCCCTTGAAGGGTTCGTTGTACAGCTTTGCTAACATATTAATATATACTCCCTCCATCTCAATAAGCATTTGATTGTAGATTGGAGATTAACTTTTTAGTAGGACCCACTTATTAAAAAACATATTGCATGCTCATACCTTGTCCATCACTCTTGTCCACTACTAACTCCGTCCCAGATTATAGTTCGTTGACTTTTACAACCCTAAGTTTGACTACTCGTCTTATTCAAAAAATTGTGCAAAATTTCATATCTTTTGTTGTGGCTTGCTTTACGAATAAAAGTTCTTCAAGAATGACTTATTTGACTATGTTTGCACAAATTTTTTGAATAAGACGAACGGTCAAACTTGAGGTCAAAAAAGTCAAACGAACTATAATTTAGGACGGAGGGAGTAGCTACTGAGCTCCTATAAAATATTCTTAACTTGACAGGAATACTCTAGAAGATAGAAGAAGACGGAGGGGCAAATACATAATTTTACACATACACTAATCTCATCTTGGAAAGTGAGATTCAAATTCTTTTTGAGACGGAGGAAGTATACACTAACACAATAGGGGTTTCCCCTACTGTATTCCCCTAAAAATAAAATTGAACTTAAAGAGAAAATCTCATAGGATCCCCGATGCTACAATCCGATACTGCTTGGAGCCATAGGAAAATGATACTACGTAGTATGTAGTATCACAAGCCTAGCAACTTTAGTCATGACTTAGAAACAAACTCAACCAAGCATACTAAATTGACTAGTTATCATATTTGGAGCATCAACTAAGCAATTATTACAACCTAAGAATCAACAATGTAACTTTATTTCATGAAATCCAACGGGACAGCAGGTCTCCAGTGTCCTTTTCTATGATAAAGAATAATAACAAAGTTGTGAAGACATCAAGAGACAAGATTACAAAAAATAGTATATGAAACAAATATAATTGAACCTGTAGGGATGGAGGTTTTATATCCGCAACCTTTTCAGCAAAATGCCTTGTATAAAATGCTGCCAGGGCACTGAAACAAGACAAAAGTGAGTACAAGCATAATACAGGCATGAATTCAAGTTATTCTGAGAGCTACCAGGCATTCCAAAAAAACAGTGTTACAATTGTGAAAACAACTGTACATAAGAATGGGATTAGAACTGACTATGACATGTCACAATACAAATACTGGTTATCATAGTTAACTTTAGTTTTCTCAAATAATCTTAGTTTTTTAAGGAAATGTCCAATTGACTCATACAATTATTTCAGCAGTCCAACCAACACCCTAAAGAACCTTTTCCATCTCATTTCATCTACTGAACTAAATAAAAAGTATATCACTTCACCCTTGAACAAGATTTTATTGTTCTTTATAAAAATTAGTAACTGTGCATCAGCAAGTGAGGTGGATGTACACCCACAAAATGCAGGTTCGAATGCTAAAACTCGAACTTGGAGCCTATTTCTTCTTATTCACTATGCTAACAAATTACTCCTAAATTAGTTACATTTTTAATTTATTTTATTTTATTTGTTCTTTATAAGGTTAAAGATTTGAGTTGACGTTTTGCAGGACAACAAATGGCACCATGCCTATGTTACGAAATACTTTCATATTTACCCATATCAGGTCCTTCCAACCAACATAAATAGTCATGAAAGATACTTAAAAGATGATAGGTACCTAAATAAAAGCACAAGTGTGAAAAAAAAATTTGTTCCCTGCCCTCAAACAACACTTATGTTTAATACTCCCTCTATTCCAAATTATAAGACTTTTTTGCTTTTGTAGATACATAGCTTTTGCTATGCACTTGATATACGCTATGTTTAGATGAATAATAAAAGCACTGTATGTAGAAAAGCCAAAACATCTTATAATTTGGAACAGAGGGAGTAGACAATAAGAAAAAATAAGGATGCTGCCACACCAACATTTGATGCATGCATCCTGCTTTTATTACTAATATTCTTAATTTACTAAGACAACTATGTCCCACATATTGACCGTCCAGATGTAGAAGTTACAACCTAATTATCACATGTCTGATCTAGACCCCCACGTTGGGCCAAGTGGGCAAGGAGAGGCCTAGGACCGGGCCCTAGCTGGCCTCAGGGCCACCCGGCGCATGGCCAAGAGGTGCGCGGCTAGGGAGCAGGGTGGCTACTGTCCCTTTGGTTTCCTGATATCCAGGAAGATTCGAATAAAAAGAAAAATTTAGGATAAAATTAGGGAAATAAATAGAGAATTGTTTAGGAAATAAGATCGAGTTTTATTTGGGAAATAGGACTGGTTTGCTACGAAAGGAGCAGTCCAAATCTACAAGGACTCTTTTTATAGTTTGCTTGGAGTACAAGTCCTCATGGGACTATAAATATAGGGCAATGTAACCGTTTAAATCTAAGTAAGGAATACAGCTATGCTCTCCCTACCTCTCTCCTTCTCACGCCACCGCCCTCTCACTCTCACGACCGCCGCCGCTGCCAACCCTAGCCCCCTGCAGCCACCGGCGACAGCAGCCCCACAGGTCCCCCAGATCAGGGCTGTGACACCTGGTTCGAAAACTAGATTGGATCCATGGGCAACACCACCTCACCATGGAACTACAACAGCTAATCGAGGGCTTCACCAACGACATCGGCAAACGCTTCGATGAGAAACAGGATTACCTCATCTCGGTGGATAACTGCCTCACCACCATCGAGCAGGCACACGCAAAGGAGAACGTCACCACCACTGTGGCAATAGCAATGGTGCAACGTGCAGCAGCCATCAAAAAGCTAGAGGAGGATACCAAGAGCATGGCATCCACACTTCCACAGGCCATGCTCTCCTCAAATCAAACATGGAGGATCCCCACTCATCAAGCACACCAGAGATCGTACAGGAAGTAACAAATAACCTGATCACCAGCTCAACGCTCCCAGGAGTAACAATGCCCACCCCACCACCACAGCACCCACCCAGCCAACGATGACAGCACTCTCCCCATGCCAACAACCGTTTGCCACCAAGCTGTCACCCCCCCACATATAATGACTCAACAGATCTGCTGCCATGGATTGGCAGACTCGAGCAACTGTTCAAAGGGCAACCACTCACCAACGACAACAGAATCAGGTAAACAGCTTTCCATCTTACAGGTGCGGCACACCATTGGTACGTGCGTCTGAAAAAGGACATGTAGCTTTCTGAGTGGGAACACTTTGGGTGTGTTTGGTTTCGTGGCTTATTTCTAGCCTGGCTAGGATCTTAGCCTGGATAGCCCAAGCCTGGTTCCAGCAAGCTAACCTTAAGTCGTTTGGTTGCTTGCATTATCTGAGCCTGGCTAGCATTAAGTGTGTTTGGTTGTCTGGTTTGCATTGCATAGAATTACCTCTTCTCTAACCTGGTAAGGTTACCTCATATGAATCATTTCATCGAACACCTGGTTTGCTCATAGAATGGCTCTCACAGCATGGGGGAGGAGCTCGCCACAGGCGTCGCGCACACCCTGCCGAGTGCCCCGCTGCCTCATGAGACACCATTGACAAATGTCCACAAAATACAGAACGATTTTATCGATGCGGCACAAGCAACAGTGAAATGCTCAAATCTAAATTCCATGTAATTTGGAAGCTGTACTTGATTACAACCAAACCAAACCGACTCACATCATCTATCAAACAAAGAATAAAAGAATACTACTAGAATTTGGATGCTTAGCAACATGGCAGCATGGTCGCCCGATGGCGGGCCTGAGTCCTTCCGGTGGGCGGCGGCGAGCATGGGTGAACCGCAAATGGCATCTAGAATTCCAGACAATAAATCATGCTCTTTGCTGACGATGTGGTGCTAGTTGACGACAGTAGGGCAGGGGTTAATAGGAAGTTAGAACTATGGAGACACACGTTAGAATCGAAAGGGTTTAGAATTAGCAGGACTAAGACCGAGTACATGAGGTGCGATTTCAGCGCGACTAGGCATGAGGAGGGAGACGTTAGCCTAGATGGACAAGTGGTAGCCAAGAAGGATACTTTTCGGTATTTAGGTTCGATGCTACAAAAGGATGGCGATATAGATGAAGATGTTAGGCATAGAATTGCAGCGGGTTGGTTGAAATGGCGCCAAGCTTCTGGCGTCCTTTGTGATAAAAGGGTGCCTCAGAAGCTGAAAGGTAAGTTTTATAGGACGGCGATTCGCCCGGCGATGTTATACGGTGCCGAGTGTTGGCCTACAAAAAGGCGACATCTCCAGCAATTGAGTGTTGCGAGAGATGCGTATGTTGCGTTGGTTACGTGGACACACCGGGAGGGATAGAGTTCGAACGGCGATATTCGGGATAGGGTTGGGGTAGCACCAATTGAAGAGAAATTGATTCAACATCGTTTGAGATGGTTTGGACATGTCCAACGGAGGCCTCCGAGGCGCCGGTGCGTAGTGGGGTTTGAAGCGGGCCGATAATGTAAAAAACGGTAGAGGTCGACCCTAAACCGACTTGGGACGAGTCCGTTAAGAGAGACCTTAAGGAGTGGAATATTTCCAAAGATCTAGTTTTAGACGTAAGCGCTTGAGGCGGCAATCAACGTGCCTAAACCGTGACCTCTTTTCTCGTCGTGTGCCCTTTTATGTCTTCTAGTTTCTCGTCTCTTTTGGGTCTCATCTCTAGCCTACCCCAACTTGCTTGGGACATAAGGCTATGATGTTGTTGTTGTTGTTGTAAATCATTGGTGTTACGCTCCGTGATTCCATCTCCATTACATTTCCATCCATAGAGAGGAACGGTGAAGTTGAAAAATTGTGGAATTTGGAGAAGGAAATCAAGAAATAGAGCAGCGGCTCCCGGGCTTGGACACAGGCGCTGCAGCTTGCGGCTTGCGGCCGGATCTCGCCACAAGCTTCATCTCTCGGTGTCGCTCCGGCTCATGTCTTTGCCCGCCAGCCGGGGCGAGTTCCATGGCCGTGCGGCCCCCGCCCACGCGAATGCGCCGCCCAGCCGAGACCGCCGCCTCGCGAGACCGCCGCCTCGCAAGCACGTCGCCGAGTGTGCGCGTCAATTTGCTTGGGAGGCGAGACGGACCTCAGTGCACAAGTGGAGGAGCACCGGCGGGAGGACCTCATCGAGCACGCGGGGAGGAGCATCGGCGAGCTCGCGTGCATGGGTGGGAGGTGGTCGTGTGCACGGGCAAGGGAGGCGATGAGGGGAATTGGCGGCGGTGCTAGGCCAAGCGGCCGGGATAAAGCGGCCGATACTGCGTTCTCCCCGAGCCAGGGCTACGGGCTCAAAGTTGGCTTATACTTGGGCCCGGCTTGGGACTATAAACCGGCAACCAAACAATTGTAAGGTGGCTTCCTAGAGCACTGGTTGGGGTTAGCCACCCAACCAAACCGGCCCTTTGTCCGCTGCATCAACATCCACTTCGGACCGCCAATCCGCCCCGCGACAATTTCAGCATGGTGGGCACCCGTGACAAGCAGGCAGCATCAACGATACACCAACCGCTTCGACATACTCCCTCCGTCCAGACAGGTTGCGTGCCAACAAAAATAGTTCATGTGTGACTATTCACATTTATTACTCCAAATTAATTTATAATGAAAATACATTTCGTAATTAACTAATGGTATTTCTTTGATATCATAAATATTAATACTCTTTTATCTACAATTACTCAAACTTAAGATACTAAAACGTTATCTTGTGCTAGAATTGCATTCTTTCCTGAGCGGAGGAAGTACATGCTACATGCCGGGACATTCAATGAATGCCAACAGATCAACCTCTGCGTCGATGGCCTCGGGGAACCCATCAGATCGCCCCAGTGCAGCAGCACAATCCCTAGGACCTGGAAATAGCCATCTTGTGGGCACAAACACATGAACAGCAAGTGGCAGCTCCCAGCATTACAACACAACAACAAATGGAACATGGCAAGAACCCCAACCCAGTCAATGCAGGCATAGCATGGGGATGCGCTTCAAGGAAGGGAGGGACGACATCTGGCTCTACATCCACGCTGACCAGCAGCGTCCCTTCCACACTTCGTCCCTCAGCCAACGGCCCGTCTCCCACACAACGACGACAATTCAAGAAGCCCGACAGGACTCCAACACCAACAGTCAAAGGCATTGACAGCTATCACATTCCCCAGCAGTAGATTGTTAACAAGAGATTGGCAGCAACGCATACTACCATCAGCAGCAGTGGTCTTCTTCGATAGCACCGGCTGCCAATTCCTCTCCAACGAGGACATCTACATCAGCAACAGCAAGCATAACATGTCAATGCATGTCAGGCTCCATTTTTCCGGAGGGCAAGAGGGTGATGCAGGCACTCCTGAGACAGCCATAGAGAAGGACATCCTTGCCACGGCATCAACAGCTCATGGGCCGACAACCGACTCTGGCACCTACAACTACATCTTCCGCTACAACGGCAGCTGCCACTACTACTTCAAGTTCTCCCCCAACAACCACGACAGCATCATCTCAAGAGACAAGATACTAGGCCGCCTTGTTATTCATGTGGAGGCAATACCATGGTTCGGCGTGAGAACACGCTTAGTGGAGAACGAGGAAGATGTGACATTGATAGACTAAGTCTAGTGCTTATCTAGTGTAATTGGTGGCTGTGTCCCCACCCTTACCTTATCTTTACTTTGCTTAGCATCTAAGTTTTCTGCTTTACCCTTTACTTGGCTCTCAAGAAGATGCCTATATGTATCCCCCCAAAACTGTCATTTTGGCCCCCAAAACTGTCATTTTGGCTTGGCTAAGTTAATACAGAAACTTCCCCCAAATCTCTGATTTGGTTCTCACAATTGGTATTAGAGCACGGTGTGTTGCGGGTCTGGGACCGCAGCCACCGGCTTCTCGCCAAGGTAAACAGGGGGAGCAACCGCCTCTACGTCCTTCACATACAGGTGGCGCAGCCCCCTCGTCTTGCAGCTTCGCCCCGCGGCGGCGGCGCTGGAGGTGGCACGGCGCTTTGGGCACCTCAACTTCGAGGCCCCAGGCGGCTCGGGAGCAAGGAGATGGTTCGGGGCATGCCGCCACGTCGACCACGTGGGAGCAGTTCTGCGACACTGCGTCCTCACCAAGTCAAGGCGGCTCCCTTCCCTCGTCGGGGCCAGCTTCAGCGCCACGAAGAAAGCTGGAGCTCGTGCCTGGCGACCTCTGCGGGCCCGTGACCCCGGCCACACACGGAGGCCGGCGCTACTTCACGCTCGTCGACGGCGTCTCCCGCTACATGTGGCTGTCCTCCTCAACGGCAAAGGCGGGCTGCGGTGGCGCCATCAAGCGCCACCAAGGCATTGCGAGAGAAGAATGCGGCCGCAAGCAGTGCTCGCGCCCGACAAGCGGAGGCGAGTTCACGGCCCGGTTGAGTTCGCGGCTTTCTGCGGCCGGCGAAGGATCAGCGCCACTTCTCCGCCCGTACACCCCTCGGCGAGCAGGGTCGTCGAGCACGGAACCAGGCGGTGGTGGCCACCGCCCGCCCTCCTCAAGCGAGGGAGGGATGCCGGCGATCTTGGGAGGCGGTGATGACCCGCTGTCCACATCCTCAACCACTCGCCCACCAAGGCACTCGGCGGCAAGCGCCTTACGAGGCGTGGCACGGACGCAAGCCGGCGGTCAACTACTTCCACGTCTTAATTTTGTCTCACATTCGTCAAGGAGCTTGGCCACGTTGGCAAGCTCGGCGACCCGAGCACTCAGGGGTCTTCATCGGCTACCCGGCGGCGTGAAGGGCTACCGCATCCTCAACCCCGAGACACGGCGTGTGCGCGTCGCGACGTGGCGTGGTGTTCGACGGCGGGCGAGGTGGACATGGGGCAAGATGGTCGGCGACGGATCGGCTTCGACACTTAGCGACCGTCGTCGACTACGTCCACCGAGGGGGCCGGGGGGAGCAGCTCGTCGTCAAGGCTCGTCTACCTCTACACCACGCTTCGCCATCGGCTCCGCGAGTCCACCGCCCGGCCACGCCCGTGCTCCTGCCGGAGCTTCGCGCCACGCCGCGCTTCTACACGGAGACCGGGGCAGCCCCTAGTGCTCCTACACCGGGACCCGTGCGCACCGGCTACACCGCGCTCTCCACCGGTGCTCACTTCCCAGAATCGACTTCACTGCTTCGGTCCACGACTAGCGGCGCACGGTGGAGTTCGCGCTCCGCCGTCCAGCGACAAGGATCGCATCGGCGCCTACTACGACGACGAGCCTCTCATTTACCGCGCCATGGGCGACATCCTCGGCGAGCGGCCCGTCCCCGAGCTTGCTCGGCACGACTTCGAGGAGGAGCTACTCCTCCTTGTCGGCGACGGCGAGCCCGCTCTTTCGCCGAGAGGCGGAAGGAGACACGGCTTGGTGGGCGCGATGGAGGAGATGGACTCCGTCAGCGGAACCGCACGTGGGAGCTTGCTGATCTTCCGCCCGGCCACCGCGCTATCACCCTTAAGTGGGTGTTCAAGGCGAAGAAAGGACGAGGCGGGCGGTGATCAAACACAAAGGCAAGGCTAATGGCTCGTGGCCGTCCGGAGGGGAGGGAGTCGACCGGCGGCGCCTTGCCGGCGCCCGTTACGCGGATGGAGTCCATCCGGCTCCTCCTCGCGCTAGCTGCCAGGAGAATTTGGCGGGTGCACCACATGGGACGTCAAGTCGGCCTTCCTCAAGCGGCGACACGAAAGAAAGAGGTCTACGTACGCCCGGCCGCCGGGATTCGTCATCCCCGGCAAGGAGGGCAAGGTCCTCGCCTGCCGAAGCAAATGGGGTTCCAGCGAGTCCTCACGAGGCCGCCCGTCTGCCGGCCGGGGCAAAGGAGGCAATGCCTGGCGATGGGCGTGTCGTCGGCGACTTTGGTGATCAGCGGCACCAAGGAGGAGGAGATCGAGGCATTCAAGGCGGAGATGAAGTCCGTTTTCCGGATGAGCGACCTCGGCCTTCTCTCCTTCTACACGGGGATCGAGGTCCACCGGGACGACTCCGGCATCTCGCCGCCCGGACTACCTCGCCAAGCGGATCGTCGAGTTGGGTGGCCTCACCGGTGCAACCCGACTCACACTCCCATGGAGGAGAAGGCTGAAGCTTAGCAGGAGAGGGAGAGCACGGCAAAGGAGGTGGGCCTTGACTTAATACCGGCGCATTGTGGGGTCTCATTACGTCGTCCACAGCGCCGGGACTTGGAGTTCGCCGTGGGCTCGTCGGTCGGTTCATGCGGCGGCCAAACGACGGACACCGGCGAGCCGTGAAGAGGATCCTCGCTACGTCTCGGGGACCTCCGACTACGACTTGCGCTACAGGAGGTGCCGGGCGGCGCACTTCATTGGGGTACAACAACGGCGACCACGCCCGGCGACATCGACACGAGCAAGAGCACGGCGGGGCGCCATTCTTCCTCGGCAAGTGTCTCGTGGTGGCGGTCCATCAAGCGGCCGGTGGTGGCTTTGTCGAACTCTGAGGCGAGTACGCCGCTGCCACTACCGCTTCCACAAGCTTTGGGCTGGCCCGTTCTTTGGGTGATCTCCTTGGGAGGGAAGGCTGAAGCGGTGCAACTCAAGGTGGACGGCAAGTCTGCCTTGGCTTTGGCGAAAGAACCCCGTCTTCCACTTAACGCAAAGCAAGCACATTCGAGTGAGGTACCACTTCATCCGCAGCTGTTTGGAGGAGGGAAGCGTCAAGGCCGGGTACATCAACACCTCGGATCAGCTCGCCGACTTCCTCACCAAGTCTCTCGGGCGAGTCAAGTTCGGGCTTCGTACCGGGATTGGGATGGCCCGAATCCACCCGGGAGGCAACGCACAAGCCTTGGGGGGAGATTGATAGACTAAGTCTAGTGCTTATCTAGTGTAATTGGTGGCTGTGTCCCCACCCTTACCTTATCTTTACTTTGCTTAGCACCTAAGTTTCCTTCTTTACCCTTTACTTGGCTCTCAAGAAGATGCCTATATGTATCCCCCCAAAACTGCCATTTTGGCTTGGCTAAGTTAATACAGAAACTTCCCCCAAATCTCTGGTTTGGTTCTCTGCACACGCGTCGATCCGGATCACCCACGTCAGGCCAAGCAGGCCATGAGACCCCCCAGAACCAGGTGAGGGCCACCCGGTGTGCGACCAAGGAGGTGCGTGGCTAGGGGGCAATGCCGCCACCACCCCCTCGGTTTCCCAATATCCGGGAGGATTCCAAATAAAAAGAAATTTAGGATAAAATTAGGGAAAATAAATAGAGAATTGTTTAGGAAATAAGATCTGAGTTTATTTGTTTCGTAGAAAAGAAGTCCAGGTCTATAAGGACCCTCCCTAAAGCAACAGCTCCAAGAGGTGGAGGTTGCCAAATGTATGGTTTTGTGCTATGGTCGAAAAAACAGACTTCGACAATAGCTTAGGGGTGTAAATGGGATTTACCCGATAAATTAAAGAAGTTAGTAAACAGGAAGAACTTAAAAATTCCAGACTAAACTAGAATGCATAACAGGTTTAAGATTACCCAAACAAGCAAGGATATTTCAGATCATGGTGAAAAGCATTGAGGTTGTTCTGCCAAATTTTGCTGCAACTCTAGCACACCAAATAAAAGGGTGCCAATCTAGATTTTGAGAAAACATGAAATATGAAAAGGAGAGAAGGAACAAATGAACCCAATACCTGCTAGCATTTGTACAAGAACGAGATAATGTAATCATGCGTTGAGCAAGAGAAACTATAGACAGTGACCTCATGGCACAAAATTCAGCTGAAGACTTCCAAAGCTGAAACAGGCAAATAAAACATGATCAGACTTCACGTGTGCTTAACAAGAAATGGATCTGTTCAGAAAAGTTTACCTCAAGAGTGGCTTCTTTGCCTGGGAACATCAATGTAAATGAGCCTCTGTCTCCTACAACCCCAGTTGCTATATGGCAGCCTTCTGGCTTGCAAACTTGCATCTCATCTACAAGCAATTTGTCTAGCTCGCAATCAACATCCCATAAATGCAAAAAACAGAGGCTAAATCGGAGTAAACGCCCTTCCAGTGACTCTCTAGAGGGGCTATCCATTTCATGAACACGAGGACTATCTAAAGTTCCGGGCTGCAATATTTCTTTAGGATTCTCACTATGGAGATGATCTTTCAACTGCCTATCACCATTGCTGTTTGGCATGCCTTGTGTGGACATGATTGCCGTGAGGTCAAATCTCAGACTTGCAATGCCAGGATAGGGGCAAGAACACTTTATTGGGCACTTCATTTTTTTATTATGGACACTGTGGGAAGAAACAGCCTTTCCTGAATTGTATACAGAATCTCCATGGAATTCATGAGCTTCATCTGGACCTGGTGTCTTCCCCTTAAAATCATATGTTGTAGGGGCATTTAGCGTCATGGAAACTGCACTTCCGTTGTGAAGGTTGGTCGACACAGACGAAACATCATGACCATTTTTATCTGCATGAGACCGAAGATGGCTCGTGTCTTTAAAAATTGGAACAAGTAAGGAAGATGCTGAAGTTGTTCCTCCTAAGATGCTGCCAGTAACTGCATTTTTCGATATACCCCTGCAGAAGTGCTCAAACGCCGACTGAGAAGCAGTGCCATTGATAACACGTTCTCGAGCACCAGTTTTCAGATCCCAAATATATAATCCACTACCTGCATCATTGCAAGAGTGGAGATTCTTGCACAGACAAGCTATGTACCCTTTTACTCCCTCCCAAGCTACCAATGATGCATAACCCCGATGGCCAGGAAACATCCTCTCAACACGCATGGTTTGAAGTGAAACGAGCGCCACAAGGCCATCTTCTCCAACTGAAAGGAAGCAGTCATCCCAAGGGTGGTATGTCCACGGAGGTGGTAGTATGATTTGCTTAACTGAGCCAACATGATGATGCATCACAGAAAGAAGGGTGCCAGAATCTAGATCCCAGACACGAACTGTACAATCTAAACTCCCTGATATGAGTGCTCGGTGGAAGTTTCTAGAGTCAGGGTGGGCATGCATGTAATGTGCAGCCAAGCAAAGAATTGCTCCCTTGTGCCCCAAAAATAACCTCTCAGAAATATGTGGGTAAATCCCTCCACCACCAAATTTTGCAGCAGCAGGTGACAAGTTCAGAAATCGGATAACTTCTATATCACCATTATGGAAACCATAAACTACAGCATATGGAGCACAAGAATCCTCAGAAAGTACCATTGACGAAGACACTGTCCTTCCAAACCTTTCTAAACTACTGCTGTCTGATGAGCACATCTGTGAAATCACTTCCAGCCCTTTGTTGATATTGTATTGAGAATGAGAGGGCTCTGGCCTAAATTCTTCTCCCTGAAGGCCACCTTCTCCAAGCATTTTGCTCATAGGTGGTTTCTGTGTATTCACTGTTTTACTCAGTTCTAACTGATCCATAGACCATATGGCGACTGTTGGTTTCCACAACAATGACCCAGCAACCTTATACGAGCGAGATTCCACCCTAACAAGATACTGGCCTGACTGGCAAAATTTAATTTCCATTCCCTCTCCTTGCATAGATAAGTTGCTAGGAATTTCACAGACTACCTCAGACTCAAAGTATGAGCTACCAAGAGCAACCCTGTACATTGTGGCAGCACCATTGTTACTCCACAACACCAAGTTCCTAACCACAACGCCATCATTCGAACATGAGCATCCCATTCATCACTGCTGAGGAAAAAAAGCTCCAGCAGTGCATACCTTGTCTACTGTATTTTCGTCCTTGCAAAGAGAAGCACCCAGCAGAGACACCTCACCGAGCACAGCCCCCTCAGTGACGCATTTCAATAAAAATCTCGTTTTCAGCACCAATGCCACGTGCTTCCCATCATGGGACAACGCCACGGCCTCCACCCTCCCATCCGCCATCTCCGCGGAGGCGACACTGGACACCGAGCTCGCGCTGAGACGCCTGGGTGAGTCCATTTCAACAGCCGCGCCCTCGGCCACGGGCATCACCTTCACCCGACCCTGCGCGTCAGCCAGTACAACGCTGACTGCATCATCACCGGCGCCACTAACCGCGATCGCCCTCGGAGTCGCGACCGAGAGGATCCCATGGAAGACGGTGTAGAGGACGGCGAGGGTACGCGCATCGACGAGCACGAGGGCTGACACGTGACGGTGGCCGTCGTCGGGGGCGTGGCAGAGGATCGCCACACGAGGATGGGAGGAGCTGATGGGCGGGAGCGGGTTGACGAGGGAGGGTGAGCCAGCCCAGGGCGGGAGGGAGCGGCGGCGGAGGCAGCGGAGGGGCGCGGGGGTGGAGAAGAGGGATACCACTCCCGCGGTGCAGGAGGCGAGAAGGGAGGCCGGTGACGGGAGTGGGCAGAGGGAGGTGATGGCGGCAGCGTGGGCGCAGAGAAGGGAAGACGGGCGCGGGGATGGGGAAGCTGAGGTGGACGCCAGTGGCCAGTGCAGGATGGTGCCGTCGGCGGCGCCGGTGAAGAGCGCGACCGGGGTGGCGGCGGCGGCGGTGACGTGGTGTGACGGCGGCAACGGGGACCAGAGCGCGGCCACAGAATGGCACTTCATCGCATGGGGGCGTGCTTGGGGTTGGGGTGGTGGACCGGCATCCGGCGAGGTCTAGTCTAGACCGGAGGGGAAGAAGATCTCATCTGCGCGGTGGTTGTTTACTTGTTGAGGGATTTCCTTGTATGCCATTAAAAAAGTTAGCGTCTCACCTCGGGGCGCCGAAAGTTCAATCCATCGGCGGTGTATATAAGTTCGATAAATTTTTCTCTTCAAGCCATTCCGTCCGCTTCTCCTTTTAACGGATTGTCAAACTACTTTGCAAAAAGTCCTAAATGCCCTTGAGTCATTGTGACCGGTCCCACCATCTCCTTCTTTCTCTGTCAATGACAAGCGGACCCCCAGCGTCATCCCTAACCTCCGGCTGTCCCTTGCCTGCGCAAAGCAAGGACACAACCACTCGCGCTCACCGCACACGCGCGCCCGCCACGCCTGTGCCCTCGCGCCACGCCGCGCTACGCCCGCGTGCTGCCGCGCCCGGCCGCTTCGCGCTGCGCGTCGCCGCGGAAGCGCGTCAGCAGCGCCGCGCTGCCGGCCGCGCCGCGCCCACCCGCGCCCAGCCCACTGCAGCGTCGCCACTGCTGGCAGCCACGCCGCCCAGCGCCGCGCTGCTGCGCGCCGCCCAGCTGGCCGCTAGCTGCCGCGCCGCGTCGCGCTGCAGCTCGCTCGCCCAGCCTGCCCACGCCGTCATGCCCAGCGCCGTGTTTGCTGCTCGAGATGGGACGCGCCGACGTCGCCGTTCGCTGGGCAGCTTCAGCTTCGGCCGCCAGGGCGCGCCCGGCCGCCGTAAAGGGCGCTGAGGGAAGCTCCACCCGCCGCCATGGGAGGCGCGTGGGGTAGCTCCTCCCGACCGCCACCGCTAGCTGCGCGTCGCTGGGCAGCGCGTGCCGCACCCGCCCAGCGCTCGCCCGGCGTGCTCGCCAGCGCCTGCGCCGGCACCGCCGCCGCGCTCGCCCGGCGTGCCGCTGCCAGCGCTGGCTCGCCGCACCGCCCTGCCCGCCGCAGCCCGCACCGCCAGCGCCGCCCCGTGGCAGCGCCAGCGTTCAAGACAGCGCACCGGCCGGCCGACACAGGCTGGCCGAGCTTCGCCCGGTTGGCACCTCTCTTCCTCCTTCCCTGCTCCTCTGTTCCTCTCTTCCTCTCCCTTCCCTTCTCTCTTTCTTCTTTTCGGCACAGCACAATGAAATGAGGAAGGGTATTTAGGACATTAGCACCGACCGGGCTCACACGTCAGGAGTCTCAAACGCCGGAAAATAAGCGGAGCATGGACGGAATGGCTTGGAAGAGAAAAATTTATCGAACTTGTATACTGCCGATAGATTAAACTTTTGAGGTCCTTGAGTGAGATTGCCAACTTTTTTAATGGCATACAAGGAAATCCCTCTTACTTGTTTCGCTGGGGTCGCCGGGGGGACCGAATGCCGGGATCCGATTGGACCGGTCTGAGCCGTCGGATCATCGCACGGACGGTTGTGAATTGACTTGTTCTATTTGTCTCTCACCTCTCTGTTGTGCTAAGGGTTGACCGTTGACTTCGATTAGATGTGCGTTGTATTGTACCGCTTTGTTTGCCGTAGTTTTGGTCTTTTGGTTCCATTCAAATATGAGCAACATGAAAACGGTCTATATAACAATGTTATGATACCAAATAAACAAATTCTAAAAATATATTTCATATAGCATATATAATGATCCTAATTTAGTGTCACAAATCTTAATATTCGTTTCTATAAAACTGATCAATTTTTCTAGAAATTAATTTATTAAGGAGTACCTTATTTTAACTTCTCGAAGTACTCCCTCCGTCTAAAAAAAAGTAATTATTAAAAGCGTGTCAGTCAAACTAGCTCAATTTTAACCAAATTTATAGTACATAATTTAGCATTTATGTCTCTAAACAAATTTATTATGAAACTATATTCTATAAATAATCTAATAGTACTTACTTTGTTTCATAAGTATTAGTATACTTTTTCATACAACTTTAGTCAAAGTTTATATTGTTTGATTCCTCGTAATGTGAGAACTTCATTCTTTTGTGGATGAAGGGAGAAACATTCTTACTATATGTTAAGCTCTATAACAAAACTTATAAAAACAGTTGAAGTGTTTTCCAACCATTTTCACCAGGGCTGGCCCTTGATGGTGGGTTGGGGGCAGAGCCTAAGCCGAGAGAGCCGATGGCCCCTCCCTAAGTATACATACATTCTAGCTCAGTAACATACAGGACGCGACTCATCCCTGACTTCTCGACTTCCTTCGATGATTGGACTTCCACATGCCACTGATCGATACTCTATTTAATTGAGTATTCAAATATTCATTTGAGATTTGCAAAATGTGATTTTTGAGTATTCAAATGTTCAATTTGTTAGGCACTTGACTCCTTGTCTAGCATACTGATATTAAAATTGCTAAATAATTATTTGAGATCTACACTATCACAAGAGAGGTGAAATGGATTGGCAATAGTATATATTGAGAAAAGGCTGTTCGATGGGATGAGATTGATATCGACACCATCATCCGTAACTCCGCATTAAGAAATGTTAGAACAAATTTGAAGGTAATTTCATATAAACATTGCTTTTGTATTTAGTTAACTGCTTATTAGTAACATTACGTAGATGCGTGTATCATGCACTAGCAATGAGTAGGACTAGTATTAAATCATGTTTATAAAAAGATTCCAAAATTTTAGTTTGGTTCTAGCTTAAAAACTCAAATCCTGGCGTCGTTTTCACTTCTACATTTAAATACAAAAACGAAAGTGAAAGTAGTAAAGCCAGATATAAAATGAACAAGAACTTAAGAATATCACTACTACACAAAAGATTTTGTAAGGCACGTCAAAATTGGCCTCGGATGCGGTTTTAGCGGATAATCGTCTCGGTTAAACGATTCCAACAAAGGCAATGATCTCGGGCGCAAAGAAGCGCCTTCGTTAATATATTAACCGAGGCGGTTGTCATAAAAAAACCGCCTCTATTAATTTCATATTAACCGAGGCGGTTTGTTGTAAGAAAACCGCCTCGGTTAATTAATTAACCAAGACGGTTATTGTAAAAAAACCGCCTAGGTTAATATTAACCGAGGCGGTTGGTTATGTAAACCGCTCCGGTTAACATATTAACCGAGGCGTTTGTAGTAAAACCAACCACCTCGGTTAATAGGCTATTAACAGAGGCGGTTTCCTTACAATAACCGCCTCGGTTAACTCTGCTCTATATAACCAGCAGCCTCCTTCTTATTTCTCGTGGCTTCTCCTCCATTTTGCGGGTTTTGAACTCTAAAACCGTAAAAATTATCCATTTTCGGGGGAGTTTTGCCCTTAGAATAGGCAAAGGAGCACCGCAAAAGCTTAGTTCTTACCCTCCAATCCTCCTTTTCTTCTTTCTTCCACACTTCTCCTCTCTTTGCCCTACACCTAGATCTAGATCTAAGTGGAGGAGAAAGAACCATCTCCTAGGGGAGAGAAGATTTTCTCTTGGATTTGTGAAAGGTGGCACCGCAAGAGATTGATTCTTACTCTCCAACCTTCCTATTTCTCTCTTTTCCTCTCTCTTTCTCTTTTTTCTCTAGATCTAGATCTAGATAGATGTATTTTTCTTGAACTGCTATGCTTATACATGTTTACGGTGCATGTGCAAGGTCGCGGATGGCCAGGGATTGGATGTACTAGGGATCGAGGCTAGATCCATCGTTCCTGGATCATGTGAAGAGAAAGTTCATGTAACACCCTAGGTGTTAAGCATGCATTAGGGCATTATTAATTAATTCCTAATCATCATTAGCATGGCATAAGCATCATCAAGCATATAACCCTAGTGCAATTCATCGTTTCATGTGTTTTGCATTTAAATATTAATGGCTTGATTGCTTGTTAATTAATGAATTAATTATCATGGTAAATTGCTTGATCAAGTTGGATCCAAGTGCCCAACACTTTGAAATGATTTAATAAAATTTTATTGCAATGGATTTGGCACAATTTAAAGCAAAAAGAAAATAGTTGGAAAATTCCCTTTAAAAGCCCTTATTCAAAAAGAATTTTGTAGTTCAAATTTTATTTGGAATTTGGCCTCAACCCCACAATAGAAATTGTTCAGTTTGAAAAGTTCTGCAACTTTTGTTTTGGGCACTTTTCATAAAAAATGCTTTTAAATTAGTCAAAACAATGCTTTTGTTTCGGTTTAAATTAAATTCAAAAAAGGAAAAAAAGACCGCGAACATGCCGTTTTTTGGGCCGTTTTTTGTACTTCATTTGTTGGCCGGTCGTTATCGCATGAAATTAACCGTTAACTAACCATGGAAAAGGATGCAAATGCGATCACCAAAGTAGATATAGGGTTATACTCACAGAATTCCACGAGTTTTGGTGTTTCACTGTTTCTGCAGGTGTAAACTGGAAAAGACGCAAACCCAAGAGCTTATCGGAACATAGAATGGAAAATCGGACACCGCGGTAATGCAGGAACATTCTAGAAAAGACGAGAAGACACCATGCCAAGCCGGAGGCCCGGAGGCCGAGGACCGGCCGGTCGGGTCCGGGACCGGCCGGTCCAGTCCCGGCCCCCCGGCCGCAGCCCCGCCGGGTTCGCTCCACCGCCTTTGAGGGTCAATCTCGGCCGCATGTCAAAGTCGGTTTGATCCGATGGCTCACGATCATCGTCTAGGGCTATAAAAGGAGGGCAGGACCCCTCCAAGGGGGCATGTTGATGGCCATTATTGCATAAATGTATCCGCCAACTAGCCTTGAAAAGGAGACAATTGAGAACACAAAACTAGACATAGGGTTTACACTGACCAAATTCCACGAGTTTTGGTGTTTCATTATTTCTGCAGGCGTAAACCGGAAAAGACGCAACATAAGAGCTTATCGGAGCAAGAAATTGGAAAACGGACTCCACGGCAATGCAGGAAGGATCTAGAAGGAACGAGAAGGCACCACGCCGAGCCGATGGCGGGGAGACCAGCCGGGCCGGCCGGCCGTGGGGCTCGACCGGCCGTGCAGGCCGGGCTCCTCTCGGGGGCCCGGTTCGCCCGGTTCGCTCCACCGCCTTTGAAGATTAATCTCGGCCGCCCGTCAATGTCGGTTTGATCCGATGGCTCACGATCGTCGCCGGGGGGCTATAAAAGGAGAGGCACCCCCCCGGGAGGAGTGCCCGTAAAACCCTAATTCATTATTTCCTCTTTTGAGAGAGAGCGAAGGGTTCCATCCTCAGAGAATTATATTAGAACTCCAATACTTCAAGTTCTAGTTAGGCATTAGCTAGCAAGGTTTCAGTAGAGTTGAGCTACGCTCAGGATTCTGGAGTCGTCATCCAGGAGGCTGGTATAGCTTTGTATCCCTCTTTATTTATGACTTTGTTCTTAATTATTATGTTTCAGTTTATTAAGCTCCTAGTTTATTCTAGTATTTTGCTTGATATAGTATTGATTGATGATGAATTATTTCATATGATTGTAAAGCGCTTAGCTCATTACTCGAGTGGGTAAGTGGTAGTAATTATGTAAGCATGGTGCTTAGATATGCTCTACCTACGAAAGCACTTTGTAGGCTGGGTTCGGTGGTCGATCGCAGGTGTGACATTCCTGTTGAGTCCTATGTATTCCATCCCCCGTCTATAAGATTAGCAGAACGCTATTGCGAAGGAGGGCAGTGTTCTATTCACAAACCTCCCTAGTAATGTTCCTTGTGAGTAATTTAGAGTCGTCAATACTATAGATGAAAGTAACATGCTAGAGTAGATGCAAAGACTTAATAATTTCGACACTACATAGGAATTCAATCTCTTAACTAATCTCCTGTTTTTTGCCTTGCTACATTAGAGAGTTTCTATTTCTATCTCGAGTGATTTATCATTGCCCCCTGCACTTATCATATACATATCTATGTGGCTTACCCCTGTATAAGCATGTCCTTGTCATGTGAATTCTATCTAAGTATGTATACACATCAATATTCTCTAGCTGTCCTTTCCCATGGGATTAAATAAATTCGATAATTGGGTTCACTCCCAATAAAATGCTACAATGGTATTTTTTATCGTAGGCGCTTTGCGGATACTCATTTATATTTAAGATAGTTGCATGATTTAATACCACACCTCTTATGTCGCTTTGGGGATGACAACCCGGTGTAATTGCATGGTGGCTTAAGAGGTGTCAACAAGCATTTTTTGGCGCCGTTGCCGGGGAAAGGCTAAGCTATAAAGAGATATTGATCAAATGCATACTTATAGAAGGAACCATGACTAGGTACTTCTGCTAAAAAGGCTTACCCTTGTTTGTCTTTGTCTATATCATACACAGGGTATTGCAGGATTGGTCTTGATTCATCATCATCTTCCATCAATCTCAATTAAACCAATCAAGAGTTCGTTTTACACCAGTTTCTGAGACATGGTCGACAAGACTCTGCGAGAGTTCTGCGCTCCGAGCACGAAGGACATTTGCACCGGACCAATACTTCCAATCAACAATCTTGAGTTTGAGCTCAAGCCAAGTCTCATTAACATGGTGCAAGCAACTCCATTCGGTGGAAAGATCGGTGAAGATGCTAGTGCTCATCTTCAGAATTTTTTCGGAGATTGGCAAAGCACACTCATCATCAAGAACGTCGCTCAAGACATCATACTTCTTCGTTTGTTCCGTTCTCGTTAAGCGAGAAAGCGAAGCAAATGGTTCTATGCAAATCAAGAAAACATCAAGACTTGGGCGGATTGTTCGAAGGTCTTTCTAGAGAGATTCTTCCCTTCGGCAAGACCGATTGCCTTAAGAGAGAAGATTACCGGTTTCCAACAGCGAGAAAAATGAACTTATTCGGAGGCATGGGGGAACGCTTCCAAGATTATATATCAGATTGTCCCCATCATAGAATAGAAGATTGGTTGCTCATGCAAGTCTTTTATCATGGATTATCCAAAGGAGCACAAGGGCAACTAGATGCAACTGCTGGAGGAACGTTCTTGTCACTCACTATCAAGAAGGCCAAGTCACTCATGGAGACGATAGCCTCTAATCAAGGCTAGTCGTTGGACGATGCTCCGCATTGCAAGATGAGTGAAGAAGTTGACATTGAAGAGTTGAGTGCAGTCTCGGCCAAGATGAATGTGTTATTAGGCGGCTCGAGCAAATGAGACAACTACAAGAAAGATCGTCAGGCTATTCAGGACGCTATGGATTCTCAAGCAAGATCCGAAAGATATTTAAGAATCACATATTCTCTGATTTGCCGAAGATCTCGAGCATTATTGGCGACACCCAAGGATTGGATCAAGTCAAACAACCATCCTTATGGAATGTGATCGGCAATGACCAAAGATCAATGAAAAGCTATCACAAAGGCTAGCTTCTAATGAGAAGATCATAGAGAGTATGAATCGTAAGATGGAAAGTTTTTCTTCTGCCATAAAAGATCAACTGAGCTATAACCGAAAGATTGAATCACAAGTAGCAAAGTTGGCTACTACTTTGCCCATTGCCGCCAGCTCCGAGCAAATCAATGCAATCACTACAAGAGGAGGCAAGAGTACTCAAGATCCACCATATCCTGAAGGTACACATCCTAGAAGAGGAGTAAGAGTACAGCATCATCAAAGAAAGCACACTGCGGAGAGAAATAACGATGAATTAGAAGAAGTTGTGCCACCATTGGAGCAAGAGCCTCAACGCAATTATAATGACACCAACTTCTTACCGTTTCGTCGACAGAGAAAGGAAAGGATGGATGAGCAGTTTAAAAAATTTGTGGAGGTTATACGTCACTTATATATCAATTTGCCTCTACTAGATGCCCTACAAGTGCCTACATATGCAAGATACCTCAGAGACATTCTAAACAACAAGAGGCCACTGCCCACCACCGAAGTCATCAAGCTCACAGAGGAGTGTAGTGCGGCTATCCTGAACACATCACCAATCAAGAAACAAGACCCAGGACGCTCCACTATTGAGTGCTCAATTGGAGATCAAGTGTTTGAACATGCACTATGCGATCTTGGCGCTAGCGTAAGTGTTATGCCCAAGGCGGTCTTCGACAAACTCAACTACTCCAAACTCACACCCACGACGATGTGCCTTCAACTCGCGGACCAATCACTTCGCCGCCCTGAAGGAATCGCCGAGAACATACCGGTAAAAATAAGAGAGTTCTTTATTCTAGTCGATTTTGTTGTGCTTGACATGCAGGAAGCAACAAATACACCACTTATATTGGGAAGACCCTTCTTGAGCACTGCAAATGCTCACATTGATGTTGGGGTCAGAGAAATCCGATTCCATATCAATGGTAAAGAAGAGAGGTTTGCATTCAAGCCACGACCGGAACAATACTCTCAATCAGAAAGGTGTGAGGAGCAAGAGGATTTAGGGTCTCCAACTCCGGGACCGGCAGACGCTATAAAGACATAATCATCAGGAGAAGTCCAGTCTGGAGGACTATAAAGATCGGACCCTCACCGAAAGGTAATCGGTATTTATCCATTGACTTCTTATATTCTAAAAATCCAAAAATATTTTTCGCTATCATTTGGTGTTTCTATAATTTTAAAAAAAAACTAACCGGGACCCACAAACACTGGGACCCACTTGTCATATCACTTCACATAGGATTCTCATCTCCACTCACCTCCTGCTCCTCTTTTCCACCGAAAGTTGCAAACATACACAGTTGAAGAGACGTAGGAGCACCGGGGGAGGAAAGAGTGGCCAAGTGGGCCCGAGTGTGGGACCGGCCGGCCCCACACCGCACCGGTCGGTCTCCCCCTCCTCGCCTATAAAAGGCAAGTGCCCCGATGAGGACACCACGAGTACATCTACACCAAGAAGCACCACAGGCGCCCCCGGTTGCTCCTCCACCACGAGGCTCCTACAGTTGATCATCCGGTTGGACCAATCTTTCGGGCCCGTGCGAGAGAATTAAACTTCATCATCTTTGTTAAGGAACGAAGGCCCGGCGGAATAAGAAGATGGCCCAACAGGGGCAGCCTGTGGGGCGCCTAGGGTTGGGAGCCGCAGCCCTTCCCTTGGTGGTCGCATTCCCCTCCTGCCGTCGCCTCCTCTTGCCGTGGCGCTCCTCGACTCTGGGGGCTGCGCCCCCTTTATTTAGTCGGAGTCCCTTTTGTTTACAACTCGAGTTTTATTTTACATCTAGCTTTAGCTACTCTCGAACACGCGCCAACCTGCGCTGTCTCGTGTAATTCAGAACTCCACCTTCGAGTGATATTAGGATTGCTCGCGTCTTTTTTTCTTGTTCGTTTTTCGATTGCGTGCAGGAATTGATCTTCGTGATCGCCGATCTCACACCGGCGAGGTTGGTAACCATTGGGAGTTGGTTCGGCGATTGCATTGGCGCTTCGGGTTCGCTCGTCGTAGTCGGATCGTGAAGGTCTACTTCCACCAAATCGAAATTATCTCCACTCACCGAAAGGTCGGGCACTCTCCCTCTATCAAGTGGTATCAGAGCCAGGTTGATCGGTGAGTTTTATCGAGTGTTTCCCTTCCTACAGTCCACCTAAAAACTAAAACAAAAAAATTTTTCTTCACGTTAAGATTCTTGTCCCAAAGAACCGCTTAGCCTCGCACATTCTTTCAATAAACTGTGTTGAATTTGTGTGCTTACTGCTCAATTATTGCTGGTCACTTGTGTTTAATCCCTTGTTTTTTCTCTTTGTTCTCCTAACCCTAGTTTCGCCGCCGCCGTTCCGTTGTTCGCACACCGCCCCCTCGCGAATATCCGCCTTTGGTCGCGACCCCCACCCCGCGCCGCCACATACCACCCCTCCGACGCCCCTCCCAAAAAAAAAAAAAGGAAAGTGCAAAAAAACAACAAAAAAAAAGGAAACAAAGAAAAAGGCAACAGGAAGAAGGAAGGTGCTCCGGTTTGGTTCGGTGGAAAGTTTCCTTTTGCGCCGTGCACCCCCTGGTCGCGACCCTCCGTGGCCACTCGCACCCCCCACGCATACATTGCCCTCCCTTGTTCATCTCCCTATCTCGCCTTACTCTAGAGAGAGAGAGAGAGTATCTTCTTTTTACCGGAATACCCCTATACTTTCGGAAAAAGTGTGTGCCGCCTTTTGCTGTTTGAGATCCTCTGTGTTCATATTATCGCTTTTTGAGGACTCTTGACAAAAAAAAAACAGATCCAAAAAATCAAGAATTTGCATTTTTAGCCGCATCCTCTCTCTCTTTGCCACCTCCTTTGTTTCACACTTGTTTCCAGCAGCGTTTTTTCATGTTTAGCACTATAATTCAACTTTGCATTATTGTTTGATTGTGCTAATCCTTGACTTGAGTGTAGCCTACCCAGAACTCCACATAGTTCTACGACGGGCCGACTTTGTTTCCCGTGCAATCATTTGCTCCAATCTTTCGAGAGTTCCTCCCGGTCGGTTGCAGGTCGCCCCTGTGTGCTCGGTAAGAACGGATAAGACATTGACAACAGCACTAGTGTGAGCGCCTTGTGAGCCGTTACACCCCTATTTTGGCATTGGTTTTGTGTTTGCGCTAACCATGGCAGGCGACGACGACAAAAAGGATGAACAGTTGCAGGACATGCGGACACAGATTAATGGACTTGCCGCAGACATCAAGACGATGCATGAACGAATGGATTCCACGGTCACTACGGCGAACGAGCGGTTCGATCAGCTTGACCTCGCAGCAGCGACCACTAAGACCACGCCGACACCATCAAGTCACGCCTCGATGCTTTGAACACGATGGTCACAGATTTCCGGAAGGATTACGGTGGTGACACGGGCGGGGACGGTGGACACCGTCAAGGCCGTGCTGCTCGCCGTGTGCTACGCCACCGGGGTAATGATTCTTTTGCTAAGATAAAATTTAAAATTCCACCTTTTAATGGCAAATATGATCCCGCTGCATATCTTGATTGGGAATTAGAAGTTGAAGTAAATTTGCTTGCCATGATATTCCTACTACTTCTCAAGTTAAAGCTGCTATTAGTGAGTTTACTGATTTTGCTTTAATTTGGTGGCGTGAATATAAACAAAAACATCCCACTACAGCTCCAAACACATGGGATCAATTGAAAGTCTGCTATGCACCACGATTTGTACCTTCTTATTATGCCTGCGATTTGCTTAATAAAATGCAACGTTTTCAAAGAAGGTTCACAATCTGTAGAGGACTATTACCGGGAATTGCAAAAGGCATGATTCGTTGTGGGTTAGTTGAGGACAATGACGCTGCTATGGCACGATTTCGTGGTGGTTTAAACCGTGAAATTCAGGATATACTTGATTATAAGGAGTATTATGATATCACCACATTATTTGAATTTGCTTGCAAAGCTGAACGTGAAATGCGGGGACGCCGCCGAAGCCATATTCTAACTCTTTTGCAGGACGAAGCTCGACATCCGGTTCAGCAACCACACCCCCCGCACCGCCCACGCCCGCCACTACACGCGTGGAGCGGGCAGCCACTTCTCGCAGTGTGCCCCCCCCCCCCAGCGCAAAGCACCTTCCACAAAGCCGCACACGGGATATTCAGTGCTTTTTCGTTGCAAAGGATTTGGCCACGTGTCTCGGGACTGTCCAAACAAGCGTGTCTTGCTCATTCGTGACGATGGTGAGTATTCTTCCGCTAGTGATTCTCAAGATATTCAACACACAATGCTTGCCGATCGATCATGCAAAGAAAGGCCGAAGTACATGTCAACCCGGCGACGCCGATAGGTATGAAAGTCTTGTTGTGCAGCGTGTTCTTAGTACACAGTGCCGCTCCGCCCGAGAAGAATCGAGACACACTCTTTTTCCATACCAAGGGCGTTGTGCGGGGGGCGGTCCATTCGCATCATCATCGCGGCGGCAACCGCAACAATTTGGCGAGTACCGCGATGGTTGAACAGATTGTCTTTACCCACTGTAAGCATCCACATCCATATCACATTCAATGGCTTAATGATGGTGGGAAAATTAGAATTACTCAATCGGTCCGTGTTCCTTTCTCCATGGGTGCTTATTCTCGATTTTGTCGATTGTGATGTTATTCCCATGGAAGCATGCTCTACATTACTTGGGCGACCTTGGCAATATGATACCGATAGTTTGCACCATGGTCGTTCAAATCAATATTCTTTCATGTTTAAGGGTCAGAAAATAATTATACATCCAATGACACCGAACAAATTCTTAAAGATGATCTTGCTAGAGTCGCTAAAATTGCTAAACAACTTGAACCATCGACCTCTGTTAATTCTGAAATCAAGTTGAATGCTCCCTGTTTTGCTTGCTACACGAGCTGATTTCGATGAGTTACGCGATGCTCCTTTGCCATGCTATGCCCTTATCCGCTCTAGTGTGCTTGTTTCACTTGATGATGCACCATCTTTGGATATTCCTGCAGTTGCTAACATTTTGCGTGAGTACGCTGTTGTCTTTCCAAAAGATTTGCCACCGGGACTCCCACCACTTCGTGGCATTGAGCACCAGATCGACCTCATCCCCCAAGCGCACAGCTTCCGAACCGCGCACCGCACCGCACAAATCCGGATGAGACGAAGGAAATACAGCGCCGTGTACAGGCGTTGCTTGACAAGGGTTATATTCGTGAGTCTCTTAGCCCTTGCTCCATTCCCGTGTTACTTGTTCCAAAGAAAGATGGCTCATGGCGTATGTGTGTAGACTGTCGTGCTATTAATAACATTACCATTCGCTACCGATATCCTATACCACGCCTTGATGATATGCTAGATGAGCCGAGTGGTGCCATTCTTTTCTCTAAGATAGATTTGCGTAGTGGCTACCATCGATTCGCATGAAATTAGGTGATGAATGGAAAACGGCTTTTAAAACGAAATTCGGGTTATATGAATGGTTGGTTATGCCGTTTGGTTTGACAAATGCTCCCAAAGACATTTATGCGTTTGATGAATGAAGTTTCGAGGCCCTTCATAGGATTGTTTGTAGTTGTCTATTTGATGATATCCTCATTTACAAAGAAGTCTATGGAAGAGCATTTAGAACATTTGCGTCTTGTTTTTTTGATGCGTTGCGTGCGGCCCAATTATTTGCTAACATCGAAAAATGCATGTTTTGCACACAACGTGTTTCGTTTCTTGGCTATGTTGTTACTCCACGGGGCATTGAGGTGGATAGCGGCAAGATTGATGCCATTCGGCGTGGCCTACACCGACGACGGTCACACAAATTCGAAGCTTTCTTGGCCTTGCGGGTTTCTACCGCAGGTTTGTTCGTGATTTTAGCTCCATTGCAGCGCCTCTACATGAGCTTACAAAGAAGGATGTTCCCTTTGCTTGGAGTGATTCGCAAGAGGTTGCGTTCAGCACCTTGAAAGATAAGTTAACCAATGCTCCTCTCTTGCGGTTGCCCCGATTTTACTAAAGTGTTTGAACTTGAATGCGATGCTAGCGATATTGGGCTAGGTGTTGTTTTGTTACAAGAAGGAAAGCCTGTTGCTTATTTTAGCGAGAAATTAAGTGGTGCTAGCTTGAATTATTCTACTTATGATAAGGAGCTTTATGCTTTAGTGCGCACTTTGTATACTTGGCAAAGACTACCTTTGGCATCGCGAGTTTATAATTCATTCTCGATCATGAGGCTTTAAAACATATTCGTACCCAAATAAACCTAAACCGTCGTCATGCTAAATGGGTAGAATTCATTGAGTCTTTCCCTTACATTATTAAACACAAGAGCGGGAAGGAAAATGTTATTGCTTGATGCTTTGTCTCGTCGCTATACCATCTTTGTCACAGTTAGATTTTAAAATCTTTGGCTTGCAAACCGTGAAGGATCAATATGTGGACGATGCTGATTTTAAAGATGCTTTCGCCCATTGTATTCATGGCAAACCATGGGGCAAATTTCACATACGGGGACGGGTTCCTGTTTCGCGCTAACAAGCTTTGTGTGTTCCAGCTAACTCGGTTCGTCATTTGTTGTTACAGGAAGCGCATGGAGGCGGTCTCATGGGGCACTTTGGTGTCTACAAGACACATGAGGTGCCTGGCTGCCCACTTCTTTTGGCCCCGGATTGTACCGATGTTGAGCGCCTTTGTTGCACGCTGCACTACTTGCGAGAAAGCTAAGTCACGATTGCACAACCATGGTTTGTACATGCCTTTGCCTGTCCCTACTTCCCCTTGGCTTGATATTTCTATGGACTTTGTTTTGGGATTACCTCGAACTAAGAAGGGGAGGGACAATATTTTTGTGGTTGTTGATCGTTTCTCCAAAATGGCTCATTTCATACCTTGTCATAAGACCTGATGATGCTAGCAATATTGCTGAATTGTTCTTTAGCGAGATTATTCGTTTGCATGGTATTCCAAATACAATAGTCTCGATCGTGATTCTAAGTTTCTCAGCCATTTTTGGAGATCTTTGTGGAATAAAATGGGAACTAAATTTTGTTTAGCACAACTTGTCACCCTCAAACCGATGGACAAACCGAGGTGGTTAATCGAACTTTGTCAACCATGCTTAGGGCTGTTTTAGATAAACACTTGAAATGTTGGGAAGATTGCTTGCCTCATGTTGAGTTTGCTTATAATCATGCAATGCATTCTTCTACAAAGATGTGTCCCTTTTCGGGTTGTTTATGGTTATATTCCTCGGGCGCCTATTGATTTGTTTTGCGCTTGATGCCGAGGATGCCCCACACATAGATGCCGCTGCACATGTTGATCAAATGATTAGCTTGCATGAGCAAACTCAACAAAACATTGCTGTTGCTAATGCTAAATATCAGGTTGCGGGTAGTAAAGGGAGAAAACAAGTTACTTTTGAACGGGTGATCTGGTTTGGTTGCATTTGAGAAAGGATCGTTTTTTCTGCTTTTACGTCGTTCTAAATTGATGCCACGTCTTTGCTTTGGTCCTTTTAAAGTGCTAACCAAGATTAATGATAATGCTTATATCCTTGACCCACTGCTGCGGAGTTTGGTGTTTCCACGAGTTTTAATGTTGCAGATTTGAAACCTTATGCGGGCGAAGATGAGGAGTTGCCGTCGAGGACGACTTCAGTTCAAGAAGGGGAGGATGATGAGGACACCACGAGTACATCTACACCAGCAGGCACCACCAGGCGCCTCCGGTTGCTCCTCCACCACAAGGCTCCTACAGGTTGATCATCCAGTTGGACCAATCACTCGGGCCCGTGCGAGAGAATTAAACTTCATCATCTTTGTTAAGGAACGAAGGCCCAGCGGAATAAGAAGATGGCCCAACAGGGCAGCCAGTGTGGGCGCTTAGGGTTGGGAGCCGCAGCCCTTCCCTTGGTCGCGCATTCCCCCCCCGCCGCCGCCTCCTCTTGCCGTGGCGCTCCTCGACTCCAGGGGGCTGCGCCCCCCTTTATTTAGTCGGAGTCCCTTTTGTTTACAACTTGAGTTTTATTTTACATCTAGCTTTAGCTACTCTCGAACACGCGCCAACCCAATTTGTCCTCGTGTAATTCAGAACTCCACCTTCGAGTGATATTAGGATTGCTCGCGTCTTTTTTCTTGTTCGTTTTTCGATTGCGTGTAGGAATTGATCTTCGTGATCGGCCGATCTCGCACCGGCGAGGTTGGTAACCATTGGGAGTTGGTTCAGCGATTGCATTGGCGCTTCGGGTTCGCTTCGTCGTAGTCGGATCGTGAGGGTCTACTTCCACCAAATCGAAATTATCTCCACTCACCAAAAGGTCGGGCACTCTCCCTCTATCATGCCCAGTGAGCTCTACTCACTCTCCTCCGCCCGATTTACGCCTCTCATCTCGATTTCTGAAATTTCTTGTTCACCATATCAATAGAGAAGGAGAAGGAAGAAGTAGGAGTGAGGGAGAGTAGAAGCGCTATAAGGTTGCTTAGTGATTAATGGAGGGAAGTCTTTGTGAAGTTTAGAGGTAGAACAAGCAAAAGTAGAGGAAGTCTTTGCCCAAACTTAGAGGAGATAATCACTTGTCTAGGGGAAACTCGCTAAAATTTGGTTGTGGAGGTAATCACCCCACAAGGACCACTAACCCTGGATGACTGACCCTCTAATTGTTGTGTGGAAACCTTCCCCGCAAGGACTGCTAACTCCCTCTAACTTTGTGTTACTAACTCGATCTATTTTCCGCGATCATTTATTTTCTGTATTTACTTCCTTGTATTTTTCCTGCTATGTGGAGGTAGCAATATCCCACATTATTTTCTGTATTTATTATGTACTAACCCTCTTGGGGAGGAGGTCATTCCCACAAGAGTAATTCACTCTTGGAGCGGTTATCTTTATTTTTCATCTTGTCTAACCCCGCTCCTAGAGTCCTTGTTGTTTTGATTCTTGACTTGTGGGGCAGGATGAGTGGCATATGGAAAGGGATCGGGGAGTGGACTTAGGTCCCGGTCCACACGATCAACTCGTAGTTCCTCTTCCCCGAGAGAGCTCGACATGCAAGGTTGATTTAAACGCCGCCCAAGAAGCGGAAAGCCATCTTCTTCCTCGGCAGGTTATACACCGTCTGATGGAGGAACATGACCTCAAGTGGAAGAACGATGAAGAGAAAGAGAAGTACGAACTCATCAAGAACCGCAAGTTCATCCTAACCACGGTGTACGATCCTGAACTCCTTCGAGACACAGGTATGGATACCGAATTTCAAACCATCTTTTCAACTATGGGTTGGACAGGATTTGCGGATATTTCTGAGCCAGGTGCAAATTGCTTACTGCTGAATTTCTATGCACCTTAAGCTTTGTTGAGAAAGGGGTAAAATTCTGACTCTTTGGAATAGAGAAAACTTTGACTTGGAAGGAGTTAGGTCTAGCTTTAGGTTTCCATGTTGAGTGCTCTGTAGATATTGATACTGTCATCCCTGATTTTGTGAGAGAACAGTTTTGGAGAGACATAACTGGCCAAAACTCACCCACGCATGCCAAGACTAGTAGCATTCAATTACCCACATTAAGGTTCATGCATAGGTGGTTGGCATTTACTCTTTTCCCACGAAGTGACACTAGTACAGTGAGGATAGATGAGCTCAAGTTGCTTTATGCCATAGTTAAGGGTAGGAAAGTTGCCCCCGTTATAATGATGATGAGACAGTGGCCAGAGGTTTTTCGATTTGGCTATGATATCGAGTTTACTTCCCTTGTGACTCGAATTGCTAGCTATCTCGAGTTGTGGCAAAATTCGCTTGTTCCGTACATTAGAGGAGGACGAGGTCGTATATCATACGACTACTTTCGCTAAGGCCAGACCTTGGTGAAGAGAGGAGACACTGTGATTATGAAGATCAATAACAGGCAGATCCGGTTACCTAACCCGGAACTCAACTTGTACACCACCAGTTCTCTTCTTGTCAATGTACAGGTAACAGCAGCAACACCTATACGAAGCGCATCGGCACGGTTCACCAACGTGCAGCCCACTCATTATTATGGTGCCGATGCAACGCCACAAGGACCAGCCTACACCAGCTACATGAATTTTGGAGAAGCAGGACCTTCCCGCAGGGGACAACCTTCACAAGATAGTTGGGGCCAGTACGCCCAACCATCACCACAAGCTGAAGTTCCCTGGGGAGAGACGACGGATTGGCCAACAGGTAATTTTAATAACTATCAAGGAAGAATGTCTGTTGATTCGCAGGAAGTATCCTTTGGAGGGTACCAGCATGGCCGTGCATCAGATGTAGGGATGAGCTACCACGAGCAACAAATGTTACATCAAAGGAATGACCGGAGACTTCGTGTTGTGGAGGAGCAGACTGCCACACTCGTCGCGCAAAACACCTCCATCCTTGGACAGCTACACCTACACGACCCGGTACCACCGGCAGCTAGATGTAGAACTGGGACTACCTCTTCCAGCACATGGGCGCGAGGCCGCCGCCGCCACCCTGAACGACTACTGCAACATCCAGCTTGGGGGAGAGCACCCCCGGTATCTTGAGATAAGTTATCTTTGCCTTTATTTCTATTTTTTTCGTTTGATTTGTTTGATCTTTAGTTCGCTTATTAGTTCGTTTAATAAAAACCATAAAAACCAAATAAAAAGAGTGTGTTTATAGGTTTGCTTAAATTCTGTTGTGAATAAAAAGAACTTGAAGGAAAAATTTGTTGGTATGGAAATGATGAATAGTTGCTCTATTAAATTCTTTTGAGTACCTAGCTTATAGTCAAGAGTTCTCCTAAGGTTTCGGACACAACCGATTTGACATGAATACTTACTCTGAATCTGAGACACGTGGGTAGCATATTCCTGATCTTAAGTCTAGGTAGATTGACGGACATGATTGAGATGGTTAGAGCTGCTGTTTATCTTGTTCCAATGTGATGCTGAAATTCTGGAGATTTAATTTTGAAAACTTAAAAAGAACACATGATGAGTTTCTTGTATGACAAGCTTACTTCCTACGAGCCATAATTGCATATCTAGACTAGGAAGCTTTCACACGCTTCTCGCTTGTTATTGCATTGAGTGTTGTCAACCTCGGTGACCCTTGTGAGAAACCTGTCATGCTTTTAAAATCAAGATCCACACACTCCACCCCATATGCACTACTCTACCCTGGAGTAGGCGCAAAATATGCCATTCCACCCATCCAAAAATGTTCTACTCCTACACTAGGGGTAGACACCAAAAAAATATCCATCCACTAAAAACATGCTCCAGAGTTTCCTGTCATCTCTCCAAATTGTTTTGTGCCAAAGGAGTGAGCTATGCAAAAGAAAAATAAAAGATGAATGGACAAGTGTCCAAGAAAGAAAAATAAATATCCAAAAAGAAAAGAAAGAAAAGATAGCTCACATTCCTGGCAAGGTTTTAATATTTCCAAAAGAGAGATCCATTTGAGCATGATAGAATTAGGTCCACCATATATCCATCATTTACCACACACATGCACATCTTGATTTGATTGTATGACTTGTTTCTTTTTGGATCCCTTGATTGACTTTGCAACATATGAAGTACAAGTACATTCATGCTGTCTCCCCACCTATGAGCTCCACATAAGCTTTAGATGTAGGTTGAGATAAAGACACATGCTTCATTATCTTGGTGAGGAATCCAAAAATACCACATATATGAGAGATTTGAGAGTGTCATACAATGAAACTCTGAGCTTTATTTGAAAATCTACAAAAACTCCAGAGGCTTGGTTGAACAAAAGAGCTTGAGACATAGTGCTTGACTTGATCTTTCTGTCTTTCAACTGCTCATGGCCAAAAGAGAAGGATGTTAAGCTCCATGGTTAAAGGTAACATGGGTAAGTGTGAAAGTCAGAATGGTTCACTCTAAGACTAAGGAGAATTTTTATCTGAAAGCATGTGTGCTCTTGAGAAGTTGATATTGTAGCAACTCCTGATCCATTTAAGAGAGTGATTTGCTAAGGGACTAGCAAAGGTTAAGCTTCGGGGAGTTGTTGACGGCCATTATTGCATAAATGTATCCGCCAACTAGCCTTGAAAAGGAGACAATTGAGAACACCAAACTAGACATAGGGTTTACACCGACCAAATTCCACGAGTTTTGGTGTTTCATTATTTTCAAGCAGCGTAAACCGGAAAAAGACGCAACATAAGAGCTTATCGGAGCAAGAAATTGGAAAACGGACTCCACGGCAATGCGGGGAAGGATCTAGAAGGAACGAGAAGGCACCACGCCGAGGCGGTGGCTCGGGGGAGACAAGGCCGACCGGCCGGTTTGGGCCTAGACCGCCAGCCGGGGCAGGCCTCCTCTCGGGCCCGGTTCGCCCGGTTCGCTCCACCGCCTTTGAAGATCAATCTCGCCCGCCCGTCAATGTCGGGTTTGATCCGATGGCTCACGATCATCATCGCCTGGGGCTATAAAAGGAGAGGCACCCTGGGAGGAGAGAGCCCGTAAACCCTAATTCATTATTTCCTCTCTTGAGAGAGAGCGAAGGGTTCCATCCTCGAGAATTATATTAGAACTCCAATACTTCAAGTTCTAGTTAGGCATTAGCTAGCAAGGTTTCGATGTAGAGTTGAGCTACGCTCGGGATTCTCGAGTCGTCATCCGTGAGGCTGGCATAGCTTTGTATCCCTCTTTATTTATGACTTTGTTCTTAATTATTATGTTTTAGTTTATTAAGCTCCTAGTTTATTCTAGTGTTTTGCTTGATATAGTATTGATTGATGATGAATTATTTTATATGATCGTAAAAGCGCTTTTAGCTCATTACTCGAGTGGGTTAAGTGGTAGTAATTATGTAAGCATGGTGCTTAGATATGCTTTACCTACGAAAGCACCTTGTAGGCCGGGTTCGGTGGTCGATCGCGGGTGTGACATTCCTGTTGAGTCCTATGTATTCCATCCCCCGTCTATAAGATTAGCAGAACGCTATTGCGAAGGAGGGGAGTGTTCTATTCACAAACCTCCCTAGTAATGTTCCTTGTGAGTAATTTAGAGTCATCAATACTATAGATGAAAGTAACATGCTAGAGTAGATGCAAAGACTTAATAATTCTGACACTACATAGGAATTCAATCTCTTAACTAATCTCCTGTTTTTGCCTTGCTACATTAGAGAGTTTCTATTTCTATCTCTGAGTGATTTATCATTGCCCTGCACTTATCATATACATATCTATGTGGCTTACCCCTGTATAAGCATGTCCTTGTCATGTGAATTCTATCTAAGTATATATACACATCAATATTCTCTAGCTGTCCTTTCCCATGGGATTAAATAAATTCGACAATTGGGTTCACTCCCAATAAAATGCTACAATGGTATTTTATCTGTGCGCTTGCGGATACTCATTTATATTTAAGATAGTTGCATGATTTAATACCACACCTCTTATGTCATTCTTTGGGGATGACAACCCGGTGTAATTGCATGGTGGCTTAAGAGGTGTCAACAGGGCACATCCATTCATTGCTCATTCGAAGTTCGGTCATCAGCCAGAAACCCTAATCAGAGCTTCTTAGCTAGGGCCTAGATAGCTAGTTAGAACTAGAGGGAGGCAAGCGAAGGCTTGGATTCTAGAGCCATCAAGAGCTTGGATTTGGTATAGTTCTTACCTCCTCTCACCTTTATTCTCTTTCATTGTATAGTTATATGATTGCTACAATTGAATTGATGAATACTTATCTATTTATATTCATAGTTATACTTGTTCTTTTTGTCTATTATGGTTATATGCTTAGTGTAACACCTCCGGTGTTACGTTAACCTAAACCTGCCATGTCATCATCATCATTGCATAAGCATTCATAATTAGAGAACCCTAATGTGAACAATTAAAATGAGTTTACTAAATTTTAGGGTTATTTGCGCTCTTTTATATCATATGTGTATGTGCATTCCATTCAAACTTCACTTACATATTTAACCTTGTTTATAAAAGCAACCAACTAAAACCAATCTTGATGTTTGCAAGTGTTTGACTAACCTTGACTCACACCTCAAAACAAGTTTTACAAGTCAATTATACAAAAGAAAGAACTCAAGTTGAATTTGAAATTCAAACTCCAACCCTAGCTAGAAATGGTCGTGTTGAAATTTTTATTTCACTTTTAATTTTGGGAGCTAACCATAATTAATTTTCTAAATAAAGTTGCTAACCATTGGCACTATTTCAAAGTATGAACTTTGTACTTTGAAAGTATGCCATTGGTTGGGTTTGAAAAGTACCACAGCACCATTAATTAATTGCCCAAAAATCCAATTTGAAATTCCTTTTCAAAAGCTTGAAATTCAAAGTGAGGTTGCCCCTTTTTAATTTCATCTCAAAATATTCAAAATTTGGAAAAATTTCAAAAATACAGATTGTACATCTCTTTGAGCTCTACAAGTTTGGTATACAAAGTTTTTCAAGTTTTTGAATAAAATTTGAAGTAATTTTAAAAGTTCTTTAAATTGGGAATTGTCCTCTTTTTGATTTTAAACTCAAATTCAGAAATTATTCAGTTTCATGAAAAACTTTCTAAATAAAAGTTATAGGTCTTGAAAAATGGAACAACTTTTATTTTTGGAGATTTTCTTCTTTTATTCAAAATTTGAAAGTACTTTTGAAATCCCAAAAGTTAGGGTTTGCACTATTTTCAAATTTGAAATGCAATTTCAAAAATATTTGGAATCTGACAAAACTTCTTTAATGAAAGTTATAGAGCCTGAAAAGTTGTGCAATTAATATTTTTGGAGAATTTTGAGTGCAGTTCAATTTTTGGGAGTAATTTCAGAAAAGGAAAAGGAAATATCTCTGCAACAGTGTTGCACAAGGGGGGTGCCACCTCGCCGTGCCCATGCCGGCCGGCCGCCACCGCCGTGGCGTTCTCTCGCGTTCGGCTTTCGCGCGTCGTCAACCAACTCATCGCCATCGCGAAGCCACCATAAAAGAAATTAAAGATGAGTTTTTGGTGCAATCGCCGGGAGGGCGTATACGCACACGGGACATGGTATATCAGATTTCTATATCTCTTGGTGGGTATCTCTATCCCATAGATCTGATAGTACTGAAGGATTAGAACATAGACATGATCCTTGGGATGAATTGGTTACGTCATCACGGCGCTGTGATAGACGCGCCGAATAGAACCATTAAGTTAACCCTACCTGATAACCAGTCTCCACTTCTTATCCAATTCCCGACTCCCAAGAGAGCAGTTGAGACAGTTAATGCAACCTCAGTGCAAGAAATCAAGGATATACCTGTTGTCTGTGAATTTCCAGATGTATTCCCTGAGGATTTGCCTGGGTTACCACCAGAGCGAGATGTTGAATTTGTAATTGAGTTAAAGCCGGGTACTGCACTAGTATCCCGAAGAGCTTATCGGATGCCCCCAAAAGAGTTAGCAGAATTGAAAACTCAGCTAAAAGAATTGTTAGACAAGGGTTTTATCCGACCTAGTTTATCACCGTGGGGTTGTCCTGCTATCTTTGTGAAAAAGAAAGACCAAACTCTGAGAATGTGTATGGACTATCGTCCACTAAATGAGGTGACCATTAAAAATAAGTATCCTCTTCCTCGTATAGATCTTCTCTTTGACCAACTTGTGGGAGCCAAGGTGTTCTCCAAGATTGATCTTAGATCTGGTTACCACCAAATCCGAATCAGGCCCGAAGATATTCCTAAAACCGCCTTCACCACCAGATATAGCCTATATGAATATCTTGTTATGTCATTTGGGCTTACTAATGCTCCAGCCCATTTCATATATCTGATGAACTCGGTGTTTATGCCCGAGCATGACCGCTTTGTCGTGGTTTTCATAGATGACATCCTTATATACTCCAAAACCAAAGAAGAGCATGCTGAGCATCTCTGTACTGTTTTGACTCGTCTCCGAGAACACCAGCTTTATGCCAAATTTAGTAAGTGTGAGTTTTGGCTTAATGAAGTCAAATTCCTTGGTCATGTCCTATCTCGGCCGAGGGTGTTGCGATTGACCTCGGCAAAGTCCAAGATATCCTTAATGGAAGCCACCCACCAGTGTTCATCAAGTCTGTAGCTTTCTCGGAATGGCGGGATATTACCGTCGTTTCATTCTAGACTTCTCCAAAATAGCCAAGCCAATCACAGAACTTCTAAAGAACCAAACCAAATTCAAATGGTCATCTGAGTGTGAGCAAGCATTTCATAAATTGAAAGATCTTTTTTGACTACTTGCCCCATCCTAGCTCGGTAGGATATTGAAAAGCCATTTGATGTGTATTGTGATGCATCTGGTATCGGCATCGGATGTGTGTTGATGCAAGAAGGCAGAGTTATTGCTTATGCTTCAAGGCAGTTGAAGCGACATGAAGAGCATTACCCAACTCATGACCTTGAGTTAGCCGCAGTTGTGCATGCTCTGAAGATATGGAGGCATTATCTGCTGGGCAATACATGCCATATTTATAGTGATCATAAAAGTTTGAAATATATCTTTACACAGTCTAAGTTAAATATGAGGCAGAGAAGATGGCTTGAATTAATTAAAGACTATGATCTTGAAGTGCATTATCATCCTGGCAAAGCTAATGTAGTTGCTGATGCTCTTAGCCGAAAGAATCAGTGCAACTGTCTTGCTGTTACACCTGTGAATCTTAGTCTATGTCAAGAGTTAGAAAGATTGAATATTGACATGATTTCTCAGGGTAGTCTGAATGATATCACCGTACATTCTTCTATTCAAGAGCAGATTATTGCAGCCCAGCGAGAAAGCAAAGGTCTCAGGCATATTAGAGAGAAAGTCAGATCAGGGCAAGCATCTTGTTTCCGTCTTGATGATAATAATATCTTATGGTTCAAGAATTGTCTGGTCGTTCCGAAAGTTCCTGAGCTCTGACAGTTGATTCTTGATGAAGGTCACCTAACCAGATTCTCAATTCATCCAGTAGCAATAAGATGTATCATGACCTGAGGCAGAGATTTTGGTGGACCAAAATGAAAATCGAGATAGCTCGATATGTTGCAAAATGTGATACTTGTCAAAAAGTCAAAGCTATGCATTTAAAGACTGCCGGAATGTTGCAGCCTTTGCCAATTCTAGCTTGGAAGTGGGAAGATATAAGTATGGATTTTATTGTCGGTTTGCCCAGAACAGCCAGAGGCTATGATTCAATATGGGTTATTGTTGATCGTTTGATCAAGTCGGCCCATTTTATACTAGTGAAGAATGTTTACCGAGCACCTCAATATGCTCAGTTATACATAGACCGAATTATGTGCTTGCACGGGGTACCCAAGTCTATTGTTACAGATAGAGGTACACAGTTTATTGCTAAATTCTGGCAGAAATTCCATGAGACCCTGGGTACTAATTTATTATACAGTACTGCTTATCATCCGCAAACTGGAGGGCAGACTGAAAGGGTAAATCAAATTCTTGAAGATATGTTAAGGTCTTGTGTGCCAACTTATTCTTCAGCATGGGATGCATAGTTGCCATTAGTAGAGTTTGCTTACAATAATAGTTATCAAGAGAGTATCAAAATGGCGCCATTTGAAGCTTTATATGGCCACCGATGTCGTACTCCACTCAATTGGTCTGAACCAGGAGAAAGATGGTTATATGGAGTTGACTTAGTTAAAGAAATTGAAGATAAGATTAAATAAATTCAAGCAAATCTGAAAAGTGCTCAGTCTCGACAGAAAAGCTATGCGGACCGTCGTCGTCGGCCCTTAGCATTTATGGTCGGAGACTTTATGTACCTGAAAGTATCACCAATGAAGGGTGTGGATCGTTTTGGGGTCAAAGGGAAGTTGGCACCTCGATACATCAGTCCATTTCAAATCATTGAACAGTGTGGGAAGGTTGCATATCGATTGAATCTACCTGAACAGTTGTCTCTTGTGCACAATGTGTTCCACGTATCCCAACTGAAAAGTGTTTGCGAGTACCAGACAAGATCATTGACATTGAAGGTGTCAGACTTGAACCTGACCTGACATGTGCCGAATATCCATTCAAAATTCTTGATCGTAAGGATCAGGTTACACGTAGGCAAACAAGAAGATTTTATAAAGTCTAGTGGGATCAACACTCTGAAGAAGAAGCAACCTGGGAGTCCGAGGAATTCTTGAATGAGCACTTTCCGGAGTTTTTTCCTTCCTTCTCCTAAGTCACGGTTCGTTTCTAAGAATTGTGACTTTCCGAAAACATGAGACTTGTAATATGAACCCTTCTACCTCCCTTAAGAAACCATGTAAGATGTGTTTGCTTGACACATTTCCTTTTCCATTACTTAGTTTTAAGCTTTGAATCTCGGGACGAGATTCCTTTTAAGGGAATATAATGTAACACCTCTGGTGTTACGTTAACTTAAACCTGCCATGTCATCATCATCATTGCATAAGCATTCATAATTAGAGAACCCTAATGTGAACAATTAAAATGAGTTTATTAAATTTTAGGGTTGTTTGCGCTCTTTTATATCATATGTGTATGTGCATGCGATTCAAACTTCACTTACATGTTTAACCTTGTTTATAAAAGCAACCAACTAAAACCAATCTTGATGTTTGCAAGTGTTTGACTAACCTTGACTCACACCTCAAAACATGTTTTACAAGTCAATTATACAAAAGAAAGAACTCAAGTTGAATTTGAAATTCAAACTCCAACCCTAGCTAGAAATGGCTAAGTGTTGGAATTTTTATTTCACTTTTAATTTCTCGGGAGCTAGCCATAATTAATCTTCTAAATAAAAGTTGCTAACCATTGGCACTATTTCAAAGTATGAACTTTGTACTTTGAAAGTATGCCATTGTTTGGGTTTGAAAAGTACCACAACACCATTAATTAATTGCCCAAAAATCCAATTTGAAATTCCTTTTCAAAAGCTTGAAATTCAAAGTGAGGTTGCCCCCTTTTCAATTTCATCTCAAAATATTCAAAATCTAGGAAAACTTTAAAAATACAGATTATACATCTCTTTGAGCTCTACAAGTTTGGTATACAAAGTCTTTCAAGTTTTTGAATAAAATTTGAAGTAATTTCAAAAGTTCTTTAAATTGGGAATTATTCTCTTTTTTTTATTTTAAACTCAAATTCAAAAATTATTCAGTTTCATGAAAAACTTTTTAAATAAAAGTTATAGGTCTTGAAAAATGGAACAACTTTTTATTTTTGGAGATTTTCATCTTTTATTCAAAATTTGAAAGTAATTTGGAAATCCCAAAAGTTAGGGTTTTGCACTATTTTCAAATTTGAAATGTAATTTCAAAAATATTTGGAATCTGATAAAACTTCTTTAATGAAAGTTGTAGAGCCTGAAAAGTTGTACAATTTATATTTTTGGAGAATTTTGAGTGCAGTTCAATTTTTGGGAGTAATTTCAGAAAAGGAAAAGGAAAATATCTACGCTCTGATGTTGCACAAAGGGGGTGGCACCTCGCCGTGCCCATGCCGGCCCGGTCGCCCCCGCCGTGGCGTTCTTGCGCTCCCGGCTTTGTGGCGTCGTCAACCAACTCACCACCATCGCGAAGCCACCGACCCACTGTTCGTCACCTCCTTGCCCTATAAAAGGCCGTGGCCGCCGCCGTCGCCAAGCTTCTTTCTTCCATTGCCGCCGTCGACACACCTCGGTTGACCGGCAAAATTCGTCGTCGTTGAGTGATCACCATGCAATTGCTCCTGCTATCCACTCCGCAACTTCGTTGCGCATCCTCTGAACCAACCATTAGCACTTGGCATCGCCGGAGTCGTGCACGCGGGGTCGTCTTCCTCGCTGCCGATCACCCACCGCCGCCGTAGCCGCGGTCTTTGCCGTCGACCTTGCGCCACCCAAGTCCACGCCCGCAGCTGTCTTGTTTTGAAGTCACAGTAAGGTTCTAAAGCTTGTCAAGGAGTTGGTTGCGTCTAGCATGCCGTCGTCTAACCGGAACAGGAGCATGCCAGTGAGCACCGCCGCGCCGCTAGCGTTGCGCTCGCCGCCATGCACTCCCTGTCCTGCGCAGAGTCATTTTCGTGTCATGTCGTGCTCGCCTGGAGTCGCTGGTCACGTTGGTGTGCTTGGCGCCACCGGCGAGGTTCGGTGAGCCGGCCGCCGTGCGTTGCGCCGCCGCCGAGCCGCCATGGCCATCGGCCAGGCGCGGCTCGGTGGTCGAACGAGGTTGTATAGTAGCTTCTTTGGATGCGCCTCGGTGAGAGGGATCCATTGGTGCAACCAGTTTCGTCAGAGGGGCCGTTGGCGAGAGCTATCGCCGGCCACCGCCGCTTCTCTTGTTCGCGTCGGGAGAAGAAGGGGAAGAGGGGCCGACACCGGGCCCGGGCCGGGCTGAGAGGGAGAGAGAGAGGAGGCGGCGTGCCGCATGCATGAGCTAGGCCGAGTTGGGCCATTGGGCCATACAGTGAGCCTAGCAAAGGAGAGGAAATATTTTTCTTTTTCCAATTTAATTTCCTAAAGCTGATTTTCATAATTTTGTTATAATTTATTTTGGGCAGATAAAATTTTGAGAAAAATATATGTGTGATCCTTATGTAATGCTCTGTGTAGGAAAAATACTAACTTCAATTTTCCTGTAACTTTTATTTATAAATAAAATTGCTCTTTTAATTAATAAATGCAAGTTCCATGATTTTTAGTAATTAAAATATAAGTCCAAAAATTATGAAATTTGTTTTGTGTGCTAATTAGATGATGATGATCTTAATTATGAAGTTTGATCATGTTTTGACTAATTTTTGTATTATGCTTAATTAATACCTTAATTAATTAATGTTAATTAATTAATCCCCGATTAATTAGGGTTTGATTAATCTCCAATTAGCAAGTTAATTATTGGCTTTCAACAACTGTAAAAATGGTTAATAAATTAGTAATTAACATTAATCACTATTAGGGTTGCTTGATTTTGAGATTGAGTGATGACCCTAGGTCATTAACCCTAATGACCTTCGGCATTTTATGTTGATAGCAGATCGTTAGTCCGTCGTCGTCGACGCTAGTTATACTTCCGTAGTATAACCTTACCGTGAAGGAAAGTTGTACTCAAGATGGACTAGTTATCGTTGCATCATTATCGCATGCCTTTTATTACCGCATTGTAATCATGCATCTCAATCGTGTAGTTGTGCTGTCCGAGGAGGGAGTTGATCAACTCCTATCTCTGAAGAAGGTGTTCAGTGCGAGGAGGTTGGTCCTGATCTCGGCAGTGCCATCACTGAGCCTCACTTCGTCGAGCCCCAAGGCAAGCCCCAGATGCATTCAACCATCTCCTTGTATTTCGAAAAGTTTTTATATTGTATGTTGATGGTATGATGCATTATGTGTTAGGAGTTGTGTGATATCCTACTTTGATGCATTTACCGTACCTTGGTATATTACCCTAGATACCTGTTTTAATTTCAAAAATAATTAGTATATGCTTAGCCCTGCTGATAGCATAGGCCTTATAAAATGTTTTCCAAAAACGTGATAACAATACCCCTTTTGAGAAAGTGATGAAAACCTGATGTTACTTGTTGGTATCCCTCACTTTGATCGGGTCAAGGGTACGCAACAAGAACATGATGAGTAAATTGAGACCGGGTGGAGTGACTTGCACCAGAAAGGGCTAGTGCCCTGGTGTAGTGTCGTCCACTTGTGAGTCGGTTAAGCACCGTTCGTTGCCTTGGCCCTTTGATCATCAGGTTATTGGATAGTACTAGTCGCATGCTAATGGCGTAAGCTCACTTTTACTATCCATGATAAGAACGGATAACCGGGACGAGCGTAGGGTGTACCCATCCTACGGGGCCACTGTTGGTATAAATTAACTGCACTTCATTAAATAAGATTTAAGTAGGATTATCCGCAAGCGCACAGATATCATACCAGTGTCACATTTTACCCGGAGGTTTTAAATATCGTATCCACAGGGAACAGTTGTGATGATGACACAGTATATAGACTTAATCCTACAATTAGACTAGATAATATCAAAAAAAAGGAAATAGCTATTGAACTCTAGTTCTGACAACCGGTAAACTTTGTATAATACCGTTCTAACTGGGCAAGTAACCCGAATAGGAGAAGAAACAGAGTAATCTCCTACCAAGCACCTATAAGCCTATCAGTCCTATCAACGGAAAGTGGACTACAGAGGATTCAACGAAGCTATAAAGTCACCTTCGCGAGCTACCACTGTCCGGCTAATCAGGAGACATCCACAAGTAAACCTAGCCTAGGCACCACGCCTACACTATGAAATACTACTTCAATCAAGTAATGACCAAGATCAAAGCACTCAATATGAGCTGTGAACTTAAGAACAAATAAGAACAATTGCTTACTTGAATCGGAATGGCAAATACAAAAGTACCTCAGAACGCAGCTCCAGGCGAGGGAGCTGAATCCAGAAGAATACAGCCATGAAGAAGCACCGACAGGCCGAAACTCCTCCAGAATCTCTACTCCTCTACTCAATCTCTCTAATCTCTAAACAAGACTAGATCTAGAAGAACTAGTCTCTCCTAATTGCTACATCTAGATGAACTAGAACTAGATGAACTAGAACTAGATCAACTAGAGGGACCCTAACCCGAATTATGTAGAGAATATGAAGCACCGGGGTGTAGAATGCCTCTTGGAGGGGCCTTGGGGCGTCATTATATAGGCTGAGGTGGAGTAGGGGGCAAGGAACCGTCACGTCATCGATCCGCGTCTTTATCTTATGTGCACCGTCGGATCAAACCGACATTAGATCGACGTAGGAATGCTTTGATTGGGTTCCAAGGAAGCGTGGGAGGAAGACTCCAGAAGGCGGCGGCCAGATGTTGACCTAGGGCGCCGTCCGGCCGCAGGGTGGGGACGGCCGGCCCCACCTGGTGGCCTCTGTGGGTCCTGCTGCTTCGGGTGTCTTCTAGACCCTTCCTGATCCTTTTGGCGATATTTTCCATCGCGGTTAAGTTTTGTGATAATTATGCAATGTAATCCCTCTTTTAAGCTTTTCTGAAATAATCCCTAGAAAATATAGAATATGCAAAACTCGTGGAAATTGTCAGTTAAAACCCTAGACTAGTGTGTATTCATGTATCCTTTCATGTCTAAAGTTCTAATAAAAGTTGACGTTATCCACCGTCAACAACTCCCCCAAGCTTACCTTTTGCTAGTCCCTTGGCAAACAACCTAAGCCTAATTATTAAAATATTTGGATCAGGAGTTGCTGCAATACTTTTGTTTGTTTTAAGCACTTTTGCTTTTAAACATAAGTTTTTCTCTGATTTAGACAAAACTGCTCTAACTTTTAAACTTACTCATTTTACCTTTAACTATAGGGCTTTTCAGCTTTTCCATGAGTCTTGAGCAATCAAAAGATAGAACAATCAAGTCAAGCACTATGTCTCAAATTCTTCACAGTACCAATATTCCGGAGTTTTGTAAGTTTTCAAAATAAAACTCAGAGCATAATTGTATGATACCCTCAAATCTCTTATTATATATGGTATTTATGGATCCCACTTGAGGCATTAATGATGTCATGCCTTCCTACAACTAAGGATATATATAGTGGAGCTTATAGGAGTGGCAATAACAAGGATGAGCGTACTTGTAATTCATATATTGTAAAGTCAAACAATGGATCCACAGAGAATCAAGGCATACAATCAAATCAAGATGTGCATGTGTATGAAATATGGTGGATAGAAGTATATATGGTATTTAGTGGCTAATCCTAATTCTACTTTTGCTCTTTGAAGATAACTCCCTCTTTTAAGACTTAGAACTCTTCGCAGGAAAACATGGGCTATCTTTATTCTCTTTTCTCTTTTTTTTTAATCTGGGAGGCGGATATCTATGTACCCATTGTTTTAATTGTTGGGATACTTGTCCATATTTTGCTCCCCTTTTTCTTCTACTCTCTTTTTTTTTTTTTTTTTTTCAATACTTTTTGCATAGCCACATTCATCCTTTGAATATAAATAAATGGAGAGATAATGATAAGAACTTAAAGCAATTAAATGGAGGCTGGCCTATAGGGTATATTTTTGAGTGTTTTACTCCCAGTGTAGGAGAAAAACATTTTTAAGGTGGATCTGGATGAAAGTGGAAATGACTGCGCTTACATGCCAGAGTACGAGTAATGCATATGTGGGTGGAGTGTGTAAGTGATCTTGATTTTAAAAGCATGACAAGGCTCTCATAAGGTATACAATAAAGGTTGACTGAACTCAATGTAAAGCAAGCAGCATGAATGCGTAAATGTTTTTCTAACACTAAATGTATTATATGGCTTTGGTAGGAATTTAAACTTTATCATACAAGAGCTCATCATGTAAGATTTTAGGTTTTCAAAATAAATCTCTAGAACTTTGTAATGCTAAGAATAAGATAAATAGCAGTTTAAACCTTCATGTATCATATCAATCAATTACCTAGACTTAGCTCAAGCATATGCCTCCATAAGTTTTAGGTTCAGAGTAAATTCTTATATCAAAGCAGTCATGTCCAAAACTCGGGAGAATTCATGGTTGAAAACTAGGCACTTGAAAGAAATTATGGTAGAGCAACTATTCATCATCTTCAAGACAAAATTTTAATGTTCTCCAGTTTTTATTTGACTCTTACTAACTAGACACACTCTATGATCACACCTTAATACCTAGATAAGTATTTTGTTTTTGATTTTAATTTGTTATTCATCTTTTTTATTTCTATTGGACTCACAAGACTCTAAAGACATGGACCTTCATGTGCCCATATATTTTTGGTATTTTATGACTATATAAAACAGACTCGATAATCGCCTAGGTATAATTACCTGATAACTAGGGGATGCTCCTCCTCCAAGCTAGATATTTGCAACACTTGGTGTTGATGATCTTTAGAGTGAGCTAACCAGCAGTGTCCTGGTGGGTGCCACTAATAGACTCTCTCCTTGTCATAATGTTGTTCCTGTATAGTTATACTCCAACAAGAAAACCAAAACTTGAGGCTCGAATTTAATAAGAGGTTAGCGATCAGCCAATAAGTAATTGATTATTCTTATGAGTTGATTTTAAATTGACAAGTTCTAGCAGGATTCTCTTTTTTAGGATTTTTTTAGTTTAATTATGTAGAAATAAAATATGTGTGCATTATATATAGTTGTATTATTATGCCTCCACAGAGAATATTTATTCTTATGGGGCTTAGGTTTTTTCATAATGCAAGAAAATAAATATAGAAGCTATTATTATTTTTTTTCTTTATGCCACCGCAGTAAATAAATATTCCTACAGGGTTACCACAAGTTTATTTACGTGGGACTTTTAATATTTTATGATGCAAGTAAATGAAGCAATAAAGATTTTTATTTTATTTTATTTTCTTTTTAATATTTATGAAGATGAATATGTTAAGGTAAATTTATTAATGTAGACAAGAATACTAATTAATTAGATAACTACCATATTACCTTATGGCAAGGGTACGGAATTTTAAGTTTTCCGACGTAACTTCTTCTTCTACTCTTGTGTATCTTTCCATCTCGAGAGATGGAGGTCTTGATGGTTGCATACCTCTAGTGATGGTGATGTCACTTTTATTCTTTGGTTTGGCCTATAGGTTGAAGTAGAGCTTTAATAGTAGCTAGCAGCATCTTGCTCAATGTGCATGTTCATAGAACTTTCACTTGTAGAATTAATAAACTTTGCTCGATGCGTTGTCTTGTTTATAAAACCAAGGCAGAGATCAAGTGCATGGGCTCTGCTGGTGGAAAAACACCAACAGAACCAAATTTATCCTTTCTTTATTTTTTCTCTATCATTAGGCACTTTGAACAAGATAAAGTTGGTATTACATGATTTGTTTATTTATGACATGAGTGGTAAGATCAAAAGATTAAGCATTGAATGTTGCATTTAAGTTCACATGGCGTAAAAAGAATGAAAATGATTAACCAATGGAAGGATTGTCTATCTCTATATAAATTTTCATATAAGTATGACTATCATCTTCCCAAAATCGAATATAATATTTTAGCTTATTTGGTTAAGACTGAGATTAAGAGAACGGTACCATGAATAATTTTAAAGAACAAATCATGTTGAGTTAATTAGGTTAATCAATTTAAGTTATAACTCTAACATATTTGTGTATTTATGTGCACCAAGATCAAGAGAAGAGCAGTGACCACTTACCTTAGAATATTACCTTCATTATTAGAGCGTGACGGCACTAAGTGATGAAGGGTAAATGACTGGTGGTCCTTTCTCTTGCAACTTGAGTTGTTCATGGATGTCTTGTCTCCTCTGTTGCACTCATTCTTTTGCTATCTTTTGCTTCTTTGATCTTTTGACTCTTTTCACTCCGGTCATTATTATGCCGGCAACAGGTTAGTGGACAATACATACCCGAAGGAATATACAAATTTTAAATATAGGTTACTTATCCAATATTTTATTTTATTCTGTCTATGCTAATGAAAAGATAGTATTGATATTGTTTTAGCATAGATCATGTTTTATACAGACATGGCTTGAGGCAAAGTAACTTGCAGCAGAAGATAAAGTGAATCATTAATACTCGCAGTTCTTCCATCCATGATGAATGAGCTATGTCTTCTTCTATAAAATTATTGAAGTTCATGATGTGGTCTGTCTTATCTCTAATTCGAATTTCTCTCATGACTTACCCAAATTAATTTTAAAAATTTTCTGCAGAGGTTAGTCCATAAAATATCCAATGTCTACTACCGTATATTATCTGTTCAAAAATCAACCTAGACACCACATCTAATTTGATTTAGGAAGGCATTCTAACCTAGGCACCACGCTTAATTCAAAAAGCCTTTGAAAGTAAGATCAACACAATTTAAACTAGGCACCATGCCTAATTCAAAAGGTGTATGAAATTTCTCCAAACCTTAAGCATACTATAGCAAACAAAGGTAACATGAAAGTTTATAGAGTGTTATTCAAACAGAGATGAAAGTGCATGATTAACAATTTGAATAAAGGTAGAGACAACCAATATTAGCAACATAAGATTTTAAATAAGGTATTTCCCCAAGCTTAAATTTTGCAAGGCAGATTTAAGTTTGGATGGATTTGCATTATGATAGGTTAGTCATACTGGCGCTGCCATTATTCACTTTCTCACTTCAAACCTGAAATGGTTAGTGACAAAAATACCAAAGGAATATTTTAACAATTATATTTCTATGCTAAAGGTGCAAGCTCAATTTTTTTTTTTTAAGAGTGGTTATTTTTGCGACACAAAGTTGTTCTTGGAAAACCTTCTGATTATCCGTGATGGTGAAGGGGTTTCCTTTAGAACTTTAGCCTTTGTGCACCTATATTAAGATTACAACGAGATCTATAATGTTTATGATAAACATATGCAGATACAACCACGTTTTTAATAATTTTATGAACAGATAAAATAAGGAGGTTGAAGATCTCGTGTGTGATAATGTTATAGGGACTCATTGATCCAGGAGATTTCTTATATGAGCATGGATTTGATAAAGTATTAATAAGATAATTCCCATGCTCATCGATGTGATCTCCCATTTCAAACTCCAGGGGTGTCTCTTCTTGGTTGTCTATAGGCAACAAGTTTGTCTCTATTATTTCATGCCTATGATGTTTATTGGATGTTTTATTTTCTAGAATTTCCCATGAATTGATATCTCTAAGGTTGGTCTCTAAGGCTTTCGCTAAACTTGGGTGAGTTCTTTTTATTAAAGAAATTGATTTAAGCTCACCATTTGAATTTAAACCAAGTTTAGATGCTAGTGCTAAAGCTTCGTCCTCTTCCATCCATTCTTTTACAATAGCATATGTATTTCTAGTATGTTCTATGCATTCTTGCCATTGTCGTTGCTCTTGTTGGGTATTCCTATGACCTTTATTCTTGAGACGTTTTGATAGATTTCTAGGGTCATTATAAAGTTCAATAGAAAGAGCATAAAAAGATTCATTGGGGTCAAGGATAGGTTTAGAGATGGGTTCACAGATATTTACTGTGGGCATAGAAGGGGAGAAGATAGAATTTACTCCTAAGTGGCTTGGCTCTCCTTCTAGGGCATCACTCGACATGCCATCCTTGAACTCTCCCCAGTGCCTTTTCTGAGGGAAAGGAAGTTGACGATATTTTTTCCAAGATGCTCTTCTGAGAAGATCTGATGTGCATTGATTTACGAGCATCTTAGCTAATTGGAAGTCTAAATCATCAAAGTGGAATTTCAAAGGTTTAGGATTGATAGCTAAATCTTGGGAATGGGATGATTGTGTTTTAGCTACCAAGACTTCCATTTCTAGTTCGGGTGATAAGCCCTTCTCTTCATCAAGGACCTTAGAATCGTTACCTACTCCGAAAGGTGGTTTATCCCGAATCATATTAATTAAACATGGGCGCAAACTCATAGCCGTGTTATGATAGATTCATTAGATTTTAGTGGCCCAATGCTTTCGCGCATGCCGTAAAGACAGATGGAAATAGAATTAAAAGCATCCATAAGGATGAACACAAAAATAATAAAGAGAATGGGATAAAATAAAAAAAGATAAAAGTATAATACATGATTAAGCTAGACTAAGTCAAAATCAGCAAACCGTTCCCCGGTAACGGCACCAAAAATGCTTGTTGGTATAAATTAACTGCACTTCATTAAATAATATTTAAGTAAGATTATCCGCAAGCGCACAGATATCATTACCGACGTTACATTTTACCCGGAGGTTTTAAATATCGTATCCATAGGGGAACAGTTATGATGATGACACAATATATAGACTTAACCCTACAATTAGGCTAGATCATATCAAGAAAGAGGAAATAGCTATTGAACTCTATTTCTGAAAACCGGTAAGCTTTGTATAATACCGTTCTAACTGGGCAAGTAACCCGAATAGGAGAAGAAACAGAGTAATCTCCTACCAAGCACCTATAAGCCTATCAGTCCTATCAACGGAAAGTGGACTACAGAGTAATCAACGCAGCTATAAAGTCACCTACGTGAACTACTACTATTCGGCTAATCAGGGGACATCCATAAGTAAACCTAGCCTAGGCACCACGTCTAACTACGAAATACTACTTCAACCAAGTAATGACCAAGATCAAAGCACTCAATATGAGATGTGAACTTAAGAACAAATAAGAACAAGCGCTTACTTGAATCGGAATGGCGAATACAAAAGTACCTCGAACACGACTCAGGACGAGGGAACTGAATCCGTAAGAATACTGACCACGAAGAAGCACCGATAGGCCGGAACTCCTCCGAATCTCTACTCCTCTACTCAATCTCTCTAATCTCTAAACAAGACTAGATCTAGAAGAACTAGTCTCTCCTAATTGCTACATCTAGATAAACTAGAACTAGATGAACTAGAACTAGATCAACTAGAGGGACCCTAACCCTAATTATGTAGAGAATATGAAGCACCGGGGTGTAGAATGCCTCTTGGAAGGGCCTTGGGGCGTCATTATATAGGCGGAGGTGAAGTAGGGGGCAAGGAACCGCCACGTCATCGATCCGCGTCTTCATCTTATGTGCACCGTCCGATCAAACCCGACATTAGATCGGCGTAGGAATGCTTTGATTGGGTTCCAAGAGAAGCGTGGGAGGAAGACTCGTAAGGCGGCGGCCGATGTTGACCTAGGGCCGTCCCCCCCTGGGGGGGCCGGTCGGCCCCACACGGGTGGCCTCTGCGGGTCCCATTGCCCGGTGTCTTCTAGACCCTTCCCCGATCCTTTTGGCGATATTTTCTGTCGCGGTTAAGTTTTGTGATAATTATACAATGTAATCCCTCTGTTAAGCTTTTCTAGAATAATCCCTAGAAAATATAGAATATGCAAAACTCGTAGAAATTGTCAGTTAAAACCCTAGACTAGTGTGTATTCATGTATCCTTTCATGTCTAAAGTTCTAATAAAAGTTGACGTTATCCACCGTCAACAGCCACTGTGGAAGGGGACCGCGGCGTAGGGAGATGCTGTACTGTACCCTCGTGGCTAGAACCCGTTCTGTCCAGGAGAAATACAAGCGTTGAGTTGATGTATGTAAGATAGTTAGTCCTGCATACATCGTGTGGCTAGGAAGCCCCAGCTGGGTATATAAGCGATTCGAATCGTCGTTGCTCCACGATATGGGAGACTTGATCCTTGCACCAGCATCGTAGTAATAATGGAAGTTATTGAGATTGAAAAGTTTTAAAATGTTACATGATTGACAAGTGATTGTTATAGTAAAGTAAGGACTGGCTTAGTCTCTTTTTGAAAAGGTGTCATTTGATCTTACTAAAGCCTCACCTTGATTCCTATTAGCCAGCATTGCTAAGTCTTCTCCCTAATTTTTGGTCGGGTAAGTCTTGCGGAGTACTTTTTATACTCAGGGTTTGTTTAACCCTTGTTGCATGACGGTCGTTGATGAAGTGTCTGACAAGGAGTAGGTTGAGTGGCCCGTGGGCAGGGCACTTTCGTTGTGTGGATTGTAATAAAGTTAAGTAATGATACTTCTGCTATTTTGTAATAAGGATACACTGGTTTGTATAAGTTTATCAAATGGTTTGTAAATTAAGTTATTGTAAGTCTTCCGCTACTCTGGTATTTTTGTATAAAAACTGTTGTAATACTGTGATGTCTCTGTAAGTATCGATCCTAGAGGAATCGTGGTTTATCGGGGTTTCACCCGACGGAACATTCTAGGTTATATGGTGTACAAGCATAGCCGACAGAGGTCTTAGCGACAATGTCAGGTGCTTATGGGCCATGTAATTTAGAAGGTTCTGCCACACTTAGTATAGCTAGATTGACATTATACTTATTCATAGGTTCGTATAGCGCTCATCTAATTGATCGTTGGGTGAGTGGTAAATATTGTGTAAGCATGGTGCTTATACGTTGTTTATCTGCGAATGCACCCTATAGGCCGGGCTTGGTAGATCGCGGGTGTGACAATTATTGACGGTGGATAACGTCAACTTTTATTAGAACTTTAGACATGAAAAGGGTACATGAATACACACTAGTCTAGGATTTTAACTGACAATTTCCACGAGTTTTACATATTCTGTATTTTCCAGGGATTATTCCAAAAAAGCATAAAAGAGGGATTAGAGTGCATAATTATCACGAAACTTATCCGCATCGGCAAACATCGTCATCGGGCTCAGGAAACATCTAGAAGACACCCGAAGCAGCGGGACCCACAGGGGCCTCTAGGTGGGGCTGGCCGGCCCCACCCTGGTGCCGGTCGGCGCCCCCAAGTTAGGGTTTGGCGCCGTCTTCTGGAGTCTTTCTCCCGCGCTTCCTTGGCACCTAAGTAAAGCATCCCTACGTCGATCCAAGGTCGGTTTGATCTGACGGTGCACATAACATGAGACGCGGATTGATGACATGGCGGTTCCTTGCCCTCTAATCCACCTCGGCCTATATAATGACGCCCCAAGGCCCCTCCTGGAGGCATTCTACACCCCGATGCTTCATATTCTCTATATAAATTAGGGTTAGGGTCCCTCTAGTTGATCTAGTTCTAGTTCATCTAGTTGTAGTTCATCTAGATGTAGCGATTTGGAGAGACTAGTTCATCTAGATCTAGTCTTGTTTAGAGGGTGGAGAGATAGAGTAGAGGAGTAGAGATTCTGGAGGAGTTTCGGCCCCTGTCGGTGCTTCTTCGTGGGTTGTATTCTTACGGATTCACTCCCTCGCCTGAGGAGCTGCGTTCGAGGTACTTTTGTATTCAATATTCTGATTCAAGTAAGCAGTTGTTCTTATTTGTTCTTAAGTTTACAACTCATATTGAGTACTTTGATGTACAGGACCCTGTAGATTGAAGTCGTATTTTGTAGTGTAGGCATGGTGCCTAGGCTAGGTTTACTTGTGAATGTCCCCTGATTGGTTGGATAGTGGTAGCTCACGAAGGTGACTTTATAGCTTCGTTGAATCCTCTGTAGTCCACTTCCCGTTGATAGGGTCGATAGGCTCAAAGGTTCTTGATAGAAGAGAACTCTGATTTCTGCTCTTACTCAGGTTACTTGCCCAGTTAGAACGGTATTATTCAAAGCTTACCGGTTGTCGAAACTAGAAGTCATTAGCTATTTCCTCTTTCTTGATATTATCTAGCCTAATTGTTGGGTTAAGTTTATAGACTTTGTCATCATCACAACTGTTCCCTATGGATACGATATTTAAAACCTCCGGGTGAAATGTGACATCGGTATGATATCTATGCGCTTGTGGATAATCTTACTTAGATCTTATTTAGTGGAGTGCAGTTAATTTATACCAACAAGCATTTTTGGCGCCGTTGCCGGGGAACGGTTTGCTGATTTTGACTTAGTCTAGCTTAATCTTGTATTATACTTTTATCTTTTCTTATTTTATCCCATTATCTTTATTATTTTTGTGTTCATCCTTATGGATGCTTTTAATTCTATTCCTATTTATCTTTATGGCATGCGCAAAAGCTTTAGGCCACCAAAATCTATAGAACCTATCATAAAACCTGGCTATGAGCTGCGTCTATGTCTAATTAATATGATTCAGGATAAACCCTTCTTGGGAGAAGGTAACGAAAACCCATACTTATATTTACGAGAATTCGAGCAGACCTGTGTATGCTTACGCATTGCTAGCATGTCCGATAAGACTATTAGATGGAAGGTTTTTCCATTCTTCTTGGCTGGAAGAGCTAAACATTGGTATAATCGAGCCGTAGGGAGTATGCAAGGTGATTGGGAGATATTATGCTCTAAATTTTATTTATATTTCTTTCCCATCCATAGAGTAGTTAACCTTCAGAAAGAGGTTCTAACTTTTAGGCAACTAGAACAAGAATCTCTTGGTACATCATGGGATCGTTTTAATGAACTTGTTATATCTGGCCCTGACCTTGGTTTTCCAGACCCCGTGCTTATTCAATATTTTTAGTTGGGTCTTACCAAGAGTCATAGGGAATCCCTTGATTTATCCTCAAGAGGAGCCTTTCCTTATTTGCCCATAAGTGAAGCAAGAGCTATGCTCGAAAAGGTTGCTCTAGCTAATTCTGAGCTCCCCGAGGAAGAGAAGAACTTATCACCCGAACTAGACACGGAAGTCTTGGTAGCTAAAACACAATCATTCCATTCCCAAGATTTAGCTATCAATTCTAAACCTTTTAAATTTGATGATTTAGACTTCCAGTTAGCTAAGATGCTCGTAAATCAATGCACATTAGATCTTCTAAGAAGAGCATCTTGGAAAAAGTGTCATCAACTTTATTTCCCTCCTGAATGACACTGGGAAGAGTTTAAAGATGGCATGTCAAGTGATGCCATAGAAGGAGAGCCAAACCACTTAGGAATAAATTCTATCTTCTCCCCTTCTATGCTCACAGTAAATGTCTCTGAACCTGTCTCTAAACCCATCCTTGACCCCAATAAATCTTCTTATGTTCTTTCTACTAAACTTCATAATGACCCTAGAAATCCATTAAGACATCCCAAGAATAAGAGTCATGAAGATAATAGGAATAACCAAGAAGAGCAACGACAATGGCAGGAATGCATAGAACATACTAGAAATACATATGCTATTGTAAAAGAATAGATGGAAGAGGATGAAGCTTTAGCACTAGCATCTAAACTTGGTTTAAATTCGAATGGTGAGCTTAAATCAATTTCTTTAATAAAACAGAACTCACTCAAGTTTAGATAAAGCTTTAGACGAGACCAACTTTAGAGACATCAATTCATAGGAAATCCTAGAAAATAAAACATCTAATAAATATCATAGGCATAAAATAATAGATACAAACTTGTTGTCTATAGACATCTATACAAAAACACCCATGGTTTTTGAAAAGGGAGATCATATTGACGAGCATGGCAGTTATTTCATTGACACCCTATCAGATCTATGGTCATATAAGAAATCTCCTGAATCTTTTGGTCTCTCTAATATTACCACACATGAGATCTTCAACCCCCTCTTTAGACCTGTTCATAAAATCTTTGAAAGAGTGGTTGTAGACGTATAGGTTTATCATAAATATTGTAGATCTCGTTGTAATCTTGATATAGGTGCACAAAGGCTAATGTTCTAAAGGAAACCCCTTCACCAACTCGATAATCAGAAGGTTTCCCAAGAACAACTTTGTGTCCCAAAATAACCACTCTTAAAAATAAATAAATGAATTGAGCTTGCACTTTTAACATAGACATATAATTGTCAAAATATTCTTTTAGTATTTTTTATCACTAACCATTTCAGGCTTGAAGTAAAAGAATGAAGGGTAACAACACCAGGTATGTCCCACCAATCATTATGTAACATTATATTCATCCGAACTTAACTCTGCTTTGCAAAGTTCAAGCTTGGGGGAATGGTCTTATTTAGAAATCCTATGTTGCTAATATTGGTTGTCTCTACCTTTATTCAATTTGTTAACCATGCTCTTTCATCTCCGTTTTGAATAAACACTCTATAAACTTTCATGTTACCTTTGTTGCTATAGTATGCTTAAGGTTTAGAGAAATTTTATACACCTTTTAAATTAGGCATGGTGCTTAGTTTAAACTGTTTTCTTGAGTCATAATTAGACAAGGTGTTTAGTTTGATTTTTTAAACCAAAAGGTGTGTTAATTTTACTTTCAAAGGCTTTTTGAATTAAGCGTGGTGCTTAGGTTAAAATGCCTTCCTAAGTTAAATTAGACGTGGTGTCTAGGTTGATTTTTAAACTAATAATATACTGTAGTAGACATTGAATATTCTGTGGACTAACCCCTGCAGAAAATTTTAAAATTAATTTGGGTAAGTCATGAGATGAATTCAAATCAGAGACGAAGTAGAATACATCATGAACCTCAATAACTTTGTAGAAGAAGACACAGCTCATTCATCATGGATGGAAGAACTGCATAATAATGACTGGAGAGAAAAGAGTCAAAAGATCAAAGAAGCAAAATATGCCAAAAGAATGAGTGCAACAGAAGAGACAAGATGTTCATGAACAACTTAAGATGCAAGAGAAGGAAAGGACCACCAGTTATTTATCCTTCATCACTTAGTGCTAGCACGCTCTAATAATGATGGACAATACGTCAAGCAAAGTTTATTAATTCTACAAGTGAAAGTTGTGTGAACATGCACACTGAGCAAGATGCTGCCTGCTACTATTAAAGCTCTACTTCAACCTGCTGGCTAAACCAAAGAACAAAAGTGACATCACCATCACTAGTAGTATGCAACCATCACGACCTCTATCTCTAAAGATGGAGAGATACACAAGAGTGGAAAGAAGAAGTTCTGTCGGTAAACTTTAAATTTTGTACCCTTGCCATAAGGTAATATGGTAGTTATCTAATTAATTAGTTTTCCTATCTACATTAATAATTTTACCTTAACATATCCATCTTTATGCATATTAAATAATAATAATAATAAATAAATAAATAATAATATTTCTTGCTTCATTTCTTGCATCATAAAATATTAAAGCCCACGTGAATAAACTTATGACCACGTAGAAATATTTCTTGTGGTGGCATAAAAAAATAATAATAGCATTTGTATTCACTTTCTTGCATTATAAAATCCTAAGCCCATGAGAATAAATATTCTCAATGGTGGCATAAAAAATATATATACCATACATATTTTATTTTGCATAAGAAAGTTAGAAAATCTTAAAAAAGAGAATCCTGCTAGAACTTCTCAATTTGAAATCAACTCATAAGAATAATCAATTACTTATTGGCTGATCGCTAACCTCTTATTAAATTCGAGCCTCGAGTTTTGGTTTTCTTGTTGGAGTATAATTATGCAGAAACAACATTATGACAAGGAGAGAGTTTATTAGTGACACCCACCAGGACCGCTGCTGATTAACCTGCTCTAAAGATCATCAACACCAAGTATTACAAACATCTAGCTTGGGGGAGGAGCATCCCCTAGTTATCAGGTAACTATACCTAGGCGATTATCGAGTCTATTTTATATATGTCATAAAATACCAAAAATGTGTGAGCACATGAAGGTTCACATTAGTATAGAAAAATATAAAAATACCAAAAAATATATGGGCACATGAAGGTCCATGTCTTTAGAGTCTTATGAGTCCAATAGAAATAAAAAGATGAATAACAAATTAAAATCAAAAATAAAATACTTATCTATATATTAAGGTGTGATCATAGAGTGTGTCTAGTTAGTAAGAGTCAAATATAAACTAGAGAACATTAAAATTTTATCTTGGAGATGATGAATAGTTGCTCTACCATAATTCCTTTCAAGTGCCTAGTTTTCAACTATGAATTCTCTTGAGGTTTGGACATGACTACTTTGATATAAGAATTTACTCTGAACCTAAAACTTGTGGAGGCATATGCTTGAGCTAACTCTAGGTAATTGATTGATATGATACATGAAGGTCTAAGCTGCTATTTATCTTATTCCTAGCATTACTAAGTTCTGGAGATTTATTTTAAAAACCTAAAATCTTACGTGATGAGCTCTTGTATGACAAAGTTTAAATTCCTACCAAAGCCATATATGATACATTTAGAGTTAGGAAAACCTTTGCGTATTCATACTGCTTGCTTTGCATTGAGTTTAATCAACCTTTGTTGTATACCTTATGAGAGCCTTGTCATGCTTTTCAAATCAAGATCACTTACGCACTCCACCCACATATGCATTACTCCTATTCTTGAATGTAAGCGCAATCATTTCCACTTTCATCTAGATCCACCTTAAAAATATTTTTCTCCTACACTAGGAGTGAACACCCAAAAATATGCCTTATAGGACAGCCTCCATTTAATTGCTCTAAGTTCCTATCATTATCTCTCCAATTATTTATATTCAAAGGATACATGTGGCAATGCAAAAGTAAAAAAAGAAGAGAAAGAAAAAGGGGAGTAAAAGATGGACAAGTGTCCCAGCAATTAAAACAATGGGTGTATAGATGACCGCCTCCTAGATTAAAAAAAAAAAAGGGAATAAAGATAGCCTATGTTTTTTCTCGTGAAAAGTTCTAAGTTTTAAAGGAGAGAGTTATTTTCAAAGAGCAAAAGTAGAATTAGGATTAGCCACCATATATACACCTATCCACCATATTCCATACACATGCACATCTTTATTTGATTGTATGCCTTGATTCTCTGTGGATCCATTGTTTAACTTTACAACATATGAATTGCAAGTATGTTCATCCTTGTTATTGCCACTCCTATAAGCTTCACTATGATCCTTAGTTGTAGGAAGGCATGACATCATTAATGCCTCGGTGAGATCCATAAATACTACATATATTAAGAGACTTGAGGGTGTCATACAATTAAGTTCTGAGTTTTATTTCGAAAACTTACAAAACTCCAGAAAATTGGTACTGTGAAGAATTTGAGACATAGTACTTGACTTGATTGTTCTGTCTTTCAATTACTCAAGACTTATGCAAGAGTTGTAAAGCCCTATAGTAAAGGTAAAATGGGTAAGTTTGAAGGTTAGAGCAGTTGTTGTCTAAATCGGAGGAAAATTTCGTTTGAAAGCAAATATACTTAAAAGGAATAAAAGCATTGCAGCAACTCGATCCGAATATATTAATAATTAGGCTTAGGTTTTTTGCCAAGGGACTGGCAAAAGATAAGCTTGGGGGAGTTGTTGACGGTGGATAACGTCAACTTTTATTAGAACTTTAGACATGAAAAGGGTATATGAATACACACTAGTCTAGGGTTTTAACTGACAATTTCCATGAGTTTTGCATATTCTGTATTTTCCAGGGATTATTCCGGAAAAGCATAAAAAGAGGGATTAGAGTGCATAATTATCACGAAACTTATCCGCGTCGGCAAACATCGTCATCAGGCTCGGGGAAACATCTAGAAGACACCGAAGCGGCGGGACCCAAGAGGGGGCCTCTAGGTGGGGCCGGCCGGCCCCCACCCCGCAGCGCCGTCGGTGCCCCCCAAGTTAGGGTTTGGCGCCGTCTTGGAGTCTTCCTCCCGCGCTTCCTTGGCACCTAAGTAAAGCATCCCTACGTCGATCCAAGGTCGGTTTGATCTGACGGTGCACATAACATGAGACGCGGATCGATAACATGGCGATTCCTTGCCCTCTACTCCACCTCGACCTATATAATGACACCCCAAAGCCCCTCCTGGAGGCATTCTACAACTCGATGTTTCATATTCTCTATATAAATTAGGGTTAGGGTCCCTCTAGTTGATCTAGTTCTAGTTTATCTAGTTCTAGTTCATCTAGATGTAGCGATTAGGAGAGACTAGTTCTTCTAGATCTAGTCTTTTTTAGAGGGTAGAGAGATAGAGTAGAGGAGTAGAGATTCTGGAGGAGTTCCAGCCTGTCGGTGATTCTTCGTGGCTGCATTCTTCTGGATTCCGCTCCCTCGCCCGGAGCTGTGTTCTGAGGTACTTTTGTATTCAACATTCTGATTCAAGTAAGTAGTTATTCTTATTTGTTCTTAAGTTTGTAACTCATATTGAGTACTTTGATCTATAGGACCCTGTAGATTGAAGTTGTATTTCATAGTGTAGGCATGGCGCCTAGGCTAGGTTTACTTGTGAATGTCCCCTGATTGGCCGGATAGTGGTAGCTCGCGAAGGTGACTTTATAGCTTCGTTGAATCCTCTGTAGTCCACTTCCTGTTGATAGGATCGATAGGCAATGGTTCTTGGTAGGAGAGAACTCTGATTTCTGCTCTTATTCAGGTTACTTGCCTAGTTAGAACGGTATGATTCAAAGCTTACGGGTTGTCGGAATTAGAAGTCATTAGCTATTTCCTCTTTCTTGATATTATCTAGCCTAATTGTTGGGTTAAGTTTATAGACCTTGTCATCATCACAACTGTTCCATGTGGATACGATATTTAAAACCTCCGGATGAAATGTGACATCGGTATGATATCTGTGCGCTTGCGGATAATCTTACTTAGATCTTATTTAATGGAGTGCAGTTAATTTATACCAACAACAATCCTGTTGAGTCCTATATAGTCCAAACTCCGTTTATAGGCACAGTAGGGCTTTTGTACAAAGGAAGGGCGTGCTATGTTATCAAACTTCCCTAGTATGTCCACTATGAATAGTTGTAATGCTAACCTTAGCTATGACTACTAAGTGTACTGCACTAACCATAATATGCATTGACATGTAGCTAGGAATAACACAGAAATATCTCTTGATGTTCTTCTAGTAACCCTAATGATATAGCTAGGAGTCTCTATCTGTTTATGCTGATGATTATAAATTTATCTTATTATTTATCTTGTGACTTACCCCTGGATTGAGTAGTGAGGACATGGTTATGCCTATCTATTACACTTTAGGTTATCACGATACCTTTACACAAGAGCCATGTAGACCTTCCTTTGGAAAAATATAAATGACAACCTGGTAATACTTCGGATAAAATGCTACAATGGTATTTGATGCGGCGCTTTGCGGATACTATTTTTATATTCTAAATGGTGGTATAATTTAATACCACATCTCTTGGTGTTATCTTTGGGGATGACAACTTGGCATTTTAGTAGCGATGCTCTGCTCAAGCATTTTTTTTAGCGTCGTTGCTAGAGTAACGTTAAGAGGTGTCAACATCGGCCCACGGCCCGCTCCAGCGCACCCGCCTGCCGCTCCCGCCGCCAGCGCTTGAACGCGCCCGCGCCGGACACGCCGCGCTGCCTGCCACGCCACGCCACGTGGCGCCCGCTCCGGCGACGGTGGTGGTGGCGCATCGATCGGAATGACTGGGGCTGGGACGCCTGCCTCTCCCTCGCCCTCGCTCGCTCCCATCCCTCTCTCCTCCCCCTCACGCCCGGCAACAGCAGTAAATAGCGGCAGTTTCGCAGCGCCATCGCGGACTAGCCGCCGTTCCGCCGTCGTCGAGAGCGCACACCACACGGCTCTCCAACACACGCACGGGCCTCACCACTTCCTGCGTCACCTCACTGCACCGATTGGCACCGCCGTCGACCGCTGGTAAGGGCCGAACGGCCATCGCCACTGCCGCGCCATGGTCGGAGCTCGTGGTCCACCACCATTCCCACTCTCCCTCTTGCGCGCTCGGATTTCCGCGCGCACCGTAGCCGCTTAGCTTCAAATCGACCGCCGGTGAACTCAATTGAGCCGGTTGGGGCCTCACCGGGGCTCGCCGTCGCCACACCGTCGTTGGCAGTGCCGCCGCATCGCCATGCATGCCTAACGGGGCTGCGGGCAATCGGGCCACCCAACCCCTTAGCTGGGTTCGCCTCGAGCCCCCAGGGCTAGGGCTCTTCGGTTAGCCTCGCCATCGCCGTAAACGGCCCGGCCGGCTGCCGCGCGATCACGCCGTCGCCACTTCACCGCGCCGCCGTCGTTGTAGCTCACCGCCCGGCGCAACCAAGCACACCAACGAGTGCGCCGTGCCATGGGGACCACGCAGCGCCACCCACCCGGTTGGCCGGAGACCTCCGCCGTCGGCGAGCTCACCGCCGCCGGTGCACGCCCCTGCTCAGCTCACCGGCAGGTGGGGCCATGGACCCGCAGGGGCCCCGTGGCCGATGACCTTGGTCCACTGACCAGGTCCATGGACCGACTAGGGTTTCAATTTTTTTGTTTTATTCTTTTTTCGAAATGCTTTTAAATGCTTTTAAATTTATATCGATGAAATACTTGTCCAAATTGAGTGAGTCTTGTTTTGCTAGGTTGCTTGTGAGTAGATCTATCATGGAAAAATATGAAATGCATTTTTGGTGATATTTTTGTATAGATTTATTTAATTGTTATAAATCTTTTGAAATCTATGTAAATGCATAGTCAATTGAATATTTCTCTGAAAAATATGATTCTTGTTTTGTTAGCTTTTTTTCTTGTGATGTAGTTTCTGGGAAAAATATATGCCATGCAGTTCCTATGTAAAAATATTGAGATATGATTTAAATGCATTTTAGTTTTTTTTTTTGTAATGATTTTTAGTAAATAAATTATGAGGAATTATGACCTGGTAATTTTTAATGACTGCTCTTGTGCTAAGAAGTTCTTAAAAAATATGAAATCTGTTGTTTAACACTTTTCACTGTACAAAGTATTTAAATGTGCATTTACGTCTGTTGCTTCGCTTTTTTGTGTAAATTGTTTTATTTATTGGTGAAATGTGATGTGTGATTTATGAGGAGTGCTACTTCTCTTTATGCATGTGTTTTCCTTATGCTCTTCTTAAAATGGTTAGAGAAGAGATATGCACATACTCAGTAAAATGAAATAGATTGTTAGTAGAGAGGAGATATGCACCTACTCTATCAAATAAAATGTTAATCATCTTCATCCATGAGCATCATGCATGTGTGCATTCGCTATACTTATGCATGTGCATCGCATCATATAGGTTCGCAGGAGGAGCTCCAGAGTTTAGAATTCGAGGAGAATCCCCGGTGGAGCAGCAGTAGAGAGCTCCCGAGGAAGGGGAAGAGGCCGGTGAGGGAGACCTGCCAGAGCACTCGGACCACCGCGTGAGCGACTTTGAGCAAGGCAAGCCCCGAGCATTTCTTTCCTATGCTTTCTAACAGTCTAATTATGTTTTATATTTGATGCATTAAGTTTAGGAGTTGTGTACAACCGTTGATGCATTATATCTTTGTCTATCCTTGATTATCCTGCGTTGATTACCCTGCTAGTCTAGGACGAGTTATATTGTTTAGGCTATCCGCATTCGTCATCCTTTATATTCGTCCTCTAAAAGGAATATTCTAGCCTGGTCATCAAGATTCTCTCCTCTATACATCTTTCTCCCGCATCCATTCATACTCTATAGCATACTCTATTCATCACAGGACCCACATGTCAGCTTATTTTATGAAATAAAAACTCATCCCACCGCTTTCCCCTCCCTCCCATTCTCTCTCTCTCCCACCGTCTCCTCCCTCCCGTTCTCTCTCCCTCGGCGCACACGGCGGCCTCGGCCGGCGGCAGCCGCCTCCGGCGGCGTGCGGCCGCCTCTCAAGGCGCTCCGGCCAGGGCGGCGGGCCCCCCCGGCCTTGGCGCACCACACGGGCCCGCCCTCCCCCCGGCCTTGGGCCGGCCGAGCCTTGGGGGCGCGCCGGCCGGCCAGCGGCGGCCCCCCCTCCCGGCGGCGTTTTTTTTTTTTTTTTTTTTTTTTTTTTTACGTGCAAGGTCGGCAGGGTTGGGGCGCGGCGGCAAGGCGCGAGGAGGAGCTCCCCGCGCGCCCCGCCCGGCAGCCCGGCGGTGGAGCCTCTCGACGCGGCCGGGGCGGAGCTCCAGCCCGGCGGCCAGCGGCGGAGCTTCCGCACGCGCCCCGCTTTCGGAGCCCCGCGCGGTGGCCCGGCGTGCCTCCCCCCCCCCTCCCTCTCCTCCTCCCCCCAACCGGCGTGCTTCCTCCCTCCCCGCCGACGCGCACTCCTCTCTCCTCTCTCTCGTGGGTTGGTGGGTGGCGGGCCCCACGGGCCACGTCCGCGCTTCCCGACGCATCCGAAGACGCTGAAGCCGCGGTGGTCCCGCCTCCCGGACGGCTTCGACGCCGTCGCAGGCATTGCGTCGATCGCAAGGTCCGAAAGCGGCCCCGATCGCCTCTCCCTGACCCGCCTGCGCATAGCCTTAGCTTGCTTAGACGGTAGCATTCAGGTGATTTCCTGTCACCTGTAGGATTGAAGGGTTACCTATGTTAGTTAAAGCTTTATATTTTTATCATCATGAATTCTGGAAAGGTTGTGATAATTGGAGACCGGGCGGAGTCTTATGGGGTTTTGGACCATAGTGATTTCGATGCAGTGTCGATTAAGGACCGTGCCGTTGCGCGTCCCTCGAGTCATATTGAACGCATGCCTCACACTTAGCTGGCCGGATAAGTCCTTCCGACCGTGAAGCCTAACACTATCCAGGCCGGAATCGATCCTTTCGCACCGTATCGGAGATAGATGGGGGACCACGGGTGCGCGAAGAGTAAGTCCAAGGTCCAGCAATGCTGGCTAAGGCAGTCGGGCGGCCCCGGACACAGTGGATCCAGTCGAACTGCAATTTCCGGATACGTGCCACAGTGACCTGTAGCTCACTTTAGCGGGTGAGTGTGGTTTGTGTGAGGAATACCCCTTGAGCTCAGTAGTAATTGATTCGAATCGCCATCGTTCCTAGACAGTGAACACTTGACTTGAGTTATGCCATCGTAGTAATGATTATGGAAATGATGATGATGAGTTAAGCTATAATGATTATAGTTACTAATTGATTGCTTAATCATGATTAATAAACTATAATGATGCATAGTATAGGTTCTCACCTAGCATAAATAGGAATGATTAAGCTGAGCTGTCACTGTAAAATGGTTACACTTGCTTTTCCATAAAATGAGTCGAGCTATCCCCTGATAAAGCATGTCATACTTCTTGGAGTCTTTTATTTGAGTCAGACGGGTAAGTCTAGCTGGGTATCTTCTTGTACTTAGGGTTTTTCCCGCTTGTTGTTTGTGTAGATGGCCATATCTTCCACGGGTATTGTGAGACCTGCTATTATCCAGTGGATTAAAGGACCAGAGGGCATGGTCATTTTTATTATCCTCCCCACTTGCTTTTGTGGATTGATCATCAGGCTAGCACTGTATTAAAACTTTATGTGTGTGTGGGTTGAGCTTTTAAAACTACTTTGCTTTCCGCTACTTATTTGAGAACTCGGTTTGTAATAACTTTTATTTCGTACTCTGATATTATCAAACTATTTGTGAACTGTTGTAACGTGTGGATGGTGACGCTAAACTCTGTATGATCTTGGTTGATGATGTTTGGTTCGAAATCCTTCAAGATTTCTGGACTACCGGGTTTATAAGGGCTTAAGTGTGCTAATTACTTGTTTAGCGAGTAGTTTTTGTACTTATGCTTTTATAAATTGGGCGGTTCTGTTACAGTTCATTTCTGCGGCGACAAAGTATCGTCTGAGCGTGGGTCAGGATCTCATAATTTGTCCGTGCAATAGCTGTAAGAATTTGCTGGCACATGGCGAGAGCGTGGTGCAACCGCCTCGGTTAACATGTATTAACCGAGGTGGTTTTTATAATTTGACCACCTCGGTTAATAGGTTAACCGAGGCGGTTGGGCAACCGCCTCGGTTAAGGCCACGATTAACCGTGACCTTATGTTCGAGGCGGCTAGAAAAACCATCTCGGTTAACCTAAAAAACTGCCTCGGTTAAGTTTTTTACGTAGTAGTGTATATTGAGAATTTCGGGGAACGAACTAATTCAAGTAAAATTATGTCGAACATGGTAACGTGCACACGCCTATGGATTACGTGTGAGAGTTGTGGCTCGATCTTCTTGAAGGAGCGCATGGCTGGTGTGGATCTGTCGTGGTCACACGGCATAGCATATGTGCTGGCATTGGACACACGGACGTGCCCAAGAAAGGAGGTTCCGATCCTGGGGTTGATCGACGAGGATGTTGATCTCTTAAGGGGGTAAGAATATAACACTGTCGAGGATCAAAACCACGGTCCCCTAAAGGCCCGGTTAAAGCGGTTCTTAAAAACAAAATTACTAAGCCAGGATCAGCATACCTGCGGCCCGGCCCACGAGGACCAGAGATGCAGCAGCACTCCTGGCCCAGCAACGACTGACTAGCAACACAACCAAGGCCCCCTAGGGCCCGCGGGATGAGGTCGCCACGCGGAGCTCTTGACCCTCCGGGGAATCTCCGATTCGCCCGACCCCCGCCCGCCGGAAAGGGTCCGAGGTCGACCCCGTCCTGTGAACAAAGGTCAGGGCGCACCGTGCAGAGCCATCGTACGTACGAAGCATACGATGGAATCTGTACGATTCCGTAGCTGGCGTGGAGATGCACCGTCACCCCCGCACCTGAACAGTGGGAAACAGGACCCTAAGTAACCTATGGGTCTTGCGTTGCCCCCATGCTTCTACCCTGGTATATGCGGCGCTAGTTTTCCTGTACCATGCCGGTACAGGTGACATCCCCGTGTACACATCTCCGCCAGGGACGCCGAGCTTCGTACCTCCTTGCAAGCGGCCGCCTTGATGGAACGGGGGAGCACGGGGAAGGAAACGCCGCCGATCGACACCGTGGCCGACGTACCCAAGGGCGGCCGTGCCGCCCACTTTTGCATGAGGGACCGGGCGTATCAGGAATCAACTCTGCCCACTTGGCGTCACCGCAGCCTATGTTCCTACAACTTAGGCTTTGACCCATGGCGTCCGTCATCAAAAGCGCTATCCCGGCATCTTTAGGTATAGCCCTGTATACCTGAAGGACTGTGATGCCAAAAAGAGGATCCACGGAGGAAACAGATGACGTCGACTACAGTGCCCATGACACTTGTTCGAATTATCCAATTCTTACTCTTCAAGCTTCCTCGATCTCCGCACGAGCTTGCCCTCCCTTGTGAGCCTCCCTTCGGACTATAAAAGAGAGGACCCGGGCAACTGAGCACGTGTGCGACTATCGCCCCATTCTCACTCCACATACGAAGCAAACTCACCTCGAACCAAGATTCACATAGAGACTTGGGACCCTCCCTCTCTCGACCCCTCTTGTACTACCCCATACAAGTTCCTGAGTAACACGACTCCGCTCACACTGGACGTAGGGCGATTTGCCCAAACCAGTATACATCGTTGTGTCTACTTGGGAAACCATCCAGACTATAAGTGCGCTCTCTTTTCAATTACTCGTTGGTGTTCATTCTTGACACCGATAGTTGGTGCGTCAGGTAGGGGGCAAGTGCACTTTTACGACTCCAACAAACATCTAGATGGCCATGCTTCGCTTCAACCTCACTCTGGGCACCCAAATCCTCTTTGGGGACCTGGACTTCATCCTTAGGGAGGACGGCGTGAACTGGCTCGCTCCTGAGCCGCCGGTTAACCTCCCTGACCCCGACGACGTTGCCCCTGCTCCCACGGAGGAGCCGCAGGCGAACGGCACGAGCCGTGGTCTCACCCACGGTTCTATTGACAACCTTGTCGCGGCCATGGATGACGTGAGCCTTCGGTCTCCTGCATTTCCACACGACGCGAGGCCCGTCCGACCGCGGGCACCGACTCCCGCGTCGCCACGGATCGCTGGCCGTGTGTCGTTAGCGTTGGAGTGGGGCCATCAAACCCCGGACGTACGTGAGCTGACGGAACTAGATCGATGGCTCTTACCTTACCTGGGGCCATACCCCTCCACTGACAAGATCTTCGTGCTCTCGTATTGGTACGAGACCATCATGGTAAGCCTCGCTGGAGGCGGTCCTATTCCCCGGACAATCCTCATACATGAGGCATCTAAGTCAGCCCCGTTTGGGTACCACAACACCGTGGCGACCATGGCGCACCTCATCATGAGGGGAATCACGCCCACCCCCGAGGACATCGAGCTCGTGGCTGCGGTGGGACTCTCGTTGAGCCCATCTTCATGCCGGACTCCGACGGCTACACCGGCACCGACGACGACGACGGCGGCGACTTCGACCCATTTTGGGAATGTTTTATGGCGGAAACTCCTGAGGGTCGGGTTGACGACGTCGCGCCGGATGACGAGGGCATGCTCAACCCCGCACTCGAGCGAACACCTTCACCGCGGCGATCGCTGACTCCTCCGACCTCGCGCTCCGACAGCTCAGAGAAACAGCGGGAGCGGGCTCGCCGTGCCGAGCTCGACGACGAGCGACACAAGGCCGAGTGGGATCGAGAACACCTTAGAAGGGAAGACCCCTCACCTTACCACAGCGCTGGGCGAGCACGCGGCATGGTTCGCGACGTTCATCGGTGGATCCTGGAGGGCGACGACGGCCCCCCACTCTTTGCGCGTGAGCCAGAACGTCGCGGCTGCGGCGGCTCTGCTTCAGCAGCTTCCTCCACCAACGACCCCTGCTGAATGGCAGACTCAACGAGAGATACGACAGCTGTTGGATCGAGCGGCCACCCTAAAGGCCGAAAGCTCATGGTCGCGACGCCGCGGTGCGTCTCTGAGCCGCCGCACGATCGACGGCCGCAGAGACCGGGAGCCGTCGGTGCACCAACCCGTCCATGCGCCCGCTGAGAGCCTGCCACCCATGCAGGAACATGTCGGGCCCATTCGGGACGCCTGCGTTATCCTCAATGCCCGGACTAGGGAGTACAGCCCCTGTCGCGGAGGACGCTTCGACCCGGAGGAAGATAGAGGGCGAAGCCCTCCTTCTCCGGGCCCACCGGCGTTCGGACGACATATTCTCCGCCTGCCCTTCCCACGGCGTTTCCGTGCGCCGACCACCATCGCCAAGTACTCCGAGGAGATGAACCCCGGCACCTGGTTAGAGGACTACCACCTCGCATGCGAGGCGGGAGGGGCCGACCACGAGTATTTCATCATCCGCAACCTCCCTCTATACCTAACTGACTCCACGCGGACCTGGTTGGAGCACCTCCCCGAGGGGTGTATTAACAGCTGGGTGTTGACACCTCTTAATGTTATTTCTAGCAATGGCGCTAAACATGCTTGTAAGCAGAGCATCGCTACTAGAGTGCCAAGTTGTCATCCCCAGTATAACACCAAGGGGTGCGGTATTAAATCATGCCACCATTTAGAATATAGAAATAGTATCCGCAAGCTCACAGATCAAATACCATTGTAGCATTTTACCCGAAGTATTGCGGGTTGTCATTTATATTTTCCCAAAGGAAGGTCTACATGGCTCTCGTGTAAAGGTAGCGTGTTAACCTAAGTGTAATAGATAGGCATAACCATGTCCTCACTACTCAATGCAGGGGTAAGCCACAAGATAAATGATAAGATAAGTATATAATCATCAGCATAAACAGATAGAGACTCCTAGCTATATCATTAGGGTTACTAGTAGAATATCAAGAGATATTCCTGTGTTATTCCTAGCTACATGTCAATGCATATCATGGTTAGTGCAGTACACTTAGTAGTCATAGCTAAGGTTAGCATTATTTCTATTCATAGTGGACATACTAGGGAAGTTTGAGAACATAGCACGCCTTTCCTTCGTACAAAAGCCCTACTGTGCCTATAAATGGGGTTTGGACTACATAGTACTCAACAGGATTGTCACACCCGCGATCTACCAAGCCCGGCCTATAGGGTGCATTCCCAAATAAACAACGTATAAGCACCATGTTTACACAATGTTTACCACTCACCCAACAATCAATTAGATGAGCGCTATACGAACCTATGGATAAGTATAATGTCAATCTAGCTATACTAAGCATATAACCACAATAAACAAAGAACAATATAACTATGAATATAAGTAGATAAGTATTCATCAATTCAATTGTAGCAATCATATAACTATACAATGAAAGAGAACAAAGGTGAGAGGAGGTAAGAACTATACCAAATCCAAGCTCTTGATGGCTCCGGAATCCAAGCCTTCGCTTGCCTCCCTATAGTTCTGACTAGCTATCTAAGCCCTAGCTAAGAAGCTCTGATTAGGGTTTCTGGCTGATGATCAGACTTCGAATGAGGAATGAATGAATGTGCCTCCCTCAGGGGGGTCCTGTCCTCCTTTTATAGCCCTGGGCGATGATCGTGAGCCATCGGATGAAACCGACTTTGACATGCGGCTGAGATTCACCCTCAAAGGCGGTGGGAGCGAACCGAAGCGAACCGGGCCGCGACCAGGGCCCGGGCCAGACCGGCCGGTGCAGGGGTGGGACCGGTCGGTCCCACTGGTGGCCGCTGGCCCCCTCGGCTTGGCGTGGTGCCTTCTCGTCTCTTCTAGATTCTTTACGTGTTGCCGCGGTGTCCGTTTTCCCGTTCTATGTTCTGATAAGCTCTCGTGGTTGCGTCTTTTATAGTTTACGCCTGTAGAAATAGTGAAACACCAAAACTCGTGGAATTCTGTCAGTGTAAACCCTATATCTACTTTGGTGATCACAATTGCATCCTTTTCCATGGCTAGTTGACGGTTGGTTTCGTATAATAACGACCGTCAACAACTCCCCCAAGCTTAACCTTTGCTCGTCCCTTAGCAAAGAAGACTTAGAAAAGTTATCGTAAGATGTATATATATTTTAAGCATTGTAGCCATCTCGGAGCAACTCCCTAGAAGTATACCTGCAGTCAGACAGAAATTTTCCTCCAAGTTATGCAATAACTGAGCTGACTTTCAAACTTACCCATATTACCTTTGACTGTGGGGCTTATTAGCTCTTCCTTAGGTCTTGAGTACTTGACAAACAGAAAGATCCCATCTAAGCACTATGTCTCAAGCTCTTCGATCAACTATCATTCTGGAGTTTTTAGAGGTTTTCAAATAAAACTTAGAGCTTCCCATGTATGACACTCTCAAGTCTTTCAATATATGTGGTATTTATGGATTCTCACCAAGGCAGTGATGATGGTTGCCTTTCTTTTCATCCTATAACTAAAGCTTATGTGGAGCTCATAGGTAAGGAGAAACTGAAAAAGCAAACCTGCAAAGCATGTGTTGTAAAGTCAAACAATGGATCCATGGAGAAACAAGTTATGCAGTCGAATCAAGATGTATAGGTGGATGGATATGGTGGATATATGGTGAAACCTAATTCTACTCAGCTCCTTGGATGCCTACCTCTCCTTTTGAACTTTGAAAACTGGCCAGAGGTTATGAGCTATCTTTTTTCTTTTCTTTTTCTCAGGGAGTCGGGCATCTAACTACCCATTGTTTTAGCAATGGGACACTTGTCCATCTTTCTTTTCTTCTATCTTCTCTCTGTTTTTTTTTCAAATATCTTTTGCATAGCTCATAGCACTCCTTTTGGCCTCGATAGGTTTTAGAGAGATAACAACATGAACATGGAGCATTTATTGGGTGGCTAACCTAATAGAATATTTTTGGTGTTCTCTCCCAGTGTAGGAAAAAATATTTTTAGAATGAATGTAGGTGGAATGGCATGTTGTTACGCCTACTCCAGTGTAGAGTAGTGCATATGGAGGTGGATCTTGATTCAAGAGCATGACAAATTTCTCACCAGGGTCACAAAGGTATGTGGAAGTTTAACTAGCCTATCTCATCATGTTTGGCTCTGGTGGGAATGTAAGCTTTGTCATATAGGAACTCATCATGTTTTTATATTTTTCAAAAGATAAATCTCCAGAACTCTAGTGTCACTTAGAATAAGTTAGATAGCAGCTCAGATTTTCTCAATCTTATCAATCAAGTACATAGACTTTGTTCAAGCATATGCAACCCACAAGTTTCAGGCTCAGAGCAAATTTTCATGTCAAAACAGTTGGAGCTAAAACTTGAGAAAACTTTTATCTAAACTCTAGGCATTTCAGAGGTGTTGTAACAGAGCAGCTTATCATCAATTCAAATCATCTTAAGAGCTTCCTTTTTATTGACTCTAGACAGACAGACATTTTTATTTGATTTTTTATTTTTTAAAGACTCATACTATATAAGACTCTAAAGACTCTAAGGACTCTAAAAAGCATGGACCTTCATGTGCCCATATATTTTTGGTATTTTTATGTTTTCTTAGATACTATGGTGAACCTTCATGTGCTCACATATTTTTGGTATTTTTAATTTTTATGACTGACTCGATAATCGCGTAGGTACACTTACCTGGGTACCTAGGGGATGCCTTTCCCCAGGCTGGTTGTTGTCGTGGTTGAGCATTGAAGCTGAGCAGTCCTCTCGATGGCGCTCATGCTTGCAAGAGCTGGTGTAGCTGGGAACCTTCATCTCATCCAATAAGAACTTGCTTCCTTCACACAGTGGTTAACTGTGTGTAGGAAAGGTGTACTTCGAGTGATGTAGATGATGATTCCTAGGTGAACTAGCTCTTAGAGTCATCCGGCAGCAAACATCTCACAAAACACCAAAACTCGTGGAACGGATTAGGATAAACAGTTAGTGGTTAGCCGTTTCGCGAACTTGGTTGTTGTGAGAGGTTTTCAAAGGTTGTTATAGTGCATGCAGTGCAGCAAGATGCTCAATGATTATTTTTGGATTTTCTTTTTATCAAACAGAAAGGAAATATGCATGCTAATTTTTATTTATTTTTAGGCCACCACAGTGAACACTCCTTTAGCTTGCACCGCAGGGTATGTCACATGGGGTTTTGAGTTTTTTCCAAATGTTTTTGTGATTTTTTATAAAGATGATGAAAACTAACTATGAATCAAAAATGTAAGAAAATAGATAACTAGCATTGTTACCTTATGGCAAGGTTCGAAGTTTAAAGTCCTCCGGACAAGACTTCTCATCATCGTCACTCATGGGGTCTTCATCGGATCCCGAGGATGGGGACCTTGACGTTGGACCACTGGTGATAATGACTCAGTTGAGGAGGTTACCTTTTCTTTCCATACCTTTGTAGGTTGTTGCTTTGGTGCTGTAGGTTCTTCTTTAATTGCCTCCTCCTCAATATTGCTCTTTTTGAGAGCGATTCAGAGATGAGAACCATTGACGTCTCCATTTGGACAGGGTAAAAGCTGTTAATCTAGGAGAGTTATAATCTTTAAAATGACAGCGTACCTTCTCTCCTGGGAATTGGAAGTGAACTTGTGAAAGGTCCTAAATAGCTAGGGGGGGTGAATAGCCTATAAAAATTCTTGCAAAGCACTTAAACAAGACGGTTAGTACACTAAATGGCGAAGCATGTGTTGCGCTAGCCTAGAGAGGGGTTGCAAGCCAACCTATCCAATTTTAGCAAACCTAATACACTAAAGCACACACAAGCAATCTAATAAGCCACAAGCTACCCTAGTGCATAAAGATAATCGCAAGGAAGAGAATCGAGAAGTACAAACCGTGCCTTCGGGATGATGACCAATCACCGTCTTGTCAATACAATGAAACCCGAAGAAATGATCCAATAGAGAAATCCAAGTTGATCTCGAAGGATCAAACCACACAAGAACACCGAGGGACACAAGATTTTGGCCAATGGAAGGTTCACGTGCTTTGCCGGCACGCTACTCCCCATTGTGTCGACCACACACTCGGTAGTTCGGTGGCTAATCGGCGTCACAAGCCAAGCCCTCACCGGGCGCCGTAAGAACTCACACAAAGTGAGAGTAACTCAATGACACGAGATTCCACTAAGGATTCCTTTCGCGATCTCCCGCGGGGTGGGATCAACACCCCTCACAATCACCTTTGGAGTGGCCAAGAACAATCTTCAACCTTGCTCAACTCCGGCTCATTTGCTCTATTTTTATCTAGGTGACGGCAATCACCAAGAGTAATAAGCTCAATCACAAGAAGAACGCTCACTAGTGCCACTAGATGCTCAATCACAAGGCAAATGCACTAGAAGCTCTCCCAATCACTCTCTAGATCAATCAAGAGGCATGCAAAGTGAGGGAGTTGGTTTGCTTAGCTCTAGGGGATGTCAAGAATGTCAAAGTGCCAAGGGAGACTTTTTAGAGCCGGCCAATTCACTTATATAGGCGCCACACAAAGCACCCAACCGTTACTCACAAGAACAGGGTTTCAATAATCGGCCGGGGACTCCGGGTTAATTGGTGACTAAGGGACGCGTCCGGTCCCAAGCGTCCGGTCCCTTAATTTGCGGCCCACGTGTCAAGCTTGTTTGAATATAGCATACTTAGCGCCAACGGTCGATCACTCACATATTTGCCGGGCGTTGGATCGGATGCGTCCGCCAAACGACGGACGCTTCGCCGCGATGGCGAGAGTCCGGTCACCCATGTGTGAGAGGTCCAAAACGTGTTTTTGGATTCGACCGGACGCGTCTGTGCACCTTGCATGGACGCGCCAAAGTATCCACACTACCTTGCAAACGCCATGATTCTCATTAAAGGCCGTCCGGACAAGGCAACGGACCGTCTTGATCATATTTTACCATCCGGTGAATTGGGAAACACGCCGGACGCCCACACTTGACCGGACGCGTCCGGTCCCTACCGAGACGAAGAGCGTCCGGTCAATCTACGAGTGACAATACTTCGTTATAAAACCTCCGAGTCCCGCCCGAACACCATCAACTCCTGCCCTCATGTGCCAACACAAAAGTGTCTCTCTACTTGTGCATGTGTGTTGGCATTTTCAAATAGATTTAGCAAGAGAATGGTAGCTCACAAAGTCCCTAATGCACATGCAAAGTTGTTCACCTAGTGGCACTTAGATAACCGATATTGCGCGACATCGCCCCTCTTAATAGTATGGTTATCAATCCTAAATCCAGCCATCAACTTCTCTACTCACCTATGGCCAGCAAAATAGAAATGCCCTAGCATATACCTTTGCCTCTAGCATTTCATCTTGCTCCTCATCTTCCTTCATCACCAAGGGTGGTACTTGATCATCTTTGGTCTCCACCATCACCTTGATCACCATTCCACCATTTGGCTTGGACCTCCCTTTTCTCTAATGCTACACACTTAGCAATAGGGTTAGTCCTAGGTTTTCATCAATTAGCCAAAACCAAACTAGGGCTTTCAATCTCCCCTTTTTGGTAATTGATGACAATCTCCACAAAGATAAGAATTAAATTCAATTTTGACTTTACACCACTTATCCAAGCAATATGAGCTTATGAAAAGAGTTGGACAAGTCATGTAAAACCTATTTGGTAGCTATGGCTCCCCCCACATGTGTGCTAAGAGTTTGGATTAGAAGCTTTGCACACATGATGGATAAATCAGTTTTGAGAGAGTTATTTCTACCAAATTGATGCTAAGGTGTATAGAATGGATTTTTGAAGCGTGATACCATCGGAGTGCACATCATGAATCATCCTTAGCACCAAATCTAGCTAGAAAACATCAAATAGCTAGAAACCCCATGAAATTAACATTAAAAGCATGATTTCTAGATACCACTTGTAAGGCACAAAAAATACTACTTCTAGTTAGAACCTATGCATGCTAGTAATTAATCCATCAATCAAGTTCCATACTAGCAAGCACCACACAAGTAAGATAGATATCACTTATGAGAGAAATAGATTCTAAATGCAATGCAAGCAATCATATGAATATGCACATTCAAATGCAATCAATTGTATTCATGAGCTTGCTCCCCTACTTGTGTGCTTCAAAATTTTGATCCCTTTCCATTCTTCAATCTTCATCTACTCTCCCGTTAATGATATCTTTGTATTCTCTCCCCCTTTGTCATCAATGACCGCAAAGGTATATGATCATGCGTGGTGTAGACTTGAAATCATGGAGGAAGCTTGGAGTAGAGAGATAATCACTTAAAGTTGAGGATTCTTTGTTTTCATAAACTTCCTTCTCTTGTGGTTCAAACTAGTAAACTTGCATAAGTAATCTAGCTCGGTTTAAACCAATGACAAGCTTCTTCACACATCTTTCAATGGTTATCTTGTTAATGTTAAACTAGATCCTTTCTTGCTCATTTAACTAGATCAAACACTAGGGTCACATTCTCATGAACAAGTCATATTTAGCCACTAGATCATACAAGACATAGAAGCAATAGTGGTATCATATGTACTCAAAATCACTTTGTTTTCATGAATGAGCCTAATAAGCAAGAGACATCATTAGAAGAAATGTCTATATGCTCTAATTATGTCCTTAATAAGTATGAATGCATCATGCCAAACAATTTCATCTTTGCTTTAGTCGAAGGAGGGGCATGTCATATAGTTAGGGGTGCATTCATCTCATGTTGGAGAAGTCAAGAATGTTCAATTCATTTCTCAATGTGCAAAATCTCTTCTCATCAAGTGGCTTGGTAAAGATATCAACAAGTTGATCATCGGTGCCAACACTCTCAATAGAAATATCCCCCTTTGCTTGGTGATCTCTAATGAAGTGATGCCTTATGTCAATGTGCTTTGTCCTTGAATATTGAACCGGATTGGTGGTGATCTTCATGGCACTTTCATTATCATATAGCAATGGCACTTGTCCAAATTTGATTCCAAAATCCTTCAATGTGGCCTTCATCCATAGTAATTGAGCACAACAACTACCCGCACTAATGTATTCGGCTTCGGCGGTAGAAAGTGCAACACTATTTTGCTTCTTGGATGACCATGAGACAAGTGACCTTTCTAGTAATTGGCATGTTCCACCAGTGCTCTTTCTATCCACCTTGCATCCCGCATAGTCGGAGTCCGAATATCCAATCAACTCAAAGTTTGACCCCTTGGGATACCATAATCGAACATTTGGTGTGTGCTTAAGATATCTCAATATTCTCTTAGTTGCTTTCAAATGACTTTCTCTTGGTGAAGCTTGAAACCTTGCACATATACACACACTAAACATAACATCCGGCCTAGAAGCGGTCACATAGAGTAAGCTTCCAATTATGGACCGATACAACTTTTGATCTACCATGTTGCCACTTGTATCCAAGTCAAGATGACCATTTGTTCCCATTGGTGTCCCAATTGACTTGGCTTCTTCTATTCTAAACTTCTTCAACATGTCCTTCATATATTTGCTTTGACTCAAAAAAAATGTGCCTTTCTTTAATTGCTTGATTTGTAGACCAAGGAAGTAGATAAGCTCTCCAATCATAGACATCTCAAATTCTTTAGCCATCATTTCTCCAAACTCTTCACAAAAGCCTTGGTTGGTTGATCCAAAGATAATGTCATCCACACAGATTTGCAACACAAACAAGTCTTTGCCAATTTTTTTGGTGAAGAGAGTGTTATCAACCTTCCCCATCTTGAACCCTTTGGAGATCAAGAATCTCTCAATCGCTCATACCATGCCCTAGGAGCTTGCTTCAAGCCATAGAGAGCCTTCTTCAACTTGTAGACATGGTTGGGCTTTTTAATATCTTCAAATCCCGGAGGTTGCTCAACATACACTAGCTCATTTATGAATCCATTCAAGAAAGAACTTTTCATATCCATTTGATATAGCTCGATGTTGTGGGCACAAGCATAGGCTAATAAGATTCTAATTGCCTCCAATCTTGCAACCGGTGCATAGGTTTCTCCAGTCAAGACCTTCAACTTGAGTGTATCCTGTGCTACCAATCTTGCTTTGTTTCTCACAACTATGCCATCTTGATCTTGCTTGTTCCGGAATACCCACTTGGTGCCAATAACATTGTAGTTCTTTGGACGCTCAACTAGTTCTCAAACTTGATTTCTTTTAAAGTTGTTGAGCTCTTTATGCATGGCATTGACCCAATCACAATCCATCAAAGCTTCTTCTATCTTCTTTGGCTCTATGGATAAGACAAATAAATAGTGTTCACAAAAGGATTGTAATCTTGATCTTGTTTGCACACCACTTCTAATATCACCAACCACTTGATCTAGAGGATGATCTCTTGCAATATGAGTTGGTTGGAGAACATGAGGTTGAGCACTTGAACTTGGTTGATCACTTGGTTGAGATGATGTACTAGCCACTTGATCTTGCACTTGAGAGTCACTAGCTTGAGTTTGAGCTTGAGAGCCACTAGCTTGACTTTGAACTTGAGAACCACTAGCTTGCACATTTTAAGACACAATCACTTGATCTTTGTCATCTTCAACATCTACCACTTGTGTTGGCCTAATGTCACCAATATCCATTTTCTTCATGGCTTGTATAAATTGAGTTCCTCTCACATCATCTAGATTTTCTTCCTCATCTTGAGAACCTTTGGTTTCATCAAATTTAACATCATGTACTTCCTCAACTATGCCATGAGTGAGATTCCAAACTCTATATGCTTTGCTTGTGGTGGAGTAACCAAGTAGGAATCCTTCATCACACTTCTTCTCAAACTTGCTCAATTGAGTGCCCTTCTTGATAATGTAGCATTTGCATCCAAATACTCTAAAATATGCAATGTTGAGCTTTCTTCCATTCAACAACTCATAAGGTGTCTTCTCCAATAGCCTATGACAATAGAGCCTATTTGAACAATAGTTGGCGGTATTGATTGCTTTGGCCCAAAATGAATGATCCACATTGCATTCACTCAACATTGATCTTGCCATGTCAATCAAAGTTATATTCTTCCTTTCAACTAGCCATTGGATTGAGGTGTATACTTGGCCGAGAATTGATGCTTAATTCCAAAGTCAACACATAGCTCTTCAATTCTTGTGTTCTTGAACTCAGTACCATTGTCACTTCTCACTTTCTTGATAGATGTCTCAAACTTATTTTGGCTTCTCTTGACAAATATCTTGAATGTGTCAAATACTTCACTTTTGTCGGCAAGAAAGAATACCCAAGTATATCTTGTGTAGTCATCCACTATCACAAATCCATATTTGTTTCCACCAATGCTCTCATACTTGGTTGGGCCAAATAGATCCATATGCAACAACTCAAATGCTTTGCTTGTGCTCATCATGCTCTTGTTGGGATGAGTGTTGCCAACTTGTTTGCCCATTTGACATTAACTACATAGCTTATCTTTCTCAAACACCACATCCTTCAACCTTCTAACTAGATCATGCTTGATTAGCCGGTTGAGTTGCTTCATGCCAACATGTCCAAGTCTTCTATGCCATAGCCAACCCATGCTTGATTTAGAGAACAAACATGTTGTCAATTGAGCATCACTAGCATTGAAGTCCACAAGATAGAGATTCTCATATCTAAAGCCTTTGAATATCAAGTTGCTTCCATCAACACTCACTATCTCAACATCATCAACACCAAATATGCATTTGAATCTAAGATCACACAATTGAGCCACGGACAAGAGATTGAAGTTGAGAGATTCCACTAGAAACACATTGGAGATGGACATATCATTTGTAATTGCAATCTTTCCCAAGCCTTTCACCTTGCCTTTGCTATTGTCACCAAAAGTGATATTATCAATACCATTGCCACTTGATGAGATTGATTTAAACATTCTAGAATCCCCGGTCATATGTTGAGTGCACCCACTATCAATCACCCAATGCCTTCCTCCGGCTTTGTAATTGACCTACAAAATCAAATCAATTCTTCTTAGGTACCCAAACTTGCTTGGGTCCTCCAAGGTTAGTTACTAAGCTTTTGAGCATCCAAATTGCCTTCTTCTTTGGGCCAACAGTGGGAGCACCAATGAATTTAGCCTCACACTATTAGCACCCTTGGTAAGCAAATAACAAGAATCAAACTTAATAGAGGATATGTTAGCATTCTTCTTGTTCTTGCAATATTACTCTACATGCCTCACTTGCTTGCAACTAGAGCAAAAATGTCTATTGCCCTTCATAAAACTAGTCTTGTGAGTGACAAAGGCCGCCTTGCCATTCTTGGGGGTATAGTCCAATCCCTCTTTGTTAAGGGAGAACCTTTGGCTACCCAAGCACTTTAGCAAGCGGGCATCTCCACCATAGATCTTGCCTAAGGCATGAGTGAGCTCATTCACCTCTCTTGAGGGTCTCATTCTTCATCATGAGTGAGGCATCACAAGTGAAACCATCACTAATAGTAGATGTGGCATTGCTTGAGCTATAAGAGGGGTTAGTGGGACCAACAACAATAGGAGTATAGAATGTTTCATCAAGAATATCATATGTTACTCCTACGTTGCATATGTCTACAACATCCTCAATCTTAGCTTGATCAAGGAGGGAGGAGTGAGCCTTTTCAAGTGTTGGTATAAATTAACTGCACTCTATTAAATAAGTTTAAGTAGGATTATCCGCAAGCGCACAGATATCGTACCAATGTCATATTTTACCCGGAGGTTTTAAATATCGTATCCACAGGGAACAGTTGTGATGATGACAAAGTATATAGACTTAACCCTACAATTAGGCGAGATAATATCAAGAAAGAGAAAATAGCTATTGAACTCTAGTTCTGACAACCGGTAAGCTTTGTATAATACCGTTCTAACTGGGCAAGTAACCCGAATAGGAGAAGAAACAGAGTAATCTCCTACCAAGCACCTATAAGCCTATCAGTCCTATCAACGGGAAATGGACAACAGAGGATTCTACAAAGCTATAAAGTCACCTTCGCGAGCTACCACTATCCGGCTAATCAGGGGACATCCACAAGTAAACCTAGCCTAGGCACCATGCCTACACTATGAAATACTACTTCAACCAAGTAATGACCAAGATCAAAGCACTCAATATGAGATGTGAACTTAAGAACAAATAAGAACAACTGCTTACTTGAATCGGAATAATGAATACGAAAGTACCTCGAACGCACTCTCGGGCGAGGGAGCTGAATCCGTAAGAATACAGACCACGAAGAAGCACCGACAGGCCGAAACTCCTCCAGAATCTCTGCTCTACTCAATCTCTCTAATCTCTAAACAAGACTAGATCTAGATGAACTAGTCTCTCCTAATTGCTACAACTAGATGAACTAGAACTAGATCAACTAGAGGGACCCTAACCCTAATTATGTAGAGAATATGAAGCACCGGGGTGTAGAATGCCTTTAGAGAGGGGGTCTGCCCCTTTATTTATAGTCCGGTGGGATAAACGTGCGCCGTTGGATCAAACCGACTTGGGCAACGGTGGAGATGCAAAACCTGAGGCGGTAGGAGGAAGCTTCCAGGAAGGGGAGCGCCGTCGAAAACCCTAGAGGCGCCGCCGCCCCAGTGGTGGGGGTAGGGCCCCACGGTCCCCGTCGTGGGACCCGCCGCTTCGAAAGTGTCTTCTAGACCCTTCCCCGATCCTTTTAGCGATATTTTTCGTTGCGGTTAAGTTTTGTGATAATTATGCAATGTAATCCCTCTTTTAAGCTTTTCTGGAAAGGTCCCTAGAAAATATAGAATATGCAAAACTCGTGAAAATTGTCAGTTAAAACCCTAGACTAGTGTGTATTTATGTATCCTTTTCATGTCTAAAGTTCTAATAAAAATTGATGTTATCCACCGTCAACAACTCCCCCAAGCTTACCATTTACCAGTCCCTTGGCAAACAACCTAAGCCTAATTATTAAAATATTGGGATCAGGAGTTTTTGTAATACTTTTATTTCTTTTAAGTACACTTGTTTTTAAATATAAATTTTTTCTCCGGTTTAGATAAAACTGCTCTAACTTTCAAACTTACCCATTTTACCTTTAACTATAGGGCTTTTTAGCTTTTGCATAAGTCTTGAGCAATCGAAAGATAGAGCAATCAAGTCAAGCACTATGTCTCAAATTCTTTACAAGTACCAATATTCTGGAGTTTTGTAAGTTTTAAAATAAAACTCAGAGCTTAGTTGTATGACACCCTCAAGTCTCTTATTATATATGGTATTTATGGATCTCACTGAGGCATTAATGATGTTATGCCTTCCTACAACTAAGGATTTATAGTGGAGCTTACAGGAGTGGCAATAACAAGGATGAGCATACTTGCAATTCATATGTTGTAAAGTCAAACAATGGATCCATAGAGAATCGAGGCATACAATCAAATCAAGATGTGCATGTATATGGAATATGGTGGATAGGTGTATATATGGTATTTAGTGGCTAATACTAATTCTACTTTTGCTCTTTGAAGATAACTCCCTCCTTAGAAATTTTTACAGAAAAACATAGGCTATCTTTATTCTCTTTTTTCTCGCTCTTCTTTCTTTTTTTTTTAATCTGGGAGGCGGACATCTATGTACCCATTATTTTAATTGTTGGATACTTGTCCATCTTTTACTCCCCTTTTTCTTCTACTCTCTTTTTTTCAATACTTTTGCATAGCCACATGCATCTTTTGAATATAAATAATTGGAGAGATACTGATAAGAAATTAGAGCAATTAAATAGGAGCTGTCCTATAGGGTATATTTTTGGGTGTTTACTCCCAGTGTAGAAGAAAAACATTTTTAAGGTGGATCTGGATGAAAGTGAAAATAACTGCGCTTACATATCAGAGTAGGAGTAATGCATATGTGGGTGGAGTGCGCAAGTGATCTTGATTTTAAAAGCATGACAAGGCTCTCATAAGGTATACAACAAAGATTGACTAAACTCAATATAAAGCAAGCAGCATGAATGCGCAAAGGTTTTTCTAACTCTAAATATATTATATGGCTTTGGTAGGAATTCAAACTTTATCATACAAGAGCTCATCATATAATATTTTAGGTTTTCAAAATAAATCTCCCGAACTTAGTAATGCTAGAAATAAGATAAATAGCAGCTTAGACCTTCATGTATTATATCAATCAATTACCTAGACTTAGCTCAAGCATATACCTCCACAAATTTCAGATTGAGAGTAAATTCTTATATCAAAGTAGTTATGTCTAAAACTCGGGAGAATTCATGGTTGAAAACTAGGCACTTGAAAGAAATTACTGTAGAGCAACTATTCATCATCTCCAAGACAAAATTTTAATGTTCTCTAATTTTTATTTAACTCTTACTAACTAGACCCACTCTATGATCACACCTTAATATATAGATAAGTATTTTGTTTTTGATTTTAATTCGTTATTCATCTTTTTATTTCTATTGGACTCACAAGACTCTAAAGACATGGACCTTCATGTGCCCATATATTTTTTGGTATTTTATGACTATATAAAATAGACTCGATAATCGCCTAGGTATAGTTACGATAACTAGGGGATGCTCCTCCCCCAAGCTAGATGTTTGCAATACTTGGTGTTGATGATCTTTAGGGTGAGCTAACCAGCAGCATCCTGGTGGGTGCCACTAATAGACTCTCTCCTTGTCATAATATTGTTCCTGCATAATTACACTCCAACAAGAAAACCAAAACTCGAGGCTCGAATTTAATAAGAGGTTAGCGATCAGCCAATAAGTAATTGATTATTCTTATGAGTTGATTTCAGATTGACAAGTTTTAGCAGATTCTCTTTTTTAGGATTTTCTAGTTTAATTATGTAGAAATTAAATATGTGTGCATGATATGTAGTTGTATTATTATTTTTTTTTTTTTTTTATTTTTTTATTTCTTTTATGCCACCACAGAGAATATTTATTCTTATGGGACTTAGACTTTTATAATGCAAAAAAGCAAATGCAGGAGCTATCATTATTTTTTATGCCACCACAGTAAATATTCCTACAGGGTTACCACAAGTTTATTCACGTGGGGCCTTTAATATTTTATGATGCAATAAATGAAACAATAAAGATTTTATTATTATTATTATTTTCTTTTTTAATATTTATGGAGATGAATATGTTAAGGTGAAATTATTAATGTAGATAGGAATACTAATTAATTAGATAACTACCATATTATCTTATGGCAAGGGTACGATAGAACTTCTTCTTCCACTCCTCTACTCAATCTCTCTAATCTCTAAACAAGATGAACTAGAACTAGATGAACTAGAACTAGATCAACTAGAGGGACCCTAACCCTAATTATGTAGAGAATATGAAGCAGGGGTGTAGAATGCCTTCGAGGGAGGGGTCTGCGCCCCTTTATTTATAGCCGGTGGGATGAACGTGCGCCGTTGGATCAAACCGACTTGGGCAACGGTGGAGATGCAAACCCTAAGGTGGTAGGAGGAAGCTTCTAGAAGGGGAGCGCCGCCGAAAACCCTAGGGCGCTGCTGCTTCGGGTGTCTGACCCTTCCTGATCCTTTTGGCGATATTTTCCGTTGCGGTTAAGTTTTGTGATAATTATGCAATGTAATCCCTCTTTTAAGCTTTTCTAGAAAGGTCCCTGAAAAGTATAGAATATGCAAAACTCATGGAAAGTGTCAGTTAAAACCCTAGACTAGTGTGTATTCATGTATCCTTTTCATGTCTAAAGTTCTAATAAAAATTGATGTTATCCACCGTCAACATCAAGCTTGATGTGAGCTTTTTCAAGCTTCTCATGGGCTTCCATTAGCCTCCCATGGGTAGCATTGAGCTCATCAAATGATTGCTCAAGAGCTTTCTTGCTCTTGCGCAACTCTTTGCACTCCTTCCTCTTTTCCTCAATATAAGAATGAGCATCTTGTAGCATGCTAATGAGGTCCTTCTTTGAGTACTCATCATCATCACTCCTATTATCGCTCTCATCATCAGATCGTACCTTGGATGGCTTAGCCATTAAGCATGTCGATGGAGCATCAAAGAGTGAAGGCTTGTGGGAGATGGCAATACTAGCAAGGAACTTCTTCTTTGATTTCTTGTCATCTTCACTCTCATCGTCACTATCACTTGAGGCATCACTATCCCATGTGACACAATAAGATTGCCCCTTCTTCTTCTTCTTGTACTCAAGCTTCTTCTCCTTTTTTTTCTTCTTGTCCTTCCTCTCTTTCTTGTCTTTCTTCTTCTTCTTGTCATCCTCATCACTATCATCATCACTATTGAATGGACAATTGGCAATGAAGTGATCTTTGCTCTTGCACCTAAAGCATCTCTTGGCCTTGATTGTATCTCTTCTCTTCCTAGCTCCATAGCCCTTCTTCTTCATAAATTTTTCAAACTTGCACACTAAGAGGGCCATTGCTTCATCATCCACCTCACTTGAACTTGTGCAAGCTTCATCATCACTTGAGCTTTGCTTCTTGCTCTTGCCCTTGCACTTTGAGGAAGTGGCCATGAATGCCACGGTCTTCTTCTTCTTCTCTTCTTCTTGAGAGCCCCCTTTCCGTTCCACACGGTAGGTGTCATGTGTGATCACCTCATTTAGTACTTGGTTATGGGTCTTAGTGTCCAACCCTTCTCTCACCAACATTGTGACCAAGACCTCAAATCTTGATGGCAAGCTTCTTAGGAACTTATGAGAGAAGTCCGTATTCTCCACCTTCTCACCCAAATTCTTCAAGTCATTGACAATCACTTGGAGTCGGTGAAACATCTCCGGCACACTCTCATCTTCTTGCATCTTAAAACTAGAGAGCTTGTCTTTGAGAATATATAGCTTGGCACTCTTCACGGCTTGTGTGCCCTCATATGTTTCCTCTAATCTTGTCCACACATCATGAGCTCTCTCTAGATCTTTGATTTGCTCAAACACCTTTGATTCCAATGCTTCATAGAATATGTTGATTCCTATGTCATTGAATTGGAGTTTCTCTTCTTCTCTTGTGGTGGGATCATTGGGGTCGATTACCGCAAAATCCTTGTCCACTACTTCCCAAACCTTCCGGTTGAGTGATTTCAAGTATGCACACATCTTGCGCTTCCAATGATCATATCCGGTTCCATCAAAGTGTGGCGGCTTCCCCACATGGTTGATATGGTTGACTTGAGCCATTTTTACACTTTAGGTTGTTAAGCCTCTATCAACGGTGACCTCGGCTCTGATACCACTTGAAAGGTCCTAAATGGCTAGAGGGGGGTGAATAGCCTATAAAAATTCTTGCAAAGCACTTAAACAAGCCAGTTAGTACACTAAATGGTGAAGCATGTGTTGCGCTAGCCTAGAGAGGGGCTGCAAGCCAACCTATCCAATTTTAGCAAACCTAATACACTAAAGCACACAAGCAATCTAATAAGCCACAAGCTACACTAGTGCACAAAGATAATCGCAAGGAAGAGAACCGAGAAGTGCAAACCGTGCCTTCGAGATGATGACCAATCACCGTCTTGTCAATACAATGAAACCCGAAGAAATGATCCAATAGAGAAATCCAAGTTGATCTCGAAGGATCAAACCACACAAGAACACCGAGGGACACAAGATTTTTATCCCGAGGTTTACGTGCTTGCCGGCACGCTACTCCCCGTTGTGTCGACCACACACTCGGTAGTTCGGTGGCTAATCGGCGTCACAAGCCAATCCCTCACCGGGCGCCATAAGAACTCACACAAAGTAAGGGTAACTCAATGACACGAGATTCCACTAATGATTCCTTTCGTGGTCTCCCGCGGGGTGGGATCAACACCCTCACAATCACCTCCGGAGTGGCCAAGAACAATCTTCAACCTTGCTCAACTCCGGCTCGCTGCTCCAACCGTCTAGGTGACGGCAATCACCAAGAGTAATAAGCTCAATCGTAGCAAAAACGCTCACTAGTGCCACTAGATGCTCAATCACAAGGCAAATTCACTAGAAGCTCTCCCAATCACTCTCTAGATCAATCAAGAGGCATGCAAAGTGAGGCAGTTGGCTTGCTTAGCTCTAGGGGATGTCAAGAATGTCAAAGTGCCAAGGGAGACTCCCTAGAGCCGGCCAATTCACTTATATAGGCGCCACACAAAGCACCCAACCGTTACTCACAAGAACAGGTTTCTGCGCGTCGACCGGACGCGGGTTAAGTGGTGACCGGACGCGTCCGGTCCCAGCGTCCGGTCCCTCTACTGCGGCCACGTGTCAAGCTTGTTTGAATGTAGCCGTTGCGCGCCAACGGCTCGATCACTTGCGCGCTGTCAGACATTGACCGAGCGCGTCCACCAAACGACCGGACGCTCGCACATAGCGAGTCCGGTCACCCACCAGAGAGGTCCAAAACGTGTTTTTCTCGACCGGACGCGTCCTGTGCACCTTGACCGGACGCGCCAGAGTCCGGTCCACACTACCTTGCAAACGCCATGATTCTCCAGGCCGACCGGACGCGGCAACGGACCGTCCGATCGCACGCCGTCCGGTGACCCCGGAAACACGCCGGACGCCCACACTTGACCGGACGCGTCCGGTCCCTACCGAGACAGCGTCCGGTCACTTCTGAGTGACAATACTTCGTCCGAAAACCTTCGAGTCCCACCTCGCAATCTCGGCGGGAGGGTTTCACACCCAAACACTGTCAACTCCTGCCCTCATGTGCTAACACAAAAGTGTCTCTCTACTTGTGCATGTGTGTTAGCATTTTCAAATAGATTTAGCAAGAGAATGTTAGCTCACAAAGTCCCTAATGCACATGCAAAGTTGTTCTCCTAGTGGCACTAAGATAACCGATATTGTGCGATATCGCCCCTCTTAATAGTATGGTTATCAATCCTAAATCCGACCATCAACTTCTCTACTCACCTATGGCCGGCAAAATAGAAATGCCCTAGCATATACCTTTGTCTCTAGCATTTCATCTTGCTCCTCATCTTCCTTCATCACCAAGGGTGGTACTTGATCATCTTTGGTCTCCACCATCATCTTGATCACCATTCCACCACTTGGCTTGGACCTCCCTTTTCTCTAATGCTACACACTTAGCAATAGGGTTAGTCCTAGGTTTCATCAATTAGCCAAAACCAAACTAGGGCTTTCAACTTGGCCCGATCCATTGTAGATGATGGCGTTGGTAGTGCTGAGGAACGGCCTCCCAAGGATGATGGGTGTCTCATCTTCTTCTCCCATGTCCAGTATCATAAAGTCGGTCAGGACGTAGTGAGTATGAATTTTGACCATGATGTCTCTTGCTACTCCCTCCAAAAATCTCGTTGTGTTGTCTGCTAGCTGCAGCTGCATATTGGTAGGGTATAAAGGTGTATCAAACAATAAGTCATATACCTTTTTAGACATGATGTTGACAGCTAATCCGGTGTCGTAGAAAGCATTGTAGAATGAGCACTGTCCAATAGTGCAATCAATGGCTGGCATCCCTGGATCCTCTCTTTTGGTTAGGAATGGTGAGGCTAAGAGGTGATCATGCTTGTACTCAATAGCCTTGACTACTTGGACTTGCTTTCTCACTTGCCTCCTGTTCTTGTTCTTTCTCTTTCCATTTGAATTCTTCTTCTTGGCTTCTTCAGTTGTTGGCTTGACTGAGAAGTAAGCTCCTCTTGGGTCTATAGGAGCTTCAAGGGTCTTGTTCTTGAAACTGAACTTCTCTTTATTACCCTTGATGGTGAAACAAATCTTAGCACTGTCCGCGTAGATGACAGACTTTGCAGTACTCAAGAATAGTCGGCCAAGAATGATTGGACTCTTAGGATCTCTGCCGATATCCAGGACTACAAAGTCTATAGGGACATATGATCTCCCGATTCGTATGCACACATCATCTAAGATTTCTTCAGGGTGCTTAACCGTCTGGTCTGTAAGCTATAAACATATATTCATGTACAACAAAGATGCCCATGGAAAGACTTGGTCAAAAATTACCTTAGGCATGATGTTGGCACTGGCGCCTAGATTGCAGACAACTTCAGGGAAGTCATGCTGCCCAATAGAGGTGGGAATCATAGGTCTCCCTAGATCTCCTCTCTTGGGTGGCATAGACTCATCCTTCCATCCTGATGATGCTTCAACGTAGTAACCTGCATAGACATCAACAAGATTCACGGTCTCGGGCTCTAGAGGTTGCACTGGAATCTTACCTTCGTTGGTTGGTGGAACAGCGGCCGCCAGCTGAGCTAGTTGTTGTTCTATCATTTTATTAAAGCTAAGCTGGTTCTTAACAAACAGAGGTAAAGCTATCCATTTTAGTGTTTATGTTTTCTAGCATTTTATTATTGGATGCTACCTTTTTAGATAAAGTCTCCATAATTTTATTTTAGTTGGAGATCACTTCTCTCAAAGGCAATTGAGCATAGCTATTGTAATTAGTGCCTTGAAAGTTACCTGGAAAATTACCTTGGTAGTTGGGCCTTTGCTGATTCCATCCTTGATTTTGAGGACGATAATTGTAGTTGTTATTGATGATGAAGTTCACATCCTCACGGGTTTTAGGGCAGTTGTTGCCTGAGTGTCCCATATTGCCACACACTTCACAAGTCATGCATGAATCATCAATGCGCATGACGTCTTGTATTTGGCTGGCCTTGTCTGCCAGCTTCTTCATGAGCAGATCTAACTTGGCAGACAGCATGTCTACCTCCTTGAGCTGGTGCATTCCTCCACTCCTCTTGCGGGTTGTCTGGCGCTCTTCACTCCAATCTTGATTGGAGGCCATCTTCTCCATAAGAGCAGTAGCTTGTGGTATGGTCAGTGACATAAATGAACCTCCAGCAGCAGCATCAACGTTGTTACGAGTGCTGTTGGTGAGCCCATGATAGAAAGTCTGCATAAGGAGCCAATTCTCCATCCCATGATGAGGACATTCTGATATGTAATCTTGAAAACGTTCCTATGCCTCTAGGACTGACTCATCATGTTGGTGCTAGAAACTTGAGATCTTTCCCCTTAGGGCACTCATCTTATCCATAGGAAAGAACCTTGATAGAAAAGCTGTGGAGCACTTGTCCCAAGTTGTATGATTGTCTTTGTTGGTGTAGAACCATTGCTTTGCCTTTCCCAACAGTGAGAATGGGAGCACGCTTGGCGGGATGACGTCTCTTGGTACATCCTTCATCTTAAAAGTGCTGCAAATCTCTAGGAAGTGTTGGAGATGAGCACTTTCATCTTCGTGTGCTTTTCTATAGAACAAGTTGGCTTGTACCATGGTGATAAGAGCTGGCTTGAGCTCGAATCCATTCTCTCCAACTTCGACATTAGGTCCAGTGCGGATGTTGTTGGTGGTTGGAGTGGAGAACTCGCGTAGTGACTTATCAGCCATTTCCTTGAAAACTGGTGCTAAGTTGCCTTTTTGTTGCTTTTTTTCTTCACTTATAGGAGCTTGCTCCTCCAAAGAATAAACCTCAGCAGTGGGTGTCTTTGATGGAGATTCAAAGATTTTCCTCACTTGCTGGAATTTCCTTCTTCGAAAGAGTTTCTCTGGATTTTCAACATAGTTATCTGGCAGATCAAAACCACTCATTTATGACCCTGCATAAGATATCACAAAGATAGAAAGCACAAGGGTAAGCCTGCATTGAGTAGGGGTCTATGGTTTCCTCTATCTCATTAGTTTGTTAGGTCTATCGCTGTCCCTTTAATCGCCAATTGCCTTCCCCGCTAACGGCGCTAAAAATGCTTGTTGACACCTCTTAATGTTATTTCTAGCAACGGTGCTAAACATGCTTGTAAGCAGAGCATCGCTACTAGAGTGCCAATTTGTCATCCCCAGCATAACACCAAGGGGTATGGTATTAAATCATGCCACCATTTAGAATATAGAAATAGTATCAACAAGCGCACAGATCAAATACCATTGTAGCATTTCACCTGGAGTATTACGGGTTATCATTTATATTTTCCCAAAGGAAGGTCTTGTAACACCCCTGGTGTTACTACAACTAAAACCTGCCATGTCATCATACGCATTGCAATGCATTCATGAAATAGATAACCATGACATGAAGCAACTTAATAAGTTTACTATTCTAGATTGCTTGAGTATAGCTAAGCATGTGTTATCACCTTTCTTGTAAAACCTAGATACTAAAAAATAGGGTTATAAAATTTCCAAGTAAAACTAGTCTTGGCGTGATCAAGTGCTTGGCTAACATAGCACCTAAATGCTAACCATGTTCTACAATCCCTTGGAGGTGAATCGAGAATCAAAGTTTGAATTTGGAGTCTTTGTCCTTCACATAACCCTAGTGGTTAAGTGTGGGTGAAGATTATCACTTTCAATTTTAAGGAGCTAACTGTAATTAATTTTCCAAATAAACTTTGCCAAACAATGGTACCATTGAAAGTATGAGTTTCATACTTGCAAGATGTACTATTGGTTGGGCCTCAACGTCACAATCTCAGCCCTAAATAGTTGCACAAAGATTGAATCAGCAATTCAATTCCAAACCCTAATTTCAAAGCCCTTTTCTACCCCTTTTCTATAGTTTCCAAATTATTCAAAATTTGGGATTGGTCAAAAAGCAAAGTTGTAGATCTTGATGAGAAGAACAACTTTGGTATTAAGTTTTTCAAGTTTCCATTCAAAATTTGGAGTAATTTGGAAATCCGGTTTCTAGGGTTTTTGTCCCCTTTTCAAAATTCCAATGCAATTCAAAATCTATTCAGTTTCAGAGAAAACTTCTTAAATGAAAGTTGTAGGGCTTGAAAAGTTGAACAACTTTTATTTTTAGAGATTTTTGAGTTTAGTTTAAAATTTGAAAGTAATTTAAAGATTTCAAATGCTGTTCTGAATTGAAAAGAAGAAGGGGGTGCTACAGTGCAAGCAGGTAGGCCAGCAGCTCGCCGACGGCCGCCGCCCGTGCAAGCCACGAAGCTTCGCCGTCGCCACCTCCTGCTTGACGTGTCGAGTCCGCCACCTTGCGTTGTCCACGCCACAGCTATCGCCGCTGCCTATAAAACCGTCGCCGCCGCGTTCTTTTCCTCCCTGCTCAACTCCGGCCGCCGCTGCTCCACCGCTAAATTTGCGCACCACTGCACGCCACCGACTCCAATAGCCCATACACAGCTCCGCCGCTCCCTTGCGCACCACCCGAGCCGCTAGCCATGGCCTGAGGGCGACCAACGCCTCGCTACGCCGTTGTCGTCTTCTTCTCCGGTCGCCACCGCCGCCATGAGCCTCTCCACCCTGGCCAGAGCTCACCTGAGCATCTCCCGCTCAACCAACACCACCACCAGCTTCCTCTTGGTTCACTGATACTCATCGGCCCCTTGTTTTCCACAGAGCATCGCCATCCTCGCCGAAACACCGCCGCGCCACCAAGTTCACGCTGCCGCACCCGCTGCCGCCATGGCCAACCTGTCTCCATCCACCCGCCAACCCGTCGCTACCGTGTTTTGAAGTCACGGTGAGCTTCTAGTGCTTGCCAAGGTGTTCGTTGCGTTTGAGTCACCGCCGTTTAGCCGGAACATCGTCTCCCCGACGAGCTCTGCCATGCCACCGCCGTCTTGCCCACCGCCGTGCGTGTCTAGCGCCGCTCTGAGTCGCGTTCGGGGTCTAGCGTGTCCGCTTTGTGTTGCTAAGGGTGTAGATGTGCTCAGCGTCGACGGAGAAGCTCCGACGAGCCCTGTCGCCGTTCACCGTGCGCCGCCGTCCGCCATAGCCGCCGCTGTAGCAGCTCCGGTGCAAGATAGGGGTCGAGTAATACCTTGATAGGTCCGTCGTGAAGTGCTGAGTCCGTTGGTGTGGTCGTCGTCGCCGGCCAGCTCACCGATGGTGAGCACCGCCGTCATCTTTCGCCGCCGCCGCCGTTCGGCCTACACGGGCCGAGGTGGGCCGAAAGGCCGAGCCGGGCCGCACTGTGCACTTAAAGGGAAAAAGCTTTTCTTTTTCTTTTTAATTTCCAGAAGGCTGATTTCATATTTTTGTAATTAGTTATTGAGGGCTGATAAAAATAAAATAAAAATTGCTCTATGCTCACTGCATAATGCTCTATTTAATAAAATTATTGGGTGCATGTGTTTAGTATAGTTTTGTGGAAACTAAAAATACCACTTTAAATGCTAATCCTGATTTTCCATGATTTTTCCTGGTTTTTGTATGTTTCCAAAAATCATAAAAAATTAGGATTAAGCTTAATTAGGTAAAACCTACTTACTCTAAAATCTGTAGCTCATTTGGATAAAGTTTCATTAAAGTTTATTTTCTAGTTTAATTAATAAAGGCTTAATTAAATCCTTAAATAAGTCTTTATTAATTAATCTTGTTTAATGACTATAAAAATGATTAATAAAACTAGTTGGTGGTCTTAATCACTTTAGGATTGTGTGACTTTGGAATTGAGTGATGACCCTGGGTCATTAACCCTAATGACCCTCGGCACTGTGTCATTGATTGCGCTAGTGTGTCCGACGTCGCTGCGACTTGTCAGGAGAGCTATGGTGGTTCTCACTGGCAAGACCATCACCCTTGCAGTGGAGGCATGCAGATCTTACTAGAGAACTCCATCGTCGTTAGTTCGAGAGGTGGTATGCAGATCTTCGCCACTCTCCCGATAGCAGTCCATCAGGGTGGTTTGATGCAGATCTTTGTTAAGACCCTGTTACCACCACTTAGAAAGGGGAGTTGTTTGGCATCGTTTAGTTTCCAATGCATCCTCGTCGCATATTCATGTTACATCTTATGCACATCATGATCATATGTTACCTTCGTGTAGTTGAGGGGTCCGAGAAAGTGGCCGTTGATCCGACCCCGCCGTTCTTTGAAGCTGAGCAGTTTGGTGGAGTGAGCTCCGACCCTATTGGTTCTACTCTAGGGCCCGAGTTCTTTGTCAATCCAGGCAAGCCCCGGATGCATTTAAACCATTCCTTATGTTTTATAAAGCTTTAATAACTTCTATGCTTATGAAATGATGCATTAAGTGAATAGGAGTTGAGTAATATCCTATATTGATGCATTTACCTTCCTTGATGTTGATATATCATCCTTGATACCTGTTTTATTTACAAATGCTTAGTGATGCTTAGCCACGCTTACTTAAAGATAGGTTTTCAAAGTAAATGTTTTACTTATGATAATGATCGATGGCTATGATGCTATGGAAAAGAGGAATGAAATTGAGACCGACGGGACACGGTTTTGGGTGGGATGGTGGAAGCTGATTGGGATGCCCAGTCGTGCTTGTCCCGTTGGAGTCGGTTAAGGACCGTCCGATGTTGGCCCTTGGATCAATTTGTTAGTACTAATCACATGCTCTGGAAGAAAGCTCCGCTGGGCCAATCTATGTCGAGAACAGACAACCGTGCACTGGGAGTGGAGAGATGGCAGGAGTATCGTGTACCCACCCTGCGGGTAAACTATCACGGACGGCGTAGGGCGGTGGCGTACTGTGCTCTCAGGTGGCATAGGACCTGGTTTGGGCATAGAGAATCCGAGTGTTGGGTTGATATATGGGGGTTAGAGTCCCGCATATGTCGTATGCTTAGGAATCCCCAGCTGGGTATAAAAGTGGTTCGAATCGTCGTTGCTTCGCGGTAAAGGAAGCTTGATCCTTGCACTAGCATTCGTAGTAATAATGGAAGTGGAATGGAATGATGGTTCATAAATGGTTAATTGTTTGAGAAGTGCTTGATTTAGACTATGATCACCTAGAAGATAGGAATGATAATTAATGATGATTAAAATATTCAACTAAAGCTTTTATGCAAAAGAGTCCTTGATCTTACTAAGCTTTACTTGGTACCCATCAGCTAGCATTCCTGAGTCTTCATCCCTTTTTATTGTCGGGTAAGTCTTGCGGAGTACTTTTGTACTCAGGGTTTGTTCTAACATTGTTGCAGGTGAGCCGTATGAGCAAGTGTGCTATGGCCCTTGCTGCATGATGGTTGTTGAAGTGTCTGATGAGGAGTAGGTTGTTTGGCCTTTGGGCAAGGCACTTCCGTTGTTTGGCTTGTAATATATAACTTAATGATACCCTACTAGGTTTGTATTAACTTAAGCACTGGTTTGTATAAGTTTGAGAAATAAATGATGTAAATTATGGTTATGTAAGTCTTCCGCTAATCTGTTGTATTTTGTATAAAATTGTTGTAATACTGCAATGTATCTGCGAGAATGCGATCTTCGTTGCTCGTGGTTTCATCGGGGTTTCACCCGACAGGACATTTTAAGTTATGTGGTACACAAGCATAGCCGTCGGAGGTCTTTAGGACAATGACAGGTGCTTGTGGGCCATATAATTTAGAAGGTGAGAGAAGGTAAGAACTATACCAAATCCAAACTCTTGATGGCTCCGGAATCCAAGCCTTCGCTTGCCTCCCTCTAGTTCTAACTAGCTATCTAGGCCCTAGCTAAGGAGCTTTGATTAGGGTTTCTGGCTGATGATCGGACTTCGAATGAGAAACGAATGAATGTGCCTCCCTCAGGGGGGTCCTGCCCTCCTTTTATAGCCCTGGGCGATGATCATGAACCATCGGATGAAACCGACTTTGACATGAGGCTGAGATTGACCGTCAAAGGCGGTGGAGCGAACCAGGCGAACCGGGCCACGATCGGGCCCTGGGCCAGATCGGCTGGTCTAGGGTGGGACCCGCCCGGTCCCACCTGGTGGCCGCTGGACCCCCCAGCTCGGCGTGGTGCCTTCTCGTCTCTTCTAGATTCTTCCTGTGTTGCCGCGGTGTCCGTTTTCCCATTCTATGTTCCGATAAGCTCTCTTGGTTACGTCTTTTCCAGTTTACGCCTGCAGAAACAGTGAAACACCAAAACTCGTGGAATTCTATTAGTGTAAACCCTATGTCTACTTTGGTGATCATAATTGCATCCTTTTCCATGGCTAGTTGACGGTTGGTTTCGTACAATAACGACCGTCAACACTGGGGAGACCTCGTCGACATCTTTGTCGGCAATTTTTAGGGCATGTACTCGCGCCCTGGAAACCCATGGGACCTTTGGAGCTGTCAGCAGAAGCCAAGCGAGTCCTTGCGTGACTACATCAAGCGCTTCTCCAAGCAGTGCACAAGCCTCTCCCATGTCACCGACGCGGACGTGATCGGAGCCTTTATCTCCGGCACATCTTGTAAGACCCTGGTGCACGAGCTGGGACGACGACCCCCTCGTACCACCAAGGAACTCCTGGATGTAGCCACAAGCTTTGCGTCAGGAGAAGACAGAGTGGGCGCCATCTTCAATTCCCGCGGCAAGGCCAAGAGAGAGGAGGGCATCGACGATGATCCCTCTAACCGTAAGAGCCAGAAAAAGAAGAAGGGCCGCAAGGGACGACGGCAGAGCGACGGCGAGTTGGTCGCCGCTGTCGACGCTAAGGGCAAGGAGAAGGCCCTCGTCAAGACACCTACCTACTACTTTGAGAAGAAGCTCGACGAACCATGCCCGCATTATGAAGGCGCGGTCAACCACACTCTCCGAGAGTGCCGCCTCATCCCCAAGTTCTTTGGGATAGAGAAGGGCAAAGTGGAGGCTAAGCGGAAGACAAACTCACCTCCCCAAGGAGACGGCTAGGGGAAGGACGGGTCGGGATTTCCTCACGTCACCGATTGCCTCATGATCTTTGGAGGCCCAGACTACTACGCCGCGTGGCGGCAACGCAAGCTCGAGCAGCGCATGGTCTGCCAGGTTGAGCCGATCGTCCCAGCTCCCTCCAAGTGGGCCAAGCACCCCATCACCTTTGACCAGTCCGACCACCTAGAGTACATGCCGAATCCAGGATGATACCGCTCGTCGTTGACCCCATCATCGGCACCAAATGGCTCACCAAGGTGCTGATGGATGGAGGAAGCAGCCTCAACATCATCTACCAAGACACCCTTGACGCCATGGGGGTCAGCAGGGCGAGGATTCGCCCCGGAGGGGCACCGTTCCACGGCGTCATCCCCGGCCAACGTGCCGTACCCGTTGGACAGATTGATCTGCCGATCACTTTCGGGACTCACACTAATTTCCGAAAGGAGACATTGACCTTTCATGTGGTGAACTTCCCTGGCTCTTACCATGTAGTTTTGGGCCGGCCGTGTTACGCCAAGTTCATGGCCGTCCTGAACTACACCTACCTCAAGCTTAAGATGCCGAGCCCCCACGGTGTCATCACCATGCACTCGTCCATTCAGCACGCGTACTTGTGCGACATCGAGCAGTGCGACGTCGCCGAATCGGTGTTGAATTCTCACGAGTTATACATCGTCAACTCCCTCACCAACACTGACCAAGACATGCCCGACGTCCTGAGGACTCCTTCACGCCCGACAGGGACACCAAGCTCGTGTCCCTCGACCCCGGTTGCTCTGACAGCATGACGGTGCGCATCGGCACCACCCTCGACCCCAAATAGGAAGACGCGCTCGTCGACTTCCTCCGCGCGAATCGTGGCATTTTTGCGTCGAGGCCTTCGGATATGCCTGGCATACAGAGGGATGTCGCCGAGCACGCCTTGTGGATCAGGTCCGACTCCAAGCCGGTGAAGCAGTGTCTTCGACGTTTCGATGAGGTAAAACGCAGGGTCATCGGTGTGGAGGTAAAAAAGCTCTTAGCGGTCGGGTTCATCAAGGAAGTGTATCACCCCGAGTGGTTAGCCAATCTTGTCATTGTACAAAATAAGGGCGGGAAATGGAGAATGTGTATTAACTACACTGGTCTCAATAAGGCGTGTCTAAAGGATCGGTTTCCTTTACCACGCATAGATCAGGTTGTGGATTCCACTTCTGGGTGTGAAACCCTATGCTTCCTCGATGCCTATTCTGGTTATCACCAGATCAAAATGCGTGAATTCGATCAACAAGCTACCTCGTTTATCTCCTTGTTCAGTTCGTACTGCTACGTAACCATGCCTTTCAGGCTTAAGAACGCGGATGCCACCTTCCAGCTTTGCATGATAAAGGTCTTCGGCAAACTCATCGGAGAGATTGTCGAAGTATATGTGCACGACATCGTTGGCAAGTCCAAACAGATCGGTGACCTCGTCGTAGATCTGGAGCTGGCCTTCGCCGGCTCAAAGCAAAGCACATCAAACTCAACCCTGAAAATGCGTCTTCGGGGTTCCTAGAGGGATGTTGCTGGGGTTCATCGTTTTACAACGCGGCATCGAAATCAAGGCTATCACTGAGATGAAGCCTATTCGGGACCTCAAGGGGTTGCAGCATATCACGGGGTGCCTCGCCGCGCTCAGTCGGTTTATATCACGTCTAGGTGAGCGGGGTCTGCCCCTGTACCGGCTCCTCAAGAAAGCTGATCAGTTCACGTGGACTGATGAGGCTCAAGAGGCGTTAGATGAGCTCAAGGAACTGTTAACCAGTCCCCCGATTCTTACTCCGCCCGTGAAGGAGGAACCCTTGCTCCTCTACATTGCCGCAACCACTCAGGTGGTTAGTGCGGCATTCGTCGTAGAACGGAGTGAGGAGGGACACACTCTGAAAGTGCAATGCTCTGTCTATTTTATTAGCGAAGTCTTGTCCGACACCAAGACACGCTATCCGCAAATCTAGAAATTAGCGTACGCCCTCCTCATCTTGAAGAGGAAGCTTAAGTACTATTTCGAAGTGCACCCCATCACCGTGGTCTCATCTTTCCCTTTGGGGGAAGTAATTCAGAACCCTGAAGCCATGGGTCGGATAGCTAAATGGGCGCTCAAGCTGATGGGCTATGACATAACCTACGCGGCTCGCACGGCGATCAACTCGCAAGTCCTGGCTGATTTCGTTGCGGAATGGATCGAAGTCCAACTACCTCTAGCTCCTATCCAACATGAATGTTGGAAGCTTTTCTTCGACGGTGTTGACGGTCACTAAGTCTAAATTTTATACCGTCAACAATGGCTCTTGAAAAGGCAATAGTAGACTAATAGAGGTTATATCTGACAAATTCCACGAGTTTTGTTGATTTGTGAGATTTCTAGGGGATTTTCCAGAAAAAAGCTAAAAGAAGGATTTTAATGCAAATTTACCACGAAACTTAACCGCGACGCAACTACATCACCAGATGGTTCAGGAAGACTCGAAGACACCGAAGAAGCGGGGCCCGCGGCCGCCACCCGGTGGGGCGGCGGGCCCCACCATGGGGCCGGTCGGCGCCCTAAGGTTGCCGGCGACGCCCCCCTTCCAGAATCTTCCTCCTGCCGCCTAGGGTTTTCATCTCCACCGTTGGCTACGTCGGTTTGATCCTACGGTGCGCGTGTACTCCACCGGGCTATAAAAGGAGGGGTAGACCCCCCCTTCAACACACCAATTCATTCCTCCTGCTTCATTCGTCAAGAGTAGTCAGAAGTTAGGGTTTCCAGAGATTAGAAGTAGAGCTCTAGTTCTTCAAGTTCTTAGTTTAGTCGTCTAGCAAGATTCAAGTAGAGATCGGGCGCTCCGCTCGGGATTCCAGATCTGTCTTCTAGAATTTGGTAATTTTATCTTGTATTTCATTATGACTTTGCTCTACTTTAATATATTGCTACTTATTCAGTTCTTAGTTTATTCTAGTTGCACATTCGATATAGATGTAGTTTATGATGATTATTGTTATATGATCGTAAAGCGCCTGATTCAATACTCGAGTGGGTCAGGTGGTGCGCATTATGTAGACGTGGTGTCTAGATATATTGTGTACCTACGGAGGCACCCTGATGTGCCGGGTCGTGTGGTAGTCCGCGCAGGTGACAGCTGCGTTGGTTCCTCTGTAGTCCATCCCCCGTACGTAGGACTAGCCGAGCATGGTCGCGAAGGAGGTGACCGTTGTGTCTTAATATCCTCATTAGTTGATGCTCCTTATGATGTCTTCTGATTTTATTGCACTATAGATGAAAATGTGTAGCATGCGTAGGCTGTAGACTTTATATTAGCAATTACATAGGTTTCTTTATTTCTAACTGAATCTCTAGATTGCTTTACTACATTAGAGAGTCTCTATATTCTAGCTCTGGAATACCATTTATCTTAATTACTCATTTAACATTTATCGTTACTGTTGACTAGTTATTGCTAAGGCATTGGTGTATTAGGTTATGATAGGGTTTATCCATTTATTATTCTTAATCCTTAAAAGTTTCCCCTCCTAATAAGTAGAATGCTGCTTTATCCTTTTGGCATAAAAATAAATCAACGATACTCGGAATACTTCCTCTGGGTGAAATGCTACAACAGGAGAATTATCTGTGCGCTTGCGGATATATTCTATTTAGAGTCATTGTGTGTAGATTATTTTTATCCTTGGTTTTTGGCATCATGTTAGGGATGACAACTTAACTTGAAGTGATGTTAAAAATACCAACAAGCATTTCGGCGGCGCCGATTCTTCGGGAATGGCAATTTTATTTATTAGGATAATTTATTAGGATCATTGATTCGCCAGGATATACATATTTTTCTAGAATTTTATAATGAGTAAACCTTTATGGAAAACAAATATATATTAAAATTATATCTAAATCATAACCTTTTGTTTTTTTAGCAGACTTACCCATATTTTATTTAGAAAATCTTATAGGGTAAGTGCAGGATTGGTTGTAGAATTTTAACTCTTATCGGGAACAACCATAGGAAGAAGGGTCTTACATCATTCTGAGAAGCAATGGCTGAAAAGACTCTGCGTGAATCCTCTGCTCCAAGCACCGAGAACATTCGCGTAGGTCCGACTCTCGACACCTTTGACATTGGAGAACATGATTATGAGATCAAGCCAAGCCTCATCAAAATGGTGCAAGTTATCATATTTAGTGGAAAGAAGGATGAAGATGCTATTGCTCATCTGCAGAATTTTCTGGAGATTGGCAACACCATTGACATTCAAGGCATTCCTCAAGATGTCGTGCTACTTCGTTTATTTCCTTTCTCATTAGAAGGAAGAGAGAAGCGATGGTTTTATCAGAGTAAAGATCAAGTCAAGACATGGGGAGAATGTTCGAAAGCTTTCCTAGAGAAGTTTTTTCCAATAGGCCGAACGAATATCTTTAAGAGGGAAGATTTCAGAATTTCGTCGCCAGAAAGGTGAACCTATTCCGAAGCTTGGGAACGTTTTCAAGGATACATATCAGATTGCCCGCATCATGGAATGGAGAAGTGGTTGCTCATGCAAATATTCTATTATGGACTAACCCAAAGATCATGTGAGCAATTGGACTCCACTGCTGAAGGATCATTTATGTCACTCACCCCTGGAAGAGCCGAAGCAATTATGGTAAGGATGGCAGAAAATCAGAATTGGACATTCAACACCCAGACATGCCATGAAAGTGAGGAAGTTCTAGAGGAGTTGTGTGCAATATCAACCAAAATGGATGTATTATTGAATTGGCTAGAGCAGAGGGCTAATTACAAAAGAGATCGTCAGACAATTCAAGATATATTCAAAGATCAATATGAAGAAGATATTAGTGCAATCATCAAGAAGCAAGGATGGAGTCAACCTCAGGCAACAAGACAAGGTAAGTACCAAGGTAACTATAATTCTTCAAATCAAAGACAACCACCCTTGAGAGAATTAATATTAGAACAAGCTAGAATCAATGAGAGTATTTATAAGAAGCTTGCTTTTAATGATGAAATGTTAGAAGGAATTAATTCAAAATTAGATAATTTTTCTCTAGCAGTTAAAGAGCAAATAATATTTAATAAAAAGATAGAATCACAAATTACACATTTAGCTTCTACCCTGTCTGCCACTAACCATGAACAGATTAAAGGAATATCTACTAGAGGAGGTAAGGTTACACGTGATCCACCTTACCCAGAAGGGGCACGTAGACCTTCACTTACAGTGCAGATAGACAAGGAGGCTGAAAAGAATACTAGAGAAAAAGAAGCAGAAGCACCCCTACCAACAAATGATCTGCAAGAGCCCGAATTAACGCAAGACTTTGAAGATACCACTATCCTACCGTTCCCACAAAGGAGGAGGAGTATCTCCACTGATGATCGGTTCAGTAAGTTTGTAGAGATTATACAAAAATTATATATCAACATTCCGTTGTTAGATGCTATGCAGGTACCCACATATGCAAAGTACCTTCGATCCATCCTCAACAACAAGGGACCACTACCCTCTACCGAAGTCATCAAGCTAACAGAGGCGTGCAGTGAGGCAATCCTACATTCTTCACCTATCAAGAAGAAGGATCCAGGATGTCCCACTATTGATTGCTCTATAGGCAACCAGATGTTCGAGAACGCCTTGTGTGATCTTGGAGCAAGCGTCAACGTCATGCCCAAGACGGTCTTCGACAAACTCAACTATTCTCCGCTCACTCCAACAACAATGTGCTTGCAACTAGCTGACCAATCAGTCCGCTACCCTGCAGGGATAGCAGAAAATATTCCGGTAAAAATCCGTGACTTTTTCGTTCCTGTAGATTTTCGTGGTACTTGACATGCAGGAAGAGAGGAAGATACCTCTTATCCTTGGGCGACCATTCCTAAACACCGCAAATGCGACCATCAACGTTGGAGCTGGAGAAATTATATTCACCATTAACGGGCAAGAAGAGCGATTTGCATTCAGGCCAAGATCCGAGCAATGCAAGACTCTGAAGGATCAAGAAGGGCAAGGTGCATCAACATCTCCGACCGCGGAGATCAATCATAAAAATTAATTTAACTAGAGAAGTCCAAGTCGGTGGACTTTAAAAACCCCGAACCTTCGCCGGGAGGTAACTCGGTAGTTATCAGTAATTTAAATTCTCGCATTAACTAGCATATTTATTTTTCCTACCAATTAAATCATTAAAAAGAAATAAAAAAAATAAGCATGCCATATATAAAATCCAAGCCCCATGAAATTATGACTAACGGAGTGTAAATCCCCGTCAGTAAAATTTACCGTGGTGGCAGAAAATTATAAAAAATACTATCATTGTAATTCTAATTTTTCGTAGATTCATAAAAGTAATTTAGTTTTTTCATTCTTGTGTCATTATACGGTATAAATACGGAAGACATGTGGGGCCCACATACATCACCTCACATCACCTCACACCCACCAATTATTCACCACATCCAAAAAAATCAAATTATCACACTCATTCACATGCACTCACCTCCATCCATTCCGCCACCGAAAAAGGAGTACCTAGGGCATAGGGAATTGATCACATACATGCCAAAGAGGACACCAGAGGAAATGAGACACCAAAGCGGAAAAGGTGGGGCCGGCCGGCCCCATCACCACGCCGGCCGGCGCCCTACTACTACCTCTCTGCCTCCAACTTGTCACACCCCCTCACTCATTCACTCCAAGTCCAGAGAGCTCTGCTCCACGGCCAGTTACAACTACGACATTTCATTCTTCCAAATCACTCATTAATTAGCAAGAAAAGAGAAAAGAAAAGAGAGAGAAATCAATTTGCAAGATCATCATCAGGACTCCCTCTTCTCTTCCTCTTTGATTTGCTAATCCTAATCACTTTTGTGTTCTTCATGTTCTTGTTGTTCTTGCCGTGTTCTTCGTGTTCTTCATTCTACAGGCAAGATGAATCGAAAAGTTGGAGGTGCACTCAGGAGCATCAAGAGGACACTCTCATTCCGCAGCACCCGAAGCCGTTCGTCATCTCAAGCACCTTCATTTGCCGGCTCCGGAATGGACGTTGACCCTCCATCACCTCCTGAGCAACATCAATCATCATCCTCTTCCCCACAGGAAGAGAGGTATGAACTAACAAACCTTAATCAAATTCTATTACCACTTAGACCTCAAATAGAAATATTCAATGTGGTAAAGACAAAAGAGTTCACTCATACTCCAACATTTGATGACAATTTGCTCGTTGAAACCGGAATGGATTCTGAATTTGAGCTTATTTTTAGAATGATTGGATGGGAAGATGCATGGGAAATCACTGAGCAGGGTAGCAAGTTACTCACCATAGAATTCATTAGCTCCCTAGACTTTGATGATGATTATGTTCGGTTTAGAATGTTCAACAAGCCTTTTACTCTCACATGGAAAAATTTCAGTTTAGCACTAGGATTTTCTGAGCAGTGCGTAGTGAATATAGCTGATGTTCTTGGAGATTTTAATAAAGATGATTTTTGGGAGAGCATCACTGCTAAGAAACCGGAACGCAAACAAAAATATACCACTGAAGAAGTCCATAACCCAACACTGAGATTCATGCTAAAATGGCTAGCTTTTACTTTCTTTCCTAGAGAGGAATTAAATACCATTAGACAGGATGAGTTACATTTATTATACATCATGATTAAAAAGAGAAAAGCATCTCCTGTGAAATTAATGTTGAGCTACTGGAAAACCGTACCTCCTATGAGAAAATGCAGTATTTCATTCACATCTTGGATCACACGCCTAGCTACAGGATTAGATTTATTGTCCAATGCTACACTCACTTTTATTACTGGTGCCCGAAGAGTTATTGGATATGACTTTTTCTTTCGTGCTCACATGGTGAAACGCCGAAATAACAAGATAATCATGATCTATAAAAATTATCCAAATGAGTACGAGCTGCCTAACAGGGATTTGGGGATTTATTCTGTTGACAGTTTTACTTTTCCAGAGACCGCTAACATTGGCAGGTGTCCATCAGCACGCATCAACAGAGTACCCAGGACTGTGTACACTGGGACTGACACAGCACCATCGGGACCAGCTCATTTCCATTACACTAACTTTGATGAACCAGGTGCATATCATGAGCCACATCAGCCGTGGTCCACCCACCCAGGCTGGGAGGACCAACCCACTTATCATCAAGGAGAGTCGTCTACATCCACAGGATGGGGAACATTCCCCACACAGGAGCCAGAAGATCAGGGACAAGATTATCAGAGAGGACGTGCATCATTCTCTGTGCGCGGGAACACGGAGTACACCAGCGGTGGACCGTACCCGTACCATGCACCACCGCAAATAATTACATGCCACCTCCGAGCAGCATTTTAGCACTCCTATTAATGATTATCCTGCTATGTCTACATTTTTTACTAACCTCCGGCAGGGGGGCAAGGCGACAAATGAGACCTTGCACCGACATGAGCAAAGTGGCAACACCGGGTTGACAACAAGGCTTCATCGGCGAGCACGATGGCAAAGCAAAGGCGGAACCAGCTCGATTCGGCGAGTTACATCATGGACAGCAGCACATACAAACCGGAGTGGAGTACCTAATAGACCAGTTGGGGTATCCACCACCGCCTCCACCACATCATTGAGTACGGCAACATGCAGCTTGGGGGAGAGCCTCCCCCCGCGAGGTGAGCATCATTCACCTCTGTATATACTTTACCTTTTAGTATTTAAACTATATCTACTTTTCGGTATTTAAATTCTATCATTAGAATAGTTAGAATTTGTCTTTAAATTCTATACTATTAAAAAAAAGAGAGCAATTAAAAATCTGCAATTACTTAGCATCTGAAATTAAAATCTGTCTTTGAATTATATGAAGTTTATCTACCCCGAGAATTTATTCTCAAACCCGATATATCGTGGGTAGCATAAAACTTGTGATTCAGTCTAAGTAATTGACAGATATGATATAAAAAAAGGTTTGAGCTAGTATATGTTTCATTCTAAGTGATAGCTAAGCTCCAGATATTTTGCAAAGAATTAATTAATCAATCTGGTAATTTATCCTACTAATATGATTTGAGTAGATTACTCTGTTATGTATTCATGATTGAATCCACACACACAAGAGTTTTGCTCTCTAACAATTCTCTCTTAGAAGTCTAAAAGAGAGTGTGGGTTATAACAATTAAAAGATGCCATACCAAAGAAGTATGAGCCCAAAAGATGCCATATCAAAAAGGTATGAGCCAAATCAAAAGAAAGAGAGTAAAACAATGGGTGTAAAGACACTACTTTGAGAGAAAAATGGGTACAAAAAGTATCCATTTGGGAGATAGCCCACACTTCTTAGAAAAGACAAAGAAGAGAGAATGTTGCATAAGAGCTGGAAATAAAGTTTTAATCACTAGCACATTCAATCATGATGTATATCTTGAGTAGTCCACTCCCATCTTATTAGTAAATTCTCATGGTTTCCAAGATAATAACCTATACAAGCTCAAAAAGAAAACCTCTGGAGTAGTGCTTAAGCAAAGAATGAAATATATGCAGTGCTTGCTTGATTATTCTATCTTTCAATCACCCAAGATTTAATTAAAAGTTTGATGAGCCCCATAGTCAAAAGGTATAAGGATAAGTTTGAAAGATAGATTAATGAATTATGATTTGAAGGATTTTTTTTCAAAGCTAAAGTATTTGTTGCTATAATATGAGATACCCTGGAAGTATTATTTCAAGTCAACTTTGCTAAGGGACTAGCAAAGACTTAGCTTGGGGGTAATTGTTGACGGTCACTAAGTCTAAATTTTATACCGTCAACAATGGCTCTTGAAAAGGCAATAGTAGACTAATAGAGGTTATATCTGACAAATTCCACGAGTTTTGTTGATTTGTGAGATTTCCAGGGGATTTTCCAGAAAAAGCTAAAAGAAGGATTTTAATGCAAATTTACCACGAAACTTAACCGCGACGCAACTACATCACCAGATGGTTCAGGAAGACTCCAGAAGACACCCGAAGAAGCGGGGCCCGCAGCCGCCACCAGGTGGGGCCGGCCGGCCCCACCATGGGGCCGGTCGGCGCCCTAGGGTTGCCGGCGGCGCCCCCCTTCTAGAATCTTCCTCCTGCCGCCTAGGGTTTTCATCTCCACCGTTGGCTACGTCGGTTTGATCCTACGGTGCGCGTGTACTCCACCGGGCTATAAAAGGAGGGGTAGACCCCCCTTCAACACACCAATTCATTCCTCCTGCTTCATTCGTCAAGAGTAGTCAGAAGTTAGGGTTTTCAGAGATTAGAAGTAGAGCTCTAGTTCTTCAAGTTCTTAGTTTAGTTTAGCAAGATTCAAGTAGAGATCTAGCAAGATTCATCTGTCTTCTAGAATTTCTTCAAGTTCTTAGTTTAGTCGTCTAGCAAGATTCAAGTAGAGAGATCGGGCGCTCCGCTCGGGATTCAGATCTGTTTTCTAGAATTTGGTAATTTTATCTTGTATTTCATTATGACTTTGCTTTACTTTAATATATTGCTACTTATTCAGTTCTTAGTTTATTCTAGTTGCACATTCGATATAGATGTAGTTTATGATGATTATAGTTATATGATCGTAAAGCGCCTGATTCAATACTCGAGTGGGTCAGGTGGTGCGCATTATGTAGACGTGGTGTCTAGATATATTGTGTACCTACGGAGGCACCCTGATGTGCCGGGTCGTGTGGTAGTCCGCGCAGTGACAATTTGCGTTGGTTCCTCTCGTAGTCCATCCCCCCGCACGAAGGACTAGCCGAGCATGGTCGCGAAGGAGGTGACCGTTGTGTCTTAATATCCTCATTAGTTGATGCTCCTTATGATGTCTTCTGATTTTATTGCACTATAGATGAAAATGTGTAGCATGCGTGAGGTGTAGACTTTATATTAGTAATTACATAGGTTTCTTTATTTCTAACTGAATCTCTAGATTGCTTTACTACATTAGAGAGTCTCTATATTCTAGCTACGGAATACCATTTATCTTAATTACTCATTTAACATTTATCGTTCTTTGTTGACTAGTTATTGCTAAGGCATTGGTGTATTAGGTTATGATAGGGTTTATCCATTTATTATTCTTAATCCTTAAAAGTTCCCCCTCCTAATAAGTAGAATCTTTGCTTTATCCTTTTGGCATAAAAATAAATCAACGATACTCGGAATACTTCCTCCGGGTGAAATGCTACAACAGGAGAATTATCCGTGCGCTTATGGATATATTCTATTTAGAGTCATTGTGTGTAGATTATTTTCATCCTTGGTTTTTGGCATCATGTTAGGGATGACAACTTAACTTGAAGTGATGTTAAAAATACCAACAGACGGCTCGTTAATGAAAAGCGGGGCTGGGGCCGGGTTGGTCTTCATCTCCCCTCTCGGGGTCAGTATGAAGTACGCCCTACGACTCTATTTCAAAGCCTCCAACAAAGTTGCGGAGTATGAGGCTCTGGTAAACGGCTTGTGCATAGCCAAAGAGCTCGGCATAAAACGCCTTGAGGTTCGAGGCGATTCACAGCTTGTCGTCGATCAGGTTACGAAGGAGTCGGGCGGTCACGACCCGAAAATGGCTGCGTCTTGCCGGGTGGTACGCAAGCTGGAGGAATGCTTCGATGGCCTCGAGCTCTGTCACGTCCTCCGTCGGGACAATGAGGCAGCGGATGCCTTGGCTAAAATGGCTTCAAATCGAGACCCCGTCCCTAGCGGGATATTCGCCAGGTGAAAGGTCCTTGTTTGGTTTTGGTAATTGAGTGACAACCTAGGTGGACTAATTGTGCTTATGTGAGATTTGCAGAGATTTAGTCCACAGATACATGTGTGTGAGCGACTATACCATGGAGGTGGTGTGATGTGTTGCAAGGCTCACACATGTGATGATGAAGGAGCTTAATGCATGATACATAACATAGAGTCATGAGGCTAGAGGTGAAGATCGAGACAAGACTTGGCTTGATGGACCAGTTGCAAGGGTGAAGGGCAAGTTGGAGGCTTTGAAGCCGTTGGTACCGAGTGTCAGGAGGCTTGAGCAAAGACTTGACGCCGAAGAACCAAGGCGATGGTGAAGAGCAAGTAAGGTCAAGATTGATGAACCAATATGGTCACATGATGATATGGAGTGGATCATATCATTTGTGATTGTGTTGGTGCATGTGTTGCATCAACACTTGGAGGATTTGGAATGGAATGCGCAAGGCAAAGGTATATTTGTAGGGCATTTCATTTCACCGGTCATAGGTGTGTAGAGAAGTTTATGACCGGGTTTAGGATTGATAGCCGTACTATAAAGAGGGGAAATCTTTTAGTTGCAACGGTTATCTAGTGCCACTAAGTGTGTCTCCTTTGCATATGCATTGCGCTTAGTGACGTGGTGAGATACAAGAGAAAAGCCTTTCAAAATGTTTGAAAATGCTAACTCACACACTTAACATGTTGGAACACTTGGTGGAGTTAAGCACATTTAAAAAGGCTTTGAAAATAGAGTTTGGTGGACTGTTTCTGTATTCTTCGGAATATCCGAGAATGTCTCGGAATATCCAAAGAAGTCAGAATTTCTGAGAAAATATCCTTTCAGGTCTCTCGGGTTGAAATGTCGTTTTTGGTTTTGGATATTCCGAACAAGTTCGGATATTCCGAACCTGGTCTTGTTCGGACTGGTCCGAACGTTCCCCGTGTTGACTGGGGTGTTGACCGTGTTGGTGTGAGGACCGTTTCAAAATATATCTGAATCTTGTTTGGATATTCCGAACATGCTCGTATATTAGGAACTTGCTTGGATATTCCAAACCCGGACGCGCATGAGTGCCGACAAAGATTTCGACCGTTGGTCGTGAGTGAGAAGTGAGACGTTCCTAGCCGTTACCGTAAATATCCGACCGTGCTTGGATATTCGAAGTTTCTTGGATATTCGGAATTTGCTCGGATATTCCAAAACTGGAGCTGAAACTCCCTAACGGTTGGATTCGAAAAAGAGACGTTGGAGGAGCATGTGAGTGGATGAGGGCCACACCCTTGGGTGGTTTGGTTGGGCGGGTGGATAAGGGGGGTTCCTCCCACCTTTTCCCTCACCCCCTTGGCTCATTTGTTGAGTGGGGAACAAGGGTTAGGGTTCTTCCTCCTCCCCTCTTCTCTCTTCTTCCTCCATGGCTATGTGCCAAATCTTGAGGAGTGATTGAGTGTCCCTTGTGGATGTGGATGAGAGATTGAAGATCCACCTCCTCCCCTTCCTCTCCCTCTCATGCTTGGTGCTAATTTGAGTGAGGGATTGAGAGCCTAGTGTGTGCATGTGAGGATTGCATTTGGTGGCACTAGAAAATCTTTGTGATTTGGGGATTTCTTGTTACTCTTGGTGTTTGCCAACACCTAGACGGCTTGGAGGTTGTGGTCTCCATTGAAGCACGCAAAGAAGATTGTGCGGTGCTCCGGAGAAGGATTTGTGAGGGGTTCTTGTGCTCATCCCCGTGGGAGAATCGTGAAGAGCAACTCTAGTAAAAGAGAGACACGAAGAGCAAGAAGTGGTTCGACGCGGTCAAGTGCTAGAGCTCGTGGTGAGCACTCCGGTGGGAGAGCGTGACTTGTGGGTCACCACTAGCAAGAGGACCGGCGATAACCTTGGAGCTTGTCTCAACGAGGACTAGCTTGGTGGCAACCAAGTGAACCTCGGTAAAAAATCGACGTGTCAACATTACCTACTCTTCTCGTCGGTTTGCATTCACTAGCTTATATTTACTTGCTCAATACTTGTGCTAGTCAGTAGTGGTTGCTCTTGTGTAGCTAGTTTGCTTGTGTAGCTTGCTAGTTACCTTCTTTGTTTGTGTAGCTTAGCAATTGAGCTCACTAGTTAGGCTTGTGTAGCCGTGCTAGTGAGAACTACTAGTGTGCTTAGGCTTTATGCACTTTACTCACTAGTATGTGTAGGTGCTCCCCGGTTTGATTGAGTACTAGTTGCTTAGGTTTGTGTGATCTTGCAACCTAGTATTGGATAGGTGAGCACTACCTAGCCTTACACCTTAGTGACCTAGCTAGAATCTTTGTAAGGTGCTTAGATAGAGGGGCGTAGTTCTTGTTAGACCGATAGTTTTAATTCCGCATTTAATTCGGTCATCCGCTACGATTAATTTTCAGAAAGGACTATTCACCCCCCCTCTAGTCCGCCATCTCGACCCTACACCAGGGACCTCACCCAGCCGTCGGTGAATTACGGCAAGGAAGGAATCGACCCCTCTTTCTCCGACCCTGGGGCAGCTCGTCCGACCCCTGGGGACGACCCCTCCTCGGAACCAGCTGTCTTCGTAGTGACACAGGTGGATGAGGAAGCAGTTCCCGATCTAGGGCCGAGAATGACTGGAGAAAGCCATATCTCGACTGCCTCATTCGCAAAGTCTTGCCTACTGATAGGACTGAGGCACGACGGTTAGCTCGTCGTGCCAAGTCATTCGCCATTATCAACGGCAAGCTGTACAAGAAGGGACACTCGGGTGTCCTACACCGATGCATCCCTGCCGCCCACGGGTATGCCCTCCTGGAGGACATACATACAGGCGTCTGCGGGCACCACGCCGCACCACGTACTATCGTGGCCAAGGCCTACCGCTAGGGCTTCTACTGGCCTACGGCGGTAGCGGACGCATCGAAAATCGTTCGCTCCTATGAAGGGTGTCAGTACTATGCCAAGCAGACGCACCTGCCTACGCAACCCTAGCAGACGATCCTCCTCACATGGCCATTCGCGGTCTGGGGTTTGGATTTAGTCGGGCCCCTCCAGAAGGCGTCCGGGGCTTCACCCACGTTTTGGTCGCGATTGACAAGTTCACTAAGTGGATTGAGGCTCGGCCCCTCGCCACTATCAAGTCTGACCAAAGTGTGCTTTTTTCACAGATATCATATACCGCTTCGGTGTGCCCAATTCGATCATCACGGACAATGGGACGTAGTTCACTGGGAAGAAGTTCCTGGAGTTTTGTGACAAATTCAACATCCATGTCGATTGGGCATCCGTTGCGCATCCCCGCACTAATGGGCAAGTGGAACGAGCCAATGGCATGATCCTCCAAGGTCTCAAGCCTCGGATTTTTCATCGTCTCAATCAGTTCGGCCGACGATGGCTCGCTGAACTCCCAGCAGTACTATGGAGCTTGAGAATGACTCCGAGCAGAGCAACGGGACATACTCCATTCTATATGGTCTATGGGGCGGAAGCCGTTCTACCCACAGATCTCGAGTACGGATCCCCGCGTGTCAGAGCCTACGCTAAGCCTACAAACCAGACTTACTTGAAGGACGCCATGGACCAACTCGACGAAGCTCGCGACGTCGCGTTGCTACACTCTGCCAAATATCTACAATCCCTGCGTCGGCATCATGGTCGACGAGTTCAGGGACACGCGTTCAACGTTGGTGACCTTGTCCTACGGCTTCGGCAGGATAACAAGGGGCGCCACAAGCTTACCCCACCGTGGGAGGGTCCCGTCACCATCGCTGAAGTCCTCCGACCAGGGGCTTATAAGCTAAAGGACGACAGAGGGCAGCTCGTCAAAAATGCCGGAACATCGGCGATTCGTCGTTTCTACCCCTGAAGATTTTCCTTTTTCATTTCATATTATGTATTTCGTTCTGTACTAGTGCTTTTTCCGCTTTCAGTAACTAGATGCTTAATTAGGAGGTTTTCTCTAAAAGAAATCACGACCCCAGGGGTCGACTTGTGTTCCTTTATTAAGTAAACAAAAAGCAACATGTCTAGCTTAGATTCTATCACAACTTTCTTATTCTAGGGATTACGTTGAGGTAAGAAACGGCCTTAGCACCCAAAAACCGTCCTGGTTGTCCTGTCAACGCCTCAGTGGCTAACGACACAACCGGGTGAGGGTCCGGCTAGCCGTCTCAAGCACCAAGTGTAGTCCCAAAGAGCTACGATGGTTATGAAAGAAAACAGCCAAATCACTACTTTCCTAAGCAAAGAAAGAGCCTCGAAAGGCAGGATCTTCTAGACACCAGGCATCGTGATCAGGACAGAGTACCTACACACCGAATTCTAAGGTACCACCCGGCGGGTGTTCAAGACTAAAGCAATCCAATTTTAAAATTTTTTATGCAAAGGAACTAGTTTGAGCTAGAGCAAAATAAAGCAATTATTATTACAAATATTGATAACAGTCTTTGGGGCACAACAAGCCCATTGTCAAAAAAAAACAAGTAAATATTTTTTACTCCCACTGGGGGAGCACCAGTGTGCGCGGCCGCTCGGCCGGGACTTGGTCATGTTGCCCGGCCAAGACCAAGACCTACGACCTCCGCCTTGAAGATTTCTCCAAAGTATCCCTCGCTGAGGCCGTCGAGGTCGAAGCTCCTCCCGTAATGCGAGTGTGCAATGGTGAATGACTCCTGGATCCCGGTCCTGAAGGCGTCACGCTCCAGATGCTCGATGCGCCTAGGCGGCGAGACACTCGGCGTGGCGAGGGAGCCGTCCGGAGCAAGGGGATCGCCGAGGCCGTCTAGGGCGCCCTCAACCGCAGCACGCAAACCAGTGTTTTGTTGCTGCAGTTGTGAGACAGACCCCTGGAGGGTCGCCACCTCCCTGGACAAAAGCTAAGCCACGTTCTCAGCATCCATCCTCACGCGGCGCTCCAGCTCCAGCTCCAGCTCGCCACAAAGAGCTGCGACCTCATCCTGGAGCTCATTCCACTTTTGTCGCAAGCGGGTCTCGGCTCTGTGACTGTCGTCGCACTCACGACGAAGCCGCTGTGCCTCATCGCGCTCGTGTTCAAGGTTCTGCTCCGCCCGGAGTAGCCGGCTGCGTAGCTGCTGCTGCATCTCTGGGCGGCTCACGGGCGTGGCTACCGGGGCTGCTCTAGCTCCTTCTAGACACACTTCGCCTCAGCGTCATCTAGCTCCTGCCTACGAGGAGGGCCATGTACCTCTCCTCTGTTGAGTCGGCGTCCCGAATGGCGTCCTTCAACCAAATACGGAGGTCCTAGATCAGCGCCACGGCGTCTTCCCATTGAGGATACTGCCGATACAGGAGCCGGGACTTCTCCCGGTTGATCCGCATTGGCGCTGAGCAGGCGAGTTTTTGCGAAAGGTTAGTAATCACGACTCACACAAAGGGAAAGCTTAGACCAGAATACCTGGTAAAGCGTCTGCGCCTGCCCCAGCTTCGCCCTCAGGGAGGCGACATCACAGCCCACCGCCACCATTATGGACTCAAAGGCGCCGGCGACCTCCCTCTCGGCGCGATCGTCGACCACCATGGGCTCCGCCCCTGGATTGAAGGCGTCGGTGAACAGCAGACGTGACTCTCCCCAGAAGATAGAGGGAACTCCCGCGTCACCAACTGTTGTCTCAGCAGCGCCGCCAGCGGCAGAAGTCGACGGTGCGCCTCCCGTCGGCTCTGGAGGTGTTTGTAGGGGTGCGTTACCCCCGTCGCCCGCCTTGGCAAGGGAGACATCAGCCGCAGCAGATGCCTCCTAAGTCAAGGCACCCGGGGGCTCGGACCCTCAGGGCTCCGCTGTTCCTTTCGCCAACGGCTCCGCCTCCACAGGCTCCGTCGAGAACGGAGCCACGTAGGGCACCACTGCAGATCCCTCTTCGGCAGACAAGGGCTTGGACGCGAGCCCGCCGGCCTCTTGCCACTTCTTCAGCAACTTCTTGGGCGCAAATGAAAGCCGCCCTGGAGTCCGAACATGACTACGACAAGAGAAGAAATTACGGTTAAAATTGAATTTGTGTACGCACAACAGAAGGCAGCAGGTTCAGTTGAAAACTCACCTCCTGGGCGCAGAGCGTGGCATCTTGGGAACCGGCCCCATCGACGCCGACTCCGCAGTGTCAGGACAGGGGCGCTTCCCCTTTCCCCTAACCTCTCGTCCAGCCATCGAGGCTGAACTTGTCCTGCTCGTAGCAGGTTGCGCACCTTCGCCGACCACGCCCCCGGAGGCGGTGGGCGCGACAACGGTGGGTCGGGGCGAACCGACCCCTCTTTCTCGGAGGCCACGGGCGCGGCGACCGCAGGGTCTGGGCGAACCGACCCCTCCCCCTCGGGAGCCACGGCTTGGCTCAGCGGTTCCAAGGTGGGACCCTGGGACCCCACCACGAGCACGGCCCCACGGTGCGGGCCATCTCATCGAGAACCACGGGGTCATCCGCGGACCCCTCCTTCTCCTCCTCCTTCTCCTTCTCTCCTTCGCCGTCGCCAGGGACAGAGACCCTCGAGCAGCCGGCCGCGCTGCTCTCGCCCTCCAGGGAGGGGTCGATGAAGCCCTGCGCGGACCCGTCGGACCGGACACTGAACTCCTTCTCATCTGAATCGGTAAGGGGGGTCAAGTCCCGCTCCTCCCTCAGGCGGTTCTCCACTCTTCTCACCTTGCGCCACTCCTTCTGGGCATGGCGGGCCTCGGAGCTGGCCATGTTCGCTGCCCGCTGCGCCGCCGTGCGGGGAAGAGGCACCGGATCCTCCTTCAGGGGAAGATCCGGGGGCTGGAGAAGTGAAAGCAATTCAGGAAGGATTCAGAAAGGATAAGGGGGAGAGGATTCAAACAACCACACACTTACGAAGTTCACAGAGCCGTCGTCCGGCTTCATCGTGGGTTGGCCTGGCACTGGTGATTCCAAGGGAATCAGCGCTGGTGGTGTCCTTCGGGGCCGCCAGCAGGGTCCGGAGGCGCCTCGTAGTTGTAGCGGCCGAAAGTGGGCTGCCCCGGAGCACGGTGTCAGCAAGGTCCGCGCCGGGTGTCATCTCCCACAACCAGAGGCGGCGAGACATCAACGGCGCCACCCCTCACCGGAGCCAGGCATCCACTATGCCCGCCCCGGTAAGGCCGCGGCCCTGCAGGATCCTGATGGCCTTTAGGTGGTGCTCGAACTTCTCGATCTCCTTCTCGTTCACCCCATGGCCCCACTCCCGCGGACGTTTTGTGAACGTCACGCCGGAGAAGTCCGGGAGCGGCGCCGTCTCGGAGTTCTTGAGATAGAACCACCCTGAGTGCCATCCGCAGTTCGACGTGGACATCTTCAGGTCCACATACCCCTTCACGCGCTCTCCGCGGAGAGCAATGCCGGCGCATCCCGCGGGAAAAGCACGCTCTGGCAGCCCGTCCTTCGCCCACCGCTTTTGAAGTTGCATGGCGAAGAAGTACTTCCAGAGGCCGTAGTGGGGGGATCCCCAAATACCCTTCGCACAGGGCGACGAACACCGCCCTGTGCAGACTCCCGTTCGGATTCAGGTGGTGGAGCTTGACTTGGTAGTGAAGGAGCACCCCACGCACAAAGTCGTCAACAGAGAAACCTAGTCCCCGCTCATGGAAGGCCGTGAACGAGACGGCGTACCCCATCGGCGGCATCGGGGTGTCGTCCTCGAGCGGCACGATCAACTCCTTCGCCTCCGTTAGCGGAGGCAAAACACCCTCCGCCACGAGGCGCTCCATCTCCGGCGCCGTCACGCTGCTACACGGCCACGGGAATGCGTCTCCACTGGCCATCACGAGTCACAGAAGGTCAACGGAGAGGACAAGGGAAATGGCTGGCAATGGCGGTGGCGGCGGAAACATAGAGAAACAAAAGAAGGCTCGGGGGCGTTTCTGTTGACTTAGGGTTGAAGGCACAACTGCGGCTGGGAAGCCCCACTTTCCTCTCCCAGTGTCTTTAAAGGAGGAAGCCGCCCGTTCGGCTGCACTCCGAATCATGGGCGGCATGGCCCGGGCCCACCGAGAAACGGGGAGACGTGCGCACGCTCCCCACTCGCCTTAACTCCACGTGTCGGCCCCCGCGACGCACGCATTGTCGACCCCAGCGTCTTGACGGTTCCGCCCCCGTCGCGTTAAACCAATGCGGGCCCATCATCAACTAGTAAATGCACAGTCTTGGGCTCCGCGTTGACCACGCGGGAGGCGGGGCGGCGTGCCTACGAGGCAGAGTGCGGTGAATGGCCGTAATGATGACCGCTAGGGTCGGAAGGGAATCCAGAGGCGTCTTGTCCATTTACGGACCCTCTGCAAAAACCCTAACCAGATCCGACTCTCCGGCCCTCCGATGAGCAAGAAAACCCTAAGAGAAGCACGAACGCGACCCACTTGCCCGAGCGGCATGAATGCCGCCAAGATCAGTGACAATGGAAATGCAAGCAACAGATTCAGATGTTCATAACAGATAATATGGAGTAAGCACGTTCATTTTCCTAATTACAAACTAAAATAAGGAACGCCAAACCAGCGTCCCAGAGCACAAAATAACCGCCCTAGTGGCACTATACAAAAGCCCTCGGCGTGGCTCTCCTACCCAAAGACTCCCCCCGGTGGCCGACGGAGCGCGAGCGCCGCATGGACTTCGTTCCCGAGGCAGTGAAACCCCGGGAACAAGAAGACCATAGAGATCAACCCAAGGATGAAAGCCCGGCGTAGGGACGAAGCCACGCCGACGGGTAGGATCCCGCGATGCCTCAAGGAGCATCGCGGATCACCTCGTCCGCTGGCACCTCCTCCATGATGGCGTCGGTGGCGTCGAGGTACTTGGCGCACCAAGTGCTCTAGGTCCCCGATGCGCTCGCCCTCGGGGGGCTTCGATGTAGTCCGGAGGTCGACCCGGGAGGCGGCGGTGCGCCACCGCCGCGCGGACGCCGCCCACGGCGAACGCCGTGGGACACCAGTCGCGTATGCGACCAAGCACACGGCTCTCCGGCCCGCTCCGTCGAGCCCCGGGGAGCCCGAGCGTAGGCCACGATGGCCTCGGCCGCCCGGGCGCATGGCACGAGCTCGGCCTCCGGTTACGCCACGCGCCCGTCGGCCTCCTCCAGGTTGGCCGGGCGTCGTCCGCCTCCTCCTCCCAGCGTGGCGCGATGAGGTGCGTTGAGGCGGACCTAGAGCTCGGTCGTGGACCCGGCTCCGGCCACCTCTCCTGTGCCCTCACCGGCCCCCGCGGTGCTCCCGCGGCCGGCGCCTCCAGTCGAAAGGAGGTGGCGGGGAGTGGGCACGCTGGAGAGCACCCTACAAGAACGAAGACTCGTGATTAGCCAAGAAAGCCCTCTTTGATCAAAAATATGATTGAAGAAGACCCTCGCCGGTCTTGCTAAGATTACCCCGGGATACGGCGGTGGCCCCGGGGTGGCTCCTCCGATGAGCCCTCCGCCGGACGCTTCCCACGATCCATCTCTCTCTCTATCCCTACTGGACGATGGAAGAGGAAGGAGGAGTCGGGGAGGTGGCTAGCGGCTGAAACTCAGAACGACGGTGAGGAACGGAATGTGTAACTCCACTCACCCCACGGCTCACCCTTTTATAGGCGGCCGACGCCTTGAGTGGATCTGAAAAAACGTCCCTTGGCGTTCCACGTCGCCCACTACCCTGTTTGTGGCATTAGTGGCGTTGCGGCGTGTTGACGGTCATTAAACACTAAATATAATCCTCAACTATTGTATAAAACGATATAAAATGGATTACAAAGCATAGTTATAGGTTTTGATTCTAACAAGTTCCACGAGTTTTAGTGTTCTCACTTGTATTGCAGGAGTATGCAATTTTCTATCAAATAAAAGTATCTTAAATGGGGAATTGGACTACACCATTGCGACGGGCTCGTCGAGATGATCGAAACGGACATATCATTGGCTACATTCGGAGTCCGGAGTCAAAAGATATCAATTCTACACGAAACCAACACTAGAAGACTCTAGAAGGCACGAGAAGGCGACTTACCGAAGGTGGGGCCCACCTGGTACAGGGGGGGGCCCGGCCCACCCGGGGCCGCCCCGGCGCCCTCCGGAGCCCGTTTGGGGCCCGCTTCGACGGACGGCATCCTACCGCCTTAGGGTTTGCATCTCCACCGTTGCCCAAGTCGGTTTAATCCAACGGCGCACGTTCATCCCACGGGGCTATAAATAAAGAGGCGGACCCCCTCCCCCGAGGGCACCACATTATTATGGAGATGTAGAGGCGTCCCTCGAATGGATGACCTCTCACCTCTAGAGAATTAGGGCTAGACTTTCCAATGTAGTAGATTAGTTCTAGTTGAGAGTTAGGGGGAGCGGCGCTACGCCGGGGTTCGGAGGAGTCTTCGGAGGAGCCGTCAGAGTTCTGGTATATCTTTGTATCTATTCTTGTAAGACTTATACTTTAATATATTTTATCTTCTCTATTTACTTTTATGCATTACATTTGATTGGTTAGTATAGTTATTATACTTTAGCATGGGATCTCCTTTTGTATCGGGTGCTCTAGTTATAGATCGTGACTAGAGTAGTAATCTTTAGTGTAGACGTGGTGTCTAGGCTAGGGTTTACCTGAGGTTGTGCCCAATTCTTACGGTTAGTTGTGGTAGCCCCAGAGGTGACAGCTCTGTTAGGCCTTCGTATTCCACCATGTCGGAGTTTGTGTTTCGTAGAGCTTTTGGCAGCCTTCCCCGACTACCTTCATTCCAGTCTTATTCGAGAGTTGGAAAGGTACTGTTGCTCCAAAGTGTTATTGTGTGATTGCTTTATCTAGCATGAATTAGTTATTATAGAATCCTAGTAATAGAGAAGTACTTAGGAACCTTGAACTTTCCTGTTGTCCTCTCACTTTAGCTATCTACCCTTTTATCATATAATTCTCCTGTGTGTGTCATATATGCATAATTCCTATCATCTATCATTTACCCCTACTTTAGTCTAGTTGGTGTATTAGTTAGTAGATACGTGATGGTGAACTATCAATATCTTTATCCATTGTTTTCCAGTGGTAAAATATAAATAACGATACGGAATACTCTCGGTAAAATGTTACAATGATTTTTACGTGCGCTTGCGGAATCCTTCATATTTTAGTTGTGCATAAGAAATACCAACAAGCATTTTTGGCGCCATTGCCGGGGAAACAATTGGCGTAAAGATTTTGATATTGATCTTGATATCTGCTAATCTAGTCTGCTACTAGCTTTAGTAGGATTACTCTGTTTTGTTGAGTTGTGGAATAACCAGGCTATCAACCATTTCAATTTTATGGCAAAATTCCACAAGAACAAGACAAGGGAGATATTTAAGAACTTAGGGTGCCTGAACATTCATGATTCATCAACATTGGAACCCTACCATCTCACATGTTTGTATAAATATATATTATTCTAACAAAAAGAAAAGAAGAAGGTGGCACCACTATTGGGAGCACCACTAGTGGAAACACCACCTCAATCCTCATCCTTAGGAGCAAACCGAAGTACTCAATCAACAAACCACTGCAAGGAGGAGTCTAGTTTGAAGGACTCAAAACATCGAACCCTCGCCGTGAGGTAACATCGGTAGTTATCCATATTTACTTTCTTACATTGCATGATTTATTTTCCCTTAACCATATTTACTTTTCTATATTAGTATTGCATAGAAAATAACAAAAAATAGATATGCATTAGGTTGCATTCATGCATCTTAAAAAAACTTAAGCCCTATATGAAACCTTTGTAGTGTAAAAGTTATAGGAGTTCTCACTGTAGTGGCCTATAAAATAAAAATACATATCATGCATTTGTACTTTCTGCATATAAACCCGTAAAATCTAGAAATATTAATTGAGCATTCTGCTGTAATACTGTTATCATAAAAATACTTTGAAGCCTCCACAACACCCAACCCTCTAAAATGGCTGATCATTAACTTTTTATCCTAATACCATTCCACGAGTTTTGGTGTTTTGTGAGAGCTTTCTGCGCAGGATGACTCTAAGAGCCAGCTCACTCGGGGAATCTTCATCTTCATCACTCGAAGCACATCTTTTCGGCCTTGCAGTGACCTCTGTGTGAAGGAAGTAACTTCATGGGTGATAAGATTGAAGTTTCCTGGCAACACTTGCTCTTACAAACATGAGCTCCTCTGTGAGGACCACTCAGCTTCAACGCTCAACTACGACAACATCCAGCTTGGGGGAGAGCATCCCCTAGTTATCAGGTAAGTATACCTATGCGATTATCGAGTCTGTCTTATAGTCATAAAAATACCAAAAATATATGGGCACATGAAGGTCCATGTTTATTGAGTCTTTGTGAGTCTTTAAAATATAAAACCAAATAACAATAAGTGTCTAGTTATAAGTCAATAAATAGGAAAGCTCTCGAGATGATCTTAAAGGATAAAAGTGATCGCTCTCAAAGTGCCTAGTTGCTAGACTTAAGTTTTTCTATGTTTTAGCTTAGACTGTTTTGACATAAAGATTTACTTTGAACCTGAAACTTGTGGGTTGCATATGCTTGAGCTAAGTCTAGGTGATTGATTGATATGATTGAAAAAGTTTGAGCTACTTGTTTATCTTGTTCAAGTGACTCTAGAGTTCTAGAGATTTCATTTGAAAAATGCAAAACCATACATGATGAGCTCTTGTATGACAAAGCTTACATTCCTACCAAAGCCAAACATGACAAGATAGGCTCGATAAACTTGCACATATATACTGGTTGTCTTGCATTGAGTTTTGTCAACCTTTATGACCCTCATGAGAGATTTGTCATACTCTTGAATCAAGATCCGCTTACACTCCACCTACATATGCACTACTCTACATTGGAGTAGGCGCAACAACATGCCATTCCATTCCATCCATCCAAAAATGTTTTACTCCTACACTGGGGAGTAAACACAAAAAAAAAATATTTCTATAGGATAGCGACCAAATAAATGCTCCAAGTTCTTGTTACTATCTCTCAAAAATCTTTAGTGCCAAAAAAAGGTGTGAGCTATGCAAAAGTTATTCTAAAAAATAAAATAGGAAAGAAAAATAAGAAAAAGAAGAGTTAGAAAAAAGAACAAGTGTCCAAAACATTAAAACAATGGGTACTTAGATACCTGCCTCCCTAAAAAAAAAAAAGAGAGAGAGAAAGAAGAAAGAAAGAAAAGAATAAGATAGCTCATACTCTTTAGCCAAGTTCTAAGTTTCAAAAGAGAGATACGTCTTCAGGGAGCAAGGTAGAATTACGTTTCACCACTTCCACCAAATATCCACCATATCCATACACTTGCACATCTTGATTCGATTGCATGACGTATTTCTCTGTGGATCCATTGTTTGACTTTACAATATATACATTGCAAGTATGCTCTTTCTTATTTTCTCTACACCCATGAGCTCTACATAAGCCTTAGTTGTAGGAAGAAAAGAAAGGCATAACATCATTATTGCCGTGGTGAGAATCCACAAATACCATATATAATGAGAGATTTGAGAGTGTCATACAAAGAAAGCTCTGAGTTTTATTTTTAAACCTCTAAAAACTCTAGAATGATAGTTGAATGAAGAGCTTGAGACATAGTGCTTAGCTGAATCTTTCTGTCTTTCGATTGCTCAAGACCCAAGTAAAAGCTGATAAGCCCTATGGTCAAGGGTAATATGAGTAAGTTTGAATGTTAGCTCAGTTTTGCTTAAACCTAGAGGAGAATTTTTGTCTGAATACAAGTATATTTTGAGGGGCTACAAAAGAAAGTTACTAAGAATATATGGATATCAATAATAATTTTTAAGATTAGCTTTGCTAGGGACTAGCAAAGGTTAAGCATGGGGGAGCTTGTTGACGGTCATTAAACACTAAATATAATCCTCAACTATTGTATAAAATGATATAAAATGGATTACAAAGCATAGTTATAGGTTTTGATTCTAACGAGTTCCACGAGTTTTAGTGTTCTCATTTGTATTGCAGGAGTATGCAATTTTCCATCAAATAAAAGTATCTCAAATGGGGAATTGGACTACATCATTACGACGGGCTCGTCGAGATGATCGAAAACGGACATATCATTTGCTACATTCGAGTCGAGTCAAAAGATATCAATTCTACACCGAAACCAACACTAGAAAACTCTATAAGGCACGAGAAGGCGACTTACCGAAGGTGGGGCCCACTGCTACGAGGGTGGGCCACCCCGGGGCGACCCGGCGCCCTCCGGAGCCCGTTCGGGGCCCGCTTCGACGGACGGCATCCTACCGCTTTAGGGTTTCTATCTCCACCATTGCCCAAGTCGGTTTAATCCAACGGCGCACGTTCATCCCACAGGGCTATAAATAAAGAGGCAGACCCCCCCCACGGGGGCACCACATTATTATGGAGATGTAGAGGCGTCCCTCGAATGGATGACCTCTCACCTCTAGAGAATTAGGGCTAGACTTTCCAATGTAGTAGATTAGTTCTAGTTGAGAGTTAGGGGAGAGCGGCGCTACGCCGGGTTCAGGAGGAGTCTCGGAGGAGTCGTCGGGAGTTCGGTATATCTTTGTATCTATTCTTGTAAGACTTATGCTTTAATATATTTTATCTTCTCTATTTACTTTTTATGCATTACATTTGATTGGTTAGTATAGTTATTATACTTTAGCATGGGATCTCCGCCTATATCGGGTGCTCTAGTTATAGATCGTGACTAGAGTAGTAATCTTTAGTGTAGACGTGGTGTCTAGGCTAGGGATTACCTGAGGTTGCGCCCAATTCTTACGGTTAGTCGTGGTAGCCCCAGAGGTGACAGCTCTGTTAGGCCTTCGTATTCCACCACGTCGGAGTTGGTGTTTCGTAGAGCTTTTGGCAGCCTTTCCCGACTACCTTCTTCCTAGTCTTATTCAAGAGTTGGAAAGATACTTGTTGCTCCAAAGTGTTATTGTGTGATTGCTTTATCTACCATGAATTAGTTATTATAGAATCCTAGTAATAGAGAAGTACTTAGGAACCTTGAACTTTTCCGTTGTCCTCTCACTTTAGCTATCTACCCTTTTATCATATAATTCTCCCGTGTGTGTCATATATGCATAATTCCTATCATCTATCATTTACCCCTACTTTAGTCTAGTTGGTGTATTAGTTAGTAGATACATGATGGTGAACTATCAATATCTTTATCCATTGTTTTCCGGTGGTAAAATATAAATAACGATACGGAATACTCTCGGTAAAATGCTACAATGGTTTTCTGTGCGCTTGCGGAATCCTTCATATTTTAGTTGTGCATAAGAAATACCAACAAGCATTTTTGGCGCCGTTGCCGGGAAAACAATTGGCGTAAAGATTTTGATATTGATCTTGATATCTGCTAATCTAGTCTGCTACTAGCTTTAGTAGGATTACTCCTATTTTGTTGAGTTGTGGAATAAGCAGGCTATCAACCATTTCAACTTTATGGCGAAATTCCACAAGAACAAGACAAGGGAGATATTTAAGAACTCAGGATGCCTGAACATTCATGATTCATCAACATTGGAACCCTACCATCTCACAGGTTTGTATAAATATATATATTATTCTAACCATGTGTAGATTGAAGAAGAAAAGTCGTCATCACATAAATTCAAAGTTCATCATATGTGACGAATACAACTCACAAATACCATTGTGGGTCATGGTAAGTTTGATCAAGAAAGATGAGAAAGTCTTGCTTATAGTCTTTAAATTTGATGAGTAGTTATCCTGTCACATTCCACTGCATATTTACTTTGAATAATCCATGCATATACTCTATCTCATATTAAATCCACAGCATATTTAGTTCCTTACATACATACATGCCACTTGCATCTCTACTTAAAAATGGAAAAAAAATATTCTCACCTTACATGATCATGCTTCTATCTCTATTTGAGTATATCACTATGTGCTTTCATGCTATCTTTGTTTGCTATAATATGCTTTGGTTTGGAAGTACTGCACATACTTTCATAGGCTTTTAAATTAAGCGTGGTGCTTAGGTTAAAAAGCCTACCTTAATCAAATTAGACATGGAGTTTGGTTTGGTTATTGAACTAGAAATTGTTGTAGTAGACATTGGTTAATTTGTTGGACTAACCCCTGTAGGAAACTCTTAAATTCAATTTAGGTAAGTCAAGAGATGAACTCACATCAGAGATGAATCAAGGCATATGTTGAAGTCCAATATCTTTGCACAAAAGGAAGACACAACTCATTCTCCATGGAAGAGTTGTAAGTATCAAAGTTTATTCCCTTAATCCTTTGTTGCAAGTTACCTTTGCCTTGAACCATATAAAAGTGTAGCCATCAGTAAAATTTGTTAGAAGAAATCTATGCTAAAGTAATCTTAAAAGTCCATTCTTTTATTAGCATAGATGAAATTCGTATGAATTATATGGACCATAACCCACATTTTAAACTTGTTGCAATCCTTCGGGTATGACACCACTAACATTTATGCAGGAAAGAAAGAATAATTGTCTGATCATGGTTCGAAATGGAAAGGAAGGAGAACAAGTGTATAGAAAGGACTAAGATGGAAAGAAATATATAAAAGAACACTTCAACGCCTTCTACACTTTCTTGATGAGGACATCAACAACAACAATGCATCCCCGCCGACACCGGTACCTATTCTTTGGTCCTCTTACTCGTGTTCGTGTTCGTCAACTTAATCATCAAGTGAGTTCTCTTTTGAGTTCCTGTCCATCTTGTTTAGATCTTGGAGGCAGCGTGTGCTCTTGTTTTGATTAGGAACCAAGGAGAAAACGGAAAGGGAGAAGGACTCTCTTATTTGGATTCGGACTGCAAAGACAAAGCGCACGGTTGTGACGATTACCACGATTGTGTACGGAGTCGGATTCAGGTGTTTCAGGACTTGTTGGAAAGCTTATCAAGTCTACTTTCGTATGGATCCAATCTCAAGTCCATATCTTCTCGGAGGCAGCAGCAATGACTCAAATAACGCCGGCAGGTCGTTACGTCGTGGTCTTTGCGTCACCTTATTTTAGCCCGATGGGGGCGTGTATTGTCTTAGGGTCCATTAGGGACGTGTCCTAGGGTTGGAGCATGACCCAAACACCTTTGTGGTCATCCTCCCCACGTCATATACCCCCTGGCCACCGCCAAGAACACTTGAGTTTTATTTAGATCAAGTTTAGCCTTCGCTACTTGCTTGTAAGCGCGTCTTTGGATCACCGCCCGTCTTCTCGTCTTGAACCCCACTTCATTGGAGATTGAGTTTGAAACCTTCATTTACATCTAGTAATTTAGTACTTGTTCTACTTGTTCTTCTTTGGTTCTTCGATTGCTTGCGAGCGAGTGCCCTAGTGGCCGAGTGTCGCGCTCCACAAGATCGTGGCGACCATTGGGGTGGTGTATCGGTTGCTAAGGCGCAGATCTTGGAGGGCTATAGTCGAGCCGTGAACGTCATCTCTATTCACCAATCGAGTTATCCCACACCTCTCATCGAAAGATCGAGCAAAAACCCTAACGGGTTCATATCGGTTGGTATCGAGCCGGGTTTATCGGTGAGAGATTTCCAATTCTTATTTGTTTTGATTAAATTCCTATAGTCAGGAAAAAAGCCACAAAAAATATTAGTAGATTAGTTTACTTGCAATCCTATAAACTTTTTGAGCCTTTACTAGTACTACTTAGTTAGGGCTTGTTGAGTTTTCAGTTGCATCGGTTTGTGTTGAGTTCTTTGGTCTTAGTGTATAATCCTTTAGAGTTTTGAGTTCTATCACGTTTTGATCACTACGAGATCCGGCATCATCATATACATCGGTGTGGCATTTTTGTCATCATGGATCCATCTTATGTCCGATTCAAGTGTTTAAATACAATCTGAAACCTTATCTTGTTACCTTTCCAACGGATCTAGCCTTGTCCGAGAAATTCCTTTTGAGCGATCCGCAATTGTCCACGGAGATTAGCGATCTACAATGCGTACAATACATATTCTGTGTTGATTTATCCCGATATTCAGCAAAAAAAAGAAAAAAAGTAAGAAATACAAAGAAAAAAGAGAAGAGAAAAAAAAGAGAAGAGGAAAAAAAAGAGAAAAAACCAAGAGAAAGAAAAAAAACCATTTGGGGCTGAATTCGGTGTTTTCATTGTTCTTTGTGCTATTTGCTCTTTGTCGGTGACTACCTTTGTGCCTAGGCTCACGTCTCTAGCATGGTTTAGCCTAGGACCAGCACAGTACCACCGTTGAACGTTTGTTCAGCTTGCTTTTATCACTAACGTGGTGCTAGTTCGTTCCTTGTTTCAACTCTCCTATAGCTCCACATATTCTACAGCTTGACAGGTCTTGTTGCTATAGTGCCGATACACTTTATTCTATTGCTGCACAGTTGTGGTCGCCGATCCCTCTGTTGAGCTAGGTAAGAATTGGTAAGAACTTGTTAAACAGGTTGATAGAGAGTGCTTTCTTTGCAGCCACGTCCTATTAGCTGTAGGGCATTTATTTCTTCACCTATCTTCTTGTTTCCACTTTGTGTTTTTATTGAACCATGTCGAGGATCGGATGACAATAACCAAATGCCACAATCTCCTCGCACTAAGGGCATCATACAACATTTTCGGAGGAAGGTGAAGTCGCACACGGAGGGACTTGAATCGGACTTGCGGGTGACGAATGACAAGCTTGGACAATTGGAGACCACGCAGATCGCCACCAACACCAAGCTCGCAAGTTTGGAAGCATCGTTTTACGGTGTGGATAAGAGTCTTGCTGCACTTCTCAAGCGTTTCGATGACTTCCACGCAACGCATAAAGAGAAGCAAACGAAGAAACCAAGGAGGAAGATCGAGAGGGGACGATAAATATGAGGATGATTACACTACCGATACTGAATATGATGATCAAGACACTCGTGATCGACGTCGCCTACATCACAACCGTAGAGGTATGGGTGGCCACCGCCCGACACGAGGTACGCAATAATAACGATGCTTTCAGCAAGATTAAATTTAAAATCCCTCCTTTTGATGGTAAGTACAATCTGATGCATACATTACTTGGGAGATTCTTTGTTGAACAAAAGTTTGCATGTCACAATTTTTCCCGATGATACTCGTGTTAGGGCTGCTACTAGTGAGTTTCTTGATTTTGCTTACGTTTGATGGGTAGAGCATGGCAAGAAAAATCCTAATAACATACTACAAACTTGGGATGCATTGAAACGAGTTATGAGGGCTAGATTTGTTCCTTCTTACTATGCACGCGATATGTTAAATAAGATGCAGCAATTGAGGCAAGGTGCTAAAAGTGTAGAAGAATATTATCGGGAATTACAAATGGGTATCTTGCGATGTAACTTAGAGGAGGAAGAGGAATCTGCTACGGCTAGATTTTTAGGCGGGTTAAATCATGAAATTCAGGACATCCTTGCTTATAAAAATTATGCTAACATAATCCGTTTATTTCATCTTGCTTGTAAAGCTGAAAGGGAAGTGCGAGGGGTGACGTTCTAGTGCCAAGTCTAACGTTTTGCAGGGGAAATCTATATCATGGCAAACAACGCACATCTACCTCCGTGTCGGGGTGCACCTTCCCCAACAAGCCGATTAACGGCGCCACCATCTTCCTCCAAATGACAAACCACGTGATTCTTCCATAAATTCAGCAACCAAATCTATTCAGAAACCAACCGCTAGTGCCACTACAGGTTGTCTCCACGGGGAAGAACAAGGGATGTCGGTGTCATCGATGCAAGGGTTATGGACACATGCGGCGTGATTGCCCTAACAAGCGTGTTTTGGTGGTCAACACCGATGGTGGGTACTCCTCCGCTAGTGATTTTGATGAAGATACACTTGCATTGCTTGCGGTGACCATGCGGGTAGCGAAGACAATTTAGAAGAACATATTAATGCATATGAAGCGCACCGCTATGAGAGCCTCATTGTGCGGCGTGTGCTTAGCACGCAAATGGAGAAGGCCGAACAAAATCAGCGACACACATTGTTTCAAAGCGAAGTGTGTCATCAAAAGAGCGTTCGTCTTTGTATGATCATTGATGGAGGTAGGCTGCAACAACTTGGCCAGCGGCGACATGGTGGAGAAGCTTGTGCTTATCACCAAACCACACCCACATCCATATTACATTCAATGGCTAAACAATAGTGGTTAGGCAAAGGTAACTAGACTTGTGCGAATTAATTTTTCCATTGGATCCTATAAAGATGTTGTTGAATGTGATGTTGTGCCTATGCAAGCATGTAATATTCGCTAGGTAGACCTTGGCAATTTGATAGAGATTCTATGCATCATGGTAGAGCAAATCAAGTATTCTTTTCTATACCATGATAGAAAAATTGTATTGCATCCTATGTCTCCTGAAGCTATTATGCAAAATGATATTGCTAAAAGCTGCAAAGGCCAAAAGTGAGAGCAATCAAAATGAAAATCATTTGTTGATAAGAAAGATGAGATAAAATTGAAAGGAAATTGCTTGCTTGCTACTAAATCTGATATTAATGAGTTCAATGCATCCACTTACATTTGCTTATGTTTTAGTATGCAAAGATGCATTGATCTCCCTTCATGATATGCAATATTCTTCGCCTCCCCGCTATTGCTAACATTTTGCGGGAGTATTCGATGTGTTTCCAAGTGAAATACCACCGGGGCTGCCACCACTTCGAGGGATGGAGCATCGGATCGACTTGATTCCCGGTGCCTCATTGCCAAACCGTGCGCCATACGGGACCAATCCGGAAGAAACAAAGGAGATTCGGCGTCAAGTGCAAGAACTACTCGACAAAGGTTACGTATGTGAGTCTCTTAGTCCTTGTGCTGTTCCGGTTATTTTAGTGTCTAAGAAAAATGGAACATGGCATATGTGTGTTGATTGTAGGGCTATTAATAATATCACCATTCGATATCGACACCCTATGTAACGTCCCGCCTCCTCGAGGCCGGGCCCACTTACATCGGCGGCTTTAATAGGACCAATACTACCCTCATAGACCAATACCCGGTCTTTTTCTGCGCACTTTGTCCTCACTCATGCGCTTTTAGGAACGAATTCGGTCGGTCACCCATCCACGAAATTGCTCGAGGCCAAGCACGCTTAACCCTAGAGTTCTTTCGAGATGAGCTTCCGGAAAAGAAGTTGCAACTTATTGGTATGAGTATCATATTAATCCTATTAAGCTCGGGTCCAAGGTGTTACATCCTCACCTCCTTAAGCGATCGACGTCCTCGTCGATCACCCCCAGGCCAGGAACCTCCTCTCCTGGCCACGTCCATGTGTCCAGTGCCAGCGCATGTGCCATGATGTGTGACCACGACGGATCCACACCAGCCATGCGCACCATGCCTGCGCAACTGCGACACACGCGCCCGTGAAACCGCGAGAGTCGGCTCTGATACCATTTGTAACGTCCCGCCTCCTCGAGGCCGGGCCCACTTACATCTGACAGCTTTAATATGACCAATACTACCCTCACAGACCAATACCGGTCTTTTGCAAGCACTTTGTCCTCACTCATGCGCACCCGGGAACGAATTCCCGGTCGGTCACCCATCCTGAAATTGCTCTAGGCCAAGCACGCTTAACCCTAGAGTTCTTTCGAGATGAGCTTCCGGAAAAGAGGTTGCAACTTATTGGTATGAGTATCATATTAATCCTATTAAGCTCGGGTCCAAGGTGTTACACCCTATTCCCCGTTTAGATGATATGCTTGATGAATTGAGTGGTGCCATTGTGTTTTCCAAGGTTGATTTGTGTAGTGGGTACCACCGATTCGTATGAAATTAGGAGATGAATGGAAAACTTGACTTTCAAAACTAAGTTCGGCTTATATGAGTGGTTGGTAATGCCTTTTGGGTTAACTAATGCACCTAGTACTTTCATGAGACTAATGAACGAGGTTTTTTGCGTGCTTTCATTGGCAAATTTGTTGTAGTCTACTTTGATGATATATTGATCTACAAAGAAATCTATGGATGAATATCTTGATCACTTACGTGCTGTTTTTGATGCTCTACGTGATGCACGTTTATTTGGTAACCTTGAGAAGTGCACCTTTTGCACCGATCGAGTGTCTTTTCTTGGCTATGTTGTGACTCCACAGGGAATTGAGGTTGACCAAGCAAAGGTAGAAGCTATACAGGGATGGCCTATACCAAAGACTATAACCCAGGTGCGGAGTTTCCTAGGACTTGCTGGATTCTATCGTCGGTTTGTGAAGGATTTCAGCACCATTGAATGAGCTTACAAAGAAGGGAGTGTCTTTTAATTGGGGCCAAGTACAAGAGAATTCCTTCAACTTGTTGAAAGATAAGTTAACACATGCACCTCTCCTACAACTTCCGGATTTTAATAAGACTTTTGAGCTTGAATGTGATGCTAGTGGGATTGGTTTGGGTGGTGTTCTGTTACAAGAGGGTAAACCTGTTGCATATTTTAGTGAGAAATTGAGTGGGCCTGTTCTGAATTATTTCACTTATGATAAAGAATTATATGCTCTTGTTCGAACATTAGAGACATGGCAGCATTATTTGTGGCCCAAGGAGTTTGTTATTCATTCTGATCATGAATCTTTGAAACATATTCGTAGTCAAGGAAAACTGAATCGAAGACATGCTAAGTGGGTAGAATTTATTGAATCCTTTCCTTATGTTATTAAGCACAAGAAAGGGAAGGAGAATATCATTGCTTGATGCTTTGTCAAGGCGATATACTTTTTTCGGATCAACTTGATTACAAGATCTTTGGATTAGAAACGATTAAAGACCAATATGTTAACGATGCTGATTTTAAAGAAGTGTTGTTGCGTTGTAAAGATGGAAAAGGGTGGAACAAATTCTTCGTTAGTGATGGGTTTGTGTTTAGAGCTAACAAGCTATACATTCCAGCTAGCTCCGTTCGTTTGTTGTTGTTGCAGGAAGCGCATGGAGGAGACTTGATGGGACATTTTGGAGCAAAGAAGACTGAGGACATACTTGCTAGTCATTTCTTTTGGCCAAAGATGAGAAGAGATGTGGAGAGGTTTGTAGCTTGTTGCACAACATGTCAAAAGGCAAAGTCACGGTTAAATCCACACGGTTTGTATTTACCTCTACCTGTTCCTAATGCTCCTTGGGAGGATATATCTATGGATTTTGTGTTGGGATTGCCACGGACCAAGAAGGGACATGATAGTGTGTTTGTGGTTGTTGATTGATTTTCTAAGATGGCACATTTCATACCATGCCATAAAACTGATGATGCTACTCATATTGCTGATTTGTTCTTTCGAGAAATTGTTCGTTTACATGGTGTGCCCAACATAATTATTTCTGATCGTGATGCTAAATTTCTTAGTCATTTTTGGAAGACTTTATGGACAAAATTGGGGACTAAACTTTTTATTTTCTACTACCTGTCATCCCCAAACTAATGGTCAAACTGAGGTTGTGAATAGAACTTTATCTACTATGTTAAGGGCTGTTTTAAAAAAGAATATTAAGATGTGGGAAGAATGCTTGCCCCATATTGAATTTGCTTATAATCGATCGCTGCATTCTACTACAAAGATGTGCCCATTTCAGATTGTTTATGGTTTGTTGCCTCGAGCTTCAATTGATTTAATGCCTTTGCCATCTTCTGAAATGTTAAATTTTGATGCTACTAAGCGTGCTGAGTTGATGTTGAAACTTCATGAAACAACTAAGCAAAACATAGAGTGTATGAATGCTAGGTATAAGCTTGCGGGTGACAAAGGTAGAAAGGAATTAAAATTTGAACCTAGAGATTTAGTTTGGTTGCATTTAAGAAAGGACAGGTTTCCTGAACTGCGCAAATCTAAATTGTTACCTAGGGCTGCAGGACCATTTAAAGTGCTAAAGAAAATTAATGACAATACATATAAGCTCGAATTGCCTGCAGATTTTAGGGTTAGTCCCACATTTAACATTGCAGATTTGAGGCCCTATTTGGGAGAGGAGGATGAGCTTGAGTCGAGGACGACTCAAATGCAAGAAGGGGAGGATGATGAGGACATCAACAACAACAATGCATCCCCGCCGACACCAGTACCTATTGCTGGTCCTCTTACTCGTGCTCGTGCTCGTCAACTTAATCATCAAGTGATTTCTCTTTTGAGTTTCTGTCCATCTTGTTTAGATCTTGGAGACGCGTGTGCTCTTGTTTTGATTAGGAACCAAGGAGAAGACGGAAAGGGAGAAGGACTCTCGCAGGCTGGATTTGGACTGCAGCAAAGCGCACGGTTGTGACAGTTACCATGATTGCGTATGGAGTCGGATTCAGGTGTTTTAGGACTTGTTGGAAAGCTTATCAAGTCTACTTTCGTATGGATCCAATCTCAAGTCCATATCTTCTCGGAGGCAGCGGCAATGACTCAAATAACGCCGACAGGTCGTTACGTCGAGTGGTCTTTGCGTCATCTTATTTTACCCCGATGGGTCGTGTATTGTCTTAGGGTCCATTAGGGACGTGTCCTAGGGTTGGAGCACGACACAAACACCTTTGTGGTCATCCTCCCCCACGTCATATACCCCCTGGCCGCCGCCAAGAACACTTGGGTTTTGTTTAGATCAAGTTTAGCCTTCGCTACTTGCTTGTAAGCGCGCGTGCTGGATCAGCCGTCCGTTTTCTTATCTTCGGAACCCCACTTCATTGGAGATTGAGTTTAAAACCTTCATTTACATCTAGTAATTTAGTACTTGTTCTACTTGTTCTTGCTAGTTCTTCGATTGCTTGCAAGATGACTGCCCTAGTGGCCGGGTGTCGCGCTCCACAAGATCGTGACAGCCATTGGGGTAGTGTATCGGTTGCTAAGGCGCAGTCTTGGAGGGCTGTAGTCGAGCCGTGAACGTCATCTCCATTCACCAATCGAGTTATCCCACACCTCTCATCGAAAGATCGAGCAAAAACCCTAACGGGTTCATATCATTTACTATGATAGTGGACCAATCACCTTGCAAGACATAAGGTATGTTTACCCAAGCCTCATGCAACTTTAAACTATATTCAATATCTTATACCACGTTGTTAATCCATACCTTATGTCATGCTTAATTTGCTAAAACTTAAAATAATTTAGTTCACCTACATATTCTTGGTTCTATTCGAAAAAATATCTTTAGTCTTTTGAACTTTCTCAGTCTATTATAAGTATGCTTCAGAATATTACTTAAACATTATAACATCAAAGCATATTTGTATAAGAATTTGGCTGTATATACAGACTATCCTCTTCTGAATAAAAATGTTTAAATCAGATTAGGAAACTTCATAGAATCAAGTCAAGGTTAGAGGTATTCTTCAAAATTATATATTCGCCTCAACCTTGTTTGAAAATTTAAAATAATAGTGGATCATTTAAATAGTATATTCCTTTAGGTACGTGTTGTCTACTAATCCCTTGCAGAGAAGAAATCTGAAAGAGTGAGAAAAGAGCAAAACATGTGAGACAAGATGCTAATGAACAACTCAAGATGCAAAGATGGAAAAGACTATTGAGATTCAATCTGCCCTTTACCACATAGTGTCATCATGCTCCAAGTAACAAAGGTAACATCTTAAAGGTAAGTGGTCATTATTTCCTCTTGATCTCGGAGTACACACCATAGCACCATTCTCTTGATCTCAATCTTAACCAAATGAGCTCAAATATGATATATCTTATTTTTGGAAGATGATAGTCATCATGTTAATATTGATAACTTATAAAGATGAACAATCCTTTTATAGGTTAAGTAACTCTACTCCTTTATCTCATAAGCTTAAATGCTATATTTATACTTTTGATATTCTTATCCAAGATGTAAATGAATAATGTGAAAAGATATTAATCTTATTGTGCCTAAGGTTAGAGAATAAATAAATTTTTTGGTTCTATTGGTGTTTTCCCACCAATGAAGCCCATGCACTTGATCTCTACCTTGTCTTTATGAGCAGAACACACTTCAAGCAAAATGTGGGGAGATTCCCTAAATTCTATAAATGGGAGTTCTAAACTAGTAACAAGGATACACATAAGATTGAAGTCGAGATGCTAACAAAAAGAAAAGAAGAAGGTGGCACCACTATTGGGAGCGCCACTAGTGGAAATACCACCTCAATCCTCATCCTTAGGAGCAAACCGAAGTACTTAATCAACAAACAACTGCAAGGAGGAGTCGGTTCGAAGGACTCAAAACATCGAACCCTCGCCGTGAGGTAACATCGGTAGTTATCCATATTTACTTTCTTACATTGCATGATTTATTTTCCCTTAACCATATTTACTTTTCTACATTAGTATTGCATAGAAAATAACAAAAAAATAGATATGCATTAGGTTGCATTCATGCATCTTAAAAAAACTTTAAGCCCTATACGAAACCTTTGTAGTGTAAAAGTTATAGAAGTTCTCACTGTAGTGGCCTACAAAATAAAAATACATTTCATGCATTTGTACTTTCAGCATATAAACCCGTAAAATCTAAAAATATTAATTGAGTATTCTGCTGTAATATTGTTATCATAAAAATACTTTGAAGCCTCCACAACACCCAACCCTCTAAAATGGCTGATCATTAACTTTTTATCCTAATACCATTCCACGAGTTTTGGTGTTTTGTGAGAGCTTTCTGCAGGATGACTCTAAGAGCCAGCTCACTCAGGAATCTTCATCTTCATCACTCGAAGCACATCTTTTTTTGACCTTACGGTGACCTCCGTGTGAAGAAAGTAACTTCATGGGTGATGAGATTGAAGTATTCCTGGCAACACTTGCTCTTACAAATATGAGTTCCTCTGTGAGGACCACTCGGCTTCAATGCAACTACGACAACATCCGGCTTGGGGGAGAGCATCCCCTAGTTATCGGGTAAGTATACCTATGCGATTATCGAGTCTGTCTTATAGTCATAAAAATACCAAAAATATATGGGCACATGAAGGTCCATGTTTATTGAGTCTTTGTGAGTCTTTAAAATGTAAAACTAAATAAAAATAAGTGTCTAGTTATAAGTCAATAAATAGGAAAGCTCTCGAGATGATCTTAAAGGATAAAAGTGATCGCTCTCAAAGTGCCTAGTTGCTAGACTTAAGTTTTCCTATGTTTTAGCTTAGACTGTTTTGACATGAAGATTTACTTTGAACCTGAAACTTGTGGGTTGCATATGCTTGAGCTAAGTCTAGATGATTGATTGATATGATTGAAAAGTTTGAGCTACTGTTTATCTTGTTCTAAGTGACACTAGAGTTCTAGAGATTTCATTTGAAAAATGCAAAACCATACATGACGAGCTCTTGTATGACAAATCTTACATTCCTACCAAAGCCAAACATGACAAAATAGGCTCGATAAACTTGCACATATATCTTTGTTTATCTTGCATTGAGTTTTGTTAACCTTTATGACCCTCATGAGAGATTTGTCATACCCTTGAATCAAGATCCGCTTACACTCCACCTACATATGCACTACTCTACATTGGAGTAGGCGCAACAACATGCCATTCCATTCCGTCCATCCAAAAATGTTTTACTCCTACACTGGGAGTAAACACAAAAAAAATATTTCTATAGGATAGCCAACAAATAAATGCTCTAAGATCTTGTTGCTATCTCTCAAAAATCTTTAATGCCAAAAAGAGGTGTGAGCTATGCAAAAGTTATTCTAAAAAAAGAAAGAGGAAAGAAAAATAAGAAAAAGGAGAGTTAGAAAAAGAACAAGTGTCCAAAACATTAAAACAATGGGTACTTAGATGCCTGCCTCCCTAAAAAAAGAGAGAGAGAAAGAAGAAAGAAAGAAAAGAATAAGATAGCTCATACTCTTTAGCCAAGTTCCAAGTTTCAAAAGGGAGATACATCTTCAGGGAGCAAGGTAGAATTAGGTTTCACCACTTCCACCAAATATCCACCATATCCATACACTTACACATCTTGATTTGATTGCATGACTTATTTCTCTGTGGATCCATTGTTTGACTTTACAATATATACATTGCAAGTATGCACTTTCTTATTTTCTCTACACCCATGAGCTCCACATAAGTCTTAGTTGTAGGAAGAAAAGAAAGGCATAACATCATTATTGCCTTGGTGAGAATCCACAAATACCATATATAATGAGAGATTTGAGAGTGTCATACAAAGAAAGCTCTGAGTTTTATTTTTAAACCTCTAAAAACTCTAGAATAATAGTTGAATGAAGAGCTTGAGACATAGTGCTTAGCTGAATCTTTCTGTCTTTCGATTGCTCAAGACCCAAGTAAAAACTGATAAGCCCCATGGTCAAGGGTAATATGAGTAAGTTTGAATGTTAGCTCAGTTTTGCTTAAACCTAGAGGAGAATTTTTGTCCGAATACAAGTATATTTTGAGGGGCCACAAAAGAAAGTTGCTAAGAATATATGGATATCAATAATGATTTTTAAGATTAGCTTTGCTAGGGACTAGCAAAGGTTAAGCTTGGGGGAGCTTGTTGACGGTCGTTAAACACTAAATATAATCCTTAACTATTGTATAAAATGATATAAAATGGATTACAAAGCATAGTTATAGGTTTTGATTCTAACGAGTTCCACGAGTTTTAGTGTTCTCACTTGTATTGCAGAAGTATGCAATTTTTCATCAAATAAAAGTATCTCAAATGGGGAATTGGACTACACCATTGCGACGGGCTCGTCGAGATGATCGAAACGGATATATCATTTGCTACATTCGGAGTCCGGAGTCAAAAGATATCAATTCTACACCGAAACCAACACTAGAAAACTCTAGAAGGCACGAGAAGGCGACTTTAGAAGGTGGGGGCCCACCTTCTGAGGGGGTGGGGCTGCCCGGCCCCACCCCGGGGCCGCCTGGCGCCCTCTGGATCCCGTTCGGGACCCGCTTCGACGGACGGCATCCTATCGCCTTAGGGTTTGCATCTCCACCGTTGCCCAAGTCGGTTTAATCCAACGGCGCATGTTCATCCCACAGGGGCTATAAATAAAAAGACCCCCCCCTCCCCGAGGGCACCACATTATTATGGAGATGTAGAGGCGTCCCTCGAATGGATGACCTCTCACCTCTAGAGAATTAGGGCTAGACTTTCCAATGTAGTAGATTAGTTCTAGTTGAGAGTTAGGGGGGGCGGCGCTACGCCCGGGTTCCGGAGGAGTCTTCAGAGGAGTCGTCAGAGTTCTGGTATATCTTTGTATCTATTCTTGTAAGACTTATACTTTAATATATTTTATCTTCCCTATTTACTTTTATGCATTACATTTGATTGGTTAGTATAGTTATTATACTTTAGCATGGGATCTCCGCCTGTATCGGGTGCTCTAGTTATAGATCGTGACTAGAATAGTAATCTTTAGTGTAGACGTGGTGTCTAGGCTAGGGTTTACCTGAGGTTGCGCCCAATTCTTACGGTTAGTTGTGGTAGCCCCAGAGGTGACAGCTCTGTTAGGCCTTCGTATTCCACCACGTCGGAGTTGGTGTTTCAGTAGAGCTTTTAGCAGCCTTCCCGACTACCTTCTTCCCGGTCTTATTCGAGAGTTGGAAAGGTACTGTTGCTCCAAAGTGTTATTGTGTGATTGCTTTATCTACCATGAATTAGTTATTATAGAATCCTAGTAATAGAGAAGTACTTAGGAACCATGAACTTTCCTGTTGTCCTCTCACTTTAGCTATCTACCCTTTTATCATATAATTCTCCCGTGTGTGTTTTCTAGTGGTAAAATATAAATAACGATACCTGGAATACTCCCGGTAAAATGCTACAATGGTTTTCTGTGCGCTTACGGAGTCCTTCATATTTTAGTTGTGCATAAGAAATACCAACACGACGGAAGAGAAAACCACCACGCCGCGCGCCCCGAGGCAGTTCTCACCATTGGCCACGAAGCATCTAGGCTCTGCTGCCTCGGACGCCAAAACGGGACATGTAAAGACTAAAACCCCCCTGTGACAAAGCGGAAAATCAATGGGCGTAAGCTAAAAATTGTTTACGGAACACGATTTTGTTCCGAAGTGCTACCGCAGCCTAAGAGTACGTGTCACTCTTCGTAGAAGGGCTCGGGGGCTACGGCTGATGCGTGTGCCCAGGCACAACGGCTGTGGCGACCCCGGATCGACCCATCTACATTCTCTAAAGGGTTCCCGTGGCGCATTTTGAGCCTCTGCAGGGAGTGTACCACTCCTACAGAAGGCTCGGGGGCTACACCCGGCGGGTGCGGTGCGCTCGCGCACACCCCCCGGATCGACCCTGGAATCGACCCTCCATTGTTTCTATGACAAACGGCTCAGCACGAAGGGAACCCAAAGGCTCCCCTCCGTGCTCGGGGGCTACTGTCGAGGATCAAAACCATGGTCCTCTAAAGGCCCGGTTAAAGCGGTTCTTAAAAACAAAATTACTAAGCCAGGATCAGCTTACCTGCGGCTCGGCCCACGAGGACCAGAGACGCGGCAGCACTCCTAGCCCAGAAATGACTGACTTGCAACACGATCAAGGCCTCCTAGGGCCCGTGGGACGAGGTCGCCACGCGGAGCTCTCGACCCTCCGGGGAATCTCCGATTCGCCCGACCCCCGCCCGCCGGAGAGGGTCAGAGGTCGACCCCGTCCTGTGAACAAAGGTCAGGGCGCACCGTGCAGAGCCGTCATACGTACGAAGCGTATGATGGAATCTGTATGATTCCGTAGCAGGCACGGAGATGCACCGTCACCCCCGCACCTGAACAGTGGGAAACGGGACCCCCAAGTAACCCATGGGTCTTGCGTTGCCCCCACGCTTCTACCCTGGTATATGCGGCGCTGGTTTTCCTGTACCATGCCGGTACGGGTGGCATCCCCGTGTACACATCTTCGCCAGGGACGCGAGCTTCGTACCTCCCCGCAGGCGGCCGCCTTGATGGAACGGGGAGCACGGGGAAGGAAACGCTACTCGTACCGACACCGTGGCCGACGTACCCGGGCGGCGGCCGTGCCAGCCACTTTCTGCATGAGGGACCGGGCGTATCAGGAATCAACTCTGCCCACTTGACCTCACCGCAGCCTATGTTCCTACGACTTAGACTTTGACCCGTGGCGTCCGTCGTCAACAGCGCTATGCCGGCATCTTCAGGTATAGCCCTGTATACCTGAAGGACTGCGATGCCAAAAAGAGGATCCACGGAGGAAACAGATGACGTCGACTACAGTGCCCACGATACTTGTCCGAATTATCCAACCCTTACTTTTCAAGCTTCCTCGATCTCCACACGAGCTTGCCCTCCCTTATGAGCCTCTCTTCGGACTATAAAAGGGAGGACCCGGGCAACTGAGCACGTGTGCGACTATCGTCCCATTCTCACTCCACATACGAAGCAAACTCACCTCGAACCAAGATTCACACAGAGACTTGGGAGACTCTCCCTCTCTCGACCCCTCTTGTACTGCCCCATACAAGCTCCTGAGTAACACGACCCCGCTCACACTGGACGTAGGACGATTTGCCCGAACCAGTATACATCGTTGTGGATATAGGAAACCATCCAAAGGATAAGTGCGCTCTCTTTTCGATTACTCATTGGTGCTCATTCTTGACACCGACAAACATCCTAACCCAGAGCTTAATGGGATTAATATGATACTCATACCAATAAGTTGTAACTTTTAACCCCATATCAAAAAACTCTAAAGTTAAGCGTGTTTGGCTTAGAGCGATGGGTGACCGACCGAGAAGTTCTTTTGGATGTGTATGAGTAAGGACAGTATTGATCCTATTAAACCTGTCAAATGTAAGCGGACCCGACCTCGAGGAGATGGACGTTACAAAATCCACCGTCCAAAAACCATCTGGGGTTAATTGATCAATTTTGGAAACATGTAGAGTTATTTAGATAATGTGAAAAATTAGAGGTAAAGTAGACCAGTTATAATAGGTGAAAGGATTATATAGACTTTTTCATAAACCAACAATAAAATAGACGGTTAGTTAGAGTTTTTGGATGTTACCATTTTTATTCCATCTATTTTAAAATAAACACATATTTCGCTTTTTGAGAAGCCGATTTCTTTAAAGTTTAATTAAAGTTATATTAAGATATGCTAAGATTTATGATGTATAATAAATATTATTAGATTAATAATAAAACATATTTTCTTAACACTCAAAAATAGTATAAATTATGTATATTTATTTTAAATCGGATAGAGTATTATATTTAGGTTGCTAGTGTCTCTTCGGGCCTCGAAACCACCCTTCGTGATACAGATCCTTGTTCATACACGTGCAAGTCGATTACGCGGAGCGGCGACACGTCGTGACGGCCATTTCTTTCGTGCCGTATTCTAGAGATCTCCATCCACATCCAGCTCTTGCTCTATCTTCTCCTCCAGGAAATAAAGGCGGCGAGAGCAAAAGCTAAAACCACACAGCGCGCACTTTACGAGACCGACACAGATAGAGAGAAGGGGAAAGGTTCGCTTCTTCTCGCAGCTTGTTTTCCTTTGGGTGCCATGGCCGATGCTTCGGAGGAGAACGTTGCCTCGCCGCCACCGACCCCGGCGGCCCCAGCCGAGGGGCGCCTCGGACCCACCCCTGCAGCCTGCTGCTGACGGCGCCTCAACGGAGAAGGTGCCTGCCCCGGCGCCAGAGGTTGGGTCCCGGGGATTCAGGCTTCTTGGAGAGGACACCTCGGTGCACAAGGCCCTTGGGGGCGGTAAAAGTACGGATTTCTTTCTTCCTTTTCTCCCTTCTGTACTGTTTTTTCTTTTTGATCTCCAATTCAATCGTATGGACGACGTATGGTGTTACCTTGGAGTTCTGTTTTTTTTTTCCCCTGACAACAGGAGTTGTGGTTTCAGAAGTGCATAGAAAACCACAGATGGGATAACGCACGAGATGAACTTGATTATTTGTTCAGAGTTTCTTTTTTTGCGAAAATTTATTCAAATCAATTTGTGCAGGTTATTTTGTTCGAAAAATAATAATAAGGGGCGTAAAGTTATTATTTATCACAAATTTTATTAGGTGTGTTAAATTTTGTTTTTGAGCAAAATTTAATTTTTAACATGTTGCCATACACAGAGTGATGTTTGAAACTGTGCTTCTATGATAACTGAATTCTTTGTGAATGATCACTTACTATGGTAAAATTTAGTTTGTTCCTAATAATGATAAAAGGATCATACCCCTGAAAAGCTGAAACTAGGGGATGCAGCTATTAGAACAGGAGCAGGTCAAACTTACTGAGGGAGATGCACGATACCAGTTACTACAGGTGTATAGATAATGTTGTGTCATCCCTAGAGATGTATTCTTCTTTCTTTTCATTGCAAAGGGGAAATATTTTGGCTGACGTTTATTGGAACACACGTGGGGCAGGAGTGTGTCAATGTCAGGCTGCTGGAAAAATGATCATAGCTGCATACTGAGCTGGGTACCTGAAAAATTGGTGCATCATTCACGTCATTTGTACAGTCTTAGGCATACTAAGGGACCTTGTACCTGAAAAGAAACTAAATGGCTCTAGCTAGTGAAGTTCATGATATATATCAAGACTGGGACAAGAGGAGGTTAGCCTTATGGTAGTGGAAGAGATGGACAACAATAATTTGCTGCGTGACTATGACTTCTTGCTAATGTAAATGGGAAAATGGTATATGGTCCTAAAGATAGAGGGGTCAGGAGTGGAAGGACATGTCGATGCTTGATAGTCATTGAAGAAGAAAAGTGAATTTAAGATGGATACTAAAGTTTGAGTGGAGATCTCCACAATTTTATATGCAGGCTTTAATGCCAGGCCAGAAAGTTAATTGTTGTTTGATGTAGAGTTCAAATATTTGCCAACATACAATTGAATTTTTCTCCTACCAGTGCCAGGCGGGTTGACATAGGATTGAGGGATGTCCCTGATAGGACTTGGTAGAACAGAACCTCACAAATAGGACCTCACAAATATCCCCAAAAAAACATGGACAGAACCATAATACCATCCCATCCCTAATGCTAAGCATTAACTTTATGATGTATAAGCCCTGAATTTTCCATTTCGCCAATTGGCCATGGTCATAGTGCAAGGCAGATTAATGGGACAAAAACAGAGGGAAGAATACTTCCAATAAATAATTAATGTAGATTCTTTTTGTTTTACATGGTACTTCATGTGTCGTAAGTATTCTTACTCTAACTGATGGTATGAAATTGATGTATGAAGACATTTTTAAATCATGAGTTAACCTCAATTGAGAGGAAGACCTGCCATTTAGCTTAGGTCATTGCTTTTATCCTTTTGTTCTGATTCTGCTCCTTGTGGAAAACTTTCTGCAGCTGCTGATGTTCTGTTATGGAAAGACAAGAAAACTTCTGCTGTTGTAATAGGGGGCGCAACTGTCATCTGGGTTCTGTTTGAAGTACTTGATTACCATCTCCTGGCTCTGATATCCCATGTACTGATTGGTGTGCTTGCCATCTTATTCCTCTGGTCCAAAGCTACCACCTTTATCAAGAAGTGAGTATTGAGACATAGGATGATTCTCACATATTCCATTTAATGCGGAAATCCATCTTAATATTTACGTCAATGTGTTGCCTCTGTAGGAGTCCACCAGATATTCCAGTAGTGCAGATACCTGAGGATGTTGTTGTGAATGTTTCACGGGCATTACACAATGACATCAACAGAGCACTTCACTTACTCCGTGAGATTGCAATGGGGCATGATCTGAAGAAGTTTCTTGGTGTATGTTTGTGCTCTTAACAGTTAAATCAAAAGCGCTCTTAACAGCTAAACATTTGATTTTCATCTCATGCTGGTCACTGGTTTGAGATTGTTCAACTTCTTTTTTTGCGTATTTACTCAGGTGATCGTGGGGCTGTGGGTTCTCTCTGGAGTTGGAAGCAGCTGTGACTTCCTCACCTTAATATACATTGGTAACTCTCTTCGTGTATACACAGTACTCACCTTGTTCCAATTACAAGATGTTTTAACTTGTGTAGAGTATCTAGCCATAGTATATATATAAGTGCATAGCGAAAGCTATGTGTCTAGAAAAAAACAAAAAAGCTTATCTTATAATGGAGGAAGTATTATAATTTATAGTGTAGGGAGTACTTGTTTTGTAATCTCATACTGTAAGCTGCTAGACTGATCAATTGAAATCAAACAGCCGTCCTGATGCTCCACACGGTGCCAATCTTGTACGACAAGTACCAGGACAAGGTGGACCATTTAGCTGGAAGGGCACACAGCGAGGCCCTCAAGCAGTACGAGGTGCTGGATGCCAAGGTTCTGAGTAAAATTCCCAGGGGTCCGGTCAAATCCAAGAAGCAAAACTAGGGTAAAACCGCAGATTATGAATGATGGTATCCTTTTGCGTGAATATCGGGCTTGTGTTGTGACATGGTGGTATATGTATATCTCAGTCTGATGGCTTCAGCTTGGTTCTTTTGCTACTACTTAGTGCTGATTGTGGGTGGATGCTGCTTTTAGTTTCGTGATGCCAGTTGATGTTACTCCTATGTATATGTCACTAGTCCTATGTATGTCACTGTGCACCTGCTGCGTTTATACTACTGCTGTACCTTGTAAATTTCAGTGGTAAATAAACCTTCCTTGTCAGCACGGTGCTCTGTCGCCCGATGTGTGTTAATTGTCGATGCGACCCTTGCTTTTTCTGTGGTGCTGGACAAATGATGTACACGCTTCATTACGGATGGACAGACTACTGCCTTTGGTCGCTAGTGGATTCATGCAAAAAAGGAATACGGGTGCATAGCCACGAGCCAGGTCTCAAAAGGCTTGACTCGATGGTAGGGTGGTGGCCTGGATGATTTGAAACGAGATCAGCCATCGGGTTAAGGGTACCAACGTTTGTGGGCCGTCAGCTGTCAGCTCCCAAGACCAAAGACGAGGCATATTGCTAAGGTTATGGACTTTATGGCGCGAACTCGGATGGGCCATTCGTGGGTTTTTATGATCCAGTTTTTAGTACATCTTTAGAAATAGTATAGACGAGTTTTCATATAACTCTCTCTACTTATGTGAAACTATATATCATGTTTAAGGTTCATAAAACTTTATAAACTTTCCCATTAAAATTACCCTTATGATGGTACTTGTGGTTGAGGAAAGAAACCATGAGTAATCATCGGCTTAGTTTTAGATCACCATTTGTCGTCCATGTTGTAGCTTTTTTTTTTGTCTGTTTTTGTGTTTCTAAGAGCATCTCTGAGAGCCTTTATAAATCTTAATCTGTAGATCATCAATTGGATAGTCGTTTGTATAAATGTTTTTGTGTTTCTAAGAGCATCTCTGTGAGCCTTTATAAATCTTAGTCTGTAGATCGTCAATTGGATAGTCGTTTGTATAAAAGTTGCTTTGTATATTTTTTAAATAGTTTTCTATGTCTCATGTCCAATCTAGATAGGCATTCTCGTCTTCTATTTTTTGGTAGCGAAAAATTCATAATCGGAGATACATATATTTAGATAACCATCTAGAGAAGCTATTGAAGGGCAGCTTTTCGGCAAAATCTCTAGTACTAGCATTTAGGAAGCATATAGTCTCTTGGAGTGACTCTACACCCGTGGACACCATATTCATTTGGACATAAGTGTTGTCACACATTCATCTTTTTTTTTTGGAATAAATTGCACCCACCATACAACAAGAAAAGATAGATGCAGATTGGTATTGATCTAATAACTTATATAATTTAGTGCAACAACTAGGTAAGTGTGTATATTAGTCCAACAACTTATAAAATACTCAATTTAGTGTAACTTCTCAAATTGGTGTATCTATAGTCCACGATATTTTATTTCTACATACAAAATAGTTTAGTCTAATTTTGATGAAAACAAACAACGTTTATGAAACATTATGATTTGACATAATACAAACAATGCCTAACTGTTTATATGTTTTAAATATGCACAAAAGCAATATTTTCTTTAGTTTAAACTATAAGCATTCGACACTGCTGTGACTTAGTCATAGGATTATAGTGCAACTAGAGGGAAGGCCCGGCACTTTGCGTGCGCGGTGGGGAAAAAGAGGAAGAATAGGTAAACAACTTATGAAATCCGACCTGTTACTGTTTGCTACAGGTGGTACTATTCATTAAACCTACCCCATTACTGTTTTAAAAGGGATTACTATGCAAGAAACCAACCCAGTACTGTTTACTAATGGGTGGTACTGTTCATCAAACCCGATTCGTTACTATGGATGAATAGTATTATGTGAGGAGAAAAGGATGGCATGAATAGTGCTTATATATATAGTCAAACATATGGAAGTTTAAACAAAGACGAGTCTTGTAGCGACTTTTTATGAGACGGAGGGAGTAAGTAATACTCCATGCCCGAAAAAGGAGTGATTTCTAGAATCCGTGCGGTCAAAATTTTTAAAAGTTTGACTAATTTTATAGAAAAGATTAACAACACCTATGGCATAAATTAAGCATATTATGAAATATATTCTATGATAAATCTAATGATAATTTGATAATATAAATTTTAATGTATTTTTCTAAAAATTTAGCACTTCTTTCGGGGACAAGGGAGTAGTAGTAAAATTATTTGAGGTCTTAGTTTTTCCTTTAGGAACCAGCATTTGACGCTGCTATGACCTGGTCATAGGCTTTTATTGTCAAACGTTTGAAAATTTGATCAAAGACGAGTCCTATAGCGACTCTATTTATGGGGAGAGGAGCAAGTAATCTCCCTCTATCCCTGAAAGAAGTGATTCTTAGAATTCGCGCCAGTCATATTTTTTAAAATTTGACTAACTTTATAGAAAAGGGTAACAACACCTAGGGCATAAATTGAGCATATTATGAAATATATTCTACAATAAATCTAATGATAATAATTTAATAACATAAATCTTAATGTATTTTTCTAGAAATTCGGCACTCCTTTCGAGACCAAGGGACTGGTAGTAAAATTATTAGAGGTCCTAGTTTTTCATTTAGGAACCATCATTTGACGTCGCTGTGACTTGTTCTTGGGCTTATAGCAAATAGAGGGAAGGCCCAGCGCTTTGCGCGGGCGGCAAGGAAAAAATAGGTAAACTGCATATAAAACTATTGTTGTTTGCTAACGGGTGGCATTATTCATGAAACCTGACCTGTTAGTGTTCAAGGAGACCGACCGATGCTGTTTACTGATGGGTAGTAGTGTTCACCAAACGTGATCAGTTACTGTGGATGAATAGTATTATGTGAGAGGAAAAGGATGACATAAGTAGTGCTTACCCGCCACCAAGTTTAAAGCTGCAAAAACCGCGCATCCTGATGGTCGACCCCAAGCCTAGTAGGAAAAAAAGAATGGTTGGTTGGTGAACGGGGTACGAAGGACCGTGTCTAGCCAGCCAACCTGCTGCTCTAGTCCACCTGCATGGCGGTGTGAGTGCCGGCCACTCTCCGCTGCCGTCCCTCTTTTGATTCTGTCTCCCTCTGTTCTGCGTCCGTTTCTTCCCGATCCAACAAGTCTTCCTCACTTGATGCTATTCGGTTACTGCGGTTGAGTTGGCGAGATTCAGGTAAGTACGTGCTCTTCTTCTTTCGGCTGATTTCTCCTGAACATGGATTCGAGGTCCATGAGAGCACATTTGATTAGAACAAAATATATCTGGCACTTTTCATGAATCTTCTTGTCCGGTGGTCAGCCTAACTGCAGTGCACGCCACCTGTTTGGTATAATGCCTCCTTCGTGATTCCACCTGTTCCCAGGCCGTCTGAGTATGTCATTTGTTTCCTTACAGCTATGCCAAAGCAGATGTCCACAACAAGGCAGTCTCTGCAGTTTGCTTTGCCTTTGAACTATGGTAAACGTTAAACCTTTTCTGATACACGAGTTGTAGGGAAGTAAAATTTAGTCCTATGTCTTGAACATCAGTTCATGCTGTGTCTCCTTGTGTATGGTCTGCTGGGTTTCTTTTCTTCAATCTTCAGTAGTTGTTTATTCAAGAATGCAAGAAACCTTTTTTTTTGAGGGAAAGAATGCAAGAAACCTTGTCCTTCGGATGCCAACAAACCTTATCTTTTCTGTTAATTAGAATATGTGAAAAGAAAATTGTTGACATAAAAAGTTGGATGATTTTGATATTCTTAGGATTTTTGTATGAGGGTATATTTAACATTAAATCCAATGCTATAAGCTCTTGATACTTTGGTAAAAAAAGTACAGCCAAATAGGTTTTGATTAATCTTAACTATTCCTTCCATTCCAAAATATAAGTCATTTGAATATTCTAATGATACTTTGGTCAAACTTGAGATGCTTTGACTCTCTATAACTTATAACTTAGAATACTTGCTGTTTCTTTCGAGTTTGATGTTTATCTGTTTCTGTTTCTGGCAACCAGTCCCAGTACAAGGTATTCTTAGTTATTGAAACTCAATAATTTTTACAGCAGGTCCAATATTGACTGCAGTAAGAATGACATGTTTTGCTAAGAAGCAATCTATTGCTGCTGTGCCCTTATCATCTAGTTTGGAGGAAAAAAAAGTAGGAGCCTGTAGTCAAAATGTGTGGCATTACATCTGCCATGGATGCTGAGATGGCTGTGAAGGCTGGAGCTAAATTAATTGGGATGATTTTTTGGCCCAACTCCAAACGCTCTATTCCATTGTCTGAAGCCAAAGAGATATCCAGAGTGGCCAAATCTTATGGGGCTGAGTCAGTGGGTGTGTTTGTGGATGACGATAACAGTACTATCTTGAGAGCATCTGATTCATGCAACCTCGATCTTATCTAGGTATATCTTCCCTTTACAATATTCCACTCTCTGTAACAGGAGGTACAATCTAATTTTACTGACGCATTGCTTGTAGCTTCATGGAGATAGCTGCCGAGAACAACTTCCTCTGCTTTGGAAGAACAACAGGATTATATATGTGCTAAATGCTGATGAGGATGGTAAACTTATCAGTGCTCCTCCAAGTGAGGAATATGTTCTTGATTTGCTTTTGGTGGACAGTGCAAAAGGTGGAAGGTACAAAATTCTGCTTACATGGTTGGTCCGTTGTCTAATGTCACGATGTTTGCTCTTGGACTAGCTAATGAGCTAATGATTGATATTCTAAAATGCTATTCTTCATCCCACTAAATTTAACATTGGCAGTGTTTTAGTTTTGATTTTACCTATTTGTGAAAATCACAGGCCCTTTTTCTTGATAGCATTTGGTAGTTAGAATTTGTTGGTTGTGGAGAAAGCTGGAACTGATGAAATCTATTTGGATGCATTTACAGTGGCAAAGGGTTCAACTGGGAAAAATTCCAAATGCCAACTGTTAAAAGCAAGAAGGGGTGGTTATTAGCAGGAGGCCTTCATGCTGATAATGTTCACCAAGCTGCTTCTGCTCTAAAGCCAAATGGCCTGGATGTTAGCAGTGGGATATGTTATCCTGACGGTTTATGGAAAGACCCGAAGAGAATGTGTTCCTTCATGAGCAATGTAAAAACTTTGAATCCTCTAAAATACTAGTACTCTATTGGTCATAGTTTCTTGGTGTATTACGTGGAAACTGAATAAATGGCAGTCCTAACAAAAAAAAATAAAAAATAAATGACCATTAGAGATACTCTGTCCAGAACAGAGGCATTGTTGATCTTTGGAATCAACCTGTAAATTTCAGGCAATTTCTATGTTGAGCAGCTATATCATTTTTCAGCATCTTGTTAAGGCAGTTCGCCACATATTACTAATGTATTGAATGAGGCATTTGATTGCAATGTGAAGAGACAACTGAGTTTGTGTTTTGAAATTGTCCGCTCATTAGCAATACTAGTGCTAGCGCAGGCGGGCATGGGCCCCTCACTAGGAGAAAATTTTCAAATTTAGAATACTGGAGTACAATCTCGGTCATTTCAGATGGAGTTGGAGCAAAAGGACCGAGGTGCCATAAGATATGCTTCTGAAAATTAATGGCTTGATCACATATAAAAGCCAGCACAAATTCGGTGTATATGCACAGTAAGGGTTTTTGATGTTTTTCAACTTTCTTAGTATATGTTTCTCAACTCCCTAGGTACAATGTTTTACACTCTAGGTTTCAACACTACAAACTACAAGTCTACAACATGGCAACTTATTAAAGTTTTCCAAGAAGAAGGCAACCTGTACCCTTTATATTAAACTTTGCCATGGGAACTCTTATCTCTAAGACTGATGATGCTGAGCGCCAGAAAAATTTCTCATTAGCTTGTTGATGAACTCTAGTTTTTTTTAGATCTTCGCAAAGCTTGTGGCCATCAGATTGGGGTTTGTTAGAGCATCTTTGGGAGTTCTATAAAATAACTCCCTATTTTGATTTTTTATAGCCCTCTAACAGTTTGGTAAGAGAACTCTAATCAGACTACATATATTTACTCCTTCCTTTCATTTATTTTCTTCATCTAAACTTTTGGTGCAATGACCAAAGAGCAGAGCTAACACACTTATATTGCATTTAATCATTACGGGTTGTGCGTATACGAGGATTCACATATAGGGAATAACCAATGGGCAGCAAAGAGGCAATAAATATAGGCAAGTGGTAGCCACTGAACAGCAAAGAGGTAATAAATACAGACAAGTTCCAAGCTAATGTGAAGGAGATTTTTGAATAAAATATTTTTGCTTAGATGAAAAAGATAAATGAATGGAAGGAGTATATAAAAGGATAAATTATTATAGATTAATATTAGTGAATGTGAATAACTAAATACGGAGTACAACGAAGAATAGAAATGACGTCGTATGAGTAGAGAGAAATTGGCTACATTAATTCCAATGAGATAAATAATTATGAGGATATAAAAATTTGGATATACTAGGACTAGGAGTACAATATATAACAGCAGTATCTTTAAAGAACAACACTAGCATTAATACTAAAATTATTAAATGTCAATGAGCATTTACCACTCATGGCAACACATTCCATTGGTACAAGTGTACTACGATAGCTGCAGAATGAAGGATAGAGGTTTGGTCCATGGCACGAAACATAAAAGATAAGGTATAAAAAATGAAAGATAAAAGAAACTTGGATGACTGGGTCCTAAACTAGAACAGCTACCGTTTCCTAGCAACCGCGCCAGAAAACTTGTTGACACCAGATATGGCGAAGAGATAAATCCGTAAGCGTACGGATATTAATGTAGCTTCCACCAGTATTCCATGGTATCAATTTTTACGGGGCATACGAAGTGAACTAGATTAAGAACTAAGTGTATCCAAAAATAGAATAAGGCTAGGTGAGAATAGGTAGAGAGGGTGTATGTGGCTTCTATAAACTAAGACAAGATTAAGGAAGATTTTACTAGGATTGTTTACTTCAGAGCATACCCGGGCCAGATTCAACCTAAAGCTCGAAATACAAGGGGGCCCTACGAACTAAACCTAATGTGGTGGAATACAAAGGATGGATAGGGCTGTCATCACCTTCTACCTACCATAACTATCTAGAGGCCTAGTTGTATACATAGGTAATATATAGCCTAAGAACGACGCTTAATTTATAAACTTACTACTCTAATCCTTCGAACGATATGCACGAGACTAGAGCACTATAACCAAGTAGTGTAGCAGTAAAGAATAGCAATGTAAAGTAATACTTAATAATGCAATAGAACAGAGTTACCATAGAAGAAGACAAAATTCACTCGGAGGAGAGCTCCATCCACCTAGGTACAAGTGGGGAAGATGTCGATAGCCCCATCTTGTCGAGGATCAAAACCACGGTCCTCTAAAGGCCCGGTTAAAACGGCTCTTAAAAACAAAATTGCTAAGCCAGGATCAGCCTACCTGCGGCCCGGCCCACAAGGACCTGAGATGCGGCAGCACTCCTGGCCCAACAACGACTAACTGACTACACGACCAAGGCCCCCAGGGCCCACGGGACGAGGTCACCGCACGGAGCTCTCGACCCTCCAGGGAACCTCCGATTCGCCCGACTCCCACCCGCTGAGGGGGGTCGGAGGTTGACCCTGTCCTGTGAACAAAAGGCAGGACGCGCCGCGCAGGACCATCGTACGTACGGAGTGTACGTCGGCGTTTGTATGATTCCGTGGCATGCATGGGACGCGCCGTCGCCGTCACCACCGCACCTGGACAGTAGAAGACGGGGCCCTCAAGTAACCCGAGGATTTTGCGTTGCCCCGACGCTTCTACCATGAGATCTACGGTATTGGCCTCTCTGTACCATCCCGGTACGGCGAGCGCCCCCGTGTACAAGTCTCCGCCGTTGGCGCCGGGTTTCGTACCCTCATATGGGCGGTCGCCCTGATAGAACAGGGAGCATGGGGAAGGCAACGGCGCTCGTACTAACACCATGGCCAAAGTGCCGGGGCGGCGGCCGTGCCGTCCGCTTTCTGCAGAAGGGACCAGGCGTATCAGGAATCAACCGGGCCCACCTGGTCGCCTACATTGCTACAGCCTTTGACCCATACTCCTACGCTCAAGCCTTTGACCCATGGCATCTATCGTCAACATTGCTACCACGGCGCCTATGAGTATAGCCCTGTATACCTGAAGGGCTACGGTAACAGGGAAAAGACCCTTCGGGGAGGAGGGATGACGACGACTACAGTATCCACGGCTCCTGTCGGAGATACCGAATCCTTACTCCTCAAGCCTCCCTGATCTCCACGTCGACTAGCCCTCCTATGTGAGCCTCCCTTCTAACTATAAAAGGGAGGACTTGGGCAACTGAGCAGGAGAGAGACTCTCGCCCCGTTCTTACTCCACATACGATACAAACTCACCTCGAACCTAGAATCTCTCAGAGACTTGGGAGGCTCTCCCTCTCTCGACCCTTTTGTACTGTCCCATACAAGCTCCTGAGTAACACGACCCTGCTCGCACTGGACGTAGGGCGACTTGCCCGAACCAGTATACATCGCCGTTTCCACTTGGAAAACCATCCAGAGGATAAGTGTGCTCTCATTTCAATTACTCGTTGGTGTTCATTCTTGACACCGACACATCTCCTCCCCCAGCTTCTCCTCATTACTCCCCATCTTCTATTTCTAAGTGGTAGAACTACAGAGTTTTGCCATGTGTCTATTCTACTAGATATGAAGGAGATGTGTAGTCTATGTTTACAAATGTGCCGAACACCACTATTTATAGCCTCTAGGAGCATAGGGGGTACTTGTAGCCAAAAGGGGTTGGTTTGGCTGATCTTGGCCATCGGTCGACTGTCCACTTTGCCGCCTTACATCCAATGGCTATGGATGGCCCTTGGAGGCGGTTATGAGTCGGTTCGACTGGAGGTTGTGGTCCAAAAGGCGGTTGGATGGGGGTTTGAAGCTCCGGAGTCTATGCCAAGTGGTTCCATTGATCCTGGTGCACTTAATGTTGTCCATTGATGCAACCGACCTTGAATCAGTGGTGGAGAAGTGTAGTGGAGGCTCTCCAGCGGTTCAGTGACGTGGAAGGGGGAATTGGGCCATCGACCAAACTGGCATAGGGTCGGTCGAACTGGCACAAAGGCCCTATGGCCTCCTGCCACATACATTTGCCTCCTTGTATGTTTTATAGGATGTATCTTGGTAGTTGTTGACAGTTCTAACATCACTTTGCGTTAAGTTGTCATCCCTAACATGATGCTAAAAATGCTGGAAAAGAATCTACACTTGACTGCTCTAAAAATAACTCTATAGAATATATCCGCAAGCGCACAGATAATTCTCCTGTTGTAGCATTTCACCTGGTAAGATTCCTAAGTATTATTGATTTGTTTTAAGTGAAAAGGAAAACTTATTTATTTCGTTGGATTATCTCTAAAAGGGGTAGAAAAGAATTATGACTATGACTTTAAATATACAAACCTATAGTAATCAACCACTCTAATGGTTTAGCAGGGGTGAGTCAAGATAAACAATAAAGATAAAGATAAATATGATAACAGAGGACTTTCCAGAGACAGAGATTAAAGACTCACTAATATGATTTGGTTAGACAGGGGATTCAGCTAGAGCAAAGAACTTCTAAATTATCCCTAAATAATAAGTCTACAGATCACACCAATATACACACTTTCATCTATAGTATAACCAATTCAGAAAACAGCACAAGGAGCATCAACTAGGGAGGATATTGAGACATAAGTCACCTCCTTTGCGACCGCGCTCTACTAGCCTACATGCGAGGGGTGGAATACAGAGGACTCAATAGACCTATATGTCTACGATCTATCACACTATCTGGCACATCAGGATGCAATCGTAGGTATATATGATATCTAAGCACCATGCTTACATAATACATACCACCTAACCCACTCGAGAATTGAATTAGGCGCTTTACGAACATATGACTATAATCATCACCAATCATAACTATATCAAGAATGCAACTAGAGCAAACTAAGAACATAATAAGTAGCAATATATTAATTAAGAACAAAGTCATAAACAAGATACAAATTACCAATCTCTTGACTGCAGATCGGAAGCTCCGAGCGAAGCGCCCAACTCTACTTGAACCTTGAACCTTGCTAGCTAAACCTAATCTAGAACTTGAAGAACTGGAGCTCTAATTCTAGTCTTTAGAAACCCTAGCTTCTAGTCTAATCTTGATAAATGAATTGAGGCAAACACCTAATTGCTCCTAGGGGGGTGCAGACCTAGTCCGGTGGAGGAAACGATGGCCGTTGTATCAAACCGACTTCACGTAGGGCCTAGATTGATCCAAAGCCGGTGGAGGAATACTCCAGAAACTAGTAGGTGGGTCCCACCAGGGGGTGCTGGGTAGCCTAGCTTGTGGGGCTGGCCGGCCCCACCTCTCCGAGGCACGTGCTCCGCTTTCTTCTGGTGTTTTCTGGAACCTTCCTGCGTCCATTGATGATATTTTCCGTCGCGGTTAAGTTTCATGCTAATCTTGCAATTAAGTCCTCCAATTTCTCTTTTCTGGAATAATCATGCAGAAAATATGAAATCACAAAAACTCGTGGAAATTGTTAGTTAAAATCCCTAAGTTTTCTAGTGGTGATCTCTTCTATGCATTTAGTTGACGGTTAAAAATGATCGTTATCTACCTCAACAGTAGTTGCATGGATCGCTGATGTGGACAAAGCTGAATCAGACCATCTAGCCTTAGGATGGCATCACCCGGACCTCCACTTGATCCAGTTGCATGAACATGGCATCCTATGGTTTCTCCATTAAGTGTAGGGGCTATGGACCAAGTTTAGGGGCCATTGGACATAGGTCTAGGTCAGCTAACCTAGGCTAGGTCGCCCAACCTCCCTGCTGGTCCTTTTTCGGCCTGGTTTGTGTTGCAATCTTTCGGAAGACATAACTTCATCATCCGGACTCCGAGTTGAGTGAATCAAAATTTCATATAGCTAGACGAGCTCTACGCCATGGTGTAGTAAAAAAAAGCATAGAATAAAGTGTTTTTACCATGTATGCAGCCACCTTGTTCGTACACTCACATAGTCATCACAACTTATGGAAATGGTTAGAAATAAACTCTATGACTATGGTTTGTATCATTTAGATGACCAAATTAGGCATTGTTGATAATATAGAATGAGGGGTTAAGGAAAATCAACAGTTGCTTGTGGCACTACATAAAGAGTACATGGTTATTTACTTGCAACATCGTCTTAAGTATTATACATATATGATATGTATTCATCAATTTATGTACCGACCACTTATGAAATATTCCCAATGGGCCCCCCCCTATTTTGCCATGTCGTACACTCCCCTTTAAATTTATACCAACTATATACCCGCTTATGTCGGTTCACCGTTCTAACATGGTCGTGAATTTTGCATATCCTTCCGGACTGAAATTGCCGGCGCTCCTCCTCGCCACCACCGGTGGCCAGTCAGGCCCGCAGCTGGGTCCCCCGCGCCTCCTCGTGGTGGTGGTGAGTCAAGCCCACAACTGGTCCCGCTCACCTTCTCCACCTCGCAGTAGCGGCTGCGAGTCAGGCCCGCTTGCCGCTAGCCACGCGCCGCTCCCCATCGATGAGCTGCTAGCTGCACGTGGTAGCGTCGAGAGGCAGACCGCCTGCTCCTCACTGCTACAGCTCCCCGTCGGCCATGCCCTAGGTGGACCTCGCCATGGTCGCTCCTCGCTGTGCCGGATCCTCGCGCTGCCGCAGTCGTTCTCGCCGCGTTGGGCCCTACGACGCAGAGATTTTGCGTCGTCTCTGTGGATGATGTAAATTTATAGCTCAGCAAGCACTGGATGGAAAATAGTTAATGTGTTTGGGTCTTCTATTGGAGGCTTGATTTTGGTAGGCAAAACACAGTGAGTGACCTATTTTAGGTTTGGGTCATGGTTTGCATGTTCTGTTGGAGACAGTCTTAGAGAGATTATTATTGTGTACTACGCTTTGTGAATTCGGTTCGGCTCCTTGCCGTGGTTCGCGAGATTTTATCTTCTTTAAAGTTTTACTGTGAGATTCAGCTTTAAAATTACTGCTGTTACTATTATTGTCCCGTTGAATTAAAAAAATCAAAATATGTTCTATTGAGAGTCCAGCAATAGGCCTGATTAATTAGCAGGTGTCCTGCTGCTCCTTGGTTCCTTCCGTGACCTGCCCTTGTCATTGGTTGGTCAGACGTGCTATTAGTACACCGAATACTCCCGAGAACATATTTGTTACCTGCTATTCGTTACTGTACTTCTGATTGAAGAAACTATTCAGAGGTCCAAATGCTAGATCAAGGAGTGCGGAATATTTTATTTCCAATTATTTGAAAACTCACTTTTTGCTAGTGATCTAATTCTTCTGTATGTACCGTGAAAGATCAGGAGAATTATTTAGGCAATGCGGGCGTGTCCTTATTACTCCATCGTCTCAACATTGCTTGGAGCCGGCGTCCCACCTCCAACTCCAACTCTGCCTGTAACTTACTTCGGTCCATCCGTGTCTGCTCCCACCATCATGTCCGTGGATACAGCTCGGCATCGGTGGAAGTGGAACACGCCCGGCCACACCACCCCAAGGCTGAATCTCTGCTTGAGGCCTCGTCTAACATTGAAGTATTTTGGTGAAATGATCTAGGTATAACTAGAGTGAGGACGAATAGCCTACTAAACTCTTCAAAGACAAAGATGAAGACACTATACAAGTGTATTATTAGTAGGAGACCTTTAGTATATAGCATGTATGATAAGGCCCCCCCTTAGCTACTCGTCATCTGCAGATATAGTGGATGCCTAGCGACTTCTACTTTCCTACGAAAGTATATGCTCCATTTATCTAGGAGCTTGAGCTTTCAAACAAGAATATCCTGCCAATTGAGTGTCCTGGCAAGAAACTATTAAATATATAATACTATACTATGTGTGATTCAACACAAGGAATCTTTGTTGGGGAAATCTCTGGAAGAAATGAATAAGTCTTGCATCATCAGATGCTTGCTTTTGGAATATATATATATATAACTAAAGCAGAGCCGCGACAGCTCAGGGCGCACAAAAAAAAAGAGGAAAATTAAAAAGAAGCAGAGCCCAAAACACGGCTGAAGGGTACAAGACGAGGTTGGGTTCAACCACCCCGCGAAATAGTGTGCAACTGCCCACACTATGGTCAGAAAAGCGAGTGGCAATTGCGCGTGGTGCGGCTTGCGTCAACCCCAGATCGCGAACGTGATTCATGATGGGGAAGATGTTGAGAAGACACATGTCGTTCTTTCGTCTGGCCAGCCAACCGGTCAACCAAACCCCACCGTGCATGCTTCGTCCCCAGATTAGATCGATGCACAAGAATAGGAGTATAGATAATGTTTCTTTATAAAAGGAGAAATTTATGGCTGGAGTCATTTCGTTTTCATTTGGTATTGTTATGCTTGCTATTACTTGGAGTCGGTCGATGTCGACAAAACCTATAACGTAATTTAACTTTTGACTTTATTGTTGACACTACTAGTTGGTTTATTGTTGGACCACATAAATTCTTCAAGACGTTGACATCTTCCTACTAAACGGTTAATTAGCAGTATATTCTAGTTATAGGGGATCCCAACTAGCTAGGCTCCCACGACCGTGGAACCAAGTTGAAGAAAAGAGGCAAGTTGATAGCAAGTGGATGGAGAAAACTTCGAAGGTAACAGGTTAGCTAAAATTAATAGCCAAATTTTATCATTTAGCTATTTTGTAAAATATACAACTCCTCAACAAAGAAGAGTTCTACAACGCGTTTTCTATTTTTTTATCTTGTATATTTAAAAAATCAGGGTTAGATTGCTTGCTATTTTAGCAACTCACATAGCACCTATGTTGGAGATGATTTTTCATCATATTAGCTATATTTAGCTTTACAAAAAATTAGCCTACCTCATCAATATTATTGTTAAAAAAAAGGCCTACTTAACCTAAAACTATCTAGGGTGGTCTGTTTCACCCCTTTAACTATGAAACGGTCTATTTTACTTCTAAACTTTACAAACGGTGAGCTTGCTACAGTGACAATGGTTTTGTATTTTTTCTATTTCCGCTGAATCTTTAAAAAATCATAGTAAATCATAAAAAATTATAAAATAGAAAAAATTCAATTTTGTTAGACTCCACATGAGTAGATCTACATAATAAACATATAAGGCATACTTTAGTACAAAGTTTTTTTTGTAACTTCAGATTAATTGGGAAATCTAATTTTATCTATAATTAACTAGAATAATTCATAGGTGTTGCTTCATTGTTCCAATTATGGTAAAATTTTTACGATGGATTGATTATAGTATGCTTGCTATAGTAAAATTATTATATTCATTGGATCATGTATAAATCAGTTATAAATTTATTAGAGGTTTATAAATAAAGCATAGATTTAACAAGCATAAACCACTATATAAATTTATAACTGAGTTATACATGATCCAATGAATATAATTATAGTTCAAACATAGAATAATTAGTCCACCATAAAAATTTCAGCACAATCAGGACATAGAAGCTATAGCTATGAATTATTCCAATTAATTACGGACTAAATTGGTTTTCCAATTAATCTAAAGCTCAATTCTTTGGAGATGCTCATATTCTAGGGGATAAGTGTACGTGTGTGTTGTGGGCGTCTACGTTGTAATTGTATAATTCTAAAAAATCATAACTGAATAAATACAAGGGGAATCGGTAAACCATTTCTCATTTTCACTTTATATTTTTTGAGGAAATGATTTTGAAATTGAAAAGGTCAGGAACAGAAATGAAACAGGATTCATGTGATATTAAAATCAAACCAAGATACTTGTCCATAGCGCTTGGGATAAAAAAAAACCTGATGAAAGATCAACACAGAGAATTAAAAAACATGTGACTCCATATAAGTAATTCCAATTTCATATCACATACTCTTGCCGTCCCAAAGTAGCTATCGTTTTTTGCTTCTCAAGAAAAAACTTTAACTTAATATATTTTTAAAAAATATTAATATTTATATTGTACAATTAGTATCATTAGAAAAGATCTTTGAATCTAGTTTTTAAATAAATTTATTTAGAGATATAAATATTGCACATATTTATTATAAATCGATTCAAACTTGTGACCCAAAAATCTAAAACGGCAGTTATTTTGAAACGTAAGGAGTAAAGTCAATAAGATACCAAGGGTTATAAGAGTCCAAGCCCGTAAGTGTACAACAAAGTGTCGATACGGGACGTAGACGGCTACTCACCAAAGACGGCTCCCTTCGGGACAAAAGCAAGAAGGACAGATCCAAGTAGAAAACGGATCATCCTAGTTAGACGAATAGAAAGTAACCTCTGTGAATCAGAAGCAGAACACTTCCTATGGATCCGACTAGGATTAGAAACCATAGCTCTGGCTCTTTTTCCTCTTATAAAAAGGAGCCAGAGCACCCTCTTTTGTAACGGACGAACAACACACAATCATACATCAATCCAACGCAAAAGGCCAAGGCCGACTGGAGTAGAGCTTTTACTCGACAACGAGGGCTCGAACCAGGATAAACCGCGTGTCTCTTGCGTGAAACCGCCGAGTTCTAGCCGTTCGCCGAGGTCCGAATCAACTGCTACGGGAACCCCGTGGCAGGCTATCGGTGGTCAAACACCGACAGCTGGTGCGCCAGGTAGGGGCTTTCGGCGAAATCAACGTCAAGGGCTCGACGGACCTACACATGATGATTTTTTCGGTGGGATCAACCTTCGTTTTCGGAAGCTGGGTCTGCGAAGCAGACGAACAAGGAATTCTCCATGGTCGACTACTTCGAGAATCCGAGCCGAAGATACAAGAAATTTTTTCAAGACTCAAGCTCACAGAGGAAGCTGAAAACCCAAATATACAAGACAAGCCGAGTTCTTTTCACTACGGTTTCAACAACTCGGCACGAATATATCAGAATATCACTCAGAAGGCAATGGAATCTTACGACCTCGACCAATGGAACATCTTCAAATAAGATAAGTACTCTACCTTCCTTCCTTTTCAATACGGTAAACCTCTAGAAGGAGAAGAACTCGACCATCCACCCAATACACACGAAGAAGTGTTCATGATAAGGCAACCTCTAGTACCACCAGTCCAACCCGACTACAGATCTTCAGAAGAATCAGAAGCTGATATTCCAGCAAATTCCGTCACAAGAGAAGGAGAGACTGACAGCTAGAAAGCAGCAAGAGAAAGAAGAAACAAGAAAAGAGGAGGAAGAAGGAACCGAGTTCATGAACGTAGAGAAGCATGGCGCAAATATGAAGAAGAGCTAGCCGAGTACAATCAAAAAAGAACTGAGAAAGAAGCCGAGGAAAGACGAACTGCAGCAAGGACAAGACTTGATCCTATCAACAAGATACAAGAGTTAATTAATGAAATTGACGCCATACAACGACCAAGTGAAGAACAAGCCAGACTTAGAAGTCTACTCAGAGATACCGCGCAAAGGATATAAGACGACCGAGTACCTCCCCGACACATACCATCTGAACAGACAAGTCAAAGAACTCGGAGGATTTCCGCTTTCGAAAGATTATCAACTCCAAATTATGGGAGAAGAGCTCAACCTCATCACGATTGGACAGAAAAAACAGGGGAAAATAGGGGAAGATCTCCGACACCACCCAGAAGTCCCCCCAGGATTATTTCGAGATACGACAGCCAGGCAGATTCCGACTACAGACCAGAAAAAGTACCCGACAGATTTCCTTGCTTCGCAGGAAGACTACTCACAGTCAAACTACCTCACAAATTCAAACCATCCAATCATTCAAAATATGATGGCAAGACTGAGCCAATGCAATGGCTTAGGATTTATTCTCAATCTATAGAACTAGCCGGAGGCGATGACGATATAAAAGCCTTATTTTTCCCAATGGCCCTGGAAACATTACCACTCCAGTGGTTCGATAAGTTACGACCCGGATCTATCAAAGCATGGGGCGACCTCCAAAAAGCCTTTTGCGAGAATTTTGCAGGGATACTGATCCACCCAATAACGCAAGCCAAGTTGAAAGGTTTAAAGCAAAATCCAGGAGAAAGCCTCAGAGACTTTTATAGAAGATTTGGAGAACTCAGAGCACAAGTACATGACATCACCGAGAGAGAAGTAATAGAAGCATTTTCATACGGCTTAAAAGTAAGATGGATGTTTCACGATTTCTGCAAGGAAAACCCTCGGACAAACGAGGAGTTCAAAAGAACAGTTGAAAAGATGATTACAGCAGAAGAGAAGACAAGAGAAAGATTTCCAGACAACAGAAACAACTCAGAAAGGAGAAACAACACAGACAGAAGAAACAACTCGAACGATCAAAACAACACAAGATGGAACAACCAAAACAACTCGGGTTATCAAGACAACTCGAGATACCAGGACAACTCAAGGTATCAAGACAACTCAAGAAGATGGAACATTCAAGACAACAGACAAGAATTCCACAACAAAAAGAGATATTCTGACAACATGGTGGCATCCACCGAAAGAAAGAAATTCTACCCGGCAAGAAGATTTGAAGACCTCGAAAACATGAAATGCATCTATCATCCAACAGGAATCCACCCAATGGGAGAGTGTCGCATCTTTCAAGAAAAATATATGAGAAAGGACAAACAAGACAAGGAAGAAAACAAAGAGAAAAAAAAAGAAGACAACACAACCGATAACGGTTTTCAAAATCCAAGAGCAACAGTATCAGTAATATTCTCAGGAGTACCCGGTTCTAGGAGCAAACAAGAAGACAAGCTTGCTTGGCGAACAATCATGGCAAAGAGCCAAGAACACCCAGATATTTAAACTGGTCACAATATCCAATTCAGTTCTCACGGGAAGGCCAATGGACAAGTGTTGGGAACGCAGGGCTATATGCATTAGTACTCGGACCAACAATCGCCGCCATAACAGTAACCAAAGTACTCATCGATGGGGGGGCAGGACTCAACATCATATTTGCAGACACCCTGAAGAAAATGGGAACAGTAATTCTCAAAAATGATCACACCTACAAGCGTACCTTTTATGGGATAGTACGGGGAGACCAGCTATGCCTCTCGGACAGATTACACTTCCAAGAACATTTGGAACTCCCACAAATTACAGGACAGAACTCATCAAATTTGAAGTTGCAGATTTTGAATCATCATATCATGCGATATTAGGAAGACCAGCACTAGCAAAATTCTTGGCTATACCACACTATCCATATCTACTACTCAAGATGCCAGGACCATACGGAGTACTCTCTCTCTCAGAGGAGACCTAAAAAGAGCCTACGAATGCGATGTACAAGCAATACAAATATCCTCAAAAGTACAAGGTGAAATTAACTCGGCAAAGAGAGAAATAAAAACGTAAGAACTAGAGATACCAGCCAAAAAACAAAGTACACTCACCACAGGTGAGGGAGAGGGCACCAAAAAGATTGATCTAGGGGACAGGTGATCCATCAAAAGGCGCCATAATCAGCGCACACCTGCCTATCAAATAGGAACTCGCGCTCACCAACTTCTTACGGGACAACAAGGATATATTTGCCTGGAAACCAACAGATATGTCCGGAGTCCCAAGGGAGTTGGCTGAGCACAAAATTGAAGTCAACAAAGGAGCAAGACCGATCAAACAAAGACTACGACGTTTTTCACCAGACAAGAAGGAAGCAATAAAAAAGAAATAGCCCGACTACTAGCAGCAGGTTTCATTAAAGAAATCTTACACCGAGGCACTGGTTGGCAAATCCTGTTCGGTACAAAAAAAGAACACAGATGAATGGCGTATGTGTGTCGACTACACGGACCTCAACAAACATTGTCCAAAAGGACCCTTTCGGGTTACCAAGAATTGATCGATAGTGGATTCAACAGCGGGATCAGCTCTATTATCCTTTCTAGATTGCTACTCGGGATATCACCAGATTGCGCTAAAAGAAGAAGACCAAAGCAAGACTTCTTTCATTACACCTTTCGGCGCCTATTGTTACAAAACAATGTCTTTTGGACTCAAAAATGCAGGAGCAACATACCAAAGAGCAATCCAGACTTGTTTGGGAGATCAAATTGGAAAGAACGCGGAAGCATATGTGGATGACGTAGTCATCAAAACAAAGAACCCCATTCTCTCGATTGAAGATCTACAACAAACTTTCAACAATCTCAAAAGATGGAAGTGGAAACTTAACCCCAACAAATATGTATTTGGCGTATCATCGGGACAACTACTCGGATTTCTAGTCACCAAAGAGGAATTGAAGCAAGCACAAAACAAATCAAGGCAATAACCGACATGGGCCCACCAAGCAGATATCAAGGATCTACGAGAAACTAACAGGTTGCATGGCAAGCACTCAACAGATTCATCTCCGGACTAGGGGAAAAAGGCTTACTTTTTTTTCAAATTACTAAAGAAAACAGACAAATTTACCCGGAACGAATAAGCACAAGAAGCCTTCGACAAGCTAAAAGCATACATCAGCACATCTCCAATTATTAGTACCACCAAAGAAAGACGAAGGCCTCATGCTCTACATTACCGCAACTACTTCATGTAGTTAGCACGGCTATTGTGGTCGAAAAGAGAAGAACAAGAACACATCTACAAAGTACAAAGGCCAAGTATACTACATAAGTGAAGTACTCACAAGTATCAAAAGTGAGATATCCTCACGTGCAAAAACTACTCTACGCAATACTTATAACTTCAAGGAAGCTCGGGCATTATTTTGAAGATCACAAAGTAGTCGTCGTAATGCATTTTCCACTCGGAGACATCCTAAGAAACCGAGACTCAACAGGACGAATTTCAAAATGGGCAGTTGAACTCGGAGCACTCAAGATAGAATTTACACCAAGAAAGGCAATCAAATCTCAAGCATTGTCCGACTTCATTGCGGAATGGACCGAAATACAACAACCTACTCCAAACGTCATTCTAGACCATTGGAAAATGTACTTCGATGGATCTCTAAAACTAGGAGGGGCAGGAGCAGGAGTACTACTTATCGCACCCGATGGAAAACAACTCAGATATGTTCTACAAATTTTATGGCAAGCTACCAACAATGAAGCAGAGTACGAAGCACTCATCCACGGCCTACAAGTTGCAACATCACTTGGAATCAAAAGATTACTAGTCTACAGAGATTCAGCAGTAGTAGTCAACCAAGTCAATAAAGAATGGGATTGCACCAAGGAAAACATGGATGCCTATTGCGCAGAAATCAGAAAGCTTGAGAAGAATTTTCAAGGTCTAGAAATACATCATATATTACGAGATTCAAATGTTGCGGCTGATGTATTAGCCAAACTAGCCTCGAGATAGGGCAAAAGTACCCACTGGAGTCTTTTGTAAAAGAATTAAACAAACCATCTATCAAGTCTTCCATTTAAAAAAGACGACGAGAAGAAGAAGAAGACAGAACAAGAGCAAATTCTAATGATTAGCACTGCACAACTCAACATGGATGCAAGTATTCATAGATTACATCAAGGAAAAGAAGTTACCTGGAAATAAAGCAGAAGCAACTCGGGTAATCAGAAGAAGCAAAAACTACGTCTTAGTAGGAGATAATCTTTACAAAAGAGCAGCATCATCAGGCGTATTATTGAAATGCGTATCAACAACAGAGGGGAAAGAAATATTACTAGAAATGCACTCGGGGTGCTGCGGGAATCATGCATCTTCAAGGACACTAGTCGGAAAAGCTTTTCGATCAGGATTCCATTGGCCGACAGCATTAAAAGACGCCGAAGAACTAGTCAAATACTGCAAAAACTGTCAAATGTTTGCAAGACAAGCACACGTTCCAGCTCACAATCTAATATGTATTCCACCAAAGATAGCCGTTCTCATCATTGGGGGGCTTGATCAAGTCGGACCACTTAAGAAATCCAAAGGAGGGTTCGAGTACATCTTCGTGGCCATCGACAAGTTCACCAAGTGGATAGAATACAAGCCATTAGTAAAATACAGCTCAACCAAAGCACAAGAGTTCATCCAAGAAATTATGCACAGATTTGGGATGCCAAACAGGATAATTACAGACCTAGGATCACCATTCACAGCCAATGAATTCAAAAGCTGGGCTCAAGACTGCGGATTCAGCATTGATTATGCATCAGTAGCTCATCCTCAAGCAAACGGTCAAGTAGAAAGAGCAAACGGTCTCATCTTGGCCGGATTGAAACCAAGACTATATGAAGACCTCAAAGATTATGGAGCAAAATGGATAGATGAACTACCCAAAGTAGTCTGGGGACTAAGAACTCAGATAAGTAGAGCAACTGGCTACTCACCTTTCTTGGTATACGGATCAGAAGCCGTATTACCAGCAGACTTAATATGGACATCCCCAAAATTGAGCAATATAACGAAGGAGAAGCAGAGGAAACCAGGAGACTAGAAATCGACAGCTTAGAAGAAGTCAGAGTCAATGCAACACTACAATCAGCAAGATACATGCAAGGACTGAGAAGATATTACGACAAAAACGTTCAACCAAGAACCTTACAAGCCGGCGATCTAGTTCTCAGGAAAATACAAAAACCAGATGGAAGACACAAACTACTCAGCCCATGGGAAGGTCCCTTCATAGTAACAAAAATAACAGGACCAGGATCCTACGAACTGATGACTGAAGATGGAGCCCCAACAAAAAATTCATGGCACATCTCCCAATTACGACGATTTTACGCCTAGATAACAAAGACATGTACTACTTCTTTCGACAAAGATTCATAAGAAAGATTACAATATCCCAGCTTCTTTCCAGAACTAGATCCCGACTTCTAGAATACGGAACTCGAATAAGGACCTACGGTCCAAAAAAGCACTCAACCTCCCGGGCAAACCCCGATGAGAGCAAAAAAGCACTCGACCCCCCGGGCAAACCCCGATGAGAGCAAAAAACGCTCGACCCCCCGGGCAACATAGAACCCCGATGAGAGCAAAAAACGCTCGACCCCCCGGGTTGTTTTCACAACACCGATGAGAGTATGGCTAAAGAAGTCAACACTCGCCCTATCCTAGCTCCTTTTCAGGACTAGATGAGAGCCAAGAGAGAGCTCGACCTATCCCGACTTCTAGATAAAAGGAACTCGGATGAGGGCCTACGGTCCGAATTATTTGTTGAAGTGCAAAATGGCTACAACCTAGCCTGAGCCCAACTATTCCGGGTTGTTTTCACAACACCAATGAGAGTACGGCTAAAAGAAGTCAACACTCGCCCCTATCCTAGCTTTTTTCAGGACTAGATGAGAGCCAAGAGAGAGCTCGACCTATCCCGACTTCTAGAGAAAAAGAACTCGGATGAGGGCCTATGGTCCGAACTAATCATTGAAGACGGCTACAACATTAACTTTTCTTAGATGGATTCACAACACCAAAAAGAATACGACAGACAGCAACAAGATATTTAACCAAGATTCAAGAAAGAAAATTCCTTTTAATCAGGGAAGGCATCAAAGTTTCATTACAACAAAGAAGTTCACTACTGATGATCATCACCATCATCAGCACGCACTGGCGTAATCTCTACAAGGTCAGTAAACTCCTGAGCTAAGGGCAGGACAGCAGCTTCAGACTCCGCGAGTGCTTGTTCATCCTCAAGAGAATGGGTCCCATCCATCACTCTATCAAGAGAAAAGTTGGGATCAACCACTCGAATGCGAGCCAAAACACCCTGAACGCCAAGCAACACCGCATCCTTGGCAAAATTGATGGTCCGCTCGGTCAGTCGAGGAAGGAACTGAACCCAGGTCAGACCAGCATCTTCAGGCCTCCTCAAAGCATAGTGGCAAGTCCTTGCACGTAACTCGCAAAAAGGCTGACCACACATCTTCCGAAGCCTTCAGACGACAGACAATTCTTCAATTGATGCCTTAGCCTGCAAAAGATCTCGATCAGCACCACGCCTAATCAGCCGAGCCCGGGCTAAAGTTTCTTCAGCATCCGCCTTTACCTTCTCCGAGTCATTGCGAAAGGTTTTTACTTCAAGCTTCAAAGCTTTAGTCTCTTCCGAGTACTTTTTCTTCAAAGCTGCAAAAGGAAGCGTAAAAGAAGTCGAGAAAAAAAAAGTGACAAAACTATACGCAACAAAAAGCATTTACATGTACCTTGGAGATCCCGAGAAGCCTTCTTCTCGGATTCAACAACAGCAACAACCTGAGCTCTTAAGGCAGTCTCCGAGGATTGACGTCCTTGACGCTCCTCATCAAGCGCCAGCCGCAGAGAAGCCAGCTCATCCAACAACTTCTTTTGAGACTCAGACGAGCCAAAGAAGATGTCAGAATCACTTACGTATTGCTGCATATGGATAAAAAGAAGGATAAGAAAAAAGACAAGACGTAAAAATAAAGCAAACAAGTCATCCTACCACGGAATTGTTCAAGAAAAGACTTGAATCCAGCCTCAAGCTTCTTAAGGCGAGAACTCGGATTGAAGTCTTCTTCCAGATCCTGCATCAACTTCAAATCACGGACAGAATCCCAAGGAGGATAAAAAGGAGACAAAGGAGGAGAACACCCAACCCTAGGATGAGGAGAAGTTAGGGGTTGGGCAAATGGCAGCTTTGTCCGCTCCCTGAAGAAGTCGCCACAACCGCTTGAGCAGCCAAAGAAGTGAAGAAGTCCCAAAGCAGTCAGAAGAAGAAGTCACCATAAGGGTAGACTCCACAAGCGGGATTGGGGTCGCAAAGGCAAAGGCCCACCCCACCAACACTCTCCTCCTTCTTCTCGAGCAGTCGGTTTGGGAGCAGTAAGAAATAGCAGCAGATAACCTACAAAAAACCAAAAAAGTCAAAAGACAAATAACGCAAGAAAATAAAAAAAAGAAGTCGAAAAGAAGAAAAACTTACTTAGGAGGACGACGGAAAGCAATACGAGGCCGAGGTGGTGGAGGAGGCATGACCTGCTCCAGATCCACCAACAACCCAAAGCAGACGAAGGAGCAGGACCGGGAAGGGTCCCAAAACTGGAGGTTGAGAAGAAGTCGACCGGAGGCTACAGGGAGCCAGAGTCAAAGTTAAAAGAGCAAAAAGAAGTATACACACTAAAACCAAGAAGACAACACTCACCGGCGAAGAAGGGGAGAGTTGTCAACATCCTCAGCTTCATCTTCAAAAAGAAGAACCGATCCACCTTCTACCAAGAAAAGAGAATCAAGACTACTTTCCAAAAAAAAAAAAAAGTCAGAAAAATCAAACAACCTCTCACCTATCGGAAGGTTACCCGAAGGCCGAGGGAGAGGAGAGGAACGCGCCCGCTTTACGGCCGAAGAAGAAGAATCTCCCGCAAAGAGGGTCTCTTAGCACCGGCACGAGTAACTCGAGGAAGGGCCACCTACCGATAAGGAACATACCGAAGAGAAGGCTCCATCAAAGAAATACCTAAGCAAAACAACTCGGTCTTCAATTACCCGATGACCAAGACCGGAGGAGGAGCAGTGAAGAGGAGCAATCTCCCCATCAATATAAAGAGAGGCATCGGTATCAAAATCCCTGCCAAAAGGCTTCAAAAAGAACAAAAGACAAGTTAGTATTAATAAAAATTACTCGGAAAACAAAAATTCAAAATATAACTTACAGCAGGAGGAGGATTGCTGGCCGAGTACTCAAAACCAATCATAGGGACCAACGACGCTCCTTTCAAAATCTTCTGGAGGCGCACAAGCACCTCACCATTAGACAACTCGGTCGTGGCCACCATTCGGGAGGGATCCTCAAAGCACTGCAGTACTCGAAGCCAAAATGCTCCCCGTGCCTTCAAAGGTCGTACTCGGCGACGAAGATAGCTTGCCACAATGGCGAAACCGGACAAGCCATTACGCTTCAAGTAACTAATCCTATCAAAGAGGGGTTGGAGAAGAGTCAACTCGGCAAAGAAGAAGTCGCTCCTTCTCCCACCGATCATTAGGAACAGGCGGGACCCCCGAGTAGGTTTGGAGTGCTGGAGCACCAGCACCACCATCAAGATTACCAGCATAAAACCACTCGGACCGCCAATCCTTCACGGATTCAACAAGATCGTACTCAAAGAAGTGGCTCGACTTAAGCCCGCCGAATTGAATTCCACATCCACCAAGGGTGTGGAGGGAATCATTGCGAGGTCGCGGCTTGAGACGGAAAAGAAAACGGAATAGATTAAGGGAAGGAGGAATGCCAAGGAAAGTCTCACGTAAAATGAACAAAAAACAGAAAGATGAAGAACCCCATTCGGGGTAAGATCATGAAGGGAGATGGAAAAGAAGCGAAGAAAACGATGAAGGAAGGAACAAGCCGGCAAACAAAGCCCAAAGACGAATAAAAGAAACAAAAAGTACAATTTCCCCTGGGCGAGGAACAGGAACACGATGCTCACCAGAGCAACCCAACCGAGAACTCCTTGGGCTGGATCATCCCCCACTCCCCGCAGCTCGACCGGATGCTTCTCCCGAGTAGTCGGGCGGGTAAGTTCTTCGCGATGGCCTTCATAGCAAAGAAACTCGGGATTCACCGCTCGTCGACCTCCTCCTCGAGAACAGGCTTCTCAACTACCGACTTCTTGGAGGCCACCTTCTTCCTTCCCATGCAACGAATCAAGCACCCAAACTAAGAGGAGGATGCGTGGCGGCAATGCAAGAGCAAAGATTTGGGGATTTTTTCTACGGCGCTAGGGTTTCGAGGAAGCAAAGGCAAGGTGAAGAAGAAGAACAAGAATCGCAGCCTAATTTATAGACCGGTCTTAAAAGGCCCACTTAAGGGGCAACGGTAAAAAGGCCAACGGATACAAGGCGCAAGAATAAAGGCAAAGGCCCAAGAAAACCCTTAAATCACGGGATAACGGTCCTTATCCCGTTACCCACCAACGGTAAAAACGCGTGCCGTTACAAGGAAAGATAGCTTTGCCAATATTATCATAACAAGTCGACACAAAAGAAGACGGCCACCAACAACTCCAAATCAAAGGAAGCTACCAACTTCGAGCCAAAACAAGTCTACTAAAAGATATACGTCTTCATATCAATCAAAAACAAGTCGGCTCAAAGGCGCACAACCATAAACTCGTGGCAAAACAACTCGGATCATTGCTTTGGATCAAATATTCTTCAATATTACAGGATACAAGGTTTCAAGTCTTACAAGACTCATCGAATTCAGAAGAAAACCAAAGCAATAGCTACAAAGGAACCCAAAGTGGAATTACGCCATAGAAAACAATTACGCATAGTAATCCAAGACCGCCCCTCGTTTCTGAGACCCGCACTACCTATAAGGGGAGAATGAGCCGAAAGCAGATCCAAAGCAACCTTGATACACCAACACGGTGCATTCAAGATTGCTAAAAGGAGCATCGACGATCAAGCATCACATCGGGCCTCTCCAAGAACAAGTCGGATCGAACCCCATGTGAACAAGAGAGCTCCAGCTCTACGCTATCGGTCGCCGCTTTGCACCGCACGCCTAGAGGACCGCGGCGGATCAGCAACCTTCCCACAGAGAGCATATGTCCGCGCGAGTGGAAAAGAAGAACTAAGAGTGCAAAATGACCCAAAGATAAGACACATCTCAAGACTTCTTCTACCTACCGTAACGAGCCTCCAATCACAATGCTACTCCGGGATTAGTGCGCCTCTAATCCCTATCTCAAGAATTCTTCTACCCACTAAATAGACCATACCGGAAGAACAAGAAAGAAGCCCGAGGGCTGTTCAACCTCGCAAAAACTATCATTGTCACAAGAACGGGGAAGAAGCATACTACAAGACTCGAAAACAACCGAAAGAGAAGTGCAATTTATAGACCAAGATCGGCATTACATAGACCAAGTTCACCAATTCGAGAAGCATTGACAAGGACAATAAAAGAAGGCAAAGAAAGAGAGCAAATGAAGAGTATATTCCAAGCATATCCCAAAGACAAGAAAAAGCCTTTATACCACCACCGCCAACGCCCAACCATAAAAAGCGCACATAAAGGACGGTAAAAGCAAAGTCACGAGCCGTTGTCCGTTTCCCCACGTAAGAATTCGGGAAAAGCTCGGGGTCGCAGCTAAGAAAGAACTCGGAAAAAGCTCGGGGCTGCAGATATAAGGAAGAACTCGGAAAAAGCTCGGGGGCTGCAGCTAAGGAAGAACTCGGAAAAAGCTCGGGGGCTGCAGATAAGGAAGAACTCGGAAAAAGCTCGGGGGCTGCAGCTAAGGAAGAACTCGGAAAAAGCTCGGGGGCTGCAGCTAAGGAAGAACTCGGAAAAAGCTCGGGGGCTGCAGCTAAAGAAGAACCTGACTACTTTTGAGGAAAAGAATTCAAACTCGGGGGCTACAATTTCAAAGCCATCATGCTACTCTGGACCCTCCAGCTCTTTGTTCCAAAAAGCAAGAGGCTCGGGGGCTACACTCATTAGTGCGCCAATAGGGTGCACGTCAATCAAAAAGCCACCACCCGACTACTTTTGAGGAAAAGAATTCAAGCTCAGGGGCTACAATTTTAAAGCCATCATGCTACTCTGGACCCTCCAGCTCTTTGTTCCAAAAAGCAAGAGGCTCGGGGGCTACACTCAATGAGTGCGCCTATGGGCGCACGACAACCAGATGCCATCGCCCGACTTCTTTTCTGACAAAAAACAACTCAGACGAAGGCTCGGGGGCTACAGGGCATACACCCTCAACTTTTTCTTTTTTCTCAAGATCCTCCAGCTACTTATAAATAAGTAGCAAGAGGCTCGGGGGCTACACTCAATGAGTGCACCTACGGCGCACGAAAGGGAACAATTCTTCAGCTAGACCACTTCGAAGCATCACTCCAGAAGCAAGGCGCTTCCCGAGTTCTACTTCAAAATGCTCGGGGGCTTGTCGATACAGGACGTAGACGGCTACTCACCAGCACGGCTCCCGTCAGGACAAGAGCAAGAAGGACGGATCCAAGTAGAATACGGATCATCCTAGTTAGACGAATAGAAAGTAACCGCTGTAATCAGAACAGAACACTTCCTATGAATCCGACTAGGATTAGAAACCATAGCTCTGCCTCTTTTTCCTCTTATAAAAAGGAGCCAGAGCACCCTCTTTTGTAACGGACGAACAACACACAATCATGCATCAATCCAACGCAAAAGGCCAAGGCCGACTGGAGTAGAGCTTTTACTCGACAACGAGGGCTCGAACCAGGATAAACCGCGTGTCTCTTGCGTGAAACCGCCGAGTTCTAGCCGTTCGCCGAGGTCCGAATCAACTGCTACGGGAACCCCGTGGCAGGCTATCGGTGGTCAAACACCGACAAACAGTTCAAATCAATGACCACTCCTGTAGTCCACCATTGCATTTTTATGGTGTGGTCAACTAGGCTACATTGTTATGCTTCCAAAAATAGATCTCGTGCGGCTAAGAACAGGACATACCGGTCAAAAAAAGTGAAAAACAAAAACGTTAACAAAAACAACCTTATTGGTTGTATTCAGTTTTGATGTTTGCAAAAAAAAAAAAAAAAAAAAACTCAGCCCAAGTATGATGCCCCATGATTTTGTCTTTTTAAGGAGACCTCATGTAGGTCAAGAAAATCTCTGAACTCTTGGTCCATACATAGTGGCATCGTTATCCATGTGAGAATGAACCAGGCCTCAGCCTTGTGCTTTGGCGTGGGACACATGAGAAGATTTTTTTTATAACATGTGTAGGTGGGAGTCAAACTTTTGACATGAAACTTTTCACTATGGGGTGACCACCAACTGATCAATTGCTCGTTCGCAAGTTTGTATAAAAAGAACAAACAAAAACAAAAACAAACGAGATATCCATAACTTCAATTTGAGTAGGCTCGTGAATACAGAAATTAAATTGGGCAGAATGGAACGGATATATCTTAACCTGTTTTTACCCCAGCACCCCTAATCATAAGTGTATTTTGCAGCGTGTAGTATGTCTAATCCATAATGGACATGTTGATACCGTTATGCAAGTTCAGAAATAAACCTAGAGATTATTCTGTACCTGCAGCATTATAAAAAGATGTCGACGGTCTACGGTTATTCAGAGTACCATAACAAATCCGATTTATAAGGCTTGCTACGGTAATATTATGTTCCAACTCTTCTATGCATTGATAGCCAATCAAGGTTAGTTCACTAGTAAGCTAATGTTCCAAACATGGTGACTACAAGATGACTAAAGTGTTTTTAGTTCTCTCTAGTTTCTTAGGGGTGACTAAATGACACTAAACTTTAGTCTAAAGACTAAAAAACAAATATGCCCTAAATAAATTGATAGCTTAGTTGGTTGGGTTTAGTGCGGTAGAATCTATTCATTCGGGCTTAAGTCGTTAACTTGATAAGGGCATATTTCTCTATATTCGGTTGTTGTAGGAGTTAATATTATTATATTTATAGCATGAAGTAGATGACTTCGCTAATGTCGACATATGCGGTCTCCGACTTCTAGAGAGATACTCGTAGTGATGAGATGTGTGAGCATATATTCAAGAGTAAGTGTATGTGTATGTATGTATATTTTTTCTCGCGTAGGGTTATTAAAAAACTTGTGGGTGTGGCGGATACTGACTCATTTGTGAGGAAACCGGAAATATTGTAGAGAAATTAAGAAGAATATCAATATTTGGACCACAATTATTCGTTGGCTTTCATTTCTTTTTTTTCCTGAAAATTTGGCACGAGTTCAACCTGCATGTTTGGCAATCCGGCTACAGTATTTGAACCAGAGTTGTCCGACGGTCCTACCCCGGCGCAAACACAATTGCTGAAACCCAGCCCTGTTTGAACTGTAGCAAAATGCAACAAAGTGCACTGTGCACATATATACCTCTACAGAGGCAAAGCTAATTCACAGCATTAAAAAAGGCATATGCACAACTTTGATCGGTGCTTCGAGCCACTTTCCCGACAAGGTTAGCAAACTCGAGTAATTTCATTGGTGTCAGAGACTAACGTGCGGCCACGTCAGGCACAGTACCCTAGATAAACCCATGCTCCGTCCTCGGCTATATAAACCTCACCTGGCCACGCCATGGTGGCAGATCATCAAGATCCGATCGGGGAATAGCATTATATACTACACAAAAAAGCATGGCAGGAGCAGCAGCTCACCAAACCACTAGCCACGCCGACGACGGCAGCGCCGAATGGAGCGTGGCAGTGCCTGCCGCTGCGGCCGAACATGAGAACGCCAAGAGCAGCCGCCGTGCGTGCTGCGCGCCGGCATTGTTGGTGCGTCGTCTCTCCTCGTGGTTGGTGGCGCCGATGCACGGGGTGGCCAGCCTCGCCGCGACGGCGTGCCTGTGGCTGTTCTCGTTGGCGACCGCGGCGCGGGACAGGGTGGTGGGCGTCGCTAGGATGGCGTGGAGGATCGGCGCCGACGACCCTCGGAAGGTGGCGCACGGCTTCAAGATGGCGCTGGCGCTCACCCTGTGCTCTGTCTTCTACTACGTCCAGCCACTCTACGTCTTCACTGGCCAGAATGCCATGTGGGCCGTCCTGACGGTCGTCGTCGTCTTCGAGTACACAGTTGGTAAGAAGCTAGCAACAAGCACGAGCTAAGCTAGAAACAGAAATAGACTCGATCGACTTCAAATCGATTATTTATTTCTACGTCTCTTCTATACAGGTGGCTGCCTGTACAAAGGGCTGAACAGAGCCATGGCAACAGTGACTGGCGCCGCGCTGGCCCTCGGCGTGCAGTGGATCGCTAGCAAGTACGGCAAGGAGTTGGAGCCCTTCATCCTCAGTGGCTCTCTATTTGTTTTCGGTGCGTGCGTTATTCAACTCGATCGACCATGCATATATAGCTGTTAGAACAGTAGATGCTGTCTCTTGTTTGCACTACTGCTACACGAATGCTTTAAGATACTGGCCTTACAATAATTGTTGCGACGTCTATGCAATGCAATGCAGCCGCCGCGGCCACCTACTCCAGGTTTCTCCCGAAGATGAAGGCCCGCTTCGACTACGGCGTCACCATCTTCATCCTCACATACACGCTCGTCGCGGTGGGAGGGTACCGCGTCAACGAGGTTGCCTTCATGGCACAGCACCGGCTGACGACCATCGCCATCGGCGCCGCTATCTGCTTCGCCGTCTGCTCGCTGGTCTTCCCGGTCTGGGCGGGGCAGGAGCTCCACGACCAGGTCGCCCGCAACATGGACAAGCTGGCTTCCGCCGTCGAGAGCTGCGTCGAGGACTACTTCTCGGAGGCTGCAGCCGGTGTCGACGTCGCCGCCGCTCCGAAGCCGGCGCTGTCGGACAAGTCACATGGGTACAAGGCAGTGTTGAACGCCAAGGCCTCGGAGGACTCCCTGGCCAACCTGGCGACGTGGGAGCCTGCACACGGCAAGTTCGGCTTCCGCCACCCGTACCATCTGTATCAGAAGGTCGGCGCAGCGATGCGCTCCTGTGCCTACTGCGTCGACGCCCTCGCTGCCTGCGTCGGATCAGAGGCCCAAACGCCGGCGCCCGTCAAGAAGCACCTCGCCGGCGCCTGCGCCGCTCTAGCCCGCCATTGCTCTGCCATGCTCCGCGAGGCGTCCGGCTCCGTTGCCTCGATGACGCGGTCCAGCCGCCTCGCCCTCGTCGCAGGGGACATGAACGCCGCCGCGGAGGATGTGAGGGACGACCTGAGGTCCCTCGCGCCGCTACTGGAGGAAGACTTGTCCACAGACACAGAGCAGGAGCAGAACACTACAACGCCACCGGCACCGACGCCGCCCCTCATCGAGGCGCTGCCCCTGTTCACAGCGGCCTCCCTCCTGCTAGAGATCTGCACGAGGGCGGAGGGCGTTGTTAGCGCCGTGGACAACCTGGCCATCACAGCGAGGTTCAAGAAGGCTGACCACGACGTGGAGACCACACACGACGTCGAGGCGGCCGTGCCCACAACCATTAGCAACATCCTCACGGCAGACGTGCCGCAAGAGACACACGCAAAGGTTGCGGTCGACCATGGGAAGACGGAGACGCCAACGGATGAGAGCTCCGCCGACCAAACGCCTCGGGACCAGGTCGACGACCTCCTCAAGGTGCTCATGCGACGTCGCAGCACCAGGAAGTGGGCGCGCGGTGACACCAAGGTGTGCCCGAAGCCGCCGCTGGACTTCGTGGTCCACGCACCAAGCCCAAGGAGCCGTTCCATGGAACTCACTGTCATGGGACATGCGACGGTGGCGCCCAGTCCGAGGCACCGGTCCGTCGAGCTTACCAGCCACCCGCCAGTCCCACCCAGTCCGAGGAACCGGTCGGTGGACTTTGCCAGTCACGGATCTGTCCTGCCAAGCCCCAGAAACCGGTCCATGGATTTCGCGAACCATGGGCCTGTCTTGCCTAGTCCTAGGCATCGCTCCATACTTGGGATGGCCTGATGGGAGAGAGAGAAACAAAAAATTAAGCTTCTTTGTATGCGGTTGTGCCTAGGTGTACTCGTGATCCAAAATGTAAAAAATATTGCTAAGATGGAGTCAAGTGCCGGCTGGATAGAATGAGACACGATTGTGGTCTTAATCGTGCAGACTCTGAAGCATTTCAAGCCAATTAGTCTTTGTAATTTGTTATACAACATTATTCGAAGGTGCTTTCTAACAGTCACAAAAGCTACATTGTGGAGATTACTTCCTTGAATTAGAGTTCTTTTACCCTGGCAGTTTCATCATCGATAATGTCCTCCTTGCTTATCACCTTACATACTTCCTGCAAAATAAAAGGAGGACAGATAGTTCGGCCACTATCCCTCCCGATGTATTGCAGCCTATTCCTCCCGACCGGCCAGAGTCAACAAATTATCACTTCTCCCTCTCACTGCTACTGCTATCAAGATCACCTGACCTTCTCGATCCTCCACTTGACTCTTCCCATCGGCGTAGAAAAAGTCTCGCACAGCTTGACGCCGCTCAGGACCGCCGTCAGCTAACTGATACTGAGCACAAGCTGTGTCGTGACCTTAAATGGGAATCGCTGGGCTTAGCGTCCCTTGCCAGAACGATTGCAAGGCAACGGTCGCGCATCTATTTCCTTGCTGAGGGTGACGCCAACACTAAATTTTTCCACTTGCAAGCTTGTCACCGTAACAGGAAGAACGTGATCCCCTCGCTGCATCATGATGGGCAGTGTTTCTCGGAGGAGGAAGCCAAATCAGAACTCGCTTATGAGTACTACAACGGCGTCCTGGGCACAATTTTCTCCGGAAGCCATGGAACTGATTTTGGAAGGCTGGGAATTCCGCAGCTGGACCTGACAGGGATTGACGATCCGTTCACCGAAGAGGAAGTCTGGGCAACCATCCGCGAAATTCCGGGGGACCGTGCGCCAGGTTCAGATGGTTTCACAGGACTGTTCTATAGAGTCGCATGGCCGATAATCAAGAATGACATCATGGACGTGTTCCATGCTCTCTCTGGGACATCGATTTCAGAAGCTTTCACCTCCTCAACGACGCCCTCATGATTTTGTTGCGGAAGACACGTCACCTACTCGCCTAAAAGACTACCGACCCATCAGCCTTATGCACAGCGTCAGCAAACTGTTCACGAAATGTCTGGCGCGAAGGCTGGCGCCATACTTGCCGGACATCGTGCGCATCAATCAGAGCGCCTTAATCTAGGGCCGCAACATACACGACAACTTCAGGGCAGTTCAGCTTTCATGCAAATGGCTGCACTGCAAGAGAACTCCAAGTGTCCTTGTCAAGGTCGACATCGCCAAAGCCTTTGACTCGGTAGCCTGGCCCTTCTTGCTTGATTTGCTGCAGTTTGTGGGTTTTCCGTTGAGGTGGACAAATTGGATCTCCATCCTTTTGTCCACGGCGAGCACAAGGGTGCTACTCAACGGGCGACCCGGACGCAGGATCACCCACGCGCATGGCCTGCGTCAGGGGGACCCAATCTCCCCAATGCTATTTGTCGTGGTGATGGAGGTCCTCAACTCCATGATCGTTGAAGCGGACCGAAGACTTATCCTTTCGCGGTTGCCAGGGACAGTCATACGCCACCGAGCACTCCTGTACGCGGATGATCTTGTCGTCTTGCTGTTGCCAACAGAGGCAGACTTCAGATGCCTGCGCGCCATCGTGGAATGCTTCGCCGGGGCATCAGGGCTTGTTACCAATATCGACAAATGCATAGTGTCCCCCATCCGATGTTTGGAGGAAGTTATCGCGCTGGTTCAGGCATCCTTTCCATGTCAAATCGCGGCATTCCCAACCAAGCACCTCGGCGTGTCTCTCTCCATCCACAAGCTCAAGCGTTGTCATGAGCAGTCCCTGGTTGATGCCGTCGCCGCACGCATTCCGACTTGGAAATCTGGGCTGCTCAACACCGCTGGACGGACGCTATTGGCAAAAGTGACTTTATCGGCCATCCTGGTGCACATCTCAATTGCTACTTGTCTCTCCGCCTGGGCTGTGCAACAGATCGACAAGTGCAGGCATGCATTTCTATGGGCAGGAACGGCGACAGTGGCTGCAGGAAAGTGTAAAGTTGCATGGCTTGTCGTGTGCAGCCCGGTCGTTCACGGTGGCTTAGGACTGCTAGACCTTCGCATCTTTGGCTATGCACTATGTTTGAGGTGGGAGTGGCTCCGACGGACAGAACCAAGTAGAGCATGGTCCGGCTTGCTAGCAAGAATGGAGAAGAATGTCGCCGCGATGTTTGATGCTTCTTTTAGTGTGTGTCTAGGTGATGGCTCCTCGGCTCTATTCTGGACTGACCGGTGGCTCGACGTTGTTGACGGTGGATAACGTCGATTTTTATTAGAACTTTAGACATGAAAAGACACATGAATACACACTAGTCTATGGTTTTAACTGACAATTTCCACGAGTTTTGCATATTCCGTATTTTCCAGATTATTCCGTAAAAGCATAAAAGAGGGATTAGAGTGCATAATTATCACGAAACTTATCCGCAAAGGCAATGATCGCTATCGGGATGTGGGAAGGATTTAAAAGATACCCGAAGCAGCGGGACCTGCAACAGCCACCAAGTGGGGCCGGCCGGCCCCACCCTGGCGCCGGTCGGCGCCCCCAAGTTAGGGTTTGGCGCCGTCTTCTGGAATCTTCCTCCTATGCTTCCTTGGCACCTAAGTAAAGCATTCCTACGTCGATCTAAGGTCGCTTTGATCCGATGGTGCACATAACATGAGACGCGGATCGATGACGTGGTGGTTCCTTGCCCTCTACTCTACCTCGGCCTATATAATGACGCCCCAAGGCTCCTCCTAGAGACATTCTACATCCCGGTGTTTCATATTCTCTACATAACTTAGGGTTAGGGTCCCTCTAGTTGATCTAGTTCTAGTTCATCTAATTCTAGTTCATCTAGATGTAGCAATTAGGAGAGACTAGTTCATCTAGATCTAGTCTTGTTTAGAGATTAGAGAGATAGAGTAGAGGAGTGGAGTTCTAGAGGAGTTTCGACCTGTCGGCGCTTCTCCGTAGTTGTATTCGTCTGGATTCGGCTTCCTCGCCCGGAGCTACGTTCAAAGGTACTTTTGTATTCAATATTCTGATTCAAGTAAGCAATTGTTATTATTTGTTCTTCAGTTTACATCTCATATTGAGTGCTTTGATCTTGGTAATTACTTGATTGAAGTAGTATTCCGTAGTATAGGCGTGGTGCCTAGGCTAGGTTTACTTGTGAATGTCTCCTGATTTGCCGGATAGTGGTAGTTCGCGAAGGTGACCTTAGCTTCGTTGATGCCTCTGTAGTCCACTTTCCATTGATAGGAACGATAGGCACAAAGTTCTTGGTAGGAGAGAACTATAATTTCTGCTCTTATTCAGGTTACTGGCCCGTAGAATGGTATTATACAAAGTTTACTAGTAGTTGGAACTAGATAGTTGTTGGTATTTCTTATGCACAATTAAAATATAAAGGATTCCGCAAGCGCACAGAAAACCATTGTAGCATTTTACCAGGAGTATTCTAGGTATCGTTATTTATATTTTACCACTGGAAAACAATGGATAAAGACATTGATAATTCACCATCATGTATCTACTAATTAATACACCAACTAGACTAGAGCAGGGGGTAAATGATAAATAATAGGAGTTATGCATAATGACACACAGGAGAATTCTATGATAAAAGAGTAGATAGCTAAAGTGAGAGGACAACGGAAGAGTTCAAGGTTCCTAAATACTTCTCTATTACTAGGGTTCTATAATAACTTATTTATGGTAGATAAAGCAATCACACAATAACATTTTGGAGCAGCAGTACCTTTCCAACTCTCGAATAAGACTGGGAAGAAGGTAGTCGGGGAAGGCTGCCAAAAGCTTTACGAAACACCAACTCCGACGTGGTGGAATACGAAGGCCTAACAAAGCTATCACCTCTGGGGCTACCACAACTAACCGTAAGAATTGGATGCAATCTCAGTTAACCTATAGCCTAGACTCCACGTCTACACTATCGATTACTACTCTAGCCACACGTGATAACTAGAACACCTAATACAGGCGAAGATCCCATGCTAAAGTATAACAACTATACTAACCAATCAAATGCTAGGCATAAAAGTAAATAGAGAAGATGAAATATAATAAAGCATAAGTCTTACAAGAATAGATACAAAGATATACCAGAACTCTGACAACTCCTCGAAGACTCCTTCGGAACCCGGGCGTAGCTCCGCTCTCCCTAACTCTCAACTAGAACTAATCTACTACATTGGAAAGTCTAGCCCTAATTCTCTAGAGGTGAGAGATCATCCTTTCGAGGGACGCCTCTACATCTCCATAATGATGTGGTGCCCTCAGGGAGGGGGGTCTGCCTCTTTATTTATAGCCCGGTGGGACGAACGTGCGCCGCAGGATCAAACTGACTTAACCAAGGGCCGAGATGACTCCTCATAGGCGGTGGAAGAAGACTCCAGAAGGCGAGGGTGAAAACCCTAGGGGTGGGGCCGTCCGGCCCCATGGGTGCGCCGGCCGGCGCCCAATTGTGGCGATTCGGGCCCATCTTTGTCGTGGTGTCTTCTCGAGCCTCCTGTAGTCCAATGGCGCTTGTGTTGCCGCAGATTTTGATTCCGAACTCCGAATATAGCAAATGATAGGTCCGTTTCGATCGTCTCGACGAGCCCGTCGCAGTGGTGCAGTCCAATTACTTATGTGAGATACTTTTATTTGATGGAAAATTGGATATACCTGCAAAACGATCGAGAACAACACAACTCGTGGAACTCATTAGAATTAAACCTTACAACTATGCTTTATGATTCATTTCATATTAATTCATGCAATAATTGATGGTATAAAATAGGCATTAAGGACCGTCAACAATAGTCAATAGCTATCTCCTCTTTCTTGATATTATCTAGCCTAATTGTTGGGTTAAGTCTATAGACTTTATCATCATCACAACTGTTCCCTGTGGATACGATATTTAAAACCTCTGGGTAAAATGTGACGTCGGTATGATATCTGTACGATTGCGGATAATCTTACTTAAATCTTACTTAATAGAGTGCAGTTTATTTATACCAACAAGCATTTTTGGCGCCGTTGCCGGGGAAGGGTTTGCTAATTTTGACTTAGTTTAGCTTAATCTTGTATTATACTTTTATCTTTTCCTATTTTATCCCATTCTCTTCATTATTTTTGTGTTCATCCTTATGAATGCTTTTAATTCTACTCCTATCCGTTTATATGGCATGCGCAAAAGCTTTGGGCCACTAAAATCTATAGAACCTATCATAACACCTGGCTATGAGCTGTGCCCATGTCTAATTAATATGATTCGAGATAAATCCTTCTTGGGAGAAGGTAACGAAAACCTATACTCACACTTACAAGAATTCGAGCAAACCTGTGCATGCTTGCACATTGCTGGCGTGTCTGATAAGACTATTAGATGGAAGCTTTTTCCATTCTCCTTGATAGGAAGAGCTAAACATTGGTATAATCGAGCCGTAGAGAATATGCGAGGTGATTGGGAAACATTATGCTCTGAATTTTGTTTATATTTCTTTCCCATCCATAGAGTAGTTAACCTTTAGAAAGAGGTTCTAACTTTTAGGCAATTAGAATAAGAATCTCTTAGTACATCATGGGATCATTTTAATGAACTTGTTACATCTGGCCTTGACCTTGGTTTTCTAGACCCTGTGCTTATTCAACATTTTTATTTGGGTCTTACCAAGAATTCTACGGAATCCCTTGATTTATCCTTTGGAGGAGCCTTTCCTTATTTGCCTATAAATAGAGCAAGGGTTATGCTTAAAAAATTTGCTCTAACCAATTCTGAACTCCCCGAGGAAGAGAGGGACTTATCACGTGAACTAGAAACAGAAGTTTTGGTAGCTAAAACATAATCACTCCATTCTCAAGATTTAGCTGTCAATGCTAAACCATTGAAACCCCACTTTGATGATTTAGACTTCCAATTAGCTAAGATGCTTGTAAATCAATGCACATTAGATCTTCTCAGAAGAGCATCTTGGAAAAAGTGTCATCAACCTCTTTTCTCTCCTGAAAGTCATTGTGAAGAGCGCAAGGATGGCATGTCAAGTGATGCCATAGAAGGAGAGCCAAGCCACTTAGGAATTAATTCTATTTTCTCTCCTTCTATGCCCAAAGTAAATGTTTTATCTAAACCCATCTCTAAACCCATCCTTGACCCCAATGATCTTTTTTATGCTCTCTCTCCTAAGTCTCATAATGACCCTAGAAATCCACTAAGACATCCAAAGTGTGGAAGTCATAAAGATAATAGGAATAACCCGGAAGAGCAACGACAATGGCAGGAATGTGTAGAACACACTAGAAATACATATACTATTGTCAAAGATTGGATGGAAAAGGACGAAGCTTTAATGTTAGCATCTAAACTTGGTTTAAATTCAAATGGTGAGCTTAAATCAATTTCTTTAATAAACATAACTCACCTAAGTTTAGAGAAAGCTTTAGAAGAGACCAACCTTAGGGACATCAATTCATGGGAAATCCTAGAAAATAAAACATCCAATAAATGTCATAGGCATAAAATAATAAAGATAAACTTATTGCCTATAGACATCCATGAAAAAACACCCTTGGAGTTTAAAAAGGGAGATCACATCGATGAGAAAGGGAATTATCTCATTAACACTTCATCGAATCCATACTCATATGAGAAATCTCTTGGATCAATTAGTCTCTCTAACATTACTACACACAAGATCCTCAACCCCCTTATTCTACCTGTTTATAAAATCATTAGAAGGGTGGTTGTAGATGCATATGTTTATCATAAATATTGTAGATCTCATTGTAATCTTGATATAGGTACACAAAAGCTAGTGTTCTGGAGGAAACCACCTCACCAACTCGAAGTTCAATAATTAGAAGGTTTCCCAAGAATGACCTTGTGTCCTAAAATAACCACTCTTTGAAAAATAACATAGCTTGAACCTTTTGCTATAATGCCCTTGTGAATTGAGTATAGAATTATAATCATGAAAATATTCCTTTGAATATTTTTGTCACTAACCATTTTAGATTTGAAGAGAGAAAATGAATAATGGCAAAGCACAGATATGTCCAACCAATTATCATACAACATTAATTATATCCATCCAAACTTAAATTTGCCTTACAAAATTCAAGCTTGGGGATGCCCTTATTTAGAAAATCCTATGTTGCTAATATTGATTGTATTTACTTTTTAATCCATATTCAATTGTTCACCTTTTCATCTCTAAATGAATAAATCTCTATAAATGCTTTCATATTTCTTTTGTCTGCTATAGTAAGATTTGGTTTGGAAGTAGTGTACATACTTTCAAAGGCTTTTGGATTAAGCGTGGTGCTTAGGTTAAATAGACTTCCTTAACTAAAATTAGACATGGAGTTTAGCTTGGTTATTAAACTAGAAATTGTTATAGTAGACATTGGATATTTTTGTTGGGCTAACCCCCTACAGAAAACTTTCAAAATTAATTTGAGTAAGTCATAAGATGAATTCAATTCAGAGATGAGGCATGACACATGCTGAACTTTAATAACTTTGTGAAAGAAGATATAGCTCATTCATCATAAATGAAAGAACTGTGAGTATAAATGATTCATTCACTTTATCTTCTACTGCAAGTTACTTTACCTCAAGCCATGTCTGTATAAAACATGATCTATGCTAAAACAATATCAATACTATCTTTTTATTAGCATAGACAGAATAAAATAAAATATTGGACAAGCAATCTATATTTAAAAGTCGTATACTCCTTCGGAAATGTGTTGTCCACTAATCTGTTACAGGCATAACAATGACTGGAGTGAAAAGAGTCAAAAGATCAAAGAAGCAAAAGATGGCAAAACAATGAGTGCAACAGAGTAGATAAGATATGTTCATGAACAACTTAAGATGCAAGAGAAGGAAAGGACCACCAGTCATCTACCCTTAATCACTTAGCACCATCACGCTCTAATAATAAAGGTAATATTTTAAGGTAAATGGTCACTGCTCTTATCTTGATCTTGGTGTGCACATAATTGAAAACACAAACATGTTAGAGTTATAGTTTTAATTGATTAACCTAATCAACTCAACATACTTTGTTCTTTCAGGTTGTTCGTGGCACCGTTTCCTTAATTCCAGTCTTAACCAAACGAGTCGAAACATTGTATTCTATCTTTGGAAGGTGATGGTTATACTCATATGAAAATTTATATAGAGATAGACAACCCTTCCATTGGTTAAGCAATTTCAGTCTTTTCTGCCATGTGAACTTAAATGCAACATTTAATGCTTAATCTTTTGATCTTACCATTCATGTTATAAATAAATAAATCATGTAACATCAACTTTGTCTTGTTCAATGTGCCTAAGGATAGAGAAAACAAATAAAAGGATAGATTTGGTTCTGTTGGTGTTTTTCCACCGCCAGTAACCAATGCACTTGATCTCTACCTTGATTTTGCAAATAGGAGAACACGTCGAGCAAAGTTTATTAATTCTACAAGTAAGAGTTATGTGAATATGTACACTAAGTAAAATGCTGCCAGCTACTATTAAAGCTCTACTTTAACCTGCTGGCCAAACCAAAGAACAAAAGTGACATCATCATCATTAGAGGTGCAACCATTAAGACCTTCATCTCTAAGATAGAGAGATACACAAGAGTGGAAGAAAAATTCTGTCAGTAAACTTTAAATTTTGTACCCTTGTCATAAGATAATATGGTAGTCATCTAATTAATTAGTATTTCTATCTACATTAATAATTTCACTTTAATATATTCATCTTCATAAATATTAAAAAGAAAATAAAAAAATCTTCATTGCTTCATTTACTGCATCATAAAATATTGAAAGTCCCACGTGAATAAATTTGAATATTTACTTGTGGTGGCATAAAAAAATAATAGCTCCTGTATTTACTTTCTTGCATTATGAAAAGTCTAAGCCCCACGAGAATAAATATTCTCTGTGGTGGCATAAAAATATACAACTATATATCATGCACACATATTTAATTTCTACATAATTAAACTAAGAAAATCCTAAAAAGAGAATTTTACTAAAATTTGTCAATTTGAAATCAACTCATAAGAATAATCAATTATTTATTGGCTGATCGCTAACCTCTTATTAAATTTGAACCTCGAGTTTTGGTTTTCTTGTTGGAGTATAATTATGCAGGATAACATTATGACTAAGGACTGAGTCTATCGTGGAGCCCACTAGGACGGTGGCTGACAAGCTCGCTCTAAACATCATCAACACTAAGTATTGCAAACATCTAGCTTGAGGGAGGAGCATCCCCTAATTATCAGGTAATTATACCTAGGCGATTATCGAGTCTATTTTATATAGTCATAAAATACCAAAAATATATGAGCACATGAAGGTTCACAATAGTATCATAGGAAAATCTAAAAATACTAAAAAAATATATGGGCACATGAAGGTCCATGTCTTCAGAGTCTTGTGAATCCAATAGAAATAAAAAGATGAATAACAAATTAAAATCAAACAAATATATACTCAGCTATTTATTAAGGTGTGATCATAAAGTATGTCTACAGTCAGTCTAGTTTAGAGTCAACTAAAAACTGGAGAACATTAAAATTTTGTCTTAGAGATGATGAATAGTTTCTCTGCCGTAATTCCTTTCAAGTGCCTAGTTTTTAACCATGAATTCTCCTGAGTTTTGGACATGATTACTTTGATATAAGAATTTACTCTGAACCTGAATTTTGTGGAGGCATATGCTTAAGCGAGTCTAGGTGATTGATTGTTATGAGACATAAAGGTCCGAGCTGCTATTTATCTTATTCCTAGCAATACTAAGTTTTAGAGATTTATTTCGAAAACCTAAAATCTTACGTGATGAGCTCTTATATGACAAAGTTTGAATTCCTACCAAAGTCATATATGATACATTTAGAGTTAGAAAAATATTTGCGCATTCATGCTGCTTGCTTTGTATTAAGTTTAGTCAACCATTGTTGTATACCTTATAAGAGCCTTGTCATGCTTTTAAAATCAAGATCACATATGCACTCCACCCATATATGCATTACTCCTACTTTGAGATGTAAGCACAGTCATTTTCCACTTTTGTCCAGATCCACCTTAAAAATATTTTTCTCCTACACTGGAAGTAGAACACCCAAAAATATACTCTATAGGATAGCCCCCATTTAATTGCTCTAAGTTCTTATCATTATCGCTCCAATTATTTATATATTCAAAGGATGCATGTGGCTATGCAAAAGTATTGAAAAAAAGAGAAGAGAAAGAAAAAGGGGAGTAAAAGATGGACAAGTATCCCAACAATTTAAACAATGGGTACATAGATACCCGCCTCCTAGATTATTAAAAAAAAGAAAGAGAGTAAAGATAGCCCATGTTTTCCTACGAAAAGTTCTAAGTTTTAAAGGACAGAGTTATTTTCAAAGAGCAAAAGTAGAATTAGGATTAGCCACCATATATACACCTATCTACTATATTCCATACACATGCACATCTCGATTTGATTGTATGCCTCGATTTTCTGTGGATCCATTGTTTGACTTTACAACATATAAATTGCAAGTATGTTCATCCTTGTTACTGTCGCTCCTATAAGCTCCATTATGATCCTTAGTTGTAGGAAGGCATGACATCATTAATACCTCAGTGAGATCCATAAATACCACATATAATAAGAGACTTGAGGGTGTCATACAATTAAGCTCTGAGTTTTATTTAGAAACCTATAAAAAACTCTGGAATATTGGTACTACGAAGAATTTGAGACATAGTGCTTGACTTGATTGTTCTGTCTTTCGATTACTCAAGACTCATGCATAAGCTGTAAAGCCCCATGGTTAAAGGTAAAATGGGTAAATTTAGAGGTCAGAGCAGTTGTTGTCCAAACCGGAGGAAAAATTTCTGTTTGAAAGTGTGTACTTCAAAGAAATAAAAGCATTGTAGCAACTCCTGATCTAAATATATTAGTAATTAGGCTTAGGTTTTTTTGACAAGGGACTGACAAAAGGTAAGCTTGGGGGAGTTGTTGACGGTGGATAACGTCAACTTTTGTTAGAACTTTAGACATGAAAAGACACATGAATACACACTAGTCTAGGGTTTTAACTGACAATTTCCACGAGTTTTGCATATTCCGTATTTTCTAGGGATTATTCCAGAAAAGCATAAAAGAGGGATTAGAGTGCATAATTATCACAAAACTTATCCGCGAAGGCAACGATCGCTATCGGGATGTGGGAAGGATCTAGAAGACACCCAAAGCAGCGGGACCCGCAAAGACCACCAAGTGGGGGGCCGGCCCCCCACTCGGCCCGATCGGCGCCCCCCAAGTTAGGGTTTGGCGCCGTCTTCGGAATCTTTCTCCCACGCTTCCTTGGCACTCAAGTGAAGCATTCCTACGTCGATCTAAGGCCAGTTTGATCCGACGGTGCACATAACATGAGACGCGGATCGATGACATGGCGGTTCCTTGCCCTTTACTCCACCTCGGCCTATATAATGACGCCCCAAGGCTCCTCCTAGAGACATTCTACACCCCGGTGTTTCATATTCTCTACGTAAATTGGGGTTAGGGTCCCTCTAGTTGATCTAGTTCTAGTTCATCTAGTTCTAGTTCATCTAGATGTAGCAATTAGGAGAGACTAGTTCATCTAGATCTAGTCTTGTTTAGAGATTATAGAGATAGAGTAGAGGAGTGGAGTTCTAGAGGAGTTTCGGCCTATCGGCGCTTCTCCGTAGCTGTTTTTGTCTGGATTCGGCTCCCTCGTCCGGAGCGCGTTCTGAGGTACTTTTGTAGTCAATATTCTGATTCAAGTAAGTAATTGTTCTTATTTGTTCTTCAGTTTACATCTCATATTGATTGCTTTGATCTTGGTAATTACTTGATTGAAGTAGTATTCCGTAGTGTAGGCGTGGTGCCTAGGCTAGGTTTACTTGTGAATGTCTCCTGATTTGCCAGATAGTGGTAGTTTGCGAAGGTGACCTTAGCTTCCTTGATTCCTCTGTTGTCCACTTCCCGTTGATAGGAACGATAGGTACAAAGTTCTTGGTAGGAGAGAACTCTGATTTCTGCTCTTATTCAGGTTACTGGCCCATAGAACGGTATTATACAAAGTTTACTGGTAGTTGGAACTAGATAGTCAATAGCTATCTCCTCTTTCTTGATATTATCTAGCCTAATTATTGGGTTAAGTCTATAGACTTTGTCATCATCACAACTGTTCCCTGTGGATATGATATTTAAAACCTCCGGGTAAAATGTGACGTCGGTATGATATCTGTACGCTTGTGGATAATTTTACTTAAATCTTACTTAATGGAGTGCAGTGAATTTATACCAACAGACGTGTCTCTGTCCTCCATGGCGCCCTTTCTTTTCAAGGCCATCTCTAGAACCGGCTGGCGACGAACGGTGAAGGATGCGCTACTGGAACGGCATTGGGTGTGCGACATCACCGGCGCCACAACCACACAGGTGCTGGTCGATTATATCAGAGTCTAGGAGCTTGTGAAGGGTGTTGTGCTAGATCAGTCGCAAGCCGATCGTTTCATTTGGAAATGGTCTCCGGATGGAATGTACTCAGCGTCCTCCACCTACCGTGCTTTCGTCGCTGGCTCGACGGAGCTGCTAGGAGCCAAGGCGCTATGGCAGACCAAAGCTCCACCTAAGGTCAAGATGTTCTTCTGGCTTGCCTTGCACAAGCGCCTGTGGACAACGGAGCGGAAATGGAGACATGGTTTGCAGGACTCCGGAGCCTGCAACTTTTGCGACCAAGAATTAGAGATCGTCAGCCATCTCTTATTGGGTTGCATCTTTTCTCGGCAGGTTTGATTTGCCTTGCTCTTGCCGCTAGGGCTTCAAGATATGTTAGCTAAGTCCGTCGTTGATATGTCACAGTGGAGGCTTGCGCAACGTTGTCGCCTAGATAAACCTTGACACCTTGGTCCTGCTGGTCTCCTGGACGCTCTGGAAAGAGCGCATTTGTAGAGTATTCCAAGGCCTTGTGGCGTCCCACCAATAGATTACAGTGGTCGTAGTTGCTGAGGGGAATGAATGGCTACAGGCGGGCTTCGTGACCATTGCAACTTTGTTTGCGCTCCTGCCTGAAGAGCTGAGCACTCTAGCAGTTGCACATTCGAACGCCGTATAGTACTTTAGTGTTACCAGGGTAAGCAGGTATGAATGGTGGGGGCTAGCTTTGTGTCTTGCAAACAATGGCAACCAACGTGCATCCTGCTTGTAATTGTATTAAATTCTCTTCTCCTTAATGAAATACGGGCCGGGTAATGAACCTGCTCACGAAAAAACCCCCCTCCCCCTCTCCCCACTCTACTTCACATATTGCAACTGGTCTACTTCACCCCTCAACCTTTCAAACGGTATAAATAACCCTTACCTTTCTAAAACCAGTCAAATACTCTCTAGACGGTTTTTTACGGTGGTTTTGCTACACTAAAAGTGGGTTCCTATAGTAACGGTGTGTTTGCTACAGTGCAAGTGGTTTTGTCTTGTTTTTTATTTATTTTGACTAAATTTTAAAAAATCATAGTAAATAAAAAATCATAAATAAAAAAAAAATTTAATTTTGTTGGACTCCACATGAGTATATCTACACGGTAAATATCTAGTGCGATATACTTTTTAGACAAAATTTTTGCTAGTCTTTTTTCTTTTTTTATTTATTTTAGATAAATCTTTTGAAAAACCATAATAAATCACAAAAAATCATAAAATGGAAAATCCAATTTTCTTAGACTACACATGAGTACACAAAGTGAACATATAATATGATATGCTTTAGTCCAACAAAATAATTATAAAAAGTTACAGTTACAAATTATTTCAATTAATTGCAGAAAAGTATAAATCTAAAGGTACAGAAAGAACTTTGTATTAAAGCATATCATATTATATGTTCACTATGTAGGTCTACTCATGTGGAGTCTAAGAAAATTGAATTTTTCCATTTTATGATTTTTCTTTGATTTACTATATTTTTTTAAAGATTTAGCCAAAATAAAAAAAAAGACTAGTAAAAATTTTGTACTAAAGCATATCATATTGGATATTCATTGTTGTTGGTATTTCTAACGTCACCGCAATAGAACCTAAATCTCTATCCCACGCAATGACACTAGAAATGTTGGTACTAATTAACTTGTCTTTAGCAACTAGCCACTAGTCTCTTGACCCTTACTCCTAACTATGAAACTAGGTTGTCATCCTTAATTGTATAGCTAGGAATAAACTCTGGTACTAAATCTTATCATTTTATATGACTAGGCAGAAATAAATAAAGATGAATATAAACTAAGAACAATTCTGCGCAAGCGTTATGAGATAATTATACCATTGTAGCATTTTACCAAGGTTGTCATTTATATTCTACCTTTGGGAAGGCATTGCTAAGAAGCTACTCATAGTATTGATAACATGTATATATATATGCATTGAATAGACGATGTAACCAATGTCATTCACTCTACTCATAACAGGGGTAAGTCACAAGATAAATAATATGATAAAGATAATAATGATAATGGTAATGAGCCATTAATCAGTCATCTCCTAACGATACTAATCAATCATAGCACTCTAATCATGTCAAGCATTGTCTAATCAATTAATAGAGAAATAACTCCTATGTAATTAACTATATGTCAAAGCTACGTCAACTAGTGCAAGTACATCTAGTAATCATTGCTAAGTTATACTACTATAGTTTCCAAACACATCGGAGCAATGTAGGAGAAGATGAGTACAGGAACCTCCTCTCAACCCCGACAATCCCACTCTACCAATCTACCGTATGGGGGAAGGACTACAAAGGACTCAATGGGTCTGTCACACCCACGATCTACCTTACTACCCGGCACGACTGGGGATATCCGCAGATAAGCAAAACATCTAGACACCATGTCTACATATTGCCTACCACTCACCATATGATCAACTAGATGAGCGCTATACGAACCAGTGCATGAATATAATAGCAAACCAACTAAACTAGATGTATTAAAGTAGACAATAAACATAATAATTAAACTAAGATAAAGAACAATGTTGCTAGTAAATATCATACGAACGCAGATAATACAATAAGAAAGAAAAGCTTAAGAACTGTACCAGAAGGGGGAGAGAGTTCTCCTCATAGGAGGCCTACGGCCTTTGGCGGTGGGGGTCGGGCCGGCCCCACACGGAGGTGGTCTCGCCTCTCCTTCGCTCCGGTGTCTTGAATCATTCTAGAGTAGTTTGGTGTATTCCCGAGTTTCGGATAATTCCGTGATGTAGATTTGTAGTTATGCCTCTTTTTCGGTGTTTTCCGGTTGGTCCCCGAAAAAATTGATAAATCACCAAAACTCGTGAAAATTGTTAGATAAACCCCTAGCCTTCTAGATATTGATGTGTGTTTCATACCTTTCGATATATAAAATGTTGACGCTATCCACCGTCAACAACTCCCCCAAGCTTACCTTTTGCTAGTCCCTTAGCAAAACCTAGAGTTGGATCAGGAGTTGCTACAATCTTTTATTCTGACAAGTACACATGCTCTCAAACAAAAATTTTCTCTGAATTAGACAAAACTGCTCTAGCTTTCAAACTCACCCATATTACCCTTAACTGTGAAGCTTTTAACCTTCACGTGGGTCTTGAGTAATTGAAAGATAGAACAATCAAGTTAAGCGCTATGTCTCAAATTCTTCACTCAACTATTATTCTAGAGTTTTGCAAGTTTTCGCAATAAAACTCAGAGCTTAATCGTATGACACCCTCAGTCTCTCAGAGTATGTGGTATTTGTGGATCTTACTGAGGCATCCATGATGTTATGCCTTCCTAATTCTAAGGATTATAGTGGAGTTTATAGGAGTGGTATTAAACAAGGATAAGCATACTTGCAATTCATATATTGTAAAGTCAAACAATGGATCTATAGAGAATCGAGTCATACAATCAAACCAAGATGTGCATGTGTGTGGAATATGGTGGATAGGTGTATATGTGGTGGCTAATTCTAATTCTACTTTTGCTCTTCAGAATGAATCTCTCTTCTTTCTTAGACTTTCAAAACTTCTCAGGGAAAACATGGGCTATCTTTATTCCCTTTCTCTCTCTTTTTTTTCTTTCATTGGGAGGTGGGTATTTGAGTACCCATTGTTTTAATGCTGGGACACTTGTCCATCTTTTACTCCCTTCTTATTTTTGCATAGCCACATGCATCCTTAGATACAATAATTGATTGAAGAGATAGCAATAAAGAACTTGGAGCAATTAAACAAAGGCTGTCCTATGGGTTTATGTATATTCTTTGGTGTTCTCTCCCGGTGTAGGAGAAAAACATTTTGGGGTAAAAATGGATAAAAGTGGAAAATGGCTGCGCTTACTCTCAGAGTAAGAGTAATGCATATGTGGATGGAGTGTGTGAGTGATCTTGATTTTAAAAGCATGACAAGGCTCTCTTAAGTATACGATAAAGGTTGACTAAACTCAATGCACAGCAAGTAGCATAAATGAGCAAAAGTTCCCTATTCTAAGTATGTATCATATATGGCTTTGGAAGGAAATCAACTTTGTCATACAAGAGTTCATCATGTAAAGGTTTGAAATTTTCAAAAGATAAATCTCCAGAATTTAGCATTGTTAGGAATAAGATAAATAGCAGCTCAGACTCTCTTATATCATATCCGTCAATCGCCTAGACTTAGCTCAAGTATATTACTCCACAAGTTTCAGGTTCAGAATAAATCATCAAGTTAAAGCAATCATGTCCAAAACTTAGGAGAGCTCAAGGTTGAAAACTAGGTACTTGAAAAAATTCTAACAGAGCAACTATTCATCATTTCCAAGACAAAACTTTTAGTTCATAGTTGACTCTAGACACTCTCTAATTAGCTAGGACTGATTAAAACTTTTTTTATTGCTTTTTTGATTTTATTTAACTAAAAACTCTTAAAAGACTCAACAGGCGTGGACCTTCATGTGTCCACATATTTTTGGTATTTTATAACTATAAGACAGACTCGATAAATCGCATAGGTATAGTTACCTGATAACTAGGGGATGCTCCTCCCCCAAGCTAAATGTTTGCCATATTCCGCTTGATTGATCTTTTAGAGCAAGATTAGCAGTGGTGACCCACTGACCCGTCTCACCCCTTCATAGTATAGTCCTATAAAAGTGTACTCCAAAAAGAAAACCAAAACTCGAGGCTCGAAAATAATAATGGGTTAGCGGTCAGCCGGATGAGTAATTGATTATTCTAATGAGCGGATATGAATGTGTAGCATGATTCTTATATTTTTTTTGTGCTTTTCTATTTATAATGCAAAGAAAAGAGAATTTATTTTTGTGCTACCATAGTGAATACTCTTACGGGGTAAACCATAAGCCTAATCCTTTGGAGCTTTTTAAAGTTTCATAATAGAGCAGTAAAGATTTTTTTATTTTCTTTTCTAAACATGCAAAAGAGTAAATATATTAGATAGCTACCATTGTTACCTTATGGCAAGGGTGTGGAGTTTAAAATCATCCAAACAAGACTTCTTGTGGTCATCATGTTGAGGGTTCTTCAGTAGATCCTAATGGGGACCCAGATGTTGCCTCTTCTAAAGTTGATGATTCGGTTGAGGAGATCTCCTTCTTCTTCCATACCTTGGTTGGTTGTGGATGTTCTTCAGGTGTAGTTGATTTTTCTTTTGCTTTCTCCTCCTCAACTTTTCTTCTCAAGGCACGGCGCTGGCTTCTCTTCTTGGTCCTGGTGAAAGCTGGTAATCCAGGAGAGTTATAATCCCTAAAATAACAACGTACCTTTTCTCCGGGAAAGTGAAAGTGGACTTGGCCAGTTCCATTATAGATGATAGCTTTGGTGGCGCTGAGGAATGGCCTTCCAAGTATGATAGGTGTCTTATCTTCTTTTCCCATATCCAAGATCATAAAGTCGGTAAGGACAGAATGGGTGTGGATCTTAACCGTGATGTTTCTTGCTAGTCCCTCCGGGATTCATGTTGTGTTGTCTGCTAGCTGCAAAATATATGTAGGGTCGATAGGTTCATTAAATAATGTATTGTATACCTCTTTTGACATTATGTTGATTGGCTGATCCAAATTTGTCATAAAACGGTGAGTAGAAAGAGCTCGTCCAATGGTGCACTCTATTGATGGTAGACCCGGGATCTTTGGCTATGCCTAGCAAAGCCGAGTGACGACCCATGCGTGATACGTTACTTTGACTATCTGAGTTTTCTTTCCTTCTTGCCTCCTGTTCTTCTTCTTTCCCTTTGGACAGGTCTTCCGTACTTCTTCTTTGTATATAGACTTCTCTGGATAATAAGTGTTGATAGGATCTTCAAGGGTCCTGTCTTTGAAACTGAATTTCTCTTCATTGCCCTTGATGGTGAAACATATTGTTGCACTGTCTACATAGATGGCTGCTTTTGTAGTACTCAAGAATGGTCGGCCTAGGATGATAGGACTCTTCGGATCTTTGCCGGTATCCGAACCACAAAGTCTCTTTGGAACATATGATTGTCCCACTCGTATGCATACGTCATCTAAGATTCCTTCGGGATGTTTAAGCGTACGATCGCAAATTTTTGCAAGCACATATTTGTGTACAACAAAGTTGCCCATGGAAAAATACGATCAAAGATTACCTTTGGCATGATGTTGACACTAGCACCAAGGTCACAGACGACTTCAGAGAAATCGTGTTGTCCAATAGAGATGGGAATCACGGGTCTTCCTGGATCTCCTCTCTTGAGTGGCATAGATTCATCTTTCCATCCTTCTGACATTCCTTCTATGTAGTACCCTGCACGGACATCAACAAGATTTGCGGTTTCGGGCTCTAGGGGTTGCACAGGAATCTTACCTTCATGGATCGGTGGAACAGCGGCCGCCAGCTGAGCCAATTGTGATTCTAACATTTTATTAAAGCTAAGCTGGTTCTTAATAGCAGAGGTTAGACTATCCATTTTAGTATTTATATTTTCCAGTACTTTATCATTGGATGCTATCCTCTTAGATAAATTTTCTACAGCTTTATTCTGATTGGAAATTACTTCTTTTAACGGTGGTTGATTGAAATTGCTATTGAAATTATTGTTACCTTGGTTGTTACCTGGGTAGTTAGGCCTTTGCTGGTTCCATCCTTGATTAGGTTGATTCCATCGGTGATTCGATTGATTCCATACTTGATTTTGCTGAGGACGATAGTTGGTGTTGTTGTTGATGAAGTTCACATCCTCTTGGAGTGTAGGGCAGTTGCTTCCTGAGTGACCTATATCTCCACATTCTTCACAAGTCATGCAGGAATCATCAATGTGCATGACTTCTCTATTCTCATTGCTTTTGCTATCAAGCTTCTTCATTATGAGGTCTAGCTTTGCAGTGACCATGTCAATCTCCTTAATATGATGCATGCCTCCTCCTCTCTTGCGGGGTTGCACACGTTCTTCATTCCAACTCTGATTTGAGGCCATCTTCTCCACAAGTGCTGTTGCATCGGCGTGCTTTAGTGACAAGAAAGCTCCTCCAGCTGCAGCATCCATGGATTCACGGGTACTAGAGACTAGCCCATGATAGAAGGTCTGCATAAGTAGCCAATCTTCCATTCCATAATGAGGACATTCTATAATATAATCTTGAAAACATTCCCATGCCTCGGTGAATGATTCATCATGTTGTTGATGAAAGCTTGAGATTTTCTCACGTAGAGCATTGGTCTTGCCCGTAGGAAAGAACTTTGCTAGGAAAGCAGTAGAGCATTTGTCTCATGTAGTATTAGTTTCCTTGTTGTTGTAGAACCACTGTTTTGCTTTTCCTAGAAGTGAAAATGGGAAAAGGCAAAGTAGAATAGCATCTCTTGATACTCCTCTGATAGTGAAGGTGCTGCAAATCTCTAGAAAGTGTTATAAATGTGCACTTGCATCCTCATAAGCCTTTCCACAGAATTGACTAGCTTGAACCATAGTGATAAGAGCAGGCTTGAGTTCAAATCCATTGTTACCAATATTGACGTTAGGTCCAGTGCGGATGTTGGCGGTTGTTGGAGCAGAGAACTCGCGTAGCATCTTCTCAGCCATAGCTTCAAAAGCTGGTGCTAAATTTCCTGATTCTTCTCCTTCAGATGTTAGAGCTTGATTCCTTGAAGATTGAGCTTCGGTGTAGGGTGTTCTTGATGGTGATTCAAAGATGTCCCTCGTATCAAGCAAACTTCCTTCTTCGTAAGAGTCTCTACGGATCTTCAACGTAATTATGCGGGAGAGCAAATCCGTTCATTCATTCATTACCCCGCATAAGATATACAAATAGATAGAACAAGGGTAAGCCTATTTGAGTTAGAGGTCAATTGGGTGATCAGTCTTATTCATAATGCATATATGTTATCAATACTTTTCCTGAGTTTATTAGCCTTTCTCGGCAACGGCACCAAAAATGCTTGTTGGCATTTCTAACGTCACTGCAATAAAACCTAAATCTCTATCCCACGCAATGACACTAGAAATGTTGGTACTAATTAACTTGTCTTTAGCAACTAGCCACTAGTCTCTTGACCCTTACTCCTAACTATGAAACTAGGTTGTCATCCCTAATTGTATAGCTAGGAATAAACTCTGGTACTAAATTTTATCATTTTATGTGACTAGGCAGAAATAAATAAAGATAAATATAAACTAAGAACAATTCTGCAAGCGGACATATAATTATACCATTGTAGCATTTTACCTAGAGTATTACCAAGTTGTCATTTATATTCTACCTTTGGGAAGGCATTGCTAAGAAGCTACTCATAGTATTGATAACATGTATATGTATATGCATTGAATAGACGATGTAATCAATATCATTCACTCTACTCATAACAGGGGTAAGTCACAAGATAAATAATATGATAAAGATAATAATGATAACGGTAATGAGCCATTAATCAGTCATCTCCTAACGATACTAATCAATCATAGCACTCTAATCATGTGGCGTTGTCTAATCAATTATAAGAGAAATAACTCCTATGTAATTAACTATATGTCAAAGCTACGTCAACTAGTGCAAGTACATCTAGTAATCATTGCTAAGTTATACTACTATAGTTCCCAAACACGAGAGCATTGTGCAGGGAGAAGATGAGTACATGAACCTCCTCTCAACCCGACAATCCCACTCTACCAATCCACCGCACGGGGGAAGGCCTACAAAGGACTCAATGGGTCTGCATCACACCCACGATCTACCTCACTACCCCAAGCACGACTAGGGATATCCGCAGATAAGCAAAACATCTAGACACCATGTCTATATATTGCCTACCACTCACCATATGATCAACTAGATGGCTATACGAACCAGTGCATGAATATAATAGCAAACCAACTAAACTAGATGTATTGAAGTAGACAATGAACATAATAATTAAACTAAGATGAAGAACAATGTTGCTAGTAAATATCACACGAACACAGATAATAGAATAAGAAAGAAAAGCTTAAGAACTGTACTGGACTCTTCTCTTCTTGACAACACGGAATCCAAGACCGATTAACACGCCTTGACTTCCTCTAATCTAGAGCTAACTATGCTAAACTATGAACTAGAAGGCTATGAGGAACTAGAACTTAAAGCTCTAGATGACTTGATCTTCAACCTGGCTCAACCTTGAATGACTTGAATGAATTCTCTAGGGTTTTCGGGGGAGGTCCGGCTCCGCTTATATAGCCCGGTGGGATGCACGGTTTTTTGTTTGATCAAACCGACTTCACGTAGGGGCTAAGATTGATCCTCAAGGTCGGTGGAGGAACATTCCAGAAGGGGGAGAGAGTTCTCATGGGAGGCCGGCCGGCTGGGGGTGGGGCCGGGCCGGCCCCACCTAGAGGTGGCCTCGCCTCTCCTTCGCTCCGGTGTCTTCTGGATCCTTCTAGAGTAGTTTGGTGTATTCCTGAGTTTCGAATAATTCCGTAATGTAGATTTGTAGTTATGCCCCTTTTTCGGTGTTTTCTGGTTCAGTCCCTGAAAATTGATAAATCACCAAAACTCATGGAAATTGTTAGATAAACCCCTAGCCTTCTAGATATTGATGTGTGTTTCATGCCTTTCGATATATAAAATTTTGACGCTATCCACCATCAACAATTGTGTAGATCTACTCATGTGGAGTCTAAAAAATAGATTTTCTATTTTATGATTTTTATATGATGTACAATAATTTTTTGAAGATTCAGCTAGAATAAATAAAAAGAAAAACACAAAACCGTAGGCAATGTAGCAAACTCACCCCTTGGAGGGTTATTTGATCAGTTTTGGAAAGGTGGAGGGTTATTTAGACCGTTTAAATAGTTGGGGATGAAGTCTACCAGTTACAATAGATTGGAGGTTATGTAGACTTTTCTTATTGGCACCATCCTTCTCTATGATGCCCTCTCCACCAGAGAGGTCCTTTGGATCCAACACCAAGATTGAGGAAGGCATGTCAGGGTGAGATCTATGCACTCAATGTGGCCAGATATTTTGATACTTGAAGGGCTCTCCCATCGGCACCATCTTCCTCTGTGATGTCCTCTCCACCGGCGGGTCCATAGGATCCAACAGCAACAAGGTTTAGGTAGGCATGTGCAAGCAAGATCCGATCCATTAGCAAGCTTCTGGTTCTAGCCTAAATTGTCCGGCAGAATTCCAGCAATAAGGTATTCCACCCTTCACCCAAACTTTTTGGTTTTGTCATATAGATGCACATCATTATTTGTGCTTTCGGCTTGGTTGCCAAGTGTACAAATACACTATATATCAATGGATTACGATGTATGGTCTTGCATTTCTCATTAAATTGTACATGGATTATATGTATGGTCTTGCATTTCTCATTAAATTGTACATGGATTATGTCAGTATTTATCAAAAAATTAAATAGGTATATGCTATTAATGATTGAATGGTTTATTCCTTACAACATATATAAGTGTTGCAAAATACTAAATCTATATATTACAACAATTATAGAGGCCGCTCAGCCATGGTTTGTACAAACATATATAAGTGTTGCCATGACCCAACATTATGTGTTGCAACTTTGTAACGGTTATTAGTGATTGTTACCAACACATATATAAGTGTGGCAACAGATCCTTACAATGCCAATATCAACAGGAGACCCAAGGGGTCCCTTACCGAAGACAATATAAAAAAGGAGTACAAAATAAATCCGTATGTATGATTAGGAAATAGAAGACAGGATTGGGTTTAGAACTCTATTCTGTAGTCCAATTAGGACACAAAAGAACCCTAAGCAGCACCTGGACCAATACTCACAATACAATCAACAACACCCAACCGATTAGGGCTATTACTCGAGATACTCGAGGGCTTGAACCAATATAAAAGTTGTTCTTATTACACACACCAACCACCATGTTCCGTTAGATTCGACGAAACCCAAACAAAACTGTCCTGAGTACCCCCGTGAAAGGCTATCGGTGATAAAACATCGATAGCTAGGGCGCGCCAGTAGGGGGCTTTCGACGAATTCTTCCTCGAGAGCTTGGTAGACCTCGACATCAACATGAGCTTCACTAAGGGAACAACCTTCATCTTCGGTTCATGGATGCGTGAGGCGCAGACCACAATGGACAACTCCACGATCGCCTTCTCAACAAAAAAGACAAGCTAGAAACTAGAATCATGGAAGAAGCCAAATTTGCCGAAAAAATGGAAACACTCTCAATCTCCGACTCTAAATCAGAATTTGAGAAAGGCTACAAAACTGTCTTGGAAAATGAAATAATTTTTTCTAAAGATAGCAGGTAACAACACAACTTTTTCCCTTTTAGATTAAAGAATACAACCAAGATCATATAGGAGTTCTACTTTGAATGAAACAAGGAGAGGGTCACAGACGATCAAATCCGGAAGAACATGATTGAGAGGAATTATATGCCCACATGGCCAGATTCTTTCTATTCCAACTCATACTATCACGGGCACTATGAAGATCTCCCATATCAAGAAGGAAACAAACTCAGCAACTCTACTGGCAATACCTCTGAAGAAGACAGGAAGTGGCTTAAACACAAAAGAACCCAGAGAACTGTGTACATGGCGGAATCTTCTTTACAACCACCTACGATACCTGAAATAAGGTCATTAGACGAGTCAGAGTAAAATATTCCCCTAGATGTGGACACAGATACAAATGAGAACGAAGATGAAAAATAAGCAAGTCTAGAACAAATACAAGGCAGATCTAATGGAATTCAATAGAAAGAAAAAGGAAAAGGAAGCAAGAAAGGACTCTGACAAGCAAAGAATTCAAGCACTCACTAAGGAGTTAGAAGAACTCATAAAAAAGAATAAGAAAGAGAGGCAATAAGAAACAAGGCTGGAAATATGGAGAAAGAACCTAGAGATCAACACCCCCTAGGAAGTTAGCTTTTGAACGATTAAGAGGGAGGGAAGCAGCGTTGACACCAGATATGGCGTACAGATAAATCCGCAAGTGCAAGGATGTTAATGTAGCTTTCACCTGGGAGTATTCTAAGGTATCGTATTTCCACAGGGAATGCGAAGTGAACTAGAGTAAGAACTAAGTGTATCCAAAGACCGAACAAGGCTAGGCAAGAATAAGTAGAGAGGGTATTTGTGGCTTCTATGATCCAAGGCGAGACTAACTTTACTATGATTATTTACTTCGGGGCATACCCGGGCTGGATTCAACCTAAGCTCAAAATACAAAAGGGGACCCTACGAACACTGTAACAACCTAGATTTTCCGTAAACCAAAAATACGAACTTTCAAAAACTTTTCCTGTAAATGTTTGAAGCATGTAGTTGCTAGACAAACGTTAAAGGATTAGCTAGCGAACCATTGCATTCATATAGTATTGTTTGTAGGAGTTTGCCTGAGCTTTCACTTTGGATTTGCGTTTCGTGTCGGAGTGCACAAAAACATAGCAACATCCCTCTCACTGTCTGGGAATTATCCCACAACCTTGTACCCCCTTTTCTTGAAAACCCTAAGTCGTATAATCTTCAACCTTGCCCGTTGCCAACCACTATGCAAGGAACCCCTAAACCCTAGGACCCTAGTGGATCCATTTGGAGATGTACGCGATTGCCGTACATACGGTTGCACAAGAAAACCCTAGTCTTGAAATGGAATAAGGAAAAGAAGAGAGAAATGGAATTATAAACAAGAGAAAAGGACTGCCTTCCTCCCTCCTTCTAACCGGATGGCCCAGCCCATCCGCTGAAGCCCACCAGCCCCTCCACACGGCCCACACAGCGGCAACTGCCCCGCAGCCCAGCTGGTCCGCTTGTCCCTCCCCGCAGCTGCAGGCCCCGCGATGGCCCATTGGGGCCGAGGAAGCCACGCGGCCTCTAAACCCTAGGGGAAGGAGCGCCTGCTCCCCCCCGGACGCCGTCGCCACCTAGGGGCAAAGCCGCGCTCGTGGTCTCACCCCACTTGGCCTTGGGATGCGCGCCACGTGTCCCTACTACGACACGGACGCCGAGGATGCCCTGGCTCCTCTTGAAGCCCTAGCACGCCCCATATAAAATGGACACTTTGCCGCGCTCCTTTTCTTCTTACGGGAAGCCACATTGCCGCCTTCTTCTCTTCTTCCCACGCTGCAGCGCCCACCTCGCTAGTGCGCTGGGCGCAGCGCACGCCGCCCACGCCGTCACCTCGCCCGCGCCACGCACTGCCTCGCCCGGCCCGCTGGCGCGCCTCGCCATTGCGAAGAAACAGCGCTCGCCGTGTCGCGCCGAGCGCCCGTCACCACCTCGTCCCTGCATCGACGCCCGGAGCCGCGAAAGCTTTGAAGCGGGAGGCTCCACCATGCCGTGCACCCGGTCACAGCAGCGCAAGCCATCGCGTCGAGCCCCGGCGCACACCACCGCCCTCGCCGTCCACGTCGCCCAAGGGCCGCCCGGCCTCCACCACCTCACCTGGACACCGCCACGGCGATGCCGCCCGACGCCGCCCTCGCCTCGCCTTGCTTGTGGCGTGGCGAGTCACCTGTCAGCGCGCGGCACCACACCTTCTCTGCGTCGAGCTGAGCACCGCCACCACACCCATCGCCGCCACGTCAAGGCTGCAGCACCGGCGCCACGACGAGCAAACTTCGCCCGCAAAGAAGCTGCGCACCTCGGCGAACCAGGAACGCCGGCGTGCCAACCTCCTGCAATCTCTACACGCTGTCCTGCAGCACCTCCACTGCGATGCCGGCGTCGACGCCGCTCGAGAACGCCGACCCGGGACCTCCGGCGCCGCACGCAGCTGCCCGTGCCTGTCTTCACCACCACGCCGAACAGCCGTGCAGCCCCTCCACCATGGCCACGCCAACCAGCAGCCACGTCACGGTCAAGCCCTGCCCTGCTGCTCCACCCTGCTCTGCGGCCGTGCACCACCGCCGGTGAGCCACCCGTGTCCATGACCGCCCTTTTTCCCTTCCTGGCCGAGCTCTTGTCCATGTTCCCCATCTGAGACCGGCCTTCGCGCCGCACTGTACACTATGCAGGAAGTTACCCGAAGCCTCCACAGCCTTGCAGCCACCTGCTGCTGCGATCCGGCCTACCTCCGGCCAAGCCTAGCCGCTGCTGGCCACCCGCAGCAAGCCACGGCCACCAACAGCCAGCCGCGGCCAGCCACAGCCAGCTGCAGCTGGCCAGAGGTGGCCATAGCCAGCCAGCGCTGGCCAGGCGTGGCTACGGGAGGCTACAACAAGCCACGGTCTACCGCAACAAGCCACGGCCCTCCTACTACCTCCGGCAATGCTCTGTTGAAGCCTCGCCTACCTCGCCTCCACCTCATCGAGCATCGAACGACTCCACCGTCGGTGAGCTTCCGAAATGCTATGACCGGCCTTCGTGCCATTGCCAAACGGACGCACTAGCATAGACACACACGTGACCGACCATAGCCGAATGGATCCACGGCGTCCAAGACGCCGGGGAGGACATGCCGCCCGTGACCCCGACGTGAGCCTCAGAACTTTGGACACTTAGCCGTAGCTTGGACCTCGTAGTACGGTGCTACTCATCTTGGACTGCAGGAATGCCCCTTCGGTTGCTTTAGCGGATTTGTGGAAACCCTAGCTTGTCGCTATCGCTCCGGCCACCTTGAGATGCGAGGACGGGCCGTCGAGAGTCCCTGTGACCTTGTCCATTGCAAGCCGTGACCCCCTAGACCCCCTCAGTCTCTCTTTTACTTTATACACGTCGATACTGTTGTACCCACTCTTGATGACCCCGTTGTATATGTATCTTTGTAATACAGGACCATCCAACATATTGCTATAGAATTGTGCTACTCCATTCTTTTCGAGTTGTTGCCTTATTGTCGTGCTATTGATTCTTACGGTTGGATGTTGTGTTTATCTGGGACCATGCCTTCGAGCCGGCTGAGGGATCGTAATTCGTTCAGATGTTGTGATCACGGGATTCGTCCTGCCATGACCGTAATGCCGAGTGTAACTCGAGCCCTCGCTAGTATAGCTTGTGGTCGCGAGCCCGTCTCGCCATGACTATGGAGCTATACTTCTTTGTTTGCCTTTCATTCGCTCTTCGTGCATAAACCCTTGTATGCTTGTACCTTATATGATCGTCTTGTCTCTTTGATTCTCGGGGTGACAACCGCACCGCTACGAATTCGAGAGATACCTTAGTGCTAGTGCACCTAGGTCGGATACCCTATGGGTGGTTTGCGCACTTGTGATCTTTATTATGTTGCCCCTTCCGATGCCCCGTCTGATACCGTGGCGTAAGCATTGGAAGTAGATCATCGCTTTCTGATTGATCTTGCCTTGTCTCCCCCTGATAGCCCGCTCTATTTGATCCTGTCTTGTCCGTGGCGATTGGATCAAAGCACGGACTGTCCCTTTTTAGTTAGCTAAGCTATAGTCGATGTCATGCTTCGGACCGTGAGAGTCGACTCGATCGACCGAGTAAAACCATCTTCACTGGAGATGTGACCGAGAACATGACATAGATGTGCCTAGCTAACTTTTCACTCTCGGCTCCCGACGTGTTGGTCGCGGTGGATCGAGAAGACCGAAGTTGTTGCCTTGTTTATTTTACACCGACCCCTTCTACTACCACTGAATACCATAGCGGGCCAGTTGAAGTACAATAGTGCCAAGTCACAATAGTATTGTCAGATTCTATTTACTCCTTATGTCCAATTGTGACTTGTCGGGAAAATGCTACAAGAGCTGAGCCCCGTTGTTCTTACTTTATCCTCTGCTAGGCCCATCTTTTGATTCCCGTTAACTCCATGACGTCCGAATCGAGAGAACGTGAGCCGTGGTGTTTGCTATAGATAAGCTCCGGCTTAACCCATTTATATTAAGACCATACTGGCTTGGCCATCCAGCTCATGCATAGCAAACCACCACTCGTCCTTTTGGCCCGAGGATTCGGACATCCACCGAGATGGCTAAGTCGCGTACCTCTTAAAGTCCACTTGTGTTAATGAATCTTCCTGCGTCTTGAGTCCTTTTGAGTATTGTGTGTTTTCTTGCCATGTATGTGTCGCTTCATGGAGTAGCTACATCGAGTACAACGACACTTGGATCGAGACTCGCGAGAGAAAGCGAACGTGGGCAAAAGGACCCGCAGGATGGAGCTGACCTAACGACTACCCCTATGGAAGGAGGATCGTACCACTACTTCCACGGCATCGCAGGTGTCATGGCAGCACCCTCTTTTAGGGAATCCTATTAGGCATTGCATAATATTTAGAACTGCTAGCACTTTATATTTATTCCTTTGCTAGTATTGGATGCATGCTATTGCCTGAGCCTTTATTACTTGATTGCAACCCCTTTCTACCATGTCACCCTGCTTTGCACTCATGCTCACTTATATTATTCCACCTGCTTGCTTGCATATGATATCACTATACTTACTATAACTCCACTTGCATTGTATCTGTGATGTGATGCTGGTGGTGAACCCCTGGGAATGATTGGCTTGGGATGCCAGACTTGGTGGATTGGGAGCGTGATGCGTGTGTCTTAGGTGCGTGGAGGGTGAGGGTTGAGTCGACCAAGCTGGAGTATACGACGAGCTGAGGGCGAGTCTTGCCATACGATGCAACCTGGGCATCCGGATATGAGTACCTGTGGCGGGTAAATGTGTTGTGATAAGGAGAACCCTGGGTGTGAACCTCGGAGAGGTGGAGCCAGGGAGGAGGTGCTATGGTGGCACATAAAATGGTAAACCTGATGAAGACATTCTAGCTTGGTCAATCCTAAGGACTTACTAGTACTCAGACCCACCGAGAACTCACATCCCACTCGCTCTATATGGTACGAGACAGCTGGACTACTTAGTAGAGCGGTGCCACTGCTATTGGGCGAAAGTGTGTAGGGAGGTACGGGCATGAGGGGCTCACACCCTTCCGAGACAACACGGTTGCTGTGACATTCGGGATGTCACACTGTGTCTCATAGTATCAGCCATTCCAGACTATACTTGGGGTGTTCTAGGGCTGAGAGGTAGGGTGGCATTGTTCTAGGCTAGCAAGCAGCCGGGATCTACCTAGACGGGGCACTGTCGATGATGGCTATCTTGTGGGTATGTGAAACCTCTGCAGAGTGTTATGGTTGATCGATCGATACATATGCCGATTCTTCTGCTATGGACCTTTCCTAGTGACCATGCTGGCTGGAATAGGAGATGAGTCTTCTTTTCTCCCCCTGGGTATGTGGTATGCCAGTCGTGAGCCATGGGGGCTGCGGGCCGTTGAGACAGGCTGAGAGGGAGTTGGCCTGCCGACCCGAGTGTGAGATAAGGTGTGGTGGTGATGAGGTGGTGATGATGTGGTGATGGATTGGGATGGATAGATGATGGATGGATGTGTGGATGTGTGTGGTTGGGAATGTGTTAAAACTTGATGAACTATTATATTATTTACCACTTGTTACTATTTCGCATGCGCTAAGGATGCAAACCACAGCCAAATACTAGGATCGCCAGATCCCTTGTTTTATCTTTTCCACTAAAGCTCATCGGTGCTGACCATGGCCTGCACACATCTGGCGGTGTGTAGATTTACTGCTTCTCAGAGATGTCAAATAGTGATGGATTAGGAGGTCTTGTGCCTGCGCTCAAGTTTGGTTCGGAAGATGGATCTACGCCGCTGACACTCAACTCTGATGATGCCCGTGAAGGAGGAGCCTTCACTCGACGACCGTTTCTGCCAACTCTGATGACGACTAGATATACTTCCGCTAGAATTACTCTGTAATAGGTGTGTTCTCAGATGATGTCTATCATGTAAAACTTGTAATCTCACGCTGTATGACTGCGATATCTACTGATATATGATAATGTGATGGGATCACTTCATGGTTTTATCACATTATAACTCATTATGTGGATTTTCCCTTCATGGAAAATCGAGGATGTTTCAAACACTAGACCTAACATGGTTGTCAATGTTTCGTAAAAGCACAAACTAGTAAATTTATAGATGTGCGTTTATGTCCGGATGGTTCGCTAAGAGGACACAGGGAAGTATACTAGTTTGGACAAGAGGCCCTACGTCCAGTCCGAATGGGTTGTGTTACTTAGCGGCAGGTCACAGTAGGGGTTACAAACGAATCAAGAGAGAGAGAGGCTCCCAAGTCTCTGTGATTGAGAGTGGTGCCAATATCGTGGCGTTTGTGTGATGCAGGCGATGTGTATGCAGTTATCTTGAAGGGTGGCTCACCCTCCCTTTTATAGATGAAGGGAGGGGGTTGCCTTACATGCGCTCTGTAGAAGAGGAGTGGGCGTGCCGTGCAAAAGAAGAAAAAAGAAGAAAGAAAAAATGACGATGGTGGAGTGGCTCGTCTGTCCTCCTGGGGTTGGGGCATCCTTCCTTCCTGTGTTGCTTACATCGCCGTGAGCCGTTCGCCGGTTTTGTTGCGTCGCCGGAGTGCCCGCCCATGCCCTCACAGTGGACGGAGAGGATGAGTAGTTGATTAGAAGTCATATTGGGTTAGACTTAATGGCATCGCATGACAGCCTGGGTGTGGGTCGTGGTGGACGGGTCGTCCGGACTGTCATGCCATTAGGGCGATTAGACGGTGCGCCACACCCTACACTTAGCTAATAGTGTGGTCAAACGATGCTCCATGCCCTGCTCTAGCCTACAGTGTGGTCAAAAGGTCCCCTCCCATGCCCTGTGCAGGGCCCAGACGGAGTGGGCATTGGTCGTTCTGTCGCATAGGCATCTGGCTACAGCGCCGTCGCCTAGGCTTGTGGCGCAAGCCCTGGATTGCTTCGGGCGGCAGCGCTGGGGGGGGTCGTGCGAATCGTGACGCCCCGGGTCGGCTCCGTGAGCCCTCCTGCTCGGGCCGGGGCTCGTGGCGAAGCCGCAGCGTCCGGGAGGTCGTGGTTCGACCCTTCCTTGGGGCCGCGGCGTGGTCTGTTCGTGGCCTCCCGCCAGCCTAGCTGTGCCTTTTGTCGTGGAGCGGGGCGAGGGGCCCGTGAGGAGGGCCTTTCGATAGGCCGGACCGTAGTTCTAATGGTGGCCTGCTTTGGTCGTTTAGCCGGGGGCTTAACAGGCCGGTTGTTTGGCCCCCGACAGTAGCCCCTGAGACCTTGCAGGCGTGGGCCCACGCCTGCAGGGACTTGTAACCGAAGGGTCGCTTCGATTCCTTCGGTGGGTGCGCACGAGCGCACCCACCGGGTGTAGCCCCCGAGTCTCTAGGGACGTGGGCCACATCCACAGAGACTAAAGCATACGTTTCGGGGTAATGGTGTTTGTGTGTCGGTTTTAGGCTCGCCGGGGGACGGTTCGCCCGTCGTAATGATGGCGTTGCTGAACCATCGCGCAGTCGATGGGACGTCACAACCAGATGGGCTTTGGAGCCGACTCCCGGACTTATCCGAGGGAGGCGTAAGTGCGGTGCTGTGGTTTCGAACCCAGCGCCAGAGTTAATGCGGTAGGTGGCGGGCGGACGGGGCGTTGAGTGGGAAGGCGGAGGGTTTTCCCACCGTTCAGTCGCGGTGATCCTTGGGGTCTTCGTGCCCCCTATAAAAGGGGTTGAAGTGCTCGAGCTCTCCCCATCCCTGCTTCTGCCTTCTATCCTTTCTCCCCCCTGCTTCCTGCCTTCTTTTTTTCAATGAAAGAAGAATTATATTAGATAATAGCTGGGTACATCAACATATTACAATTCCTCTGGATTACACAAATATCTAGAAATTCATCTAAATTGTACCCACGCTGTGAATAGCTTCAGATCTCAAAACCAAACCTATTTGACGCTTTGTATGGATGACCGTACAGGCAAATACTTAGAAACAATTGTTTTTGACCAGACAGTAGATGCCCAACGGACGGCCAACATTCCTGCAGGCGGAGTTGAGAAACTTCTTCTTCTTCCTTGTGTCTTTCTTTTTCTTCTTTCTGCCCCCGAAGAATGAGGAAGACTGAACTGAAAATTATTCTCTCTAGCCCTTCATCGTGGCCAGATCCAACCACAACAAAACGAAGAAGAGACCGGAGAAAATTATTGCATGGCGGCGGCATCATCTCCGCCTTGATGCCACCGTTCAGAAACATAAGTCTCCATATCATCATGTCGATGAAGATGCTGACGCCGTAGATGCCGCCTTCATCTTCAACATATCTGTCATAGAGAAAATGATTCCACCCCATACCCTCGCCGTTGCCAGAGAAGAGTAGGAAGAAGAGATAAATCTCCAATACCAAGAAACTTGGCATGGAGAAACCCTAACCTAAAGACTCAATCTAATAGAAAAACTTACTAGAAAACAATGGATCCTCACTCCCTCTGACCTCCGGCGATATGCCGGAGGAGGAGGGAGGGGGACTAGCAGTGGAGACACCGAATGGTGGAGGCGGGAGTTCCTGGGTTGCTTTCTACCCCACGAGCATCCACGGATCCAGGCCGTCTGGCTCAAAAGGAGCCTGCTTATGCAGTTAACAGATGCTACTCCTGCTTCCTGCCTTCTTCCTCCTTCCTCGTCCTTGCTCTCCCACCTCACTGCCGGCGTCATGGAGGGAGGAGGTTCTTCAAGGAGGCCATGCTCGGAGGAGGCGGACGCGTCGAGCGTCTGGAATGTGCGCGGCCAGGGAGGTGACCAGGCCGTTGGAGGCGGCAGACAGCGGCTTTGCACCTGCCGTATTTTCCTCCGGCGGCCACGTTTCCGCTCCTCCTCCGATGGCGGCCCCCCACGGTGCCCTCTGCTCCTCCCCTCTCTAGAGGACGCCCTTGAGCGCCTCTCTACCCTCGAGGTAGTAGTCAGGGAGCTAGAGCGGGAGAGCGCCGAGGAGGCGGACCATCGCTACGCCGGTGAGGGTTTTTCATCCCTTTCTTCGCTGTTACCGGCTTCCCCGGTTCTTATGTCTTTACGGCTTGTAGAGTCACTGATGGAGATCGAGGCCCTGGAGGCTGCCGGCGCAGCCGTTGCCGACCTCGTCCATGCCCCTGCCGGCGACGTTCACGAGCGCCTCCAGATGGCGCAGGCCAGTATCCGCGTCTTTGTGGAGTGCGCGGTTCGATGGGGCGCGGTCGTCGCCCTGGCAATGGTGGAGGCACACAGCGGGGCCGACCTCACGGATATTGCTGGCTTTCCTACTGGCGAGGCCCTGGAGGACTACGCCTTCCTCCTCCCTGGCTATGAGGGGACGGCGGAGGCCGCGCTGCAGCTTTCCCCGGCGAACCAGATCCTGGCCGGGGATCTATAGGCTCGGGGCAGCGACCTGCCCCCCTTTCTACAAAAAATCGTGTAATGCCGAAGGGGAAAAAATAAATAAAAGCTATTTATTAGTTCGTACTTTCTTTCTCGTGTTTGCTTCTATTTTATTCTGCATAATCATAGATTAAAATAAATCATGAAAAATTGAAACCGAACGTAAAGAAGTACATAAGCACGGAATAGATCATTTGGGAGAGCGACCCCCGCACGTTGGGGATCGCACCAGTTCGTTCATTTCGGGGTTGCGGTCGTGCGCGCGTCTCCCGGGGGCTCGGGCGTGGGTCGGACTTACTTGCCCTCGGGGTTTTTTGGGATAGTTAGTTCGACATTTTATCCCTCAAGCCCCCGACGCCCTTACAGATGTGAGGGCCTGGTCTGGGCTCGAGTCTTCTCCCCACGTGACCTTTTAGTGGGGTCGAAGGAGGTGGACAACGTCATGCCTTCCCTTGGTTAGGCCGAAGCGCGGTGTCCAGTGAGTTACTAACAGGCAGTTCAAGTGAGGCCCAGGTTCCTGGCCTTTGTGGCACGCGGCGTGACCAGCCTCATAAGTCTAGGTAGCTGATTCGTACTTTCCCGAACCGTCCGTGGGTTCATGGGCTCGATGCCTTTTTCACAAAAATTTCTGAATCAGAGATCGATCGTGGACTCGAACATGGCCCAAGAAAGCCCTAATCACTTCGCATGCTCAGGAAATTAGGCCGCTAGCGCGCTTCTTTCTTGGGTCGTCCCTTACTCTGGCAGCCTGGGGTGGCCGTGATCCCTTCGTGGGCAGGCCTATGAACCCCGGTCCCTTTTTCGGACCTTGTTATTTTATGGTTACACCAATTCGATTACATAAGCAAAGTACAGGCCCGTAATACAGACTTAAAATAGGAATTAACTTCACAGAAGGTGAGTAAATCGGGATAACCGTAACGCACGCGAGATTTTAGCTAGAGGAGCAGGTTTGTCGGACTACCGATTATGCCCGAGATCACGGCCAGGTGAGTTCGTAGCCGTCGCCGTCGTGGTCGCTGCTGTGGTCGCTGAGGAGGTAGTCGCAGAGGCTGAGGATGTGGTACAGCGCCTCCGGATCCTGGAGCCCGTCGTCGTATGCCGGGACGTCGTCGATGTTGTCGGGGCGGTCGTTGTCGCTGTTCCTTGCGTTGGAGCCGATGGTCATTGCCGTGACGTTGGATGCTAGCGTGTCGGGATTGGAGAGGTGTCAGAGCTCTTCTCTGGGCTACGGTTGTTGACGATGGGCGTCTTGGTCCCAGCGGCGGATCCTCCTCCTGCGTCGCGTGTTGGAGCGGACTGACCTGAGGTGGCTGGATTCGCCGAGTCGGTTGGGTTCATCGGTGTAGAGATGCAGGTTGGCGAATGATGCGAAGATGGCGTTGACGTCGGTGTTGGGGGGCAGGAGGACCATGTCATGGCCCACCCCTATGCTGATGAAGTCTAGGTTCCCAAATCGGATGTGGGTGCCTAGAGGGAGTTGTAGGTTGTCGGAGTTGGCCATCTAGAGCCTGGGTTTAGAGACGAAACACGCAAGGCCTCTACCTGGCGCGCCAACTGTTGGTGTTTCGTAAAAGCACCAACTTGTAAATTTATAGATGCGCGTTTATATCCGGATGGTTCACTAAGAGGACATAGGGAAGTATATTGGTTCGGGCGAGAGGCCCTACGTCCAGTTCGAATGGGTTGTGTTACTTAGCGCAGTTCGTAGTAGGGGTTACAAATGGTTCGAGAGAGGGAGGGGCTCCCAAGTCTCTGTGATTGAGCGTGGTGCCAATATCGTGGCATGTGTGTGATGTAGGTGGTGTGTATGTGGTTATCTTGAATGGCGGCTCGCCCTCCCTTTTATAGATGAAGGGAGGGGGTTGCCTTACATGCGCTCTATAGAAGAGGAGTGGGCATGCCGTGCAAAGGAAGAAAAAAGAAGAAAGAAAAAAGGACGGTGGTGGAGTGGCTCGTCTGCCCTCCTGGGGTCGGGGCATCCTTCCTTCCTGTGTTGCTTACGTCGCCGTGAGCTATTCGCCGGTGTTGTCGCGTCGCCGGAGCGCCCGCCCATGCCCTCACAGTGGACAGAGAGGATGAGCAGTTGATTAGAACTCTTGTCGTATCGGGTTAGACTTAATGGCATCGTACAGCCTGGGTGTGGGTCGTGGTGGATGGGTCGTTCGGACTGTCACGCCATTAGGGCGATTAGACGGTGCGCCACGCCCTGCACTTGGCTAACAGTGTGGTCAATTGACGCTCCATGCCCTGCTCTGGCCTACAGTGTGGTCAAAAGGTCCCCGCTCATGCCCTACGTAGGGCACAAATGGAGTGGGTATTGGTTGTTCCGTCGCGTAGGCATCTGGCTACAGCGCCGTCGCCAGGCTTGTGGCGCAAGCCTGGATTGCTTCCGGGCGAAGGTGCGCGTGGGGGGTCGTGTGAATCGTGACAATCCTGGGTCGCGGCTCTGTGAGCCCTCCCGTTCGCCCGGGGGGTCGTGGTTTGACCCCTCCGCACGGGGCCGTGGTTTGACCCCTCCGCACGGGGCCGCGCAGCGTGGTCCATTCATGGGCCTCCCGCCCCGGCCTAGCCGGGCCTTTTGTCGTGGAGCGGGGCGACGGCCTATGAGGTCCAGCCTTTCGATGGGCCGGACCAGAGTGCTAATGATGGCCTGCTTTGGTTGTTTAGCCGGGGGCTTAACAAGCCGATTGTTTGGCCCCTGACAGTGGTGGAATACAAAGGATGGATATGGCTGTCACCACCTGCCATCTGCCACAGCTAACCGGGGGTCTAGGCGCATACACAGGTAAGATATAGCCAAAGCACCATGCTTAATCTATAAACTCCCTACTCTAATCTGATCAAAACTAGAGGACTCTAATCAAGAGGTGTACCCATAAACAATAGCAATGTAAAGTAATACTTAATAATACAATGGAACAGTTACCACAGAAGAAGGTAGACTTCACTTGGAGGAGAGCTCCATCCACCTAGGTACAAGTAGGGAAGATGCAACAGGCCCAGCTCCTTCCCCAGCTTCTCCTCACCCTCTTCCCATCTTCTACTTCTAAGCACTAGATCTACAGAGCTTCACCATGTGTCTATTCTACTAGATATGAGGGAGATGTGTAGTAGATGTTTACAAATGAGCCGAACACCACTATATATAGCCTCTAGGAGCATAGGGGTTACTTGTAGGGGCAAGAGGCAATGGAATGGCGGTTTAGGGGGGCATCTGACCTACCTTGGGGGTTGGCCGACCATCCATTTCCACTGACTTCAACAGCAACAGCCTAGATGCACTCCTGATGGTGGTTGGATGCTAACCAACCTTGTCTTCGGCAGTTTGGTAGACCTTGGGAGGTCAGCCGACCATCCATTTTGTCGCCTCAGCATCCAACGGTGATGGATGGTCCTTAGAGGCGGTTGTGAGTCGGTTCCAATGGCGGTTGTTGGTCCAAAGACGGTTTGGATGGTGGTTGAGGCCTCCTAGGTGTATGACGTGGGCCTGATGATCCACCGGAGCTCTTTGTCCACCCTTGGATCAAACTGACCCCAACCAACGGTGGGGAGTGCTCCTAGGCATGCCACCTGGCCTTGAACATGGATTGGTGACGTGGAGGCCAAAGTGGACCCTCGGCTGACCATGAGTAGGGTCGGCCGATGTCCCAAAGTGGCCATTCTAGCTCATCTTTCTTTGGTGGCCTGCAAATGGTCACTTTCTATGACTCTTCCAAGTATTGCCTGCATTCAAATAGAATTTCATATACAAGTGGAATTCTGTTAGTAATAAACCGCTATCCTACACTTCGCTTTCCATTTTCATTCATTTTATCACTTTGTTAACTGGTAGAATTGATACTTAGTGACTGTCAACAAGCCCCAAGATTCGAACAAGAAAGAATACTAAGCAAAGATTCGGGTGAAAACAATGCACAACATTCTTGGGATATCATGCAAGCATAAAAGATATTCCAAGTCACATACTCATACTGTGGGTTTTGTAATGGCTAGAACATTACCATGGGCAGTTGAGAAATGGAATAGCTCTGACTTGAAGACATAGATCACTTCTCCTTCTCAAGTAGGATTGGGATTTTCAAAATATTTTTCAAAACAAAACATAGCTCATGTTACTCCTCATATGGTTCTCTCAAATCACTCAGTAGTATATGTGTATATGTCCTTACCAAAATCTTTCTTGCCTCAAGGCCCTACGACTATAGCTTATGTGGAGTTTGGGTAGGAAAACTTGAAGGACATACATAGAATGTTTATGTTGTAAGGTCAAAGCATGGAACCATAGAGTAAAACAATATACAAACATGATCAAGAGTGCAAGTGTGTGCATATGAGTGAAAGGATGACTCTTCAAAGATTCTCTCTCCAAATCTAGATGTATGCTTGAGATCATGGGCTATCTTTGATGGTCACCTTTCTTTTTTTGCTTGACACTTTTTTTTTAATTTTTTTCACACATCACTCTCTTTTTTCATCTTTTTCAACTCTCTTTTGAGCATCTATTCCAACTCTAGCCCATGTCTCTTCTCAGATTTGCATGGAAAATAGAGAGAGATCTTGAATAATTGGAGTCTCTATTTTTGTGGAAAGATGGAAGGGCATGTGTGTGGAGAGGTGGAAAAGAATGTGTGTGCTAGCTCTTAATGTAAGAACATAGCTTAAGTTTGAAAGGCATGTTTTTGCTTACTCTCAGTGTAAGAGTAGAGCAAATCTGGTGGAGTGTATGTGATCTTGATCATATAAGCATGGTGCATCACTCACTAGGATTACATGATTTGACAAAACTCAAAACTAATTCTAAGTAGCAAGAAGGTGTGTGTTTGTCAAGATATTTCCTATGGCTCTAGTAGGACATTTATACCATAGAGGAGTTATGAAGCCATGGTTTTAGATTTTGTTCGGTGAAATAGCCATTTTGGCCCCTCAACTATTGCCAAAGGCTCAAATTGGCCCCTGAACTATCAAAACAGCCACTTTAGCCCTTAATCTTATGATTTCTGACTCAATCTCATCCATTTGTCTATTTTGCTAGACATGTGGACAGATGAACATGCAAAAAGTCGATGATGCCCCCTCCCTAGTTTCTTTTCCTGTTGGCCACTCATGGAGTTTCTTTCCGTTCTTTCCTTCCTCTTGTTTTCTCCATGCCAGCTGGATAAATAGGTTAGAGTTTCGCCTTGGGGGGGATAGATGTGGTGGCGCACCCTTCTCTTGTGGAGGCACACCCCATCTATTGACTTGCTATCTTTTGGCGAGAGTGCTTAATTTATTTGACTTGCTTTGGAGAAGTTGGCACTTGAAAGGTTTGCAAGGAAGAAAAATTAAAATTTGTTTTTGGGTTGCGCTCAGAATTGCCGGTTAAATAGGCTCATTTGCTAATAGGGGTGCCTCTATTTGGGCACAACAATTCGCACGTTCCGCTAGCAATTTTTGTGTGCCTACCTTGAATTGTCGGTTCATGAACAGTAAAAGAGGACAAGGTTGCATGTGTTGTCAGGGAGAGAGAGAGTGCATGTATACGGAGAGTAACGGAAATAAGGCAAACACCATGAGCAGCCACGAGGTAAAAGAAAATAGGGAGGGGAAATTTGATTTTTTTGCATACTCTCTGTCCATGTGGCGAGCAATCATGATGAATGGACTAGATTGAGCCTGAAATCAAAAGATCAAGGACCAAAGTGGACGTTTTGATAGTTCAGGGCCAAATTGAGCCTTGCGTGATAGTTGAGGGGGCCAAATTGGCTATTTTGCCATTTTGTTCAAAACAGGTCTCCAAAATACTTGATTAGGAAGAAGGACTAGTCTTGTCATCACTATATCACACTTCACAACAACTTAGGGAATGTTATCCTAATTAAGTAAGGTTCCCACAAGCATAAAGTGAAAGACAAGGTATAAAGATTATGCAAGCCAATCTCACAAGAAAAGTCATGATTAAATAATGGGTCATATTTCATCAAGTTTTAATAACATGGAGGATTTGGCTTTTTATAGATTTCAATATCAAGGCGTTAAATGTATAAGAGGGGTAGTGAGATACAAACTAGCGTCTCATATTGAGATGAAGTCCAGGGAGTTGATGTTGCTTTGTAGACTGCTTCCATGTGCAACCTTGATGTTCTTCATGAGAAGAGAAGTTGCTTGGGGGTTGGGTTGCCCAACCCCCACACCAATTCCTTTGGTATTTGTGCTTATTCAAAGACACAAAGAGTGAAAGCAAGAGGGCTCTACTAGTACAAATGTACTAGCGAACCAAAACTTTATTTATCTTATTGGAAACAAACAAGGGCACATAGCATGATTGGAAATGCAATAAAACATTCATCATGTCCACATGGGTGACCAAGATGATGGAGAAACATAACCATGTCATATATATTGCTGTGTTATACAACTAGTAAAGGCTCATGACATGTACCAAGCAATTCATTGCAAGAAAAGATATATGATGGAATGATAGACCCCCACAAGATAACACTAGAGATCATGGAGCTATATTTTTTTATATATATACTATTTAATATACATGGACCTTCATGTGCCCATATTTTTTTGTTGTTTTTTACTTGGACCTTCATGTGTCCAAATTTTTTTATAGCTCTATGTCTCTTCATAGAGGCAAAAAGGGGTAGTTACTTAGATCATACTCTTCTAGTGTCACTACTTCACATGTTCACAAAACTTCAGCAAAATTTAATTGGCAAGAGGTTGCATAGGAAGAGGTTCGTGTTTAAGCAGTTTTAGATATGAGAATGTAAGACAAACATGATCATTCAATTTTAACATCTCAATCTACACTCCTCCTATATTGGATCAAGACAAGACAAGGTAGATGAACATGTGCATAAGAATTTGAGCTAAAACATGCTTGTGTGAGGTCGGGCGACCAAGGGTCAGGTCGGCTGAACCCCAAAAGTGGTAAGGCATGGTGAAAACTTTTATGTAGGCCTCTATTGCTCAACTAACATGAATTCAAAAGAGTTGGCTATAATTATGAACATAAAGAAGACATGATTGAAAAGCTAAGCTTTACCCTTATGTTAGCAAAACTAGACAAGTGAATCATATTAACTTCATCGGCAATGAATTAAGCATTAACCATATACCTTAGCATGTTACCTTTATTGCCTTGAAGTGTGATGGCTCATGATGATGGCTTTAAATAGACCATCACATTTGCTTTCAAGCTTTTCACGCCCAATTAGCGTCACTCTTGAGTTACACATTTGCATCTTGTCCATAGGTGCAAACAACCTTGGATCATGGGTGGAGAGGCATAAATGATGCTTTCCTATGGATAAGTGGCACGGTAGGGGCTAGTGGGGGGTCGGCCGATGTGTCAAGATGGCCCCACGGCCTCCTGCCACGTCCACTTGTCTTCTTATGCCTTCTTCATGCTATTTTTCTTCATTTCCTTGTCATTGAGTTCTTTCCTCTTTGATGTCACTCCTAATGCTTGCTCAAATGTCCTATTTCATGATTTTGATATCTACAACAAAGACTAGTGCAAGGTGATACTACAAACCCGACCCGATGTGCGAGCACATCATCGGTCTAAATGATCAAGCCCAATCTTCATGTGGGTTTACTCTATTTTATTTAAAAGGAAAACATAAATTTGAAAGGTAAACTATTATTAACTACTACTTTATTCTTATGATGAGATGAGAGCAACTAAACAAACTTTATTGAATGTGAAAATAGCAAACAAATGGGTTATCTCCTAGAAGTGCTTTGTTTTAAGTCATAGGCTCGACCCTTGCAGTTGAACTGCAAGAACTTGTGTGAAGGCAACTATGAGCTTTGCTATACTTATGGTACACAATAGCATCCATAACCATCTTTCTAAAGGATTCATGAAGAAGAAACATAAGATAATTGCAACTCTCATATTGCTAGCGATATAAGGAAAGGTTGGCTGTGGAGATTTTTCTTGGGAGTGTGGATCTTGTGGCTCATCTAGAATGTAACTTTGATGTCCATCCACATGATTGTTGGCGGTAAAAACCGACATACTCTAACCACCAACTATTATCCAAAAAGGGAGAAATATCATAGTAATATTGATATATGCCTTTACTATTGACCTATTTTCACTTGTATTGGAGCATCATTGATTTATAGGAAACATACAAGAAAAAGAGGAAAAGGTCACAAGAATACGCTTTCCGGCAAAGCGCATTTCACAAAATAAAGCAAAGTCCAAGCCAAGGAATACAACAGGGCTAACAACCCATGAGAGAGAGGCCCAGGAACACCCAAGAGCAAGTGGGCCAAAGTTGGGCCCAAGGGGGCCACCCCTGGTGCGGGTGCAACAGGGTGCGGCCGCACCCCCAGGAGGCCCAACCCAGCCCATCTTTCTCTGGCAGTTTGCTGAGGCGATTGTGGTGGTGGTTCAGCTAGGCATTCAATGCCCCTGCCCCTAGAAACCGACCTAGAGCTAGTATATAAGAAGGGGGAGACCCCCCAAAAGAACACACACCACACCTCTCACTTGTACTCTCAAGTGTCCCTCTCCACTTTTCACTTTATCCATAGTAGTAGTAGTGGAGCAAGGCTCATGTTGTAAGAGGAGGAGACATCTTGGCTATTCTTTGGTATGAATACAGTTCTTTTCATCATGTTCTTCTTCTCGTTCTAGAATTAGAGTATAGTTCTAGTGGTATGATCTTGTTATATGAACTAGATGATAGTTTGTGTGATTTGATCATAGAACATAGGACTTCTAGTTCATATGCTTTGTTCATGATATGCTTGCTAGTTCATAGTGTTCATACAATATTCTTAGCATATAGAACTCTATTCTTAACCATTCATACACTTAGATGATTAGGAATAGAGTTGTGGGAGGGATGGTGATTCAGCGCACAACATCCAAGTTCTTTACTCGTTCATCCTTAGGGTGAGAGACCCGGGGGGACTTAGATAGTTTCTCTATATGTGGGCATGGTGCTCGGGTATAACAGAACTGGTGATTGCACTTCATAGTCTACGGTTGAGGTGGTAGGTGGCAGGTGGTGACAGCCCTGTCCATCTCTCATGATCCCCCACATTCGGCTATGGTGTAGGAGTCTAAATTGCCACCCATGCTTGTTTGGCAGACCAGTGCCCGATGGTCTTTCGATCCATCACAAACACAACTCTATCTCTAACTCATGTATTTGTATGACTAACTACATTCTAGGCATTAGCTGTATTAAGACCATTGCTCCCGTAGGATATTCATTTATTCTTTCATTTTTTATGTTGCCATCATCTTCCTCTGCTTGAGAGTCATTTATCTATGTGTGTGTCCACTATCATAAAAACCATTATTGTTTACCCCTATCATAAATATTGGTCTATCTTTCATATAAAGTATAGCATTCATGATTATGGTTTCATACTGAAGTCTACATTAGCCTTCCTTTGGGAAAATATAAATACGACACCTAGGAATACTCTAGTTTGAAATGCTACAATGGTATTTCCGTGCGCTTGCGGATTCATATCCATGACTGCAATGAATTACCGTATCACCACTCTCTCTACTGTGGTTAGGAATATAGTTTTGGCACTAGTGTTAAGGAATGCTAAAAGTGCGCCGTATAGCATCTCCAAGGCACTAGCCGCTAAGGCTGTAGTCCTAATATTATTAGAGGTAAGAATAGTCTTGGTATGCCACGGTGTCCATGCTAGGCTATCCTAAAACTATCATTAGAGGGTGTATTGATGAGGACATGACACCTATGGATACACCCATGGAGGCTAAAGAAAAGGTGAGCTTGTTCCTACATTTGCACGATGATTTTTGGTACAGTTCACCTAGTTCCACATGTACATGTTTCTATTTGAATGTAGGTATAAATGTGTCAAAGTGCAAACTCATCAAAGTCCAATATTAGGTTCGTCAGCAGCCCGATAGTGCTTCATTGAGAAGGCCATAACTCATCTATCCGGAGCGCGAATGAGGTCAATGAGCACTTGATAGAAAGCTTGTTTGATAGGCTTTCAAATAGGTCTAGTTCCATCTATCATGTCGGCAAGACCCTCAAACGAACAAGACATTCTATCACTGTTTCTGCTGGCAGCTATGTCGTTGTGATGGGCTCATTATCCATCATAGGGACCCTGACCCATGTGGAAGCACGCCCCAAAGATTTAGAGAACACATCAAGGAAGCCCTTAGACATCCTCCACCTTGGCCACCACCTTTGGAGGTCATGCTGTAACAGAACCGACCAAATTATAAGAGCACAAGCGCAGAAACAATTATCGAAGCAACTATTTCCGCTCTTGAGCCCATATAATCCCGGTAGTCCAGAAATCTCGAAGGATTTCAAACCAACAACATACAAACCAAGATCGAACGCAATCCAACATAACTTACCATTCGTTACATCAGAGTTCACAAATAAGTTCACAAATAGCATCACATACCGAAGTACTTAGTTATTACAACACAAGTTTAGAAGTAGCAGAAACAACATAGTTTTGAAACCGTCAGAGTACGCCACACTTAGTTCAAATACATGCCAGGTTCATAGTTCATCCCACAAAAGCACATGATAAGATAGCAGGACTGATCTTTGCCCGAGACCTAGTCATCATCCCCAGCGGGGTGAAGACATACCTTGCAGAAGCCATTATAGAGAATATCATCTGCAACAAGAGGGAATAAACCCTAAGTATGAGAATGTACTCAGCTAGACTTACCCATCATAAACCAGAAATAAAACGACACCAAGGGTTATGCAAGGCTTACTTTGGTGGAGCTGGCTTGACTCATTTTGCATAAAAGCGTAAGTAATATTAGAGGAACATGTTATTATACTAGCAGCAGCTTAAATCATTTTAACCTACCAACTAAGTGAGCACCTGTACTAAACAATCACTTTATTATAACAAACATTAATAACCATATCCAGTTTAGTACAGCTTTCATCATGTTCATCATCAATATTAGAACCATCATTATTTAGTGAGATCTACGCAGCCGGAGGCACTAGTCAAGTTCTCACTATCCGGGAGAGACGGCGATTCGAATCGATTCCAACTGAGCTCAAGGGGTATTCCCAACACACACCGAGACAGACCTAGCTAGGGTCATCTCAGGTTACCCTTGGTACAACTCAGGCACGGGCCCGGTTCTCACGTCGGCAAAACCGGAAAGACGGTGGCCAGGATGTCCAAGTCATGCTAACCCAAGGACGACGCCAGGATCAGTTAGACATGCTTGCCCTTGGTCTAGTATGCCGCTTCCCGCGAATTGCCCAACCGCCCCCCGTGTTCCCGTCTTGAGTTGAGCTACTCGGCTTCGCGGTCAGACACTCGGGTCCGGCCAACTATGTGTTGGGCTGCGTTCAACATGACCAAGAATGGACAACGCTTTCAGTCCTTAAGCGACTCAGACAGGGTCCACTGTCCCTGCTCGGTCTTCCTTTCATTATAACCATGGTTCTTTTCCACGATAGCACATATAGCCAACCGTGACCAGAGAAGTAACCCTATAACTCGCGGATGACAGGATATCACCCGACTTCTACCGGTCTAAGCATGGCTAAGCATTTGCATCGATCCTAACCTAAGACATAGGATTCAGGGTATAACATATATACTGGACAAGGATAGGATAAATGCAACAAGTATTTTCAATCAACTCCTATACTTAATGCAATAAATAACATAAAGTACTCAATTGCATTTATAAAAGATGGGAGGCTTAGAATGCTCTGGGGCTTGCCTTTCACAAAGGTGGATGGCTCGTGGTTAGGGCACTCAGTTAGCTCTTCTTCTTCGACGGAGTTGCTTTCGCCGGCAGGTCCCTCCTGCTCCTCCTCCGGGTGCTCCTGGTCCAGGCTCCCGAATTCCAGCAGCGTCACCCCCTTCGGCGAACCTATTGAATGCAGTGCATAAATGAGCATAATGAATGCAAATGATGATCATGTAAGAGAATGAATATCAGCAACAAATAATAAACCCTCCACCTAGGGTGATGACTCTATTCAAATCACTTTAATTTACAGAGTAGGTGCATATCTCCTCTCCAAACATGATTGAACACTCACCAAGCAAGTCAAGGTATAACTTTTCATCATCAGTTAAGGATATACAACCTGCACCTAATCACTTGTATTAATTAGCAAAGCGACATAGTATTGCTTCACATACATAAAGATAAACAATCACTCAACACAAATCAGCATTTCTGACCTACACACAGCAGCTGAGAGAAATAACTGTAACTAGAGTTCTATAAATCCAAATGACATGCAAGAGGACATTCTGGAAAGCTTATGAAATTGTCTACAACTCTTATTTAGACATCATAGGCAGATTCATAATTTAAAAAGGTCAAACAAGCAGCTTTCCCCGATCTGTCCAGAAATTCCAGAGAAGACACCTTTTCTGGAACTTCTCAAGATACAGCCATAACTCATAAAATACTCAACCAAATGCTCTCAAATTTTAACAGCAACTAGATAATGAAATTATCTACCACTTTGCTATAGATCACCAAGCCAGAAAACATCATCTAAAGTATGCAAAACTAAAAGTGCTATAAACTACCCAGTAAAGCTTAAATTGGAGAATTAATTATTTACTCATGTTCAAACTTGCCATTTAAGCTCATCCAACCTAACCAATAGTTACAACATGATTAATGATCAACAGAAAACCTAAGAAGCCACCCTAAAACATTAATTAAAACACCCTTTTCATTTAATCACATCATTTAAGGGCACAAATGAGCACATAGTAAAAGTACCTAGAAAAATCTACAAAATTTACAGTGGAGTAATCATAGCTCACATAGACCACAGTTCAAATTTCACATTAAACTTCTAAGTGCAACTCCCTGTAGCAAAAGAACAAGCTACACAAGCTTAAAAGATGATAATTCACAAATCTATTTGAAAAGTATCAAACAACAGATTTCATAATTTTCTTATCATCATCAAACCACAAGAAGACAGTGTGACAATATTCACATCAATAGCATGTACATAGACAACATGATAAATATCTCACAAAGCAAGGCATTAAATCAACTTATTTAGCAAACTGTCTTGCAAAACATGTTCACATGCCAACCATTATTTTTCCTAGAAAGATCATGACCAAACAAAGCAAATCCCACTGGTTTCACATTTTTAGCACCAATTTATAATTAGTTATGCATTTAACAAATTTCCAAGGCATAGAACAAAATAAATAGATCAAACAAAAACTACTACAGAACATGCCAAGTTTCATATTTTTATAAAAAACTAGACCTACAGAGGAATCCAACAAAATTGGAATCACACCATTTGGACACTCCTAGCTCTAGATATGATTTATTGAAGATATAAGCATTTTCTGGAAAATAAAAAGCAAAACCTAATTTTACATCGGCTGACACGCGGGGCCCACGAGGTCAACGGGCCCACCCGTCAGCCAGACCAAACAGGGGACGGCGGAGCCGCGATTTTGACCGCCCCTTGCTCGACGACGGTGAGGTCGCCGGCGGCGAGAGCCATACCGGCGTGATGCCCACGACCAGACGTACCCGACGAGCTAAGAAACGCAAGCTATCGCGGCCTCAAGCTACCACGGCGAGGCACACCGGCGGACGGCCGGCGGCTGGCGGCTAGCAAGACCGGCCATTGCCGGCGGTGACACCCAAAATCGAGCGCGGACACCGGTTACGGAGGTCCTAAGCAAGCTAGGGTTTGGGGATTTGGCCGGCGGTGAGCTCCAGAGGAGCTTGCCCGCGTGCATGGCACGGCGGCGGCGAGAGCACGACGGCGCTGCGCTTCGTTCCGGCGTGCAGAAGCCCTAATCGGTGAAACCAATACCATAGACTCGATCTACAACCCTACGAAACTGGTGAAAGAGAGAGCGAGAGGGTCCCAAGCAAAGCCCCGGCCGCGGTGAGCTCGAGCTCAGCGGAGCTCCGGCCATGGCGGACGCGGCGGAATGGCGCAATGCGCCCTCACCTGAGGATGGATTGGCTTGCTATCGGTGTCAGGTGGAAGAGGGAGTCATGGCGGAGCTTTGGGTGCGGTTTGGACGGCGGCGGTGCGGTGGTTACGGTGAGTGACGTCGTGGCGAGCGGCGGCGGCGTCGGCGTCGCCTCTCCCTTCCGCCCGAGAGAGCGAGAGGGGGGAAGGAGGGAATGCGAGGGTGAGAGGGAGCCGGGCGTGCCTGTGGTGTCGTCGTGGCCGCGACGGCCTGAATGGTGGCCCCCCGGCCGGCATACGGGCGCCGGATGGCGGCCGAGTGCTGCCGTCGGTCGGCCACTCCGGCCGGTTTGAAAACGGCAAGGCGCCGTTTCAGTTAAGGAATGGCCGACTGAAACCGCGAATTTCACTCATCATTAGCCGTTAAACCATGCAGTATTAGCCAAAGACGCATTAGTAAAAGTTGTAGCCCTATAGATGCTCTCCAACTTTGCTTGAAGGAGCATGCACTGGTTTGGCTTGGGTAGGAAACTACAGAGCTCTGAAGAAGGGTAAAAACACACTGCATGTCATTTGTGACTTAACCAAATTTTCAGAGGTGAAAACAGCACTGATTTTAGCAGAAATGTGTACTTTTGGGCACCTTGCACACATTTTCATGGTTTGAGCCTTAAACAAAGTTTGTTCCTCACTAAATTATCTACAACTTTCATTAAGGGTGCACTGACATGCAAGGTTTCTAATTAGCACTTTTGAATCAGTCAAACAAAACAACTTTAGAAGGCATTCAAGGTCAAAGTAGCACTTAGGAGTTTAATTGGGCAATGTGATCAACATGACTATTGTTCCATGAAGTATTCTAAGTATCATTGAACTACTGTAGAGCATATTTGGCAACATTACATGTCATGACATAGTATCAAGCAAGCAAAGCAAGCATGAAATGATCATTACATGACTTCAAACATGGAAAATGCATAATAACTTGTCATGCATATGCACATATGAGATGATGACTATGCTCATGTCCAGTTAATGCAAGTGTTTTAGTGAGCCCAACACCAGAGGTGTTACAGCCCTCCCCCCTTAAAGGAATCTCGTCCCGAGATTAGGTTCACGTACCATTGTGCGGCAAACGTAGGATACACTTCCCTCAGATAGTCTTCTCTTTCCCAAGTAGCATCCCAATCACTCTCATTGTTCCAAGTAACTTTATGGAACCAAATCACTCGGTTACGTGTAACTCTTTCTTTGGTATCGAGAACCTTTACCGGTCGAGCCTCATATGTCAAATCCGACTTTAACTCTACGTCTTGTGTTTCCATTCTTTCTTCAGGTACTCGAAGGCATTTCTTGAGTTGAGAAACGTGGAAAACATCAAATATTGCACTCATCTCTGGTGGCAGTTGAACTTTATATGCAACTCTACCCCTTCTTTCCAAGATTGGGTAGGGACCCACATACCGAGGGGCCAACTTTCTTTTAACTCCAAAGCGTTGCACACCTTTCATGGGAGACACCTTGAGATACACATAGTCACCAACTTCAAACTCGATAGGACGCCTTCGCTTATCCGCGTAACTTTTTTGTCGAGACTGGGCAGCTTTGATGTGTTGTTGGATCACTCTAACCTTCTCCTCGGCATCCTGGATAAGCTCAATGCCATAATACCACCGTTCACCAGGTTCGACCCAATTTGAAGGTGTCCGACATTTTCTTCCATACAAAGCTTCAAAAGGAGCCATCTTAATACTTTCTTGGTAACTATTTTTATATGAGAACTCAGCCAAATGTAACCAACTCTCCCAAGATCCTCCTGCAGACAGAACACATGACCGTAGCAAGTCTTCTAAAATTTGATTGACTCTTTCTGTCTGACCGGAAGTTTGAGGGTGATAAGTAGAACTGCGAAGCAAGTGGGTGCCCAGTGCTTTGTGTATTTGTTCCCAGAGTCGCGCGACAAACTGTGGGCCTCGATCAGAAATAATGGTTCTAGGCAAACCATGGAGCCGATAAATCTGAGCCATGTATAACTCTGCGCACTGATGAGGCTTGATAGAGGTACTAACTAGGATAAAATGTGCGGTCTTGGTTAAACGATCCACAATTACCCAAATCGAATCATTCCCCTTTTGGGTCCTAGGCAAACCTGTAATAAAGTCCATGCTATTTTCTTCCCATTTCCATCTAGGGACAGAGAGAGGTTGAAGTGGATCGGCAGGCTTAAGATGGACTGCCTTGACTCTACAACAGGTATCACAACGAGCAACAAAGTCAGCAATCTCTAGCTTCATTTTAGTCCACCAAAACCTAGGCCTCAAGTCTTCATACATCTTGCTACTGCCAGAATGGATAGAAAAATTGGAAGAATGGGCTTCAGTCAAGATCTGTTGCCTAAGCTCTTTGTCTTTGGGTACCACTAAGCGATCATCAAACCATAAGACACCCTTTTCATCCACGCGAAAACGCGTGGTTGGTTTAACCTTCATCTTCTTTTTGATATGAAAAATACCAACATCAGTCTTTTGTGCCTCAATGATCTTGTTCGTAAGGGTGGAACTAGGGTGATATTATGGAGTACAACTGGATGCATAAGATGCGCTAAGTGGTAGTCTCCTTGAATAGCTGAACTAGAATGAGACTTCCGACTTAAAGCATCAGCAACTACATTGGCCTTTCCAGGATGATAGTGCACTTGCAAGTTGTAATCTTTAATCAACTCGAGCCATCTTCGTTGCCGCATATTCAACTCAGGTTGAGTAAAGATATACTTCAGGCTTTTATGATCAGTATAAATGTGACACACATTACCAAGCAAGTAATGTCTCCAAATCTTCAAAGCATGTACCACTGCAGCCAATTCGAGGTCATGGGTGGGATAGTTGACTTCATGTTTCCGCAATTGATGGGAAGCATAAGCAATAACTCGACCGTCCTGCATAAGCACAAAACCCAAACCAGTGTCTGATGCATCACAATAGACATCGAAAGGCTTCTCAATATCTGGTTGAGCTAAGACAGGAGCAGAGGTCAACAAAGTTCGCAAGGTGCGAAACGCGGACTCGCATTCCGTTGTCCAGACAAACTCTTCACCTTTCTGAAGTAGCTTTGTCATAGGCTTGGCTATCTTCGAGAAGTCAGGAATAAACCTATGGTAATACCCAGCAAGACCAAGGAAACTACGGACTTCAGAAACGGTAGTTGGAGCCTCCCAGTTTAGGACTTGTTGTACCTTTGAAGGGTCTACTGAAATGCCATTTTCTGAGAGAATATGACCAAGGAAGGGAACCTCCTTCAACCAAAATTCACACTTGCTGAACTTAGCATATAGCTAATGTTCCCGCAATCGGGTCAACACAACTCTCAGATGCTTGGCGTGCTCTTCCTTGTTTTCAGAATAAACCAGGATATCATCAATGAATACCACAACGAATTTATCCAATTCCGGCATAAACACCGAGTTCATCAGGTACATTAAATGGGCAGGAGCATTTGTCAGACCAAAAGACATGACAAGATACTCATATAACCCATACCTGGTTGAGAAAGCTGTCTTTTCAATGTCTTCAGGACGAATCCGAATTTGATGATACCTAGAACGCAAATCAATCTTGGAAAACACTTTGGCTCGAGAGAGTTGATCAAACAAGATATCAATTCGGGGCAAAGGATACTTATTCTTGATAGTAACTTCATTGAGAGGCCGGTAATCTACACACATTCGCAAGGATTGATCTTTCTTCTTTACAAAGATAGCTGGACAACCCCAAGGAGAAGAACTAGGACGAATTAAGCCTTGAGTCATCAATTTCTTTAGTTCCTCCTTCATTATTGCAAGCTCATTAGGGGGCATCCGATAAGGCCTTCTAGATATGGGTGCGGCACCTGGGATTAAATCTATCCTGAACTATCACAAACAGGTGGTAAACCGGGCAACTCTTCTGGGAAGACATCCGGAAACTCGCATACCACAGGTATGGCTACAATACTATCACTAAGAACAGAATTTGCGGTAGAACCTGGATCCGAAAAATCAGGAAGGGGCACTAAGAAAGCTTCATTAGTACCAGGATCTCTTAACATGACTACTCTAGTGGATGTATCAATGAGGACACCATGATGGCTCATCCACCTCATTCCTAATATCACATCTATCTTTAGGTTGGGTAGGATGATAAAGGTCTCACTATACACTTGCCCACCAATATCAGGACGTACACCCCTGACTATCTGGTTGGTAGCCACGGGGTTACCGGCTGCACTAATATTGAATTTGCCCTCTTTAAGGTTGATTATCTCCATGTTGTGCTCAGATGCAAATATAGGACTCATGAATGAATGCGAAGCACCAGAATCAAAGAGCACAATAGCAGGATGGTGGTTGACTAAGAACTTACCAACTGTGACTGTTTCACCAGCCGGGATCTCTTCAACAGCAGTATAGTGAACATGGCCTTGACGAGGTGCATTCTGACTCCCCTACTTCTTAGGATAAGGACAGTTCTTGGACCAATGCCCTGGCTTGCCACAATTCCAGCATGGCATATTGCTTGGTGGAACATTAGAACGAGGCTGACTGGAAGATCCCTTAGGCAGAGCAACTGTGAAACCCCTGCGAAAACAAGTCTTGTTTTGATTCTTCTTCTGAGGTGGACGATAGCGAGTAGGTGCAGTGGGAGGGCGATAAGGAGCCCTGGAAACCACAGGAGCCTTGGATTGAGATGACCCAGCATCAAAAGCTCTCTTACGGCTCTTAGAAGCGGTATACACTGCATTGCTGTTCTCTTGAGTCAGAGTATCGCTGATAAATTCATTGAAGGTGGTACACTTGCTGGTACTCATTGTCTTCATCAGCTTAGGACTAAGACCCCGCCTAAAACTGGCAATCTTCTTTGCCTCAGTATCAACAAATTCAGGTGCATACCGGGATAAGTTATTGAAGTCTTGCAGATACCCGGTCACACTCTTGTTGCCCTAGTTCAGCTTCATAAACTCGTTGTGCTTGATCACCATGAGACTTGGTGGGATATAACGCCCGCGGAAAGCAGCATAGAGCTGCTCCCACGTGATAGGAACATTAGCAGGGTAGGTGGTACGATGATGAGCCCACCAAATTCCTGTAGGTCCTTGCAACTGATGTGAAGCATACTCAGCTTTCATGTTCTCAGGCACATTCAACATGCGGAACTTCTGTTCTATTGTATTTAGCCACTCATCAGCTTCAAGCGGCTCTGCAGCTTCCTTGAAGATAGGTGGATTTGTGCCCAAGAAATCCCTGAAATCTTCCTGATCGTGGTCCTGACGTCCACGACGCCCATCGCGGTTGGCCAATTCTCGAACAGCATCAGCCAAGGCCCGTTGTCCTTCCGCCAACATAGCCATCAATTCAGCTGGAGTGGGAGGCGGCGGTGGTGGTGGATCCGCACCAGCACCTCCTCCAGCACTACCCGCACGGGTGTTATAGCGCGACATCTGCATCACATATCCAAGTGAGCATCAGTGTTGATGTTTGGATAAAATTATAGACAATGATTAAATTATGCCAAACTGTATTCATTGGAGAAATACATTCATACAATAAAACAGGGCACAATAACTCATTTCCATTCCATAACATCAACAACATAATAGCACAAATGATAGCGAGTCGTGCATCAATTTAACACAAAGTGCGATAGATATAATTAGCTCACACCCCGGGAGCGAAACACTTATTCGCAACAAGTCATCAAGGTCAACAAAAGGAAGGTCCGAATAAAGTCACGGCCTAATTACTATTACATCACGGATGTTCAGGAGAGATATAACATGTGAATTACATTCATCCAGCAAAAGCATCCCTAAGGGGCTAGTTAGAACTAGGAGCTAGTCTAAGCATCATTCTCGGAGTCGAGACCCGAGTCATCGCCTGCTTCCTCTGCCGCTACATCTGGCTGGACCTACTCCTGAGGCTCTTCACCGCCATCTCATCATCCTCGCCTATGACACGGATCCCGCCGTGGCTCGGGAGGAAGGAGAGGATGCATCGCATTCTGCCTCATGTGGATCTCCTCATGAAGGGCATTGTTGTACCCCTCCAAGATGTCATTCTGGCGACGGAGGCCCTCAATCTCATCCAGGAAACGCCGCTCACGGCGGTTGGCAACCCCAATGATGTACTCCTTATCCTCCTCTCGCTCCTCAGCAAGACGGTAAGCCTCATCACGCTCACGGATAGCTGCATCACGCCCCGCACGGCCCGGTGCCCTCGAATGCGCACTGACGTGCCTCACCTGTGCCCTCCGCCTAGCACGAAAAGCAGTGTTCAGCTGTGTGTTCCTTTCCCTTCCTACCGTGCGAAGCCTCATGATCTCCTCGTATGCTGCATTCAAGCGACCCTGCAAACCATGCTTCTGATCTGCTGAAAGCTTCATGACTGCATACATAGCACTCATTGCATCACAAGTGCTACCTGCACGCTCATCCCTATTGCGCACTAGAGCCTGCGTGGGGTCCTGTTCCCAGTCCGTCCAGGAGGTTGGGCACTCCTCAGGAAAGTTCCCAATAGGTCCCACTGAACTCCAGTCAGGGTGATCTGATCGGATCTTCTTGAGCTTGTGAAAAGCCACTGTCTGAACTGCCTCCCAGAGAGTATCACCACCCATGGTGATGGTGATAGGCTGAATCTGAGGAATACTTGGCCTCTCCTTGATCCTCAGCGTCACAGCATAGCCTTGCCCCTCAACATCTGTCCAGGAGTAGCGAGGGGGTTTGGTGTACCCCGCTAGCTTCAACACCCTCCACAACAACTTGGGAGTGCCAAAGTGCTCCAGAAAGTGGCCACGCTGGGGAGGAGCTGACGACATCTGTAGAAGTACATTTATTACAAGGGTAAGAAAACCTTGAAATACAGAACGATTACTTTAAGGGAGGGAAAATTTATAATGATTAGGCTATGTATTAAATCATGATGCATGAAACGTTCCAACGTCCTCACAACCCAGAATATATTTATTTTTCTAGCGTTCTAGACGGTGGCATACATACGTCCTCTCATTATGCGTAACTAGTCAGTCTACACGTTTCTTATTTGTTAGTGTACCTGCAGAAAATTTCATTGCAGCCCAACAGTTCCCACAATAATAATTCACAAACAACAAAATCATTTGAAAGCAGTAAAAGCTAAATACTTTCCACAAATATGCCCCAACACATTTGCTTCGGTATCACAACTACCCGACAGTTTACCCACAATTAAATACTTTCATAATTGCATGGTTTTGACATACAATTAATCCAATATCACAATCTAGCACTTCCCTAGACCGCCAGTTGGACGATCATGCTCTCACAGCTCACCTTACCTTGGGACGTAGCTGCAAAATTTAATCTACAACATATATGGCTATTTCATATATGAAGGCTGCCTCCACCATTTGACCACAGGGCAGCGTATTGCGGTCATCACACTTCTCACCTTTGCCTGGTCGTCGATGCAAACATTAAAAACCCCCAAGTCAGTACTTACATAAGCCACCTAATAATCCTTAATAGGGCATAAGGGATGACCACTGGCATGATAGTAAATTAAATTTCAGATTTAGAACCTAAGTATAAACCTAACGTTTTACCCAAAATTTTCCTTTTGCAAACAAATTCGTTTGTTTTCAAATAGACAAATGGTAAATTACGTTGAATCTTGCTCTGATGCCAGCTGTAACAGAACCGACCAAATTATAAGAGCACAAGCGCAGAAACAATCGTCGAAGCAACTATTTCCGCTCTTGAGCCCATATAATCCCGATAGTCCGGAAATCTCGAAGGATTTCAAACCAACAACATACAAACCAAGATCGAACGCAATCCAACATAACTTACCATTCGTTACATCGAGTTCACAAATAAGTTCACAAATAGCATCACATACCGAAGTACTTAGTTATTACAACACAAGTTTAGAAGTAGCGTAAAACAACATAGTTTTGAAACCATCGAGAGTACGCCACACTTAGTTCAAATACATGCCAGGTTCATAGTTCATCCCACAAAAGCACATGATAAGATAGCAGGACTGATCTTTGCTCGAGACCTAGTCATCATCCCGGCGAGGGGGTGAAGACATACCTTGCAGAAGCCATTATAGAGAATATCATCTGCAACAAGAGGGAATAAACCCTGAGTACGAGAATGTATTCAGCTAGACTTACCCGTCATAAACCAGAAATAAAACGACACCAAGGGTTATGCAAGGCTTACTTTGGTGGAGCTGGCTTGACTCATTTTGCATAAAAGCGTAAGTAATATTAGAGGAACATGTTATTATACTAGCAGCAGCCTTAAATCATTTTAACCTACCAACTAAGTGAGCACCTGTACTAAACAATCACTTTATTATAACAAACATTAATAACCATATCCAGTTTAGTACAGCTTTCATCATGTTCATCATCAATATTAGAACCATCATTATTTAGTGAGATCTACGCAGCCGGAGGCAATAGGCAAGTTCTCACTATCCGGGAGAGACGGCGATTCGAATCGATTCCAACTGAGCTCGGGGGTATTCCCCAACACACACCGAGACAGACCTAGCTAGGGTCGCCTCGGGTTACCCTTGGTACAACTCGGGCGCTGGGCCCGGTTCTCGCGTCGGCAAAACCGAAAGACGGTAGCCGGGATGTCCAAGCCATGCTAACCCAAGGACGACGCCAGGATCAGTTAGACATGCTTGCCCTTGGTCTAGTATGCCGCTTCCCGCGAATTGCCCAACCGCCCCCCGTGTTCCCGTCTTGAGTTGAGCTACTCGGCTTCGCGGTCAGACACTCGGGTCCGGCCAACTATGTGTTGGGCTGCGTTCAACATGACCAAGAACGGACAACGCTTCCAGTCCTTAAGCGACTCAGACAGGGTCCACTGTCCCTGCCCGGTCTTCCTTTCATTTTAACCATGGTTCTTTTCCACGATAGCACATATAGCCAACCGTGACCAGAGAAGTAACCCTATAACTCGCGGATGATAGGATATCACCCGACTTCTACCGGTCTAAGCATGGCTAAGCATTTGCAACGATCCTAACCTAAGACATAGGATTCAGGGTATAACATATATACTGGACAAGGATAGGATAAATGCAACAAGTATTTTCAATCAACTCCTATACTTAATGCAATAAACAACATAAAGTACTCAATTGCATTTATAAAAGATGGGAGGCTTAGAATGCTCCGGGGCTTGCCTTTCACAAAGGTGGATGGCTCGTGGTTAGGGCACTCAGTTAGCTCTTCTTCTTCGACGGAGTTGCTTTCGCCGGCGGGTCCCTCCTGCTCCTCCTCCGGGTGCTCCTGGTCCAGGCTCCCGAATTCCAGCTGCGTCACCCCCTTCAGCGAACCTATTGAATGCAATGCATAAATGAGCATAATGAATGCAAATGATGATCATGTAAGAGAATGAATATCAGCAACAAATAATAAACCCTCCACCTAAGGTGATGACTCTATTCAAATCACTTTATTTTACAGAGTAGGTGCATATCTCCTCTCCAAACAAGATTAAACACTCATCAAGCAAGTCAAGGTATAACTTTTCATCATCAGTTAAGGATATACACTCATCAAGCATCTACATAGTATTGCTTCACATACATAAAGATAAACAATCACTCAACACAAATCAGCATTTCTGACCTACACACAGCAGCTGAGAGAAATAACTGTAACTAGAGTTTTATAAATCCAAATGACATGCAAGAGGACATTCTGGAAAGCTTATGAAATTGTCTACATCTCTTATTTAGACATCATGGGCAGATTCACAATTTAAAAAGGTCAAACAAGCAGCTTTCCCCGATCTGTCCAGAAATTCCAGAGAAGACACCTTTTCTGGAACTTCTCAAGATACAGCCATAACTCATAAAATACTCAACCAAATGCTCTCAAATTTTAACAGCAACTAGATAATAAAATTATCTACCACTTTGCTATAGATCACCAAGCCAGAAAACATCATCTAAAGTATGCAAAACTAAAAGTGCTATAAACTGCCCAGTAAAGCTTAAATTGGAGAATTAATTATTTACTCATGTTCAAACTTGCCATTTAAGCTCACCCAACCTAACCAATAGTTACAACATGATTAATGATCAACAGAAAACCTAACAAGCCACCCTAAAACATTAATTAAAACACCCTTTTCATTTAATCACATCATTTAAGGGCACAAATGAGCACATAGTAAAAGTACCCAGAAAAATCTACAAAATTTACAGTGGAGTACTCATAGCTCACATAGACCACAGTTCAAATTTCACATTAAACTTCTAAGTGCAACTCCCTGTAGCAAAAAAGAACAAGCTACACAAGCTTAAAAGATGATAATTCACAAATCTATTTGAAAAGTATCAAACAACAGATTTCATAATTTTCTTATCATCATCAAACCACAAGAAGACAGTGTGACAATATTCACATCAATAGCATGTACATAGACAACATGATAAATATCTCACAAAGCAAGGCATTAAATCAACTTATTTAGCAAACTGTCATGCAAAAACATGTTCACATGCCAACCATTATTTTTTTTCTAGAAAGATCATGACCAAACAAAGAAAATCCCACTGGTTTCACATTTTTAGCACCAATTTATAATTAGTTATGCATTTAACAAATTTCCAAGGCATAGAACAAAATAAATAGATCAAACAAAAACTACTTTAGAACATGCCAAGTTTCATATTTTTATAAAAAACTAGACCTACAGAAGAATCTAACGAAATTGGAATCACACCATTTGGACACTCCTAGCTCCAGATATGATTTATTGAAGATATAAGCATTTTTTTGGAAAATAAAAAAGCAAAAACCTAATTTTACATCGGCTGACACGCAGGGGCCCACGAGGTCAACGGGCCCACCCGTCAGCCAGACCAAAATGTGGGACGGCGGAGCTGCGATTTTGACCGCCTCTTGCTCGACGACGGTGAGGTCGCCGGCGGCGAGAGCCATACCGGCGTGATGCCCACGACCAGACGCACCCGACGACCTAAGAAACGCAAGCTATCGCGGCCTCAAGCTACCACGGCGAGGCACACCGGCGACGGGCGCGGCGCTGCGCGATCAAGCAAGACTGGCCATTGCCGGGCGGTGACACCCAAAATCGAGCGCGGACACCAGTTCTCGAGGTCCTAAGCAAGCTAGGGTTTGGGGATTTGGCCGGCGGTGAGCTCCGAGGAGCTTGCCCGCGTACATGGCACGACGGGCGGCGAGAGCACGACGGCGCTTACGCCTGTTCCGGCGTGCAGGAGCCCTAATCGGCGAAACCAATACCATAGACTCGATCTACAACCCTAGATTGCTACGGAACTGGTGAAAGAGAGAGCGAGAGGGTCCGCAAAGCCCCGGCCGCGGTGAGCTCGAGCTCGGGCGGAGCTCCCGGCCATGGCGACGGGGCGGAATGGCGCAATGCGCCTCACCCGAGGATGGATTGGCTTGCTATCGGTGTCAGGTGGAAGAGGGAGTCATGGCGGAGCTTTGGGTGCGGTTTGGACGACGGCGGTGCGGTGGTTACGGTGAGTGACGTCGGCGAACGCGCGGCGGCATCGGCGTCGCCGCCTCCCTTCCGCCAGAGAGAGAGCAGAGGGGGAAGGAGGGAATGCGAGGGCGAGAGAGGGAGCCGGGCGTGCCCGTGGTGTCGTCGTGGCCGCGACGGCCTGAATGGTGGGGCCCCGGCCGGGCGCACGGGCGCCAGATGGCGGCCGAGTGCTGCCGTCGGCCGGCCACTCCGGCCGGTTTGAAAAACGGCAAGGCGCCGTTTCAGTTAAGGAATGGCCGATCGAAACCGCGAATTTCACTCATCATTAGCCGTTAAACCATGCAAGTATTAGCCAAAGACGCATTAGTAAAAGTTGTTGCCCTATAGATGCTCTCCAACTTTGCTTGAAGGAGCATGCACTGGTTTGGCTTGGGTAGGAAACTACAGAGCTCTGAAGAAGGGTAAAAACACACTGCATGTCATTTGTGACTTAACCAAATTTTCAGAGGTGAAAACAGCACTGATTTTAGCAGAAATGTGTACTTTTGGGCACCTTGCACACATTTTCATGGTTTGAGCCTTAAACAAAGTTTGTTCCTCACTAAATTATCTACAACTTTTATTAAGGGTGCACTGACATGCAAAGTTTCTAATTAGCACTTTTGAATCAGTCAAACAAAACAACTTTAGAAGGCATTCAAGGTCAAAGTAGCACTTAGGAGTTTAATTGGGCAATGTGATCAACATGACTATTGTTCCATGAAGTATTCTAAGTATCATTGAACTACTGTAGAGCATATTTGGCAACATTACATGTCATGACATAGTATCAAGCAAGCAAAGCAAGCATGAAATGATCATTACATGACTTCAAACATGGAAAATGCATAATAACTTGTCATGCATATGCACATATGAGATGATGACTATGCTCATGTCCAGTTAATGCAAGTGTTTTAGTGAGCCCAACACCAGAGGTTTTACAAGCATGGGCGTCCAAACAAAGTTGGAGGCCCAATACATGTCGAGTTCAAGTCCATCTCGGGCTCCAGGACCAGTCTATAGTAAAACGGACGCCCAAGTCACATACGGACTCCATTTTTGGTGATCCACATATGGTTGGAAACATATTTTGATAAGGAAGCCAATGGAAGTGACCCCACATCACAATGCCTTTAGAATCAATGGGAATCATTGAAACAATTTGATGTCTAGAATCTGTCGAGTCTTTGCGTCACATCGTCTTTTTAGGCCGTTTGGGCCTTGTATCGCGTTGGGGCTGCGTATGGACGTGAGTAGGGGTCCTTGGATGGCCCTTAGGCTATATTATGAGCAGCTTCCACCTACGTTAGGGTTTGGGTTTTGCTTTAGATCAATCTGTCATTGAATAGTCGCCGTTATCGGTTTGTGAAACCCCACATTGAGATCTTAATCATATATCTGCAATTGTCACTTCACTTGAGTTGCATATTATCTTGTTCTTGCTTGTGTTCTTCGATTCGCAGCAGGGATTAGCCTTCTTGGCAAGGTCAATCGGGTTGTGAAATGATTGATAACCAGAGGAGGCGTGGTGCTAAGGTTGCAGGGTTCGGGTCTTTGTGATCTGAAGCTAGATCGGTATGTCGCTCTCCGACCAAATCGATAGTTATCTTGAACCTGACGAAAAATCGGGAACCCCATACCCATCAAGTGGTATTCAGAGCTTCAGGTATATCGTCGGTTTCGATCTTACCCTAGTTTGAAAGTTTTCGCCTTTGTCCCATAAATCCGGAAAATTGCCATACAAAAATATTTGTGTTCATCATTATTTTCCCCTAATCCTATCACCCATTGTGCCTCTACAATTTTTTTTATTTTCAGATTGCTTTATTGAACGGTTGTCCCTCGTGTGTCATCGTGTCATCTTGTCTACGTCTTGTTCGTGGTCAAGTGTCAAATCTCATTATGTTGGCATCCGCTTGTTTTTTTTTTTTTTTTTTTTTTGATCTTGTGATTGGTCGGCTGTGTGCTTATATCTTGGTTCAAGTGCCTTAGTCCTTCTAGTTGGTTTGTGCATTGTAAGTTAAAAAAAAGTTCCAGAGTGGACATTTAATCTCCTATCTGTTGGTCTCCCGTAGTGCAATTGGAGTCTCCTTTTGGAATAAAATATCTTTCTTTTAGGAGAAGCAATGAAGGAAGTTTTCAGCTAGTATAGTTTATATCTAAATCCTGATAATAATTCTTTTGGAATACTATAATCCTCTGTTGGTTTTGGGGTTAGTCAGCTATCATCCTTTGTCGCAGCAAAGCGAGAATTTTCTTTGTGCATATCTGCCATACAGAGGTCTGTGCCTACTCTGACAGTTGCCGAGTGATTGATTTTCCTTTAACCTAGCTATCACTTGGCCATAGCTATATTTTGCGGCACTTCTAAAATTAAAAAAAAAGTAAAATAGAAAAAGGCAAAGAGGTGCAAAAAAAGAAAGGAAGAGCCGCACCAAAAAAAAAGAAAAGAACTGAGAAGAAAGAAAGAAAAACAAAGAGCCAAAAAAAATTCAGAAGTGCTTGCATCCTTTCGAGTCCTTGTGCTGAGTTGTATTATTGCTTGCTTGTGCTAGGATGAGCTTAGACCAGTGACATAGACTAGCTTGAGACTACTTTTTAATCTTGCAATTTCAGAATTAAATTATTGCTATTCCTTGCTACTATATTTAAGCCTCCCAAGATCCACATATACTTCAGATCAGTATAGAAGAAGATCTTTGCAATCTCGGTGCCACATCCTCACAGGTTTCATGAACCAGCTGCCGGTTGTACCATCCATTGTCTTGCTTTGGTAAGAACACTTGTAAGAATTTGGTAAGGCGTGTTAGAGCGTGATTCCACCGACCCATAAATAGCTGATAGGGAATTATTTTTGTTGCTAACAACGTCAAACAACGAAATTCTTTTTAAGTTTGACTTGCAGAAATTTAGAGACGAGTTCTCCACAAGGATAGATGAAATAATTGCAAAAGTGGGGACTTCTTCATCGCTAACTCCCACATGTACTATGGAACTTGCACAACAAGTACTCAGTTCTCAAATGGAGAAGGCGGAGCAAAACCAGTTCACCAACATGTTCCAAACATACTTTGTGGTGAAGGATCGACATTGTCGTGTTATGATAGATGGCAAGACATGCAACAACCTTGCAAGCTTAGAGTTGGTCGAGAAGTTTGGCTTGACCATAAGACCACATCCATATCCATACTACATCAAATGAGTGAATTCTTGGGATAAGATAAAGGTAACTGAAATTGCATGCATTGAGTTTTCGATTGGTTCTTATAAGGATAGCGCTGAATTTGATATTGTACCTATGCAATCATGTCAAGTATTATTTGGCAAGCCTTGGATATCTAAAAATAATGTTATGCACAATATGATTACTAATCAATATTCGTTCAAATACAATGGTAGAAAAATTACTCTTGTACCTATGACTAATGCTGAAATTTTAATAGAAGATCTCCTCGAGAGAGTAGAGAGAAGAAAGAATGAACCTTTTAGAAAGGAATGGGCTGTTTCAGATGTTATAATGCATTCATCTAAATCCGATTTTTTACACAAAGATCATGTTGCTCGGCCTCTTGTTGGAACTAATATTTTGCAGCACATACACAATAAAGTGGAAAATGGAATAGAAAAAGAACAGGTAATTGTCTCGTAAGAGCTCACTTGACATGCTGAATTTGTCCACCGGTGATGCTAATAATGCTATATTAGAACCTTCAATTGAATTACCTTTGTCACATGATGAATGTTCTAATGATTTTTGTGATAAAGAAGAGTTGTGCGGTAATGCTATGCTTATTCCTGTGCCACAACTTGAGAAAGAAACTTATTCCTTTGTTTTGGGACAACAACCCTCTGCTAAAAATAAGAAATTGCTTCCCATTAACACTGAAAAAGATGAGCTAAAATTATTTTCTTCTCTAAATACTTTGGGCTATATTGAGTTTGATACTTTGTGTGCTCTTAGTAGTTTGGGAGAGAAATTTAAATGTGCTGAATTGCCATGGTTGTCGACTTGTACATATCATTTTATTGGCAAATATAATTGTAAAGGAGAATATATGGTGCATCGTGTCTATATTTGTTCAAATCTGAAATCTCCTTTTGCTGTGCAAAATATGATCAATTAGAGGGCCATAAAATAAATAATTATGTCATGTCGAGATCTCCAAACTTTGTTATAAAGAAACAGGTTAAATTTCAAGAAGGGGAGCAATGTTGGCTACTACCTACAACCTGTCCTCCAACTAAACTCAAACCGAGGACGATTTGTTGTCAAGAAGGGGAGGATGATGAGGACATGACACCTATGGATACACCTATAACACCCAGCCCAGAGCTTAATAGCATTAATATGATACTCATACCAATAAGTTGTAACTTCTTTTTCAGAAACTCATCTCAAAAGAACTCTAAGGTTAAGCGTGCTTGGCCTGAAGCAATTTCAGGATAGGTGACCAACCAGGAATTCGTTCCCAGGTGCGTATGAGTGAGGATAAAGTGCACAGAAAAGACTGGTGTTGGTCTGTGAGGGCAGTATTGGTCCTATTAAAGCTGTCAGATGTAAGCGGGCCCGACCTCGAGGAGGCGGGACGTTACAAATGATATCAAAGCCGACTCTCGCGGTTTCACGGGTACGTATGTCGCATTCTTGCGCAGCATAGTGCGCATGGTGGTGTGGATCCGTCGTGGTCACACAAAGATGGCACATGCGCCGGGCACCGACACACGGACGTGGCTAAGAGAGGAGGTTCCTGGCCTGAGGTTGATCGACGAGGACGTCGATCTCTTAAAGAGGTGAGGATGTAACACCCGGCCCAGAGCTTAATTGGATTAATATGATACTCATACCAATAAGTTGCAACTTCTTTTCCGGAAACTCATCTCGAAAGAACTCCAAGGTTAAGCGTGCTTGGCCTAGAGCAATTTCAGAATGGGTGACCGACCAGGAATTCGTTCCTGGGTGCGTATGAGTGAGGACAAAGTGCGCAGAAAAGACTGGTGTTGGTCTGTGAGGGCAGTATTGGTCCTGTTAAAGCTGTCAGATGTAAGCGGGCCCAACCTCGAGGAGGCGGAACGTTACAACACCCATGGAGGCTAAAGATAAGGTGAGCTTGTTCCTACATTTGCATGATGATTTTTGGTACAGTTCACTTGGTTCCACATGTACATGTTTCTGTTGACACCATATTTTAGTGAAGTATGGACCATGTTGTCGAGAGCGATAGAAATCGCCGCACCAGTTTTAAAAAATAAAACTGAGTACTCATCATATGTGTGCCCAGAAAGTCCACACATATAACAACAGAAAGGAAAGTATCAAAATCAGTGTTATATAGCGAAAACGTACTTATATTTAACACTTACATCAAAGTTAAGCGTGAAACGGATACTATTTCTCTCTTCAGGCTCCATCTTCACGGGGACGGTTGACTGGAGGTAACATACGCCTAGCAATTCTTAGAAAAACCCACTTGTTTCGCCTTCTATTACCCATCTGGGATTTTCCGAAGAATTAAAAAGTAAAGCAAGCGTAAGTACATATCGTACTCAGCAATTATAACATGGGGTTCATGAGGCTCAAAAGTTGACCTTTGGTTGATTGCATTAGCTTTTAATAATTATCAGTTTTAATGCAATTGAGTAGCAACAATAATCCAAGCCTAACAAATTCATGATCAAGTAAGCATGATTAATGAATAGCAACAATTATAAATATATATCAAGTGATAATCATCACTATTCCATAAGACGTCCAAGGCCACTCGTGACTGTGAGCACGGCTGATATATCAGTTTTACACTCTGCAGAGGTTGTACACTTTCACTGTCGGGGGCCAAACAACCGGCCTATTAGGTCCCCGGCTAAACAGGATTAACTAAACCGCCACCAAGGACTCACATCCGGCCCAATGAAGTCCGGACCTAGTGGGTGGCATTCCGATGGGCCGTGGAGAAGCAAGCAGGACCGCGACAAAGCCTCCACCGGCGGACGCGCCGTGCAGCCCCCGAACGAGGGCACGACCCCCGGGCACGCGGCTCGCACGACCCTGCGGGACGAGAGGACTCCCGGGGTTGCAACCCGTGAGGCCGCCGCCGCACGACCCTCCGGGCGCCTTCGCTCAGAAGTGACCGAGGCTTGCGCCCCACGCGTGAGCCATGACCTCACGGCTTGCATGACTGGTCAGACCGCGTCCTTTCCATCTGCGTCCCGTGCAGGACATGGGCAAGGAGCATCTTGACCGCACTGTGCGTTAGTGCAGGGTGTGGGCACGAGCCCCAGTGGCACTGTTAGCTAGAGCAGGGCGTGGTCTGGCTCTTGACCGCACTGTTAGCCGAGAGCAGGGCGTGGCTCGTCGTCTAATAACCCTAATGACTGACGGTCCGGACGGCCCGTCCGCCACGACCCACCCCCATACCCGTACAACGTCATTAACTCCGGGATAATGCTCTAAACGCTCCAATCAACTGTTCAGCCTCTCCGTCCGCTATTAAGGCATGGACAGACACTCCGGCGACGCGACCTCACCGGCAACCAACGCGTGCAACGCAAGGAAGAAGGACGCCCCGACCCCAGGGAGGCAGACGAGCCACTCCACCATTGTCCTTTTTTCTTTTTCTACACGGCACGCCCATACTTCCTTCATGTAAGGCCGTTCCCTCCCTTCATCTATAAACGGGAGGGCGAGCAATCTCACAAGACAAGTTCGGATCAATAGCAAAAAAGAGCACCGAAAACACACCACACACACGCCACGATATTGGCACCTCGCTCAATCAGAGACTTCGGAGCCCCTCCCTCTCTCGAACCGGTTGTAACCCCTACTACGAACCGCCGCTAAGTAACACGATCCTTTCGAACTGGACGTAGGGCCTCACGCCCGAACCAGTATACTTCCCGTGTCCTCTTAGCGAACCATCCGGACATAAACACGCATCTATAAATTTACTAGTTGGTGCTTTCACGAAACACCGACAGTTGGTGCGCCAGGTAGGGGCCTTGCGCGTTTCGTCACCAAACCCAAAGCTCTGGATGGCCAATCTCAACCTATGCCTCACTCTGGGCTCTGTTGACGGTGGATAACGTCAATATTTAATAAAACTTTAGACATGAAAGGATACATGAATACACATTAGTCTAGGGTTTTAACTGACAATTTCCACAAGTTTTGCATATTCTATATTTTCTAGGGATTATTCCAGAAAAGCATAAAAGAGGGATTAGAGTGCATAATTATCACGAAACTTATCCGCGTCGGAAAATATCGTCATCAGGCTCGAGAAAACATCTAGAAGACACCCGGAAGCAGCGGGACCCACAGGGGAGTCCAGGTGGGGCCAGCTGGCCCCCCTGGCGCCGGCCGGCGCCCTCGTGGCATCCGGCCGCCGCCTTCGGAGTCTTCCTCCCACGCTTCCTTGGCACCCAAGCAGAGCATCCCTACGTCGATCTAAGGTCGGTTTGATCCGACGGTGCACACAACATAAAGACGCGGATCGATGACATCGTGGTTCCTTGCCCCCTACTCCACCTCGGCCTATATAATGACGCCCCAAGGCCCTTCCTAGAGGCATTCTACACCCCGGTGCTTTATATTCTCTACATAATTAGGGTTAGGGTCCCTCTAGTTGATCTAGTTCTAGTTCATCTAGTTCTAGTTCATCTAGTTATAGCAATTAGGAGAGACTAGTTCATCTAGATCTAGTCTTGTTTAGAGATTAGAGAGATTGAGTAGAGGAGAAGAGATTCTGGAGGAGTTCCGCCTGTCGGTGCTTCTTCGTGGTCAGTATTCTTTCGGATTCAGCTCCCTCGCCTGGAGCTGCGTTCTGAGGTACTTTTGTATTCATCATTCCGATTCAAGTAAGCAGTTGTTCTTATTTGTTCTTAAGTTCATAGCTCATATTGAGTGCTTTGATCTTGGTCATTACTTGGTTGAAGTAGTATTTCATAGTGTAGGCGTGGTGCCTAGGCTAGGTTTACTTGTGGATGTCCCCTGATTAGCCGGATAGTGGTAGTCCGCGTAGGTGACAGCTGCGTTGGTTCCTCTGTAGTCCACTTCCCGTTGATAGGACTGATAGACTTATAGGTTCTTGGTAGGAGATTACTCTGTTTCTTATCTTATTCGGGATATTTGCCCAGTTAGAACAATATTATACAAAGCTTACCGGTTGTCAGAACTAGAGTTCAATAGCTATTTCCTCTTTCTTGATTTTATCTAGCCTAATTGTAGGGTTAAGTCTATAGACTTTGTCATCATCACAACTGTTCACTGTGGATACGATATTTATAACCTCCAGGTAAAATGTGACATTGGTACGATATCTGTGGCGCTATGGATAATCTTACTTAAATCTTATTTAAAGGAGTGCGGTTAATTTATACCAACAAGCATTTTTGGGCCGTTCTTGGGGAACGGTTAACTGATTTTGACTTAGTTTAGCTTAATCTTGTATTATACTTTTATCTTTTCCTATTTTATCCCATTCTCTTCATTATTTTTGTGTTCATCCTTATGGATGCTTTTAATTCTATTCCTATCTGTCTTTATGGCATGCACGAAAGCTTCGGGCCACCAAAATCTAATGAATCTATCATAACACCTGGCTATAAGCTGCGCCTATGTTTAATTAATATGATTCGGGATAAACCCTTCTCGGGAGAAGGTAACGAAAACCCATACTCATACTTATGAGAATTCGAGCAGACCTGTGCATGCTTGCGCATTGCTGGCATGTCCGATAAGACTATTAGATGGAAGCTTTTTCCGTTTTCCTTGACTGGAAGAGCCAAACGTTGGTATAATCGAGCCGTAGAGAGTATGCAAGGTGATTGGGAAATATTATACTCTGAATTTTGTTTATATTTCTTTCCCATCCATAGAGTAGTTAACCTTCGAAAAGAGGTTTTAACTTTTAGGCAACTAGAACAAGAATCTCTTAGTAAATCATGGGCGCGTTTTAATGAACTTGTTACATTTGGCCCTAACCTTGGTTTTTCAGACCCTGTGCTTATTCAATATTTTTATTTGGGTCTTACCAAGGAATCTAAGGAATCCCTTGATTTAGCCTCTGGAGGAGCTTTTCTTCACTTACCTATAACTGAAGCAAGGCCTATACTAGAAAAGGTTGTTCAAGCCTATTCTGAGCTCCCCGAGGAAGAGAAGAACTTATCACCCGAACTAGAAACGGAAGTCTTGGTAGCTAAAACACAATCATCCCATTCCCAAGATTTAGCTATCAATCCTAAACCTTTGAAATTCCACTTTGATGATTTAGACTTCCAGTTAGCTAAGATGCTCGTAAATCAATATACATCCGATCTTCTCAGAAGAGCATCTTGGAAAAAGTGTCGTCAACTTTTTTCCCTCATAAAAGGCACTGGGGAGAGTTCAAGGATGGCATGTCGAGTGATGTCATAGAAGGAGAGCCAAGCCACTTAGGAGTAAATTCTATCTTCTCCCCTTCTATGCCCACAATAAATGTCTCTGAACCCATCTCTAAACCCATCCTTGACCCCAATGAATCTTTTTATGCTCCTTCTACTAAACTTTATAATGATCCTAGAAATCTATCAAGACATCTCAAGAATAAAAGTCATAGGAATGCCCAAGAAGAGCAACGACAATGGCAGGAATGCATAGAACATACTAGAAATACATATGCTATTGTAAAAGAATGGATGGAAGAGGACGAAACTTTAGCACTAGCATCTAAACTTGGTTTAAATTCAAATGGTGAGCTTAAATCAATTTCTTTAATAAACAGAACTCACCCAAGTTTAGAGAAAGCTTTAGATGAGACCAACCTTAGGGATATCAATTCATGGGAAATTCTAGAAAATAAAACATCCAATAAATGTCATAGGCATGAAATAATAGAGGCAAACTTGTTGCCTATAGACATCCATGAAGAAACACCCTTGGAGTTCGAAAAGGGAGATCACATCGATGAGTATGAGAATTATCTCATAAACACTTCATTGAATCCATGGTCATATGAGAAATCTCTTGAATCTTTTGGTCTCTCTAATATTACCACACACGAGATCTTCAACCTCCTCTTTATACCTGGTTGTAATCTTGATATAGGCACAAAGGCTAGTGTTCTAGAGGAAACCGCCGCACGAACTCAACGTACAATAATTAGAAGGTTTTCCAAGAATAACCTTGTGTCCTAAAATAACCACTCTTGAAAAAAATAACATAGCTATAATGCCCTTGTGAATTCATGAAAATGTTCCTTTGGATGTTTTTTGTCACTAACCATTTCAGGTTTGAAGTGAGAAAATGACTAATGGCAGCAACAGATATATCCAACCAATTATCATGCAACATTAATTATATCCATCCAAACTTAAATCTGCCTTGCAAAATTCAAGCTTGGGGGAATAGACTTATTTAGAAAATCCTATGTTGCTAATATTGGTTGTATCTACTTTTTAATTCATGTTCAATTATTTACCTTTTCATCTCTAAATGAATAAATCTCTATAAGTGTTTTCATATTACCTTTGTTTGCTATAGTAAGATTTGGTTTGGAAGTACCGCACATACTTCCAAAGGTTTTTTTTCAATTAAGCGTGGTGCTTAATTTAAATAGCCTTCCTTAACTAAATTAGACATGGAGTTTAGCTTGGTTATTGAACTAGAAATTATTGTAGTAGATGTTGGATATTTTTATTGGGCTAACCCCCTGCAGAAAACTTTTAAAATTAATTTGGGTAAGTCATGAGATAAATTCGAATTAGAGATGAGATAGGGCACATAATTGAAAAAGAAGACATAGCTCATTCATCATAAATGATAGAACTATGAGTATTAATGATTCATTCACTTTATCTTCTACTGCAAGTTATTTTGCCTCAAGCCATGTCTGTATAAAACATGATCTATGCTAAAATAATATCAATATACTATCTTTTTATTAGCATAGACAGAACAAAATAAAATACTGGACAAGCAACCTATGTTTAAAATTTGTATACTCCTTCGGGTATGTATTGTCCACTAATCATTGCAGGCATAATAATGACTGAAGTGAAAAGAGTCAAAAGATCAAAGAAGCAAAAGATGGCAAAAGAATGAGTGCAACAGAGAGGAGACAAGATGTCCATGAACAACTCAAGATGCAAGAGAAAGGACCACCGGTCATTTACCCTTCATAACTTAGTGCCGTCACGCTCTAATAATAAAGGTAATATTCTAAGGTAAGTGGTCACTGCTCTTCTCTTGATCTTGGTGCACATAAATACACAAATATGTTAGAGTTACAACTTAAATTGATTAACCTAATTAACTCAACATGCTTTGTTTTTTAAAATTGTTCATGGCACCGTTCTCTTAATCTCAGTCTTAACCAAACAAGCTAAAATATTATATTCGATCTTGGGAAGACGATAGTCATACTTATGTGAAAATTTATATAGAAATAGACAATCCTTCTATTGGTTAAGCAATTTTATTCTTTTCTATCATGTGAACTTAAATGCAACATTAAATGCTTAATCTTTTGATCTTACCACTCATGTCATAAATAAACAAATCATGTAACACCAACTTTATCTTGTTCAATGTGCCTAAGGATAGAGAAAAATAAATAAAGGAATAAATTTGATTCTATTGGTGTTTTTCCACCAGCAGAGCCTATGCACTTGATCTCTACCTTGGTTTTGCAACAGGACAACGCATCGAGCAAAGTTTATTAATTCTACAAGTGAAAGTTCTGTGAACATGCACACTGAGCAAGATGCTGCCAGCTACTATTAAAGCTCTACTTCAACCTATGGGCCAAACCAAAGAACAAAAGTAATATCACCATCACTAGAGGTATGCAACCATCAAGACTTCCATCTCTCAAGATGGAGAGATACACAAGAGTGGAAGAAGAAGTTCTGTCGGTAAACTTAAAATTCTGTACCCTTGCCATAAGGTAATATGGTAGTTATATAGTTAATTTATATTCCTATCTACATTAATAATTTTTCTATAGCATATCTGTTGGTATTTTTAACGCACACAGAATAATCGAAGAGACAAATCCGCAAGCGCATGGATACCGCTGTAGCTTTCACCTAAGAGTATTCCAAGGTATCGAATTTCCACGAGGAACACGAAGTGATCTAGTAACGGATCAAGAACGTCCAAGGATAGATAAAGTGAAGGTGATCTAGATAACTAAAAATCAAACTTACGATACTTGTCTACTTTGGAGCAACAGTACCTTTCCAACTCTCGAAAAAGACTGGGAAGAAGGTAGTTGGGGAAGGCTGCCAAAAGCTCTACGAAACACCAACTCTGACGTGGTGGAATACGAAGGCCAACAAAGCTGTCACCTCTGAAGGCTACCACAACTAACCGTAAGAATTGGGCGCAAACTTAGGTAAACTCTAGCCTAGACACCACTTCTACGCTAACGATTACTACTCTAGTCACGTACGCTAACTAGAGCACTCAATACGAGCTAAGATCCCGTAAACAAAGTAAAGTAAGAACAAAACTTAATCAAATAGAAGACTTAGAATTACCAACTGAAGAACTTGAAGATGAACTATCTCCGTAGAGGTACAAAGTTGAGGAAGATCCGACAAGCCGGCTCCTCCTCTACTTCTTCCTCTCCTCTCTCCCTATCTTCTAATTACAAGAGCTCTAATTGAGCTAGGGCTTCTAGCTCTCCAAATGAATTGATAGAATGAATTAGGGTTTTTTCTGGGGGGTCTGGCCCTATATTTATAGTCCAGTAGGATGCACGATGGCCGTTTGATCAAACCGACTTAAGGTACGGTGGATATTGACCCTCAAAGGCGGTGGAGGAAGCTTCCAGAAGGGCGTAAGAGGTTCTTTTAGGAGAGGCTGCCCGACCCCATCCCTCAGGCCGGCCGGCCCCACCATGTGGGCCCCCGCGCTCCGCTTCGTTCTAGTGTTTTCTAGATCCTTCCTGAGTCCGATGTGTGGTGTTTCATTGGCGTCAAGTTTCATTACTCCGTTTGATAGTTAGGCCCTTTTCCGTGATTTTCTGGAACAATCCCTGCAAAATAATAATTCACCAAAGCTCGTGGAATTTATCAGATAAAACCCTATACTTCTCTATTTGCAAGTGTATTGACCATTTATCATGTTTATTGCAGTATTAAATGTTCACGCTATCCACCGTCAACAAGCTCCCCCAAGCTTACCCTTTGCTAGTCCCTTAGTAAAGCCTAACTACTAAACTTGGATCAGGGGTTGCTACAATGCTTTCACACCTCAAAAGTACACATGCCTTCAAACAGAAATTCTCCTCTGAATTAGACAAAACTGCTCTAACTTTTAAACTTATCCATTTTACCTTTAACTATGGAGTTTTTCAACTTTCGCGTGGGTCTTGAGTAATTGAAAGATAGAACAATCAAGTCAAGCACTATGTCTCAAATTCTTCACTCAACCAATATTCTGGAGTTTTTACAAGTTTTTGAAATAAAACTCAGAGCTTAATTGTATGACACCCTCAAGTCTCTTATTATATGTGGTATTTATGGATCTTACTTGAGGCATTGATATTGTCATGCCTTCCTACAGCTAAGGATTATAGTGGACTTCATAGGAGTGGCATTAAAACAAGGATGAGCATACTTGCAATGCATATGTTGTAAAGTCAAACAATGGATCTAGAGAGAGTCAAGTCATACAATCAAATCAAGATGTGCATGTGTATGGAATATGGTAGATAGGTGAATATATGGTGGCTAAACCTAATCCTACTTTTGCTCTTTGAAAATAAATCTCTCTCTTGGACTTAGAACTTTCACAGGAAAACATGGGCTATCTTTATTCTTCTCTTCTTTTTTTTTCTTTTTCTTTTCTTTCTTTCTTCTTTCTTTTTTTCAGGGAGGCGAGTATCTAAGTACCCATTGTTTTAATTGCTTGGACACTTGTCCATTTTTTTAACTCCCTCTTTTTTTTAATCCTTTTTCTTTTGCATAGCCACATGCATCCTTTGAATAAATAATTGGAGAGATAACAATAAGAACTCAGAGCATTAAACAGGGGTTGTCCTATAGGGTATATTTTTATGGTGTTTACTCCTAGTGTAGGAGAAAAACATTTTTAAGGTGGATCTAGATAAAAGTGGAATAATGATTGCACTTACTCCTAGAGTAGGAGCAATGCATATATAGGTGGAGTGTGTAAGTGATATTGATTTAAAAAAAGTATGACAAGACTCTCATAAGGTATACAACAAAGGTTGACTGAACTCAATGCAAAGCAAGTAGCATGAATAAACAATGGTTTTTCCTATTCTAAATGTATATCATATATGGCTTTGGTAGAAATTCAAACTTTGTCATACAAGAGCTCATCATGTAAGATTTTTAGTTTTCAAAGGATAAATCTCCAGAATATAGTATCATTAGGAATAAGATAAATAACAGCTCAGACTTTCTCATATCATATCCCTCAATCACCTAGACTTAGCTCAAGCATATGCCTCCACAAGTTTCAGGTTTAAAGTAAATTCTTATATCAAAACAGTCATATCCAAAACTCGGGAGAATTTAAGGTTGAAAACTAGGCACTTGAAAGGAATTACGACAGAGCAACTATTCATCATCTCCAAAACAAAATTTTATTGTTCTTCAATTGACTAGACACAATCTATGATCACGCCTTAACAAATAACTAAAGTATCTTTATTTGGTTTTAATTATTATTCATCTTTTTATTTATTTTTATCTAATGGACTTACAAAAGACTCAACAGACATGGACCTTCATGTGTCCATATATTTTTGGTATTTTATGACTATAAGACAGTCTCAATAATCGCATAGGTATACTTACCTGATAACTAGGGGATGCCCTCCCCCAAGCTAGATGTTTGCTTACTCTTTATTCATTCTTCTTAAACTTTCAAATCCTGCACAACTCAAATAGACACAAAACTCGTGGAACAGATTAAGTGTTAGACATATAAGTTTCAGTTGTCCAGAGTTTTGGTGATTGAATTTGTTTTAGATAGGATCATTAAATTGTAGAAATTCAATCAGGTCTATTTCTTCTAAATTTTCAGTTTCAAGGAATATTTTTAAACGTTGACCATTTACCTTGAAGATGTTACCTGAGTCATCTTGAATTGTAATGGCACCATGTGATGAGGTTTCAACTACCTTGAACGGTCCTTCCCATTTGCTTCGAAGTTTTCCATGGCCAAAGAGCTTGACTCTTGAATTGAACAGCAGGACTTTGTCACCAGGCTTGAACTCCTTGTGCTTGATTCTCTTATCATACCATCTTTTTGTTCTTTCTTTGTAAATCTTGAAGTTGTGATAAGCCTTCTCTCTCCATTCTTCAAGCTCAGATATTTGCATTTGACGATTCTTGCCAGCAAGATGGATATCCATGTTCTATTTCTTGATTGCCAATGAGCTTTGAATTCTAATTCAACAGGCAAGTGGCATATTTTACCATATACAAGCTGATAAGGTGTTATGCTTATGGGTGTCTTGTATACAGTTCGGTAGGCCCATAGTGCATCAGAAAGCTTGTACTTCTACTTCTTGCCCATCTCATCCACGGTCTTTTGCAAAATGTTCTTGATTTGCTTATTTGATGTTTCAGCTTGACCGCTTGTTTGGGAATGGTATGGAGTTGCAATGTTGTGCTTGACTCCGTTTTGTGCTAAGAACTGTCGGAATCTTTTATCAATGAAATGTGGTCCCCATCACTTATGACTAATCTAGGCATTCCGAATCGTGGAAATATTACTTCGTTGAACATCTTCTTAGAGTGCTTGGAGTCGGCAGCTCGACATGGTAATGCTTCTACCCATTTGGACACGTAGTCAACTGCCACTAAGATATATTCTGCATCTCCTGACTTTGGGAGTGGTCCCATGAAATCAATTCCCCAGACATCAAACAATTCCACTTGAAGGTTGTTTGTGAGTGGCATTGCATTCCGAGTATTGATATTTCCATGCTTTTGCCATCTAAGACATCTTCTAACAAACTCCTTTGTATCTTGATACATCGTTGGCCAGAAGAATCCGCTTTGCCAAATCTTAGCATGTGTTCGGAATGCTCCATAATGTCCTCCGTAGGGTGATGTATGATATCTCTCAATGATTTTCATTCCTTCAACTATTGGGACACACCTCCGTAGTAGCCCATCGGTACAGACCCTGTAAAGATATGGATCGTCCCACAAGTGGATACGACTTTCATACTTGAGCTTTCTCTTGTCTTCCCCTGGTGGAACATAACCTGCAACTATATAGTTGACAATATTTGCGTACCAAGGATCGGAGTCCGTTACCGCGAGGAGCGTGTCATCCCTTAGATAGTCATTAATGGGTAGTTCATATGTGTCTTTATATTGAAGTTTAGATAAGTGGTCAGCTACTGAATTTTCTACTCCTTTCTTATCTCTAATTTCTATGTCAAACTCTTGGAGCAGAAGAATCCATCGGATTAACCGAGGCTTAGCATCTTTCCTAGTGAGGAGGTATTTAAGTGCGGCATGATCTGTGTATATTATTACCTTTGCTCCCACTAAGTAAGATCTAAATTTGTCTATTATAAAGACCACTGCCAACATCTATTTTTCAGTGGTAGCATAATTAAGCTGTGGTCCAGACAAGGTTTTGCTAGCATAGGATATAGCGTAATATTTCTTATCTTTGGTTTGTCCTAAAACAGCACCAACTGCAAAGTCACTAGCATCACACATGATCTCAAAGGGTAGACTCCAATCAGGTGGTTGGATTATTGGAGCTGAGATGAGCACCCTCTTAAGAATTTCAAAGGCTTCAAGGCACTCAGTGTTAAAAATGAAAGGTACATCTTTGGCTAGAAGGCTAGTCAGGAGTCTAGCAATTTGAGAAAAGTTTTTGATGAAACGTCTATAGAACCCTGCATGGCCTAGAAAGCTATGAATGCCTCTCACATTTGTGGGAGGTGGAAGTTGTTCAATAACTTCAATCTTTGCTCTATCCACTTCTATCCCACGTTCGGACACCTTATGTCCTAGCACTATTCCTTCCCAAACCATAAAATGGCATTTTTCCCTATTCAGGACTAAGTGCTTTTCTTCACACCGTTGTAAGACCATGTCTAGATTCTCTAAACATTCATCGAAGGTTTTGCCATAGACAGTAAAATCATCCATGAACGCCTCCATGATTTTCTCGATCATATCGGAGAAAATAGACATCATGCACCGTTGAAAAGAAGCTGGAGCATTACACAGCCCAAATGACATTCGTCGATATGCATAAGTTCCATATGGGCATGTGAAAGTGGTCTCCATCTAGGTGGATTGGGATTTGATGATATCCGGAATACCCATCAAGAAAACAAAAGAAAGAGTGATTTGCAAGCCGTTCCAACGTTTCATCAATGAAGGGTAATAGAAAGTGATCTTTCTTTGTAGCCTTATTAAATTTCCGGTAGTCAATGCACATACGCCACCCAGTGACAGTACATTGAGGGATGAAATCATTCTTCTCATTCCTAACGACCGTCATTCCTCCTTTCTTTGGCACAACTTGGACAGGGCTAACCCACTCACTATGAGGTATGGGATAAATAATTCCAGCATGTAAGAGCTTAAGGACCTCTTTCTTAATAACTACTCGCATTGCATTGTTAAGTCTCCTTTGTGGTTCCCTCGATGGTGAAGAATCAGGATCGATGGGAATACGATGAGTGCAGAGAATGGGACTAATTCCCTTGAGGTCTTGAAGTGAGTAGCCTATGGCTGGTTTATGTCTTTCTAAGATAGTGACAAGTTGATGTGTTTCTTCTTCAGAAAGCTTATCACTTATGATGACAAGTATTTCTAGGTTATTATTGAGGAAGACATATTTTAAGCCAGAAGGAAGGGGTTTTAGCTCAACAGAGAGTTGTGATGGCTCCCCTATTTCCTCTATCTTAACAGGCTCTGCTAACTCTTCCTCCTCTTGAATAAAGTGTTCATCATCAAGAGTTGGTTGGGCCATGTCTTCTAAGGATGCCATTAAGACTTCCTCAACAGGGTCTGGTTCAGACTTGGGCTCTACTATTGCATTATTTGAGCGTGCAAGCGAGATGGTGATAGGAGAACTTCCTAGTTTTACATCTAAGAGACCCTGATTTGGTCTTTCTTGAAAGAGTGTCCCAAAAGGTACACCAATCAAGATGGATGTGTCTGAGATGTCAAATATATGAAAATCTAAATGATACTCAGAACATTGTATTCGCAATGGAATAGACCTTATGACCCCATAACTTTCAAGAGTAACTACAGAAGGAATTCGTAAAAGCTTATGAGATGGGATCAAGAATTCGTTGGGAAAAAGTTGTTCGGCTAACGCCTTTGAAATGATATTCATCCCAACGGTTGAACTGTAGTAGCCCTCTATAGTGGTTCCCTTAAGGATGCAAGTGATAACATCTGAGGAGACATTGATTCGGGCTACCTCAGTGGATAACTCCGCTTCTACCAACCACTCATGACTCATGATGGCCGATAGTCCTTTAATATGTTCCATAAGGAAAGAATCATTATTTGGGCCATCATCATCCTCATATGACACAGAGTGTGTCAGAGGCTTCATTTGAACTGATAAATTCGAGGCATTGCCAAAATCTTTAAAAAGACCATCATCGATTTGAAAAGGGAACGTGGAAGGATGAGGTTCATCATCTTCTAAAATATGTTGCGTTTCCTCAATTAGAAATTCTTTAACAACCAAATCATCTAAAGAATTTGAAGGAATTTCAGATTTGGTTGTGTCTGTCTCCTCTTGTTGGTCGGGGCTTGGCTTGACTTCTTCTTCAGGAAATTCATCAAAGATGCCAGTGTAAGAGGTGTTTTTAAGGATTTTCTCTAATATAGCTTTTCCCTCACTCATGGTGTTGTGCGAGAATGAACCTCCAGAAGATAAGTCAAGATGTAGAGCAGCTTCCTTGTTAAGACCAAAATGAAAGTGGTAAAGAAGCACATGGTCTGGTAAGTGAAGGGTTGGACCGGTATTAATAAGACTTAAGAATCTAGCCCAAGCTGCTCCTAATGTCTCCTTCTCCTTTTGTTTAAAGGTAAGAACTTCTATTCGAAGAGTGGCGATCCGAGAAAGAGAGAAGAAAGCAAGACAGAATTTATCTCGAAGTTCATCCCAATTTCCTTTAACTCCTCCTACAGTATGAGCATACCACTGTTTCGCTCTTCCTAAAAGGGAGAACGGAAACAATTTCCATTTAATGGTCTCTTGTGTCATGCCAGCAATATTCAAGCAAGAACACAATTGCTCAAACTCTCTAAGATGGGTGTATGGATTTTCATCTTCTAATCCAGAGAAGTATTGCTCCCGAACCATGGCTATGAAAGCAGGGCGAAGCTCATAGCCATCTGTGAGTATAGGATATGATGATGATGGAGGCTCCAACGACTCACCCTTTGGAGCCAAAAATTGAAAGATAGGCGTGGAATCCATATGATAGGGTAAAGGTGGTAAAAACGAAAAGGAAAATAAAAGATATAAGGACGAACTTGGCTCGATCCCCTAACGACTACCGTTCCAAGAGCGGCGCCCGAAAAAGCTTGTTGGTATTTTTAACGCACACAGAATAATCGAAGAGATAAATCCGCAAACGCACGGATACCGCTGTAACTTTCACCTAAGAGTATTCCAAGGTATCGAATTTCCACGAGGAACGCGAAGTGATCTAATAACGGATCTAGAACGTCCAAGGATAGATAAAGTGAATATATTTGGTGGGTAGAGAGGGGCTATTTAAGGTGATCTAGATAACTAAGAATCAAACTTACGATACTTGTCTACTTTGGAGCAACAGTACCTTTCCAACTCTCGAAAAAGACTGGGAAGAAGGTAGTTGGGGAAGGGCTGCCAAAAGCTCTACGAAACACCAACTCGACGTGGTGGAATACGAAGGCCAACAAAGCTGTCACCTCTGAAGGCTACCACAACTAACCGTAAGAATTGGGCGCAAACTTAGGCAAACTCTAGCCTAGACACCACGTCTACGCTAACGATTACTACTCTAGTCACGTACGCTAACTAGAGCACTCAAGACGAGCTAAGATCCCGTAAACGAAGTAAAGTAAGAACAAAACTTAATCAAATAGAAGACTTAGAATTACCAACTGAAGAACTCGAAGATGAACTATCTCCGTAGAGGTACAAAGTTGAGGAAGATCCGACAAGCCGGCTCCTCCTCTACTTCTTCCTCTCCTCTCTCCCTATTTTCTAATTACAAGAGCTCTAATTGAGCTAGGGCTTCTAGTTCTCCAAATGAATTGATAGAATGAATTAGGGTTTTTTCTGGGGGGTCTGGCCCTATATTTATAGTCCAGTAGGATGCACGATGGCCATTTGATCAAACCGACTTAAGGTACGGTGTATATTGACCCTCAAAGGCGGTGGAGGAAGCTTCCAGAAGGGCGTAAGAGGTTCTTTTAGGGGGAGGCTGCCCGGCCCCATCCCTCAGGCCGGCCGGCCCCACCATGTGGGCCCCCGTGCTCCGCTTCGTTCTGGTGTTTTCTAGATCCTTCCTGAGTCCGATGTGCGGGGTTTCGTTGGCGTCAAGTTTCGTTACTCCGTTTGATAGTTAGGCCCTTTTCCGTGATTTTCTGGAACAATCCCTGCAAAATAATAATTCACCAAAGCTCGTGGAATTTATCAGATAAAACCCTATACTTCTCTATTTGCAAGTGTATTGAACATTTATCATGTTTATTGCACTATTAAATGTTCACGCTATCCACCGTCAACAATATCCATCTTTATGCATATTAAAAAATAATAATAATAATATCAAATAAATAAATAATGATATTTCTTTGCTTCATTTCTTGCATCATAGAATATTAAAAGCCCCACGTGAATAAACTTGTGGTAACCTGTAGGAATATTTCTTGTGGTGGCATAAAAAATATAATAGCTCCCTGTATTTACTTTCTTGCATTATGAAAAGCCTAAGCTCCACGAGAATAAATATTCTCTATGGTGGCATACAAAAAAATAAATAAAATATAATATAATAATACAACTATATATCATGCACACATATTTCATTTCTACATAATTAAACTAGAAAATCCTAAAAAGAGAATCCTGCTAGAACTTATCAATTTGAAATCAACTCATAAGAATAATCAATTACTTATTGGCTGATCGCTAACCTCTTATTAAATTCGAGCCTCGAGTTTTGGCTTTTTTGTTGGAGTATAACTATGCAGGAACAACATTATGACAAAGAGAGTCTATCATTGGCACCCACCAGGACTGCTGCTTTGGTTAGCTCACTCTAAAGATCATCAACACCAAGTATTACAAACATCTAGCTTGGGGAGGAGCATCCCCTAGTTATCAGGTAACTATACCTAGGCGATTATCGAGTCTATTTTATATAGTCATAAAATACCAAAACTATATGGGCACATGAAGGTCCATGTCTTTAGAGTCTTGTGAGTCTAATAGAAATAAAAAAGATGAATAACAAATTAAAATCAAAAAACAAAATACTTATCTATATATTAAGGTGTGATCATAGAGTGTGTCTAGTTAGTAAGAGCCAAATAAAAACAAGAAAACATTAAAATTTTGTCTTGGAGATGATGAATAGTTGCTCTACCATAATTCCTTTCAAGTGCCTAGTTTTCAACCATGAATTCTCCTGAGTTTTGGACATGACTGCTTTGATATAAGAATTTGCTCTAAACCTGAAACTTGTGGAGGCATATGCTTGAGCTAAGTCTAGGTAATTGATTGATATGATACATGAAGGTCTAAGCTACTATTTAACTTATTCCTAGCATTACTAAGTTCTGGAGATTTATTTTAAAAACCTAAAATCTTACATGATGAGCTCTTGTATGATAAAGTTTGAATTCCTACCAAAGCCATATAATACATTTAGCGAAAAACATTTACGCATTCATGCTGCTTGCTTTACATTGAGTTCAGTCAACCTTTGTTGTATACCTTATGAGAGTCTTGTCATGCTTTTAAAATCAAGATCACTTACGCACTCCACCCACATATGCATTACTCCTACTCTGGGGTGTAAGTGCAGTCATTTCCACTTTCATCCAGATCCACCTTAAAAATGTTTTTCTCCTACACTAGGAGTAAACACTCAAAATATACCCTATAGGACAGCACCCATTTAATTTCTCTAATTTCTTATCATTATCTCTCCAATTATTTATATTCAGAGGATGCATGTGGCTATGCAAAAAGTATTGAAAAAAAAGAGTAGAAGAAAAAGGGGAGTAAAAGATGGACAAGTATCCAACAATTAAAACAATGGGTACATAGATGTCCGTCTCCCAGATTAAAAAAAAGAAAGAAGAAGAAGAGAAAGAAAGAGAGAATAAAGATAGCCCATGTTTTCCCGCGAAAAGTTCTAAGGAGGGAGTTATCTTCAAAGAGCAAAAGTAAAATTAGTATTAGCCTCTAAATACCATGTATACACCTATCCACCATATTCCATACACATGCACATCTTGATTTGATTGTATACCTTGATTCTCTGTGGATCCATTGTTTGACTTTACAATATATGAATTGCAAGTATGCTCATCCTTGTTATTGCCACTCCTATAAGCTCCACTATAAATCCTTAGTTGTAGGAAGGCATAACATCATTAATGCCTCAGTGAGATCTATAAATACCATATATAATAAGAGATTTGAGGGTATTATACAATTAAGCTCTAAGTTTTATTTTAAAAACTTACAAAACTCCGAAATATTGGTACTGTGAAGAATTTGAGACATAGTGCTTGACTTGATTGCTCTATCTTTTGATTGTTCAAGACTTATGCAAAAGCGGTAAAGCTCCATAGTTAAAGGTAAAATGGGTAAGTTTGAAAGTTAGAGCAGTTTTGTCTAAACCGGAGGAAAATTTATGTTTAAAAACAAGTGTACTTAAAAGAAATAAAAGCATAGCAGCAACTCCTGATCCAAGTTTATTAGTAATTAGACCTAGATTGTTTGCCAAGGGACTGGCAAAAGGTAAGCTTGGAGGAGTTGTTGACGGTGGATAACGTTAATATTTATTAGAACTTTAGACATTAAAGGATACATACATGAATACACATTAGTCTAGGGTTTTTAGCGATAATTTCCACGAGTTTTGCATATTCTATATTTTCCGGGGATTATTCGAGAAAAGCATAAAAAAGGATTAGAGTGCATAATTATCACGAAACTTATCCGCGTCGGAAAATATCGTCATCGGGCTCGGGGAAACATCTAGAAGACACCGGCGGCGGGACCCACGGGGGAGTCGGGGTGGGGCCGGCCGGCCCCCCCGGCGCGGTCGGCGCCCCCTATGGCATTTGGCCGCCTTCCGGAGTCTTCCTCCCACGCTTCCTTGGCACCCAAGCGAGCATCCCTACGTCGATCTAAGGTCGGTTTGATCCGGCCGGTGCACACAACATAAAGACGCAGCGGATCGATGGCGTGGCGGTTCCTTGCCCCCTACTCCACCTCGGCCTATATAATGACGCCCCAAGGCCCTTCCTAGAGGCATTCTACACCCTGGTGCTTCATATTCTCTACATAATTAGGGTTAGGGTCCCTCTAGTTGATCTAGTTCTAGTTGATCTAGTTCTAGTTCATCTAGTTGTAGCAATTAGGAGAGACTAGTTCATCTAGATCTAGTCTTGTTTAGAGATTAGAGAGATTGAGTAGAGGAGTAGAGATTCTGGAGGAGTTCCGGCTTGTCGATGCTTTGTCGTGGCTGTATTCTTCTGGATTCAGCTCCCTCGCCTGGAGCTGCGTTCTGAGGTACTTTTGTATTCATCATTCCAATTCAAGTAAGCAGTTGTTCTTATTTGTTCTTAAGTTCACAGCTCATATTGAGTGCTTTGATCTTGGTCATTCCTTGGTTGAAGTAGTATTTCATAGTGTAGGCGTGGTGCCTAGGCTAGGTTTACTTGTGGATGTCCCCAGATTAGCCGGATAGTGGTAGTCCGCGTAGGTGACAGCTGCGTTGGTTCCTCTGTAGTCCACTTCCCGTTGATAGGACTGATAGGCTTATAGGTTCTTGGTTGGAGATTACTCTGTTTCTTCTCTTATTCGGGATACTTGCCCAGTTAGAACAATATTATACAAAGCTTACTGGTTGTCAGAACTAGAGTTCAATAGCTATTTCCTCTTTCTTGATTTTATCTAGCCTAATTGTAGGGTTAAGTCTATAGACTTTGTCATCGTCACAACTGTTCCCTGTGGATACGATATTTAAAACCTCCGGATAAAATGTGACATTGGTACGATATCTGTGCGCTTGCGGATAATCTAACTTAAATGTTATTTAAAGGAGTGCAGTTAATTTATACCAACAGGCTCTCACGCTCGATCTGGGAGCTTCGATTTCCTCTGCCTGGGGGTGGACAACGACGTGGTCCTCCTTCCCTCTAGCATTGAGGCCATCACCGAAGTCCTTGCCACCACCAAGATGGCCTCACTACCAGCTCCAATGAACATGCCGATCGTTGGGGCTGCGTCGACATCCCCGGACTCGACGACCCGGGGGCTCTGCGGTACTTCCTCGACACCTCCGACTACCTCCTCGGCAGCGAAAACTCCAACGACGACGCACCAACGCCTGGAACACTGAAAAGCTAAGTCACTTATACCCTTAGTTCTTCCAAGTTGTACGTACTTTCACAAAAATAAATTGTATTTCTGAAATAAAACGTACTTGCGCCCTTTCTATCTTGATAGGAGTACATTCTTTCAGAAATAAATCACATTTCAACCCCCTTTTGCGATAAGATCTTGAAGTAAGGATTAGGGGAGACGGTTCAGGTTAAGCTAGTCGGACTGCGACCCCCTATGCTCCGACAGTTATGGCATCGCTCACTAGCCTAATCAGAGCCTACGCCTTTGCCTCGATCTTTTAGGTCTTGACAACACTAGAGGGTCGAAGTGCAACTACTTTTTTCGATAAAAGTAAAAACATTCTGCATTCTGACCCTCTCGTGATGAGATTCGGATATAAGAGCCGCGAGAAAGCGCTTTCAGGTTAAGCTAGTTGGACTGCAAGCGCCCAAGCCTCGACGGCTTCGAATTTCTGAAACTTAACGACCGCGAAGGAGCGGAATACAGATGATGTTTTACACAACTAAAAAGTTGAAGAACCAAAACTTATTCAAACGCTTTAAAAACAAAATAACTTGTTCGATTACAAGTTCTTGGCACGACAGCCCGAACATCGACTACCTTATCTACCCCTTCGGGGGAAGAACCGCATCCCATGTTTTTTCACAGGAACCTGAAGTAAGGCCTTTACAAGGCTCGATGACAACGGAGAAGAGGAACTGCATCTGCCATGCTATCTTGCGAGGCAATCCCGAAAATTGCGTCCAAAGTCTTGGTAGGGCCAACATCTATGGTTTACCCGTGAAGGGAAGGCGACGAGCCTTCGGATCTGTACGACCGGGTCTGTGAACCAGATGGATCCACTACTAGGAGGATGGCGCCAATCACATTCGATCCATCTCGACCCTGTGAATAGGGTTAGAGGATTCACCATCGTTACGACGGGTGAACCATCCCACACTGTGGTACAACTGACGCAACACCACTACCCCCAAAGAAGCGCTCGCTTCAGTCTCTGCAGATGTGTCCCACATCCCTAGAGACTCGGGGGGCTACCCGGAGAGATGCCTCAAGCACTCCACCGGAGAACTCAAAAAGTCCCTCGACGACTAGACCCTGCAGGCGTGGACCCACACCTACAAGGACTTGGGGGCTACTATCGGGAGCCAAACAACCGGCCTGTTAGGTCCCCGGCTAAACAGGATTAACTAAACCGCCACCAAGGACTCACATCAGGCCCAATGAAGTCCAGACCTAGTGGGCTGGCATTCCGATGGGCCGTGGAGAAGCCAGCAGGACCGCGACAAAGCCTCCACCGGTGGACCGCGCCGCGCAGCCCCTGGAACGAGGGCACGACCCCTAGGGCACGCGGCTCGCACGACCCCTACGGGGGGACGAGAGGACTCCCGGGGTCGCAACTCGGGAGGCCGCGGCTCGCACAACCCTCTGCGGGCGCCTTCGCTCGAAGCGACCGAGGCTTGCGCCCCACGCGTGAGCCACGACCTCCACGGCTTGCACGACCGGTCAGACCTCGTCCTTTCCGTCTGCGTCCCGTGCAAGACATGGGCAAGAAGCATCTTGACCGCACCGCGTGCGTCGGTGCGGGGTGTGGGCACGAGCACCCTGGCACTTGTTAGCCGCAGCGCAGCGTGGTTCGGCCCTTGACCGCCTTTGTTAGGCGAGAGCGGGCGTGGCTCGGCGTCTAATCGCCCCTAATGATCGACGGTCGGACGGCCCGGCCCGCCACGACCCACCCGCATGCCCGCATAACGTGATTAACTTCGGGATAATGCTCCAAACGCTCCAATCAATCGCTCGGCCTCTCCGTCCATTTGTTAAGGCATGGTTGACACTCCGGCGACGTGACCTCACCGGCGACCAACGCGTGCGACGCAAGGAAGAAGGACGCGCCGACCCCAGGGAGGCAGACGAGCCACTCCACCATTGTCCTTTTTCTTTTTCTACACGGCACGCCCATACTTCCTTCATGTAAGGTCGTTCCCTCCCTTCATCTATAAAAGGGAGGGCGAGCCATCTCACAAGACAAGTTCGGATCAATAGCAAAAAAGACCACCGAAAACACACCACACACACTCCACGATATTGGCACCTCGCTCAATCAGAGACTTGGGAGCCCCTCCCTCTCTCGAACCGGTTGTAACCCCTACTATGAACCGCCGCTAAGTAACACGATCCTTTCGAACTGGACGTAGGGCCTCACGTCCGAACCAGTATACTTCCCGTGTCCTCTTAGCGAACCATCCGGGCATAAACGCGCATCTATAAATTTACTAGTTGGTGCTTTCACGAAACACCGACATTCACCGTGAGTCGTGATTTGCCCTTTTGCCCGAGGTCGCGAGCCTCTTGACCCACTTCCGAGGAAGGTCGGCAGGGTTCACTATGAAGCTTTTCAAAGGTTCGTCTAACAAGTTAGGGCCGCTAGGTTTTGGATTGACCAAGCAGATATAGATGCTCTCCTCCGAGAGTGGTTCACAAATGACCCGCAGCCCAGCACACACACAAATGGCAGGACAAGAGCCATACCCGTCTTGGCACCCCCCTCTTGCGCCTTTCGGTAACCTCTAACAAGCTAGAAAAGGTCCTCATACTTGACTAAAGCCAGAGCCATATAGCCCTCACGGTTATACTGTAAATCCTGAATTTAACTTATGAATAAGTCCTTAGGGAGAGAAATCTGAAGCATCACAAAAACTATGCTCCAGCACCCTGGTTCATGGTTAAAAGTATTATCTTTAGCATTTAGTTGCATATTACATTAATCAAGTTACAAGATCATGAAATGTTATTTGAGCACTAGTATTAGACTACCCAATGCATAAACCCATAGGTGACAAGGTATCAAGGTATCAAATATCTAGGATAAATTCCTACCGGTAACAAGGTAGACACATGCAGTATGAATTAAATGATTAAACGTGAATAGGTATCAAGGATGGTCCCATGTTATACTTGCCTTATCACATGCTTAAACCTTCTCATACATTAGTTTTTAGTCACCGGCTTCGATCTCTAGTGCTCACCGGCGGTCCTCGTTGTACTCATAGATCGCAGCAACCAAGCGCACGGCAACATATAAACAACAAAAAGAGACAACTAAGAGCAAGCACCGATCACAAGAGAAGCTTGAAAAGAGCGTATAAAACTACACGGCTTGTTGCTACGGTCACAAGAGCACAAGAACGATCGATAACAGAGGTATCGCTAGAAAGAACAATTATCAACAACTTTGCATTGTCACAGAAAATATACTATATGCTTGATTCATTTTGATTAATGAAATAAGATGATGGATCTTTCTAAGAAACATCCTAAAATTGAATTAATCAAATTGTACTTTAATTAGAAAAGAAGAGGTTAAACGTTAGTCCTATTTTAATTATAAATGATTACATATCATTAATGCATATAAACGTTTACACTTAGAAAATATAAAACATGTCAGAGCACTAATCGAACTACTACATGTTTCATGTTTATCAAAGCAAGTTATAGTTATCAAAGATACATTTGAGTTGTATTAATCAAGTTAACATTTATTTATTTATAAAAGCCTAGAGGTAAAACCCTAAATTGTTTTTAATTTAAAACTTCGATTGCATAAGCATTATTCAAATTAACATTTGATTTATAAATTCAGAGATGTGAGACATGCCAAACGTGTCTATTGACATACATCTAACATCGGCATGATCACAAGACAACGAAAACGGAGTTATAACTCTATATTGCTTTTAATTAGAAAGCGATTAATAAACATTAATCAAATTATATTTAAACAAATAAATTCAGATTTGAGTGATATGATAAACACTAATGGTGCTGCGTAGACTGTGTTAACACGAAACTAACGCAACCGGAACGAACTAAAACGGAGATAAAACGATTAAACTACGGAATTAACAACTGAATGGCAATTTCGTAAATAGTCGCATCTTCTACCTTTGCCTTCTTCCTCCTCACGTCACGAGTGCCATGGAGGTGCTGCTGCTGCTTTCGCCGTGGGGAAGGAGGGGGCCGGGACAGCCGAGCCTGGCCGGCCGGCGGCGGCACACGGCGGCGCGCTGGGCCCGCCCGTGGGGCCCACGGGAGAGGGGCTGAGGGAGGCCCTCTCGGCCTGCACCGGTGGCGGTGGCGGGCCGGCCAGCCATGGGAGGCGGCAGGCTGGCCTGCTCGGTGCGAGAAAGCGCGCACAAAGGGAAGCTGGAGGGAGGGTGGCTCGAGGATGTGCAGCCCGAGGCGCTGGCCGCCCAGCGAGAGGCGCAGGATAAAAGGGGTGGCCGGAGAACGCGAAGAAGATGGCCAGCCATGGAGCACCTCGCCGGAAAACACACCGGAAACAAAGAATCAAAGGGGAAACGGTCAAACGGACACGGATTCACGCAACCAAGTATACCACGGCGTAGAGGACGACGAGATTTACCTCATGATGGTGACGGTTTTGGCCGGAGATGCCCGGGATGGCCAGAAAAGCTCGCCGGAGAGTTCGTCGGAACCCTAGGTTTGGCGAACTTCGGCGATAGATGTAGGGAGTTAGGAGTGGCGGCTCGTGATGGCGTTTTCAGATCTGGATCCAGCGTCGAGTAGAAGACCGGCATATATATAGTTGTAGGGTTTTGTGTCGTTTGAAAAACAGGTATTTTATTAATTTTAGAAATTCTAGAAATTCTTTTTCAATTCAAAAACATTTCCAGAAAAAGCTGAAATTGTTTTAAATCATCAAAAAATATTTCTAGAACCCCAACAATTAGATAGAAATACCCAAGGATAGATTGAGAGATGATGAATCCAATAATATATTTGGAGCATACAAAAAGGGATTTTAGAGCACCTAGAAAATATATTTTGTTCTAGGAAAAAGAGGAAAAGCTCTAGAAAAGTCTTGAAAATTCCCGGGAAAGATTGGACGATGTCTAATCGTGTTCTAAAAACTTCACACACTTAAAAGCACCAAAGTCAACCAACAATCAAGTACCACATCAAAAAAGAAGAGCCCTTCAAATTAATTTTAAAAGATTTAAAAATCTCCATTTTATCTACAAAAGCCTATAGAAACTTAAACTATTGTTGACAATTTTTATCCAACCATTAAAAATATTTCTTTTATTTAGTGTTTTCTAAGTACAACCCAAAATTAGAAATTTTGGGGTGAAAAATGAACCAGATGGATCGGCTAATGAATAAATGATGTCGAAGAAGGCCGGTCAAAAAAGAAAGAAGGAAGCACATATCGGACTCTGTCAAGAAAGGGAAGGATTGGAGTCCAAGTTACCTTTATCTTTGTATTCGTATTCTTTTAGAACTCATGTTAGAGTTTCGGGCTATATATATCAAAGACCTGACATTGTAAAGACATCCAATCAATCAATACAACATAACGTCAGCCTCTAGCCACCCCTTAGGAGTAGGAGTAGAGTAGATCTTGGTGAGACCTTCGACGAATCGAGCTGCATCGGTTGAGTCTGACCTTCGGTTTGCTTGTAAGTATTGCCACGGTTCATGTCTTGTTTATATGGCTGCATCGTTTGACCTCATATAAGCTTGATTTGAGCTAGTTATCGGTTTATATCTTATTTGTATGGCTGCATCTAATGACCCCACTACAAATTAGGTATAAGCTAGTTATCGGCTCTATTAGATTGGCAATCTAGTAGATTCATTAACTTATCGATATTGTTTGTTCTGAATTTGATTTACTTTCTGCAACAATATCATTGCCCAATCAAGATTGGTAGATTAGCTTGCGCTTAAACACTACCTGATGGGGACGTGATTCCCGATCTTCCGTCAGGTTCAAGATAACTATCGATTTGGTCGGAGAGCGACACACCGATCCGGCTTCAGATCATAAAGACCCGAACCCTGCAACCTTAGCACCACGTCTCCTCTGGTTATCAACCGTGCCACAATCTTGTTGACCTCGCCAAGAAGGCTAATCCCTGCTGCGAATCGAAGAACACAAGCAAGAACAAGATAATATGCAACTCAAGTGAAGTGACAATTGCAGATATATGATTAAGATCTCAACGTGGGGTTTCACAAACCGATAATGGCGACTGTTCGATGACAGATTGATCTAAAGCAAAACCCAAACCCTAACGTAGGCGGCGGCTACTGATTATATGGTCTAAGGGACATGCAAGCACCCTCATTCACGTCCTCCTCATGGGCCTATACGTTACATGGCCCGACGGCCCAAAAGATAGCAATGCAACGCCCAAACAGATTCTGGACGCTCACTTGTTTCGATGATTCCCATTGACTCCGATGGAATTTGGACCTCAAACCAAAGCCATTAGTTAGCTTATGAAATTATCTTTCCATCCATATATGGATCATCAAAAACGGAGTTCGGATGTGTCCTAGGCGTCCGATTTATCGCTTGCTGGTCCTGAAGGCCGAGACTGACGCGAACTCGAGTTGGACTGGGCCTCTGGCTTGGCTTGGACGCCCTTGCTAGCCCCCTAAGGTGGTGGCCAAGGAGGAGGACGTCCAAGGGCTTCCTTGGTGTGTTTTCTATCTTTTCGGAACGTGCTCCAACTTGGGCCAGGGTCCCAAGTGTGAATATCCAGCCCATAACAATGATGTAGCTCCTGACAGCAACAGTGATAGAATGTCTTGATGATTTGGAGGCCTTGCCAATGTGATATTGAGATGAGACCTGATTTATTTGAAAGCTTATCAAATAAGCTTTCCATCAAGTACTCATTGACCTCAATCGCACCCCGGATGGTTGAGTTACGGCCTTTCCAACGAGGTACTATCGGGTCACTGATGAATCTTGATTGCCCTGCACTTTAAGAAATATTTGTACCTACAAGCAAATAGGAACATGTACATGTGGAACCAAGTGAGTTACACCAAAAATCACTAAACAAGCTCACCTTATAATCAATGGTTGTATCTGAATGTGTCATGTCCTCATCATCCTCCCCTTCTTGACAACAAACCGTCCTCGGTTTGAGGTTAGGTCTTGAGGACAGATTGTAGGTAGTAGCCAACATAGCTCCCCTTCTTGAAATTTAACTTGTTTCTTTGTAACAAAACTAGAAGCATTTGACATGATAAAATTATAGCTATTGCAGCCCTCTAGTTGATCATATTTTTGTATAGTAAAAGGAGATTTTAGATTTGAACAAATATAGACACGATGCACCATATACTCTCCTTTGCAATTATATTTGCCAACAAAGTGATATATACATCTAGATAACCATGGCAATTCAGCATATTTAAATTTCTCTTCTAAAATATTAAGAGCACATAGAGTATCAAACTCAATATAACCCAAAGTATTTAAAGAAGATAATAATTTTAGCTCATCCTTTTCAGTGGTAATGGGAAGACAATATTTACTTGCAGCAAGAGTACTTTGTTCTAAAATATAAGAATTAATTTCTTTCACAAGTGGTGGCATAGCAATAACAAAAGTGCTATCATGCAACTTCTCTTCATCACAAATATCAGTAGAATCATCATGTGGTAAAGGTAAATCAAGAGAAGGTTCTAGTATTGCATTAATAGAATGCATCATTGGTGGGTAAATTCAGCATCTCAAGAGAGCTCTTAAGCGAGACAGTTACTGTTCTTTCTCTATTACCTTGTCCTCTTTCTTGGATACATGCTGCAAACTATTAGTTTCAACAAAAGACAAAGCAATATCTTTATTTTGTAAAAATTCAGATTTAGATGAAGATATCTTAACATCTGAAATAACCCATTCTTTTCTAAAAGGCGCATTCTTTCTTCTCTCCACTCTCATAAGATCTTCTCTTAAAATTTCAGCAGCGGTCATAGGTATGAGAGTAATGTTTGTACTATTGTATTTGAATGAATATTTATTAGCAATCATATTGTGTATAACCTTATTTTCAGATATCCATGGTTTACCAAATAATAAATGACAAGATTGCATAGGTACTATATCAAAATCTGCACTATCCTTATAAACACCAAGGGAAAATTTAATGTGTGCAATTTCAGTTACCTTTATTTTATCCCAAGAATTTACCCAAAGTGCATGTAGTATGGATGTGGATGTGGCTTTGTGGTGAGACCAAGCTTCTCAACCAACTCTAAGCTTGCAAGGTTGTTACAACTCTCACCATCGATCATGACACGACAACGTGCCTCTTTCACAACAAAATATGTTTGGAACACGTTGTTGAACTGGTTTTGCTCTGCCTTCTCCATTTGGGAACTGAGCACTTGATGTGCAAACTCGTGGTGCATGTGGAAAGTGGTTGTGATGATGTCATTTGCAGCTATGGAGGAAGACGGCTGATCCATGATGACCTGCAATTCACACTTAAAAAAAAGAAATTTGTTGTTTGGTATTGTTAGAAATCAAAAGCCCTATCAACTATAATATGTGTCGGTGGAAGCACACTCTCACACGTCTTACCAAATTCTTACAAGTGTTCTTACCAAAGCAAGACATTGTGAATGGTACAACCGGCGGCTGGTTCGTGATACCTGTGAGGATGTGGCACCAAAATTGCAAGGGTCTTTTTTCTGTACTGATCTGAAGTATATATGTGGAGCTTGGAAGGCACACAAAGAAACAAATTTATATATGTGGCACACAATTTAGTAACAGATAGCAATATTGAATAAACGTCCAAAGCACTTGTCCTAGTTGCTGGCCTATGCGTGTTCCTAGCACCAATTATGATAAACAAGGGAGTGAAACAAGGATAAAAGGAACAATTATGAATGAAACCATTGGACATGAACAAGGCAAAGGCACCACACAAAATAGAGCAATTAGTTGTTCCTTATGTGCTCCTATTCTCTTCTCTTTTCTTTTACTTTTTTTTATTTTTATACAAACTTTTTCTTTTGATCTTTTGATATTTTTTTTTCTCAGTAAGGAGCACACAAGAACAAACCATAAAAAATTTGAGCTCAATTGGATAAAAGATGTGGTGTATAGAAAATAAGTATTGTGCTCTCAAAATAACACCAAAATTTGTGGGCCCAAAAACTCGATTTTGCTGATTGAATTTCGCAAATCTAATTTTTTGCGAACCCCACTTTTGCTGGAATGAAACAAATCTAAAATTTTCTGGCGTTCTCGTAGTAGATATAAATTTCGCCCCGTTTCGAGTTTGGATGAAAAAGTTATGATTTTTTTAAGGTAGGTTGTCCAAATTAGAGTTTTATGTGGACACAAGATGCAAATCGATGATGATATATAATGGTTGCGGATGGAGGGATCAACACAAATTAGAGAAGAACACGATCTAAACCAGCAATAAGATGTTGACCTAGGACACAAACTCAATACGGCGAACTCGAAACTAAATTATGCAAAGGCTATGGCGTGGCTGGCTCTAGGATGGGAAACAATTATGGCCGTGGATTATGGGATGAAGATAAAACACAAACTAAGGGATAACTTCGAACCTGATGGTATACCTTAAGCTCTGAATACCACTTGATGGGGACGTGATTCCCGATCTTCCGTCAGGTTCAAGATAACTATCGATTTGGTCGGAGAGCGACACATCGATCCGGCTTCAGATCATAAAGACCCGAACCCGGCAACCTTAGCACCACGTCTCCTCCGGTTATCAACCATGCCACAATCTGGTTGACCTCGCCAAGAAGGCTAATCCCTGCTGCGAATCGAAGAACACAAGCAAGAACAAGATAATATGCAACTCAAGTGAAGTGACAATTGCAGATATATGATTAAGATCTCAACGTGGGGTTTCACAAACCGATAACGGCGACTGTTCGATGACAGATTGATCTAAAGCAAAACCCAAACCCTAATGTAGGCGGCGGCTACTGATTATATGGTCTAAGGGACATGCGAGGACCCTCATTCACGTCCTCCTCATGGGCCTATACGTTACATGGTCCGACGGCCCAAAAGATAGCAATGCAACGCCCAAACAGATTCTGGACGCTCACTTGTTTCAACGATTCCCGTTGACTCCGATGGAATTTGGACCTCAAACCAAAGCCATTAGTTAGCTTATGAAATTATCTTTCCATCCATATATGGATCATCAAAAACGGAGTTCAGATGTGTCCTGGGCGTCTGATTTATCGCTTGCTGGTCCTGAAGGCCGAGACTGACGCGAACTCGAGTTGGACTGGGCCTCTGGCTTGGCTTGGACGCCCTTGCTGGCCCCCTAAGATGGTGGCCAAGGAGGAGGACGTCCAAGGGCTTCCTTGGTGTGTTTTCTATCTTCTCGGAACGTGCTCCAACTTGGGCCAGGGTCCCAAGTGTGAATATCCAGCCCATGACAATGATGTAGCTCCTGACAGCAACAGTGATAGAATGTCATGATGATTTGGAGGCCTTGCCAATGTGATATTGAGATGAGACCTGATTCATTTGAAAGCTTATCAAATAAGCTTTCCATCAAGTACTCATTGACCTCAATCGCACCCCGGATGGTTGAGTTACGGCCTTTCCAACGAGGTACTATCGGGTCACTGATGAATCTTGATTGCCCTACACTTTGAGAAATATTTGTACCTACAAGCAAATAGGAACATGTACATGTGGAACCAAGTGAGTTACACCAAAAATCACTAAACAAGCTCACCTTATAATCAATGGTTGTATCTGAATGTGTCATGTCCTCATCACTACCAAAGATCCCTTTTTCCCACGCTTATTCTTATCGGAATAGACGATCAGGCTCGTATCGACTAATCTGTCGATCTTGATTATCAAGTATTGTGGGTTCGAGGCTTATCTAGATGCGAGTAGGCCCAAGGGTCAACTTTAGAGCTGTCGGCCGTTAGACCAGTTCTATCGTTGGTTTGAGGGGCTGCTCGTATTTGGAGATGCTTGCTTAACAAGAGTAGATCTAGGTTATCTTAGAGCCGTCGGCCGGTAGACCAGCTTCGTTGTAATTTAGGTATGCTTGTAGTTATGTTTGAAGTTAATTTAGAGCCGCTGGCCGATAGACCAGCCCTTCTTTAACTTGAAGGATAGCTGCATTTAAGACAAGTAGTCCGTTCCTGCTTTATGGACCCTATATCGGCTAAACAGTCGATCCAGTTATGCTTTCACGAGTAGTTCTTATGTATAGATCTGTTTAGGAGTTAAGTAAAATAGTGTCGTTTGCTAAATCTATTGAAGCCCGCTCGCCGGCAGACCAGGTGAATGTAGGTTTAACACGCTTCATGAAAAGTAGTTTAACAGGACCACTGGCCTGTAGACCAGTCTTGGTAGACTATTGTTTATATGATAACTGAGCTAGACCTATGCGTATGAAGTACCCCATCCCTTGGACCCTGTATCGGCTAAACAGCTGATCCAGTTATATTTTTGATGACAATGCATGCACATAGGTTTTCTTAAATACAACTAGGCTTTGCATTGGCAGGAGTTGACTTTCTAGTTAATCTCCTTTGATTCATTGGTCATCAAGGACAATACATCTTTGAACTAAACGGCAACAAAACCGGCGGGTTCGTAATTTGATGTTTCTTTGTTTTCTTGTTAATTGCAGGTCAAATTGATCGGGCACGCCCTGCATCGAAGTCACCAAGCTTGGCTTGCCTCGTCCGGGCTCAGGAGATCAAGGACTCCGACTCCCGTACGCTCTCTGAGAGCCCCCGGCTAAGTGTTGACGCAGGAAGGGTCCCCCTCGACACCCTTTTTCACGTCAACACAACTTTTGGCACATCCAGTGGGACCACAATCATCAACATGGATGAACTTCCAGATGATCTGAAAGAATTAGTCACTATAGCTGTCACTCAATTTCAAAACAAGTGCCTTCTGTCTTTCAGTAAGAATAGAGGAAGAGGAGTTTTCTAGAAGACACGCTTTCCGAGAGTGATGTTGGATGGAGAGCGAGATCCAGACACCCAAGTCCAGCAGAATGACATGTATGAAGTCCTCAGCAGAGCTATGGCTACCACGCTTACCAGTCACAATGAAGTCTTTCTAAACAGCATATCTAATGCCATAAAGAAAGCTTTCAATCTGAATATAGAGAATAGAGGCCCGACTTATGCTAGTTTTGCTGGAAATAGACAAGTAGATGGAGATCAATCATCCAGAGAAGGAATGACTGGGAGGCAACCGACAGGCAATCTTCATACCAATGGAGGTGGCATTGTGCAGCAACCAGTGCAACAGCCGGTGACTGTTGACGGTCGTTAATGTACAAATTTAACCGTCAACTAGCCATATGATGTAATTGTGATCACCAAAGTAGATATAGGGTTTGCACTGACAGAATTCCATGAGTTTTGGTGTTTCACTATTTCTGCAGGTGTAAACTGGAAAAGACGCAATCCCAGGAGCTTATCGGAACATAGAACGGGAAATCGGACACCGCGGCAACGCAGGAACATTCTAGAAGAGACTAGAAGACACCACGCTGAAGCAGAGGCCTGGGGGCTACCAGGCCAGACCGACCGGTCTGGGCCTGGCCCCGCTGGCGGCCTAGTTCGCCCAGGTTGCTCCACCGCCTTAGGGTTTCAATCTCAGCCGTCCGCCAATGTCGGTTAATCCGATGGCTCATGATCATCGCCCAGGGCTATAAAAGGAGGGCAGGACCTCCCTCAGGAGAGAGGCACATTTATTCATTCTCTGAAGTCTAATCATCAGCCAGAAACCCTAATCAGAGCTCCTTAGCTAGGGCTAGATAGCTAGTTAGAACTAGAGGGAGGCAAGCGAAGGCTTGGATTCCGGAGCCATCAAGAGCTTAGATTTGGTATAGTTCTTACCTCCTCTCACCTTTATTCTCTATCATTGTATAGTTATATGATTGCTACAATTGAATTGACGAATACTTATCTACTTATATTCATTGTTATATTGTTCTTTGTCTATTATAGTTATATGCTTAGTATAGCTAGATTGACATTATACCTATTCATAGGTTCATATAGCGCTCGTCTAATTGATCATTAGATGAGTGATGAACATTGTGTAAGCGTGGTGTTTATACGTTGTTTATCTGCGAATGCACCCTATAGGCCAGGCTTGGTAGATCGCAGGTGTGACAATCCTGTTGAGTCCTATGTATTCTGAACCCCGTTTATAGGTACAGTAGGGCTTTTTGTACGAAGGAAGGGCGTGCTATGTTCCTAAACTTCCCTAGTATGTCCACTATGAATAGATGTAATGCTAACCTTAGCTATAACTACTAAGTGTACTGCACTAAGCATAATATGCATTGATATGTAGCTAGGAATAACATAGAAATATCTCTTGATGTTCTGCAAGTAACCCTAACGATATAGCTAGGAGTCTCTATCTATTTATGCTGATGATTTATACTTATCATTATCATTTATCTTGTGACTTACCCCTGCATTGAGTAGCGAGAACATGGTTATGCTTACCCATTACACTCTAGGTTATCGCGCTACCTTACACGTGTGCCCTGTAGATCTTCCTTTGGAAAAATATAAATGACAACCTGGTAATACTCCGGGTAAAATGCTACAATGGTATTTGATCTATGCGCTTGCGGATACAATTTCTATATTCTAAATGGTGGCATGATTTAATACCACACCTCTTGGTGTTATGGCTGGGGATGACAACTTGGCATTTTAGTAGTGAAGCTATGCCCACAAGCATTTTTAGCGCCGTTCCTAGAGATAACATTAAGAGGTGTCAACAAGCATTTTTGGCACCGTTGCCGGGGAAGGCAAATGGCGAGTGTAAAAAGGAATAGCAATAAACCTAACAAACTAATGAGATAGAGGAAACCATAGACCCCTACTCAATGCAGGCTTACCCTTGTGCTTTCCATCTTTGTGATATCTTATGCAGGGTAATGAATGAGTGATTTTGATCTGTCAGATAACTACATTGAAAATCCACAGAAACTCTTTCGAAGAAGGAAATTCCAGCAAGTGAGGGATATCTTTGAATCTCCATCAAGACACCCACTGCTGAGGTTCGTTCTTTGGAGGAGCAAGATCCTATAAGAGAAGAAGAAGAGCAACAAGAAGGCAACTTAGCACCAGCTTTCGAGGAAATGGCTGATAAGTCACTGCGCGAGTTCTCCGCTCCAACCACCAACAACATCCGCACTAGACCTAACGTCGAAGTTAGGGAGAATGGATTCAAGCTCAAGCCAGCTCTTATCACCATGGTGCAGGCCAACTTTTTCTGTGGAAAAGCACATGAAGATGCAAGTGATCATCTCCAACACTTCCTGGAGATTTGCAGCACTTTCAAGATGAAGGATGTACCAAGAGACGCCATCCTGCTATGTCTGTTCCCATTCTCACTATTGGAAAAGCCAAAGCAATGGTTCTACGCCAACGAAGACAATTATACAACTTGGGACAAGTGCTCTACAGCTTTTCTGTCAAGGTTCTTTCCTATGGGTAAGACAAGTGCCCTAAGGGGGAAGATCTCAAGTTTTCAGCAACAACATGACGAGTCAGTCCCAGAGGCATGGGAACGCTTTTAAGACTATATCAGAATGTCCTCATCATGGGATAGAGAATTGGCTCCTCATGCAGACTTTCTACCACGGGCTCACCAATAGCACCCATAACAACATTGATGCTGCTGCTGGAGGTGCATTTATGTCATTGACCATACCACAAGCTACTGCTCTTATAGAGAAGATGGCCTCCAATCAAGATTGGAGTGATGAGCGCCAACCAACCCGCAAGAGGTGTGGAGGAATGCACCAGCTCAAGGAGGTAGACATGCTGTCTGCCAAGATAGATCTGCTCATGAAGAAGCTGGAAGACAAGGCCAGCTGAAACAAGATGTCATGCACATCAATGATACATGCATGACTTGTGAAGTATATGGTAATATGGGACACTCAGGCAACAGCTGTCCCGAGGCCCGTGAGGATATGAATTTCAGCAACAACAACAACTATCGTCCTCAAAATTAAGGATAGAATCAGCAAAGACCCAACTACCAAGGTAATTTCCAAGGTAACTTTCAAGGCACTAATTTCAATAGCTATGCTCAATTGCCTTTGAGAGAAGTGATCTCCAACCAAAATAAAATTATGGAGACTTTATCTAGGAAGGTAGCATCCAATGATAAAATGCTAGAAAACATAAACACTAAAATGGATAGCTTTACCTCTACTGTTAAGAACAAGCTTAGCTTTAACAAAATGATAGAACAACTAGCTTAGCTGGCGGCCGCTGTTCCACCGACTAAAGAAAGTAAGATTCCAAGGCAATCTCTAGAGCCCGAGACCACAAATCTTATTGATGTATATGTAGGTTACTATATTGAAGCATCATTAGGATGGAAGGATGAGTCCATGCCACCCAAGAGAGGAGATCCAGGGAGACCTGTGATCCCCATCTCTATTGGGCAGCATGACTTTTCTAAAGTTGTCTGTGATCTAGGCGCCAGTGTCAACATCATGCCTAAGGTAATCTTTGACCAAGTCTTTCTATGGGCATCTTTGTTGTACACGAATATGTGTTTGTAGCTTGCAGACCAGACCGTTAAGCACCCTAAAGGAATCTTAGATGATATGTGCATACGAATCGGGAGATCATATGTTCCTGTAGACTTTGTAGTCCTAGATATCGGCAGAGATCCTAAGAGTCCAATCATTCTTGCCTGACCATTCCTGTGTACTGTAAAGGCTGTCATCTATATAGACAGTGCCAAGATTTGTTTCACCATCAAGGGCAATAAAGAAAAGTTCAGTTTTAAGAACAAGACCCTTGAAGCTCCTATAGATCCAAGAGGAGCTTACTTCCCAGTCAAGCCAACTATTGAAGAACATAAGAAGAAGAATTCAAATGGGAAGAGAAAGAACAAGAATAGGAGGCAAGTGAGAAAGCAAGTCCAAGTAGTTAAGGCTGTTGAGTATGAGCATGACCACCTCTTAGTTTTAGCATTCCTAATCAAGAGAGAGGATCCGGGCATGCCAGCCATCGACTGCACTATTGGACAGTGCTCCTTCTACAACTACAACATCAGATCAGCTGTCAACATCATGTCTAAAAAGGTATATGACTTATTATTCGATACACCTCTATACCCTACCTATATGTAGCTGCAGCTGGCAGACAACACGACGAGATTTCTGGAGAGAGTAGCAAGGAACATCATGGTCAAAATCCACACCCACTACATCCCGACCGACTTTATGATACTGGACATGGGAGAATAAGATGAGAGACCCATCATCCTTGGGAGGCCGTTCCTCAGCACCACCAATGCCATCATCTACAATGGATCAGGCCAAATCCACTTCCAATTTCCAGGAGAGAGGGTACGCTGTCATTTTAAAGATTATAACTCTCCTGGATCAGCAACTTTCACCCTGTCCAAGAGAAGACACCAGCGCTGGAGGAATCACTCTCAAAAGAGCAATGTTGAGGAGGAGGCAATCAAAGAAGAATCTACTACACCAAAGGAACATCACCAACCTACAAAGGTATGGGAAGAAAAGGTAACCTCCTAACTGAGTCATTATCAGCAGGTGGTCCAGCATCAAGGTCCCCATCCTCGGGATCTGATGAAGCACCCCAAGAGTGACGACGACGAGAAGTCTTGTCTGGAGGACTCTAAACTCCGAACCCTTGCCATAAGGTAACAATGGTAGTTATCTATTTACTTTCTTGCACTTTTAAATTCATAGCCCCCTGTGACATCCCTACAGTGCAATCTAAAGGAGTGTTCACTGTGGTGGCCTAAAAATAAAATAAAAATTAGCATGCATATTTCCTTTCTATTTGATAAATATAAAAATCCAAAAATAATCATTGATCAACTTGCTGCACTGTATGAACTGTAACAACCCTTGAAAACCTCTCACAACAACCAGTTCACGAAACGGCTAACCAATAACTATTTATCCTAACCCGTCCCACGAGTTTTGGAGTTCTGTGAAATGTTTGCTATAGGATCACTCTAAGAGCTAGTCCACCTAGGAATCATCATCTTCATCACTCGAAGTACACCTTCCCTACACACAGCTAATCACTGTGTGGAGGAAGCAACTTCTTGTTGGATGAGATGAAGGTTCCCGGCTACACCAGCTCTTACACGTATGAGCTCCATCGAGAGGACTGCTCAGCTTCAATGCTCAACCACGACAAGAACTAGCTTGGGGGAAGGCATCCCTAAGTACCCAGATAAGTATACCTACGCGATTATCGAGCCAGTCATAAAAAAAAAAAAATACCAAAAATATGTGAGCACATAAAGGTTCACCATAGTATCATAAGAAAACCTAAAAATACCAAAAATATATGGGCACATGATGCTTTTTAGAGTCTTTAGAGTCTTATATAGTATGAGTCTTGAAAAATAAAAAACCAAATAAAAATGTTTGTCTGTCTAGAGTCAATTAAAAGGAAGCTCTTGAGATAATTTGAATTGATGATAAGCTGCTCTGTTAGAATACCTCTGAAATGCCTAGAGTCTAGACAAAGGTTTTCCCAAGTTTTAGCTCCAACTGTTTTGACATGAGAGTTTGCTCTGAGCCTGAAACTTGTGGGTTGCATACGCTTGAACTAAATCTAGGTACCTGATTGATAAGATTGAGAAAGTCTGAGCTGCTATCTATCCTGTTCTAAGTTACACTAGAGTTCTAGAGATTTATCTTTTGAAAAATGCAAAAACATGATGAGTAGCTTACATTCCCACCAGAGCCAAACATGATGAAGTCGGCTAGTTAAACTTCCACATTCATGCTGCCTGTCTTGCATTGAGTTTTGTCAACCTTTGTGACCCTGGTGAGAAATTTGTCATGCTCTTGAATCAAGATCTACCTCCATATGCACTACTCTACACTGGAGTAGGCGCAACAACATGCCATTCCACCTACATCCATTCCAAAAATGTTTTTCTCCTGTACTAGGAGAGAACACCAAAAATATTCCTATTAGGATAGCCACCCAATAAATGCTCCTAGTTTCTGTTGCTATCTCTCTAATCCCATTAATGCCAAAAGGAGTGCTATGAGCTATGCAAAAAGATATTTGAAAAAGAAAAAAAGAGAGAGAAGGGAGAAGAAAAGAAAAATGGACAAGTGTCCCAATGCTTAAAACAATGGGTACTTAGATGCCCGACTCCCTGAGAAAAAGAAAAGAAAAAGATAGCTCGTAACCTCTGGCCAGTTTTCAAAAGTCCAAAAGGAGAGATAGGCATTCAAGGAGCTGAGTAGAATTAGGTTCCACCTTATATCCACCATATCCATCCACCTATGCATCTTGATTTGACTGCATGACTTGTTTCTCTATGGATCCATTGTTTGACTTTACAACATATGCATTGCAAGTTTGCTCTTTCAAGTTTTTATCCTTACCTACAAGCTCCACATAAGCTTTAGTTATAGGGTGAAAAGAAAGGCAACCATCATCCCTGCCTTGGTGAGAATCCACAAATACCACATATATTGAGAGACCTAAGAGTGTCATACATGGGAAACTTTGAGTTTTATTTGAAAACCTCTAAAAACTCCAGAATGATAGTTGAGCGAAGAGCTTGAGATATAGTGCTTGGATGGGATCTTTCTGTCTGTTAGGTACTTAAGACCCAAGGAAGAGCTAATAAGCCCCACAGTCAAAGGTAATATGGGTAAGTTTGAAGGTCAGCTCAGTTATTGCATAACTTAGAGGAGAATTTCTGTCTGACTGTAGGTATACTGCTAGGGAGTTGCTTCGAGATGACTACAATGCTTAAACATAGATATCTTACAATAACTTTTTCTGAGTTTTCTTTGCTAAGGGACTAGCAAAGGTTAAGCTTGGGGGAGTTGTTGACGGTCGTTAATATATGAATTCAACCGTCAACTAGCCATAGAAAAGGATGTAATTGCGATCACCAAAGTAGATATAGGGTTTGCACTGATAGAATTCCACAAGTTTTGATGTTTCACTATTTTTGTAGGTGTAAACTGGAAAAGACGCAATCTCAGGAGCTTATCGGAACATAGAACGGGAAATCAGACACCGCGGCAACACAGAAACATTCTAGAAGAGACCAGAAGACACCACACCGAAGAGGAGGCTTGGGGGCCACCAGGCTAGACCGACCGGTCTAGGCCTAGGCCGGCGGGGCCTATCTAGGCCCGCCGGGCAGCCTACTCGCGCCCAATTGTTGCTCCACCGCCTTAGGGTTTCAATCTCAGCCGTCTGCCAATGTCGGTTTGATCCGATGGCTCACGATCATCGCCCAGGGCTATAAAAGAAGGGCAGGACCCCCCGGGAGGGAGGCACATTCATTCATTCTCATTCGAAGTCCGATCATCAGCCAAAAACCCTAATCAGAGCTCCTTAGCTAGGGCCTAGATAGCTAGTTAGAACTAGAGGGAGGCAAGTGAAGGCTTGGATTCTGGAGCCATCAAGAGCTTATATTTGGTATAGTTCTTACCTCCTTTCACCTTTGTTCTCTATCATTGCATATTTATATGATTGCTACAATTGAATTGATGAATACTTATCTACTTGTATTCATAGTTATATTGTTCTTTGTCCATTATGGTTATATGCTTAGTATAGCTAGATTGACATTATACTTATTTATACGTGCTTATATGTTGTTTATCTGCGAATGCACCCTATAGGCTGGGCTTAGTAGATCGTGGGTGTGACAATCCTGTTGAGTCCTATGTATTCTAAACCCCTTTTATAGGCATAGTAGGGCTTTTTGTTTGAAGGAAGGGCGTGCTATATTCTCAAACTTCCCTAGTATGTCCACTATGAATAGATGTAATGCTAACCTTAGCTATGACTACTAAGTGTACTGCACTAACCATAATATGCATTGACATGTAGGTAGGAATAACATAGGAATATCTCTTGATGTTACGCTAGTAACCCTAATGATATAGCTAGGAGTCTCTATCTGTTTATGCTGATGATTTATACTTATCTTTATCATTTATCTTGTGACTTACCCCTGCATTTGAGTAGCGAGGACATGGTTATGCTTACAGATTACACTCTAGGTTATCACGCTACCTTACACGTGTGCCCTGTAGACCTTCCTTTGGGAAAATATAAATGACAACCCGGTAATACTCCGGGTAAAATGCTACAATGGTATTTGATCTATGCGCTTGTGGATACAATTTCTATATTCTAAATGGTGGCATGATTTAATACCACACCTCTTGGTGTTATGGCTGGGGATGAAAACTTGGCGTTCTAGTAGCGAAGATATGCCCACAAGCATTTTTAGCGCCGTTGCTAGAGCTAACATTAAGAGGTGTCAACAGTGATGGATCATAATGCTAGTCAATCGGCTGTAAAAATAGCTCCTCATAGTAGAAGGATTGTTAGAGATTTCAACGCTCCACCGTATCAAGAAAGAGTAGCACCTGGTGAAATTCCCCCTGGATATCATTATGTCTCTGAGTATTACACCCTTAGTGCTCAAGAAAATCCTGGCTATCAGCACAACATTCAGCACGTGAACCAGCAAGGTCCGAAAAACCCAAACGCCCAGTGGGGGCATCACTTCGGGTAGATCAGCTGATGAGTCAAGTGACCGATATGGTACAGCGCCAATTCGGTTTGAAGCCTAAGAATTCATCCATCACTTACAATAAACCATATCCAGCATGGTATGATCAAGTGCTGCTACCACCAAGATACAGACTGCCTGATTTCGTTAAGTTCACTGGAATAGGCGCAGCGTCAACAATGGAGCATGTTAGCCAGTTGCTCAGCTTGGAGAGATAGTTGTTGAACCGGCACTCAAAGTACAGTTTTTCCCTCTGTCTTTGTCTGGACCTGCGTTCTCATGGTTTGCATCCTTGCCACATGAATCCATCAATGGATGGGATGACTTAGAATCCAAATTTCATCAATACTTTGATTCGGGAGTTATGGAGAAGGGAATTACAGACTTGGTCGATGTAAGGCAAGGAAACTCCGAATCTAGAAGTCACTATATTCAAAGGTTTAGAGAAGTCAGGAATCAATGCTATACAATGACACTGTCAGATGCAGAGGTGGTTAGCAATGCAATTCGAGGGCTAATACCAGCTATCAGAGAAAAGATTGGGTATGATTGCCCAAATCTAGCTGCTTTGGCTAGAAAAATAGCTAACATTGAAGCTTAGTTTAGATACACACGTTACAATAAACCTCACAAGGTTGGCAGTGTTGGTTCATGCATCCTGGAACAATTAGCTAGTGAAAGCGATGAAGAAGGTGATGAAATTGCTGCTGTGGACTGGGTATGGAAACATTCTAAATATGTGCCCTGGGTGAAGAATGAATCCACAGAAAAGGAAGAAAAGAAGTATATCTTCGACATCACAAAGGCTGACAAAATCTTTGATTACCTATTGGAGAAGGGTCAAATTAAGTTGACAGACAATCATAAGATACCATCGGACAAGGAACTCAAGAAAAGGAGGTATTGTAAATACCATAATTCTACTACCCATAACATTAATGATTGCAAAATCTTCAGAGAGATCATTCAGCAAGCTATCAACAAAGGACGAATTGGTCTGGAAAAGACCAAAGGTAGTATGGGTATAGAAGGCCATCCTTTCCTGACACATATGGTCGTATCTTCTCTTCAGAAAGGTAAAGTCAGGGTGCTTACCTCTGATAAGGCTAGAGAAATAGGAGCAGTTGACCCGAAGAAGCAAATCTCGGCTAAAGAATATCGGGAGATCAAGAAGAAGCATGATCAGTAAAATAGTTGACATGATCGCCATGAGACTTCTAAAGCTAGTGAGATGCGCAGACACCCTACTGTCAGGATTCTATTGAATAAATGGTAGCGACAGAGAGAAGGATCAGATGCGACGGGAAAGAGATTATTTGGAATATCAGGAATGGCTTGAAGAAGAAGAATATGAAAGGCGTCGTTACGAAGAAAGGAGGATTGAGGAGGAGAACGAATATCACTAGAATTGTCCTTTTTTAGACATTGCTGGAATGAAGGCTTAAAGTTGTCTACCCTCAATAACTGCCCTGAGTGCAGTCATCAGTATTGGGAGTATCAACAAACCAGAGCCAACCGTCGACCTATGCATGAACGTCTAAACTTTGGAGAAGCAGATCGGCGCACAAAAATTGAAAATCTTCGTGATCGGTTAGGAGGAAAGATAGCTGATCAGGATATGGCTGAACGAGGACACATCTGGCAAGAAGGTCAATGGTGTCCAGGAGGACATACCAGAAGCCAGAAGAGGCAAGTCCAAGGCTTGAGGAGTGATGAGTTGCAGAGAAAGAAACCGAAAATCTAGTAAGTTAAGCAAACAGCTGATAAAGGCAAAAGTAAAGCTCTGGCTAGAGTATCGGCTATCTTTATGTTACCTGCTGAGTATAGAGCTATTGATCAACATGAAGAAGAATCCGATAAAGTAGCTGTAGCTCAATGGATCTATCAGGCAGAGAGTGCTACCTTTGAGAAGCCTGAGAAATACCTACACTTAAAGGCTTTGTATCTTAAAGGCTTTATTGATGGAAGCCCCTGACAAAGATGCTAGTTGATGGAGGCGCTGCTATTAATCTCATGCCTTATTCAACATTTAGGAAGCTTGGCAAGAGGGTAGAAGACTTGTGCGAGACTGACATGAGGTTAACAGATTTCAATGGAAACATCTCAATTACCAAGGGAGCCATTAGCGTAGAATTGACAATTGGCAGAAAGAGCTTGACTACTACCTTCTTCGTGGTTGATGCCAAGGGCAGATACAATATACTTCTCGGCGGAGATTGGATTCATGCTAATTGTTGCATCCCGTCCACTATGCATCAAAGTTAGATTCAATGGGTTGGAGATACTGTCGAGATTATTCCAGTTGATTCCTCTGTCAGTATTGCTCATGCTGGAACAAATGAATGGAATTTCGAAGGCACATGTTGACACCATATTTTGGTGAACTGTGGTCCATGTTGTCAGAGCGTGACAAAGCAGACCAGATGGATCGGCTAACGAAGAGATGACATCAGCAGAGCATGAGGCGTGTTCAAGACTGATCAAATGAAGAAGGAAGGATATGTCGGACTCTATCAAGAAAGGGAAAGATTGGAGTCCAAAATTGCCTTTATTTTTGTATTCGTATTCTCTTAGGACTCATGTTAGAATTTTGGGCTCTATATATCAAAGACCCGACCATTGTAAAACAACAATCAATCAATACAACACAACTTTGGCCACCCCTTAGGAGTAGGAGTAGAGTAGATCTCGGCGAGACCTTTGATGAATCGAGCTGCATCAGTTGAGTCCGGCCTTCAATTTGCTTGTAAGTATTGCTACGGTTCATGTCTCCTTTATACGGCTGCATCGTTTGACCTCGTATAAGCTTGATCTGAGCTAGTTATCGGTTTATATCTCGTTTGTATGGCTGCATCTGGTGACCCCACTGCAAATTAGGTATAAGATAGTTATCAGCTCTATTATATTGGCGATCTAATAGATTCATTAAGTTATCGATATTGTTTGTTCTAAATTTGATTTACTTTCCGTAACAATATCATTGCCCAATCAAGATTGATAGATTAGCTTGCGCTTAAACTCCACGAAAGATCCCTCGTTCCGGTGTGTATTCATGCTCATGCTCATTCTTGCCGGAATAGTCGATCAGGCTCGTATCGACTAATCTGTCGATCTTGATTGTCACGTGTTGTGGGTTCGAGGCTTATCTAGATGCGAGTAGACCCAAGGGTCAACTTTAGAGCCACCGGCCATTAGACCAGCTCTATCGTTGGTTTGAGGAGCTGCTCGTATTTGGAGGTGCTTGCTTAACAAGAGTAGATCTAAGTGATCTCGGAGCTGCCGGCCGTTAGACCAGCTTCATTGTAATTTAGGCATGCTTGTAGTTATGTTTAAAGTTGATTTAGAGCCACTGGCCGGTAGACCAGCTCTTCTTTAGCTTGAAGGGTAGCTGCGGTTAAAACAAGTTGTCCGTTCCTTCTTTATGGACCCTGTATTGGCTAAACAGCCGATCCATTATGGTTTCACGAATAGCTCTTATATATAGATCTGTTTGAGAATCAGGTAAACTAGTGTCGTTTGCTAGATCCGTTGAAGCCCGCTGGCCGATAGACCACGTGGATGTAGGTCTAGCAAGTTTCATGAAAGTAGTTTATTAAGACCGCCGGCCGGTAGACCAGTCTTGGTAAGCTATTGTCTATTTGGCAATCAAGCTAGATTTATACGTATGAACTGCCTCATTACTTGGACCCTGTATCGACTAAATAGCCGATCTAGTTATGTTTTTTGACAACAATGCATGCACATAGGTTTTCTTAAATACAACTAGGCTTTGCATTGGTAGGAGTTGACTTTCTAGTTAATTTCCTTTGATTCATTGGTCATCAAGGACCATACATCTTGGAACGGTCTGGCAACAAAACCGGCAGGTTCCAGAATTTGATGTTTGCTATTTCTTATCAATTGCAGGTCAAATTGACTGGCACGCCCCAGATCGAGGTCACCAAGCTTGGCTTGCCTCATCCGGGCTCAGGAGATCAAGAACTCCGGCTCCCGTACGCTCTCTGTGAGCCCCCGCTAAGTGTTGACGCAGGAAGGGTCCCCCCTCGACGCCCATTTTTTGCGGCACTACTTTTGGCACGCCCAGTGAGACCACAGTCGTCAACATGGACAATGAAAACGTTCTGAACGTGACCATAGATGAACTTCCGGATGATCTGAAAGAATTAGTCACTACAGCTGTCACTCAATTTCAAAACAAGTGCCTTCTGTCTTTCAGCAAGAATAGAGGAAGAGGAGTTTTCCAGAAGACACGCTTTCCAAGAGTGATGTTGGACGGAGAGCGAGATCTAGACATTCAAGTCCAGCAGAATGATATGTATGAAGTTATCAGCAGAGCTATGGCCGCCATGCTTACCAGTCATAATGAAGTCTTTCTGAACAGCATATCTAATGCCATAAAGGAAGCTTTCAGTCTGAATATAGAGAACAGGGGCCCGGCTTATACTAGTTTTGCTGGAAACAGAAAAGTGAATGGAGGTCAATCATCTGGAGAAGGAATGTCTGGAGAGCAAACAACAGGCAATCTTCATGTCAATGGAGGTGGCACTATACAGCAACCAGTGCAACAGCCGGTGATGGATCATAACACTAGTCAATCGGCTGTAAAAATAGCTCCTCATAGTAGAAGGATTATCAGAGATTTCAACGCTCCACCGTATCAAGGAAGGGTAGCGCCCGGTGAAATTTCCCCTGGATATCATTATGCCTCTGAGTATTACACCCTCAATGCTCAAGAAAATCCTAGCTATCAGCACAACATTTAGCACGTGAACCAGCAAGGTCAGGGAAACCCAAATGCCCAGCGGGGGCATCACTTCAGGTGAATTAGCTGATGAGCAAATGACCGGTATGGTTCAGCGCCAATTCGGTTTGAAGCCTAAGAATGTATCCATCACTTACAAGAAACCATATCCAACATGGTATGATCAAGTGCTGCTACCACCAAGATATAGACTGTCTGATTTCGTTAAATTCCCCGGAACAGGCTTGACGTCAATAATGGAGCATGTTAGCTAGTACCTTGCTCAGCTTGGGGAAATAGCTGATGAACCGGCACTCAAAGTACGGTTTTTCCATCTGTCTTTGTCTGGACCTGCGTTCTCATGGTTTGCATCCTTGCCACATGAATCCATCAATGGATGGGATGACTTGGAATCCAAATTTTAACAATACTTCGATTTGGGAGTTATGGAGAAGGGAATTACAGACTTGGTCGATGTAAGGCAAGGAAGCTCCGAGTTTAAAAGTCACTATATTCAAAGGTTCAGAGAAGTTAGGAATCAATGCTATACACTGACATTGATAGAGGCAGAGGTAGTTAGCATTGTAATTCGAGGGCTAATACCAGCTATCAAAGAAAAGATTGGATTTGATTGCCCAAATCTAGCTGCTTTGGCTAGAAAAATAGCCGACATTGAAGCTTAGTTCAGATACACATGTTACAATAAACCTCACAAGGTTGGCAATGTTGGTTCATGCATTCTGGAACAATTAGCTGATGAGAGCGATGAACAAGAAAGTGATGAAATTGCTACTGTGGACTGGGTATGGAAGCATTTTGAACATATGCCTTGGGTGAAGAACGAGTCCATAGAGAAGGAAGAAATAAAGTATAACTTCGACATCATAAAGGCTGATAAGATCTTTGATTACCTATTGGAGAAAGGTCAAATTAAGTTAATAGGCAATCACAAGATACCATCGGCCGAGGAACTCAAGAAGAGGAGTATTACAAATACCATAATTCTATTACCCATAATACTAATGATTGCAAAATCTTCAGAGAAATCATTCAGCAAGCCATCAACAAAGGATGAATTGGTTTGGAAAAGGCCAAAGGTAGTATGGGTATAGAAGGCTATCCTTTTCCAGCACACATGGTCGCGTCTTCTCTTCAGAAAGGCAAAGTCAAGGTGCTTACCTCTGATAAGGCTAGAGAAATAGAGCAGTTGACCCAAAGAAGTAAATCTTGGCTAAAGAATATCGGGAGATCAAAAAGAAGCAAGATCAGCAAAATAGTCGACATGATGGCCCTAAGACTTCTAAAGCTGGTGAAATACGCAGACGCCCTACTGTCAGGATTCTATTGAAGAAATGGCAACGACAGAGAGAGAAGGAGCAGATGCGACGGATAAGGAATTATTTGGACTATCAAGAATGGCTCGAAGAAGAAGAATATGGAAGGTGCCATTATGAAGAGAGGAGGATTAAAGAGGAAAATGAGTATCACTGGAATTGTCCCTTCTTTAGACATTGCTGGAATGAAGGCTTAAAGTTGCCTACCCTCAATAACTGCCCTGAGTGCAGCAATCAATATTGGGAGCATCGACAAACCAGAGCCAACCACCGACCTGTGCATGAACGTCTGAACTTTGGAGAAGTAGATCAGCGCACAAAAATTGAAAATCTTCGTGATCGGCTGGGATAAAAGATAGCTAATAAGGATATGGCTGAACGAGGAGACATCTAGCAGGAGGGTCAGTGGTGTCCAGGAGGATTGACCAGAAGCCAGAAGAGGTGAGTCCAACGCTTAAGGAATGATGAGTTGCAGAAAAAGAAACCTAGAGTCTGGCAAGTTAAGCAGACAACCGATAAAGGTAAAGGTAAAGCTCCAGCAGGAGTATCGGCCATCTTTATATTACCTGCTGAGTTTAGAGCTATTGATCAAAATGAAGAAGAATCGGATGAGGAAATAGCTGTGGCTCAGTGGATCTATCAGGCAGAGAGTGCTACCTTTGAAAAGCTTGAGAAGTATCTACACTTAAAGGCTTTGTATCTCAAAGGCTTCATCGATGGGAAGCCCCTGACAAAGATGCTAGTTGATGGAGGCGTTGCTGTTAATCTCATGTCTTATTCAACATTCAGAAAACTTGGCAAGAGGGTAGAAGACTTGTGCTAGACCGACATGAGGTTGACAGATTTCAGTGGAAACATCTCAGTTACCAAGGGAGCCATTAGCGTGGGGTTGACAATTGGCAGAAAGAGCTTGACCACTACCTTCTTCGTAGTCGATGCCAAGGGCACGTACAGTATAATTCTCGGCAGAGATTGGATTCATGCCAATTATTGCATCCCATCTACTATGCATCAAAGTCTGATTCAGTGGGTTGGAGATACCGTCGAGATTGTTCCAACTGATTCCTCTGTTAGTATTGCTCATGCTGGATCAGACGAGTGGAATTTCAAAGGTGTGGAGTGCTTCTCAGGAAAAGTACATGAAGGAGACATCATCAAAGTGTTTGAAGATGGTCAACAGCCAATACAAGTAGTCGGCTCTGAGAGTTTTAATTAATGGATTCCCTAGTTGATGATGATGAGGGGAAGATGGGCAAAGGTTTCATGTCGGCCGATGAACTAGAAACAGTAGATATAGGAGATGATGATAAGCCTAGACCGACATTTATCAGTTCTAAATTAGATCCTAAATATAAAAAAGAGTTAATAGCTTTGTTGAAAGAATATAAAGACTGCTTTGCTTGGGAGTATTATGAAATGCCCGGTCTTGATCGAAAGTTGGTTGAGCATCGATTGCCGATCAAATCTGGATATCGACCATTTAAGCAAGCCCCAATGAGGATTAGGGCAGATGTTATGGCAGATGTAAAAACAGAGATTACCCAATTATATGAAGCAAAGTTCATCCGACAATGCCAAGTATGCAGAATGGATATCCAATGTGGTTCCTGTATACAAGAAAAATGGAAAAGTAAGGGTCTACATTGACTTTAGGGACTTGAATAAAGCCACCACAATGGATGGCTATCCGATGCTAATCGTCGATCTACTGGTCGATGCAGCAGCAGGCCATAAAGTGATTAGTTTCATGGATGGTAATGCCGGGTATAATCAAATATTCATGGTAGAAGAAGACATCCATAAGACTGCCTTTAGGTGCCCTGGTGCTTTGGGGTTATATGAATGGGTAGTCATGACTTTTGGACTTAAGAATGTCGGTGCAACTTATCAAAGGGCCATGAATTACATTTTCCATGAGTTGATCGGCAAAGTTGTGGAAATTTATATCGATGATGTAGTCGTGAAGTCTAAAGGATATCAAGAATACTTAAATGATTTCAAAGCCACTCTTGAATATGCGAGAAAGCATGGATTAAGAATAAACCCTCACAAATGCACATTCAGAGTATCGGCAGGACAATTCTTGGGCTTTATGGTGCATGAAAAAGGGATTGAAGTCGGCCAGAAAAGTTTTGATGCAATCAGCAAGACAGTACCGCCAACAACAAAGACCGAGCTACAGTCCTTGATCGGCAAGTTTAATTTTGTTAGGAGATTCATATCGAATCTATCAGCTAGAATATTGCCATTTTGAGTGTTGCTGAAGTTGAAGAGAGATTAAGAATTCAAATGGGGCAACGAGCAACAAAAGGCTTTTGATGAAATTAAAGAGTACATAAAATCTCCACCAAAGTATTAATCCCTCCTCAACAAAGTAAACCTTTTAAGTTGTACGTAGCAGCCGGTGACCATACGATTGGGTCGGCTTTGATGCAAGAATTTAAAGGGAAAGAACGAGTGATTTTCTATCTGAGTAGAAGGTTGCTGGATCCTAAAACAAGATATTCACCCATTGAGAAATTATGTTTATGCTTATATTTCTCCTGCACCAAGCTTCAGCATTACCTACTGTCCTCTGAGTGTACAGTGGTGTCTAAGTTTGACGTAATCAAGTATATGTTATCTATGCCTATTCTGAGTGGGAGGATTGGTAAATGGATTCTTGCACTATCAGAATTTAATTTAAGATATGAATCGGCTAAAGCAGTTAAAGGTCAAGCGATAGCCAATTTCACCACTTGTCATCATGGAAAAGAAATCAAGCTGGTAGACCTAACCCCTTGGGCATTATTCTTTGATGGTTCCACTTGTAAACAAGGTGGAGGTATTGGTATTGTCTAGGTATTGGTATTGTCTTGATTTTGCCAAGGGGGGCACGTTTTGAATATGCTTTTTCGATAAAGCCAACGTCCACTAACAATCAGGTAGAGTATGAAGCCGTCCTTAGGGGACTTCAACTTCTTTATGAAGTAAAGCCAAGACTATTGAAATTTTTGATGATTCTCAATTAATAATCAACCAATTGCTCGGCCTATACGAATGCAAAGATGATATATTAAGAAGATACTATAAGGATTGGCGAGAGCTACTTGATTCTTTTTCTTCTGTTGTCATCAAGCATATTCCTAGGAATCAGAATTAGGAAGCTAACCGATTAGCTCAGAGTGCCTCTGGGTATCGGCAGATTGTTGAAGTGATGGCTGATGAACTCACTGATGATAGCGATTGGAGAACTGAGATCATCGAATACTTGAAGGAGCCGTCAAGACGAGTATCTAGAAAGTTAAGGTATAAAGCTATAAAGTTTGTTCTCAACAATGATCAGCTATATTACAAAACAGTCGATGGGGTACTTCTCAAATGCCTGAATCGAGAAGAAGCTAAAGTCTTAATGGGTGAAATTCATGAAGGCGTATGTGGTGCGCATCAATCTGCTCATAAGATAAAGTGGATGATCAGAAGGACAAGCTACTTTTGGCCGACCATATTGGAGGATTGCTTTGAATACTACAAAGGATGTGAAGAGTGCCAAAGATTCGGTAATATTTAAAAATCTTCAGCATCGGCTATGAACCCAATCATAAAGTCGTGGCCATTTCTAGGATGGGGGATAGATCTGATTGGCCAAATTTTTCCATCATCAAGTAAAGAACACAAGTTTGTATTTGTGGCTACAGATTACTTCACCAAGTGGGTCGAGGCCATCCCACTGAAGGAAGCATCGTCAGCTAGTATGATTGAGTTTCTTAAAGAACACATAATCTACAGGTTTAGAATTCCTCAATCTATTATGATTGACCAAGGAAAGATGTTTACGTCTGAAGAATTTGAAGATTTCATTGCCAGTATGGGTTTTAAGTTGATCAATTCCTCTCCCTATTATGCTCAAGCCAATGGTCAGGCAGAAGCATCCAATTAGATCCTCATCAAGATAATCAAGAAGAAGATCAGGGAACATTCTAGGAAGTGGCATTTGATATTGAATGAGACACTATGGGCCTATAGGATGGCTTGTCATGGATCAACTAAGTGCTCACACTATGAGTTGGTTTATGGTCATGAAGCGGTGCTGCCGTGAGAAATCAACATTGGATCCAGGAGGGTACTGTAGCAAGATGAATTAAAAGCCGATGATTACAAAAGTCTGATGATGGATAACCTCGATGATCTAAATTTCCATCGGCTAAAAGCTTTGGAAAATATTGAAGCTAACAAGATTAGAATTGCCAAATACTATAATCAGAAGGTACGAGAAAAGAAATTCATTGAGGGAGAATTGGTCTGGAAAGTGATCCTACCAGTTGGATCTAAAGATAACAGATTTGGCAAGTGGTCTCCAAACTGGGAAGGACCATATCGAATTACGAGGAATGCTCCTGGGAATGTGTATTTCTATGAAACATTGGAAGGGGAGGAATATTCCAGGGCACTTAATGGGAAATATTTCAAGAAATATTACCCTAGTGTATGGGTTGATCTACTCTACAATGATCAACATATCACGTCAAAACCCAAACAGCCGATACAAGGAAGTATCGCCTTTAGCACAAAAATACAATCCCGCTAATGGAGATAATAGCCGATGCAATATACATCGCCTTCAGTATAAAAATAAGATACATAGACAGCGGATCTAGGATTTCCAATAAAAGTTAGACAAAGATATCTCAAAATGAAAAGATTATTTATTTATAATATATGTGGCACTACTATTGTAAACTTAATGGAGGCGGGCAGAATAGCTTAACGGAAGTGGTTTTCCCAACCGCCTCGGAGCATAGGTCACGGTTAATCCAGGCCTTAACCGAGGCGGTTGGGAAACCGCCTCCGTTAATAGTATTAACCGAGACGGTCAGTTTAAGATAACCGCCTCTATAAACTTTATTAACGGAGGCGGTTGCTAATACCCAATCGCCGCTGTTAATTTACAGTGGCGGTTGGGTTAATGTGACCGCCTCCGTTAATACTTTGCAGAATAAAAAAAAGATATTTGCTTTGACTATTTTAAATTGATTTAAATATGAATTTGAAATTTGAATTGAAACACGTACCAACAAAGAATACACGCAGATAAAGGATAAACATATAAATTACATCCATTCATTTGTTGTCCCATGTTCCCAACATTCAACACAAGTTCTCACAAAATACAAGTTTCAATAGAGTTCTAAATGATCGAGAAGGTAAGATGCTGTAGCTAGTCGAAGATGTCCGGCAACACATAATCGTGCATATTCAGCTGTGTCCTCCAGTTGCGTAGCCTCTCATACTTTTCTGCTGACCCCAGCTCGCTATCATGGTAGAAGAATTGATCGTCGACATGACAGCATTGGTCCATTACGAACTTACAGATGTCGGAGACTGTTTGTCTGATGTTTGCGTTGTCCAGCATCCTAATCCTTTTCCACCATCCAAGTGATTTCTTGAGCTGCCGATAGCATCCTTTGTACTTGCCGCAGTCCCGAGGTACTCACAAGCGTAGTATCCACATAGAATCGCCTTCGGGTTGTTTGGACTTTGCATGCACGATATATACACAACACATAATATATATAGTTAGTACATATACAGAGCATGAACGATGTCACAAGACATGAGTTTTAGGACATTTACCAAGAATTCTCGCCTCACTTTCAGTACGTGTCTATACTTTGCCTTCTTCTTCTCAAACCTTCGATCGAAGGTGTCAGGGTCTTCGTAGTACTTTCTGTAAGCGCTGTATATATGAAAACCACTAGTGTCAACAACTAAGCTGATACTTGCTTATAATTATGTAAATGAATACGTGTCATCACTTACTATCGGAGACACTCTTTAAAATCCGCGTACGCCTTCTTGTTCGTCTCCGCAAGGAGTTGAATACGACTGCCTTTCCATCCTGAGGGTAGATTATGAATACAATCCAATGGCCCATGACCCCCAAGCTACACCATTAAATCAATTTAGATCTCGAATCATAAAATATAAGGAGCAGTGAACCCAATAGGTACTGCAAGTATCGTTTGAACTTATTACCCGAACTGGTGCGCGGCAAGGATACACCCATATTCCGGCACCTTCTTCATGGCCTGTAGGATGTACTGTCCCTTTCTATACTTGATCTTGCCTTGAAGCCTTGTCTAGGCTAGCACCCGTTCAATCCCGTCCAGGCCCGCCAACCGCGGATCCGTGTCTGGTACATCATAGCCAATGATGGTCCTCTGGCTAATATGCATTAGAGATAGGTAGATAATATCCTCCTCTACTTCCTTGCATATATATGCTTGCATCCTAGAAGCACAAGTTGTCATGGTCATATTGCCTAGTTTGATCGAAAGAACATAGCTACAGCAATGAAAAGGTTTTCATACACTTACATCGCAAAGACGGTGACTTGGGCAACATCGAGGTCCTTGCGCCGTAGCATCCAATGCATGTCGTGGAAGTTGAGGGTGAAATAGCAATCCTCGTCCAAATAAAAGTATTCCTTTGGGACCCGCACAATGAAGTCTTTCATGCCTAACTTGGATGCATGCATATACCACAGATGCCACCTCCGAACCTCCCACGTCTCATCCTGGATGAGTTGGCCCAAAGGCAACATGAACTTACCATTCTTGAAGTTGTCAGGGCAGTCTGGAGTCAGGGGCAGAAGTGACAGCGGACTTGGTGGCCTATATTTGAGACGAATGAGGAACTACTTAGCATCATACAAAAAGTTTATTGACTATATTTGGGTTGTTAGTAGCATATGTACCTTATGAAGGTCGTTGAGAAATTATACTGGCCCGACTCAGCTGCCCAAGCCTCCAAGGGAATATTTGACAGGCAGTCATCAAGTATTGCCCTCTCCGGCGCAGGAGGACACTCTGTGGCGCCCTCCCCCCTCTTCGTCTGTTGGCTTCTTCGGTGTAGAAGGACACTCTTTGCTCCCACCTTGGCCGCTAGGAGGCGGTGTTTCATGGCCCAATGCACCTCCTTGTGGGTTGCCTTTGTTGGGATACGGGCTCCGTTGTGGACTGATGCCGCCTTGGCCACCGCCAGCACTGTCATTGCCGTCGTCGTCGTCGTCATCACTTGGGCCGCCGCTGGGGGGAGATGATGATGGCTGTAACATTGAAGTTGGCATTGTCGGCTCGATATCTACTTTGTTCCATAGCACGATATCGCCTAGTGCGTCACCGAGCCTTGTCCCACCATTTTCAATTGGAAAATCAAGTTCATGGTCGTCAAAGTCATCTTCAGTGTACGACATAAGAACTAAGGCATAGTTAGGTGGGAGCGGCTTGCCATTGTACCTAGCTTCATTGTTTGGTGGCTTAACCTCGCCTTCTGCCACAACCTTCTTCGTATTCCTTGTCCGGCCAATGGGCACCTGTAGCTTGCACACCACTGGCTCCTTTTATCTCATCGACAGGGTATCTTTGCTGTTGTGAGGTACCCGACACCATCTGGCCCTGTTCGACGGTGGCTTGACCCTGTTGTGGCAACATGCCAGCCTGACGAAACATCTGCGTCCTCAACTCTACCATCTTGTGGTCAGTGCACGTGAACGCATCTTGTATCTTGCCCATGATCATTTCTTGCACTGCCTCATCTCTCCCTTTCTGGATGAGCTCTTCCTTATACCTCTGCCTCGTGTGCTGAGTGCTAGCATTGGATTGCCATGAGTCCACAGTCTTCCAGCTCTTCCTCGAGGAGACGCCCCGGACGCGGCCACAATGCTCGGGGTTTTCAAGCGCCTCGGTCAAAGATGATCATGGTTAGTAAAAGATATCGGCGCTTCTGACATAGATAGGGAGGCAGGTTGTAGATGGTGAGGATGATAGGCCATGTGCTGTGGGTGCTGCTCAGGTCACCGAACAGATTCATCCCATCTGTACTCAGTGCGAACCTAACGTTCCTTGCCTCGTCAATAAACTCCTTTGCGAACATGGCGTCGAAACACTTCCACTGCTTTGCATCGGAGGGGTGCCGTAACTGGCCATCATTTTTCTTGCGTTCTTCTAATGCATGCCATGTCATTAGCTTCGCATCCTCTGGGTTGCCGAATAGAGCACGTAGCCGATCGATCACAGGTAGGTACCACACTGATAGTGCAGGACTTTTCTCTGCATGTAACCTTCTTCTTCCTAATCCTCAGGTGACGGGATATGCTTCGTGGTCATCTTCTTCTTCTTCTGCCCTCCCTTGGGGGGTGCCTCGTCACTCGCGTCCACACGACAGCCGCCATGCCTCTTGTACTGACTCGTGCCGCAGTGTGGACAGCTCTCCAGTTTCTCATACTCGCCCCGATATAGGATACAGTTGTTTGGGCAAGCATGAAACTTTTTAAGCTTCATCGCCACTGGACGGATCAACTTTTTTGCTCGATAGGTATTGGTGGGGACTTTGTTACCCTCTGGGAACATATCGGCGAGGATATGTAGCAGGTCATTGAAGCTAGTGTCGGACCAGCCATGGCGAGCCTTCAGCATCAGTAACTGAAGGTTGAAATGCAACACCGTCCAGTGCTTTGGACACTCCTTGTACAGCGGATCAATTGCCGCCTGCTTTATTTCTTTGAAATTCTCTAGCCACTTTGGATCCCCAAACAGAACATCGTCTTCATCCATACGATTAGCAAGATTCTCAAATACCTCCGTATCTTCAGGCACCAACGCATTAACATCAACATACTCACCATCATCCCCACCACCATCATTAATTGCTATGTCGTCCAGAATATCAGCAATGCTTATAAAATCCCGATTCACACCCTCGCTGCCCACTGCTCTTGATGACAGAGGTGGTTGTTGTTCGCCATCATTCACCAGTGCGGGCGCCTCCGAGGTCATCGACGAGGTCCCCTCAGAAGCACCGATGGGAGTCGGATCTGCTTTGCCATGATGCTTCCAAACAGTGTAATCCTTGACGAAGCCATGACGGATCAAGTGAGATTGCACCACGTTATCTTTCTGGAGAAGGTTGTTCTTGCAGCTATTACACGGACAAATGCTACGCTCCCGACCCAAGCTCAGACGATGCTTCTTCACTGCAGCAACAAACTTTTTGACATGGCCAAGGAAAGACAAATTGGCCAGCCGCGGTGTCTTGTACATCCATTCTCTGTCCGCCATGACGTACGGCGACCTTTCACATGGAACAACAAAGTCAGAAAAGCAAAAAAATACATCAAAAATGCAAATGAGTAGCGCTAGATCTAGTTTTTTCTCTCCTCCATGCATTTGGATCTAAATAAGAAACTACACCCTAATCAAGCAACAAAAGAGGAAATACGAGTTGGAGAGCAAGAGTTAAACTTTGAGGACCCAATCAAGGGCAAACCCTCCCTTCCCCCCCTCTAAAATGGCAAATCCAAGCTCTAGATCTCCATTTGGATCTAGAGAAGAACAACCAAAATCAAGCAAAAAGAGAGGAAAATGAGAGTTGGAGAGTTTGATTCAACCTTTTGCGGTGCTCTCCTCCACCAAATCCAAGGGCAAAACCTCCCCCCCTCTAAAATGGCCAAGTTTTGGGTTTTGAGGTCCAAAACCTAAAAAATGGAGGAGCCGCGGGGAAGAAGAAGCTGTGCTGTTGTTTATATAGCGGAGATTAACCGAGGCGGTCAACATAACACAACCGCCTCTGTTAATGATACATTAACGGAGGCGGCACTGTTACCACAACCGCCTTCGTTAATCAATTAACGAAGGTGGTTGTTTTAAGTTAATCGCCTCGGTTAATTGACATTAACGGAGGCGGTTGTGTTATGTTGACCGCCTCGGTTAATGTATTAACCGAGGCGGTTGCTGGCCGGCAGCCCTGGTCTCGACCATCACCTATTAACCGAGGCGGGCGGCCTGCCCAACCGCCTCCGAGCCTCATTTTCAAGTGTCTGCTAAAAGATTTTGTGTAGTAGTGTGGCTGAAGAAAAAGCAGCAATAGCATTGGCTACAAAAGAGAAATCTTCGGTTGGAGGAAGATCAATGGCTTCACCCCTGTTTGGGATCCGTAAAGTAAGCCTACGAAGATCGCGTTCAGAATAGGGTTGAGCTAAAGCTAATGCTAGTGCAGCGCCATGACGGACGCCATCCGAAGCTATCCCTTTGACTCGTTCGAAGAGGTTCATCAGACGTCCTTCCAGAGTGATCCCTCTCGGCTTCACCAGATCTATAGCTCCTCGGACGATTGATCGAAGGACCTCCAGTTCCTTAGAAACAGCTGAGATGAGGGAGAAGAGATGTCAGGAAATGTAAGATGACGAGAAGATAGCGTCAGAAGAATAGGAAGAACAAACCTGCAGCTTTATCTCTAGTGGTTTCCAGACTGGCCTTGAGAGAAGAAATCTCGTTGTTAAGGCAATCTCGAGCGGATAGCAAATTGTCAATGATGAGACGGGAACGTTCCAAATCTCGCCGAAGACGTTCTACTTCTCCTGTGGAGCCCTGGGTACCAGATTGATCAGCGGAAACATCCTCAACAAACCGTTCTGAAGGATCCATTGTGAAGATGTGGAGAGCCGATGAAGAAAATGTTGGGTCTGGTCCCAGTTTTATAGTCATGAAGAGGATAACAAAATCAGTTCGAGTAGGAAAGAAACTCAGGAACGTATGAAAGACAGATTCTAGAAAACATACGTACATGGGACCAATCTTACAAAAGCGTGATCCCAAAGAGAGAAACAGAGGAAGGGTATCGGCAACTCATATACATTTTCCAAACTTGATACAAACAGTTACATTTTTGGAACAAAAGGAAATCCGCCGATAACATTAAGGAGAGACACATCCTTCCTAAAAGTGGAACCGCGATGAAGAACAAGATGAACTTCCGTAGCCACGGTCGCCACAGCGAGAAGAAGTGGCGGAGCCGTTGAGCACCATGCCACCGGAGCAGGGAGACCGGAGTGTAACACCCCAGGTCTTAGTCACTAGCTTAGCAACGTGATTAGACTAAACAAGATATATTAAGTGATGATCTTAATTTCTACCTCACATCCACCTCCGTCTATCTTGATCATTGGAGAAGTTTGGTGAAGTTTGAAATCAAAAAGCCACATAAAATGATAAGCTTTATCCTTGCTTGAAATGCCTTATCAAGTGCATGAGTATATGGAGATTCAACCAAGTCATGCAACCTTGCTCAAATAACTCTACATTAACTCTACAACAAAAGTCATGAAGGGTTCATATTGAGCAAATGCCCAGAAAATGCCCTTAAGTGATGGTTTGACCAAGGTTGACCTCTAGCGCACTTTTGTTTAACCATTTATAAAGTGCCGCTTAGAGAGTTTACGTGGTTGTGCACCCTTAATCAAAGTTGTAGAGAATTTTATAAGTAATAAACTTTCTTGAAGGGCCAAGTTATGAAAATGTGTATAACATGCTCAAAAAGTGCTCAACAGGCAGATTGGAGGGCTGATTTAGAGATTAGAATATTTCTAAAATGCTGAAAATTGTGTTTTTGAGATCGACGTCTCGCGTTCTCCAATTTTGGTTAAGCAATTTGAGTTGAACCTAAAATAGAAGCTGATGGTAATTAGTTGAGGAAGAGCATACCAAAAGATGGGATCAATTTGACTGTGTTTGACAAGGTTTGACATCCGTTTACGATTGGTATTAGCTTGTTGACAGCGTCAAGTTCGAGCATCATTATCTCCTAATATATCTAGATTTTGGCTGAGCACTCTTAATGGAATTTGTAGAGCATCATGAGTAGAGCAAACTTCATTTTGAGCCCATTCACTGATTCAGCCCGTAGCTGGCCCAAAACCACGCCGCAAGCCGTGCCCGCCACATGCTCGGGAAAATGCCCCAATGGGCGACGCGTGTCCTGGACGTGGCGCCCATGCACAGAGCTTGGCATCCACCATTGCCACCTGCCCTGCCTTCCCCTGGTGTGCTTGTGGAGGGCGAGCCCCTCGGCTCACTCCTCCTCCACTCTCCCTCGCTCTCTCTGGCTCCTCCCTCGCTCGCCCTCGCCAGAACGCGTGGCGCGCGCGATGCCACCGCCATGGCCGCCATTGCTGAGCCGGCAAAGCTTCCTGCTGCTCCACCATTCACCCTCCTGCGCACCTCCTTTGCACGAGCCAACGTCGCCATCATCTCCCGAACATGCCACCCCCTCCCCCGCGCCTCTCTTCCATGCCCGAGTCATTGGAAGGCGCCGTCGCCTGAGCTCTCTCCGCCCGAGGTCATTTGTTCGTCGTGGCCGGGAGGTCTCGGTCCGTCTCCGACCAAGCCCACGAGCACCCATGAGGCCGAGCGAGCCCTACGAGGCCGCAGGACCTTTCCCCAACGGCCGGCATGGCCCGCCCCCGAGAAATCGGCGCCCCCAACCTCCCTGACCTGTCTCTGCATAAGGAAGAAGGAGGAGCTCGGGCTCGAATTTGGTAAACACCAGGAGGTTTCCTGCGAAGTCCATGACTCATGTGAATAGTATCAAATAGTTACCGAAATCTTCAGGGGGCTGAGTGCAAGTTTGTTTTTCCCTTTTATGCTTTATTTCGGCTGAAACTTCGATAAATCATAGTAAATCATAGCAAAATCGTAAAATAGCAAATGAGGACTTTTTGGAATCCTTGTGAGTAGATATATACAGTGGTGTGATAATATTGCATGGTTTAGTAGAAATTTGGTGCAGTAAAAATAGATCTTTGCTAATCTAGGGTTTGCTATTGCAAAATTGATATCTCAAGTTGTGGTCCTCCCTTTGATTTGAAATTTGGGTGGTTGGCTACTGATGCTATGTATATGCTGTGATAAAAATTTAAGATTCATTGGATGCAGTATGACTGAGTTATTGATTTATCTTGGTTGATGTCTAGTAAATGGATTTAATTAGTTTATAATTGAAATAAAAATGTAAAAATAGAAAATATGGTTCCATTACCTTTGCATGACATTTTTGTGACCTTTGGATGCTTAACATGACTATATGTTTATAGAAAATCTTGAGTTTTAGATTTAACTTGCTCTCACATGGTTTATTGTATTAGCAGTTTGTCTTTTTTATAGAGGTTGCTATACTTATTCAAATGATATGAAATTTGAATAGTAGACTATTGGGTATGTATGTAAGCTACTGTAATTTTATTAGAATTTACTGTGCACTTTTATTATGTGTTCCATATATGCTCCTTATTCCACCTTGTTATATAAATAAATGGAAAAGGGCATGCAAATAATTTATTTAGGAGTGGTCATCATATTTTCTGGTGTTTATTCAATATATGTCAACTGTTGGTAATATTGCTTGTGCCCAATTTGATGTTTGAAACATGAGTGAAATATTATTTGCTCTATTTATTCCATTTGGAGGCCTTCTGGACAGTTTCTAGAACTTTGATGATTGCGCCTTGTTAATGATGCTTGCTGTGAAACTTATCTATAACAAAGTTGTAGATAACCTATATATCTAGCTTTTGTTAAATTTTCATAGCTATAGCTTTTATAGTTGGTTAGTTATGACTGTGTAATGTTCAGCTTCAGAAATGGCTTCTCTCTGGAATTTCTAGACCTGATCCTGTACATGTGTAATTTTGACCTGCTAAACATGTGAATCATTCTTTGATGATTAAAAATGATTTGTAGGCAATGTCATAAGCTTTCCAGATTGTCTTGTTGCATGTCATTTGGATGTGTGTAACTCCAGTTGTAGCTAAATCTTGTAGCTGCTGTTTGCAGTCTAGAAATTGGTTGATTCTAGTTATAGTGTTGCTTTATGTGATGCTTAGTGTGGCTCATGTCTTTATTAATAGTTAAGAAATATATCAGAGACCTTGTCATATTTGAATCATGCTTGATATGCTTATTATCTTCATGTTGGGCTTAATGTGGGTAGTTTGCTCTCTAAATGCTCATATCATGTGGTGTGCCTATGTTTGTCTTGTTTTGAGTATGTGATGCATCATCTATTGCATTTCTATGTATTCATACACTTGCATCTTGCATCTCATTTAGGTACGCTAGATGAACTACGTGAAGGACAAGATGTTGGAGTTGAACCCGAAGATGGTGCAAGCTAACTTGACTAAATTTGGGTCATATTCCAGGCAAGCCCCGGAGCATTCTAAGTCTCCCACCCTTTTATAAAATGCAATTGAGTACTTTATGTTATTTATTGCATTAAGTTATAGGAGTTGATTGAAAACACTTGCTGCATATATATCCTCTCCTTCTCCAGCAAATTATACCTTGAATCCTATTTAGGTTCAGGAATCGAGATAAATGCTTAGCCATGCTTAGACCAGTAGAAGTCGGGTGATTTCCTGTCATCCGCGAGATATAGGGTGTTACTTCTCTGGTCACGGTTGGCTATATGTGCTATCGTGGAAAAGAACCATGTGATAAATTAAAAGAAGACCCTGCAGGGACAGTGGACCCTGTCTAGTCACTTAAGGACTGGAAGCGTTGTCACGATTCGAATCGCCGTCTCTCCCGGATAGTGAGAACTTGACTATTGCCTCCGGCTTTGTAGAACTTACTAAATAATGATGGTTCTAATATTGATGATGATCATAATGATGATGATATTGATAGCTGGAATAAACCTGATATGGTTATTAATGTTTGTATATAATCAAGTGATTGCTTAGTGCAGGTGCTAATCTAGATGACAGGTTGATTAATAATAACCTATTGCTAGTAATATAAAATACTGCTCTCATATCACTTATGCTTTTATGCAAAATGTTGTCAAGCTAGCCGCACCTACATAAAGCCTTGTATACTCCTTGGTGTCACTTTATTTCTGGTTGATGACGTGATATGAACCCGTTAGGGTTTTTGCTCGATCTTTCGATGAGAGGTGTGGGATAACTCGATTGGTGAATGGAGATAACGTTCACGGCTCGACTACAGCCCTCCAAGACTGCGCCTTAGCAACCGATACACCACCCCAATGGGCTGTCACGATCTTGTGGAGCGCGACACCCGACCACTAGGGCACTCGTCCCCGCAAGCAATCGAAGAACCAGCAAGAACAAGTAGAACAAGTACTAAATTACTAGATGTAAATGAAGGTTTCAAACTCAATCTCCAATGAAGTGGGGTTCCGAAGACAAGAAGACGGGCGGCTGATCCAGCACGCACGCTTATAAGCAAGTAGCGAAGGCTAAACTTGATCTAAACAAAACCCAATCTGTTTGTGGCGGCTATGGGGGTATATGAGAGGGTAGAGGACGTCCTTGACCTGGTATGGGTCATCCCACAACCCTAGGACGCGCCCCTATTGGGCCCCACTTGATACACGGCCCATCGGGCAACAATCAGGTGACACAACACCCTGGACAGGAAAAGGTCTCTGTATTAAATCGATGATTCCGGCTGCCTCGGAGAAGATATGGACATGATTCTAGATCCATATGAAAGTAGACTTTATAAGCTTTCCATGAAGTACTAGAACATCCCAAACGGAGTCTATATGAAGTCGTGGTGGCCCGTGCAAGCTGGAGTTGTTCTGCAGTCCGAATCCAATTCCAAAACGTGTTGGATTTGGACTCTTTCTTTCCCTGTGCCAAAGGTGACGTGGTGGCTTGGTGGAGGACATTATGGATACTTGGACCTGGTCCCCAATCAACCGCATGAACCATCCATGCTTCCCGGATGCGATCCACTCTACTCTTTGATTTAGAAGTGGTTAACTTGATCATATCTGAGCTGGTGATGTTCTCATCATGACGGGTAAGTCTAGCTGAGTCTCGTACTCAGGGTTTATTCCCACTTGTTGCAGGTTGTGATGTATCATGATTACTGCAAGAATTGGATGGCTCCTACCACAGCGGAGGAGTACGATTATGGGCATGATCCATCTTATCTCTCTTGTCTCTAATTCTTTTGTTGGAATTGACCTTGGTGCTGGCATATATTTGAACTAAGGGTGATGTTGGTTTTAAATTACTTTGCTTTCGCTACTCTCAAACTTATGTTGTAATATTTATATTGAACTCTGATGTATATTAAACTACTTGTCAAAAAAGATGTAACATTTGACTTGTTTTATTGAATCAGTATGATCTTGGCTTATACGTTGGTTGGTTTGAAGTCCTTCGTGATTTCAGTGGACTACCGGGATTATATGGGCTCAAGTGTAAAAATTTAGTCACTTCGGTGATTATTTTTATACTTGTGCTCTTATAATTTGGGCGGTTACATACAGGTGGCATCGAGCAAGATTCAATATTAAACATGTCATTTGTGTATTTAAAATAAAAGCTTTTATTTGTAAAAGATTAGTTTTGATAAAACTATTAGCTACATCTATATATGTAGGTGTGTTTAAATCTAAATTTAAAAACTTAAGTATGCCAGTGGTCAAAACCTGTATGCCCAAATAAGGACTCATAGGTGGCTTATCTAAGTACTAACTTGGAGGGTTTTAAATTCTGCATCTACGCCCAGGCCAAGGTATGTATGTTTGATGACCGCACTACGGCTACCCTGTGGTCAAATGGTGGAGGTAGCCCGCATATATGAATTAGTCATATGTGTGCATTAGAAAGATGAGATATGAGAGCATGACCGTCCAACCGGCGGTCTAGGGAAGTGCTAGATTGTGATACTGGAATAATTGTTATGTCAAAACCATGCAATTAGGAAAGTATTTAATTGTGGGTATATCTGCCGGGTAGTTTGTGATTGAAGTATGTATGTAGGGACATGCATACGGAAAGTATGTAGTTCTTGCTTTCCTTGGATTTTGTTGTTTGTGCTATATATTGGGGAATTTTTGGGCTGCAATGAAATTTTCTGCATGTACGCTAACCACGAATATGTAGATCAAATATAGATGACGACTAGTTATATATCGAGAGCGCGTGTTATGCCACCGACATAGAACGTGATTGCCACCTCAGGCTAGCAATTTTGTGAGGACGAATAAGACAAAGCATGCATCATCATGGTTATTGCTTTATATATAACTCTGCTCCTCTCATCCTTGTTCCAATAATAAGTAACTGGTGATTAATGTGTTGTTACTGTCTTTCATGTATGAAGTTAGATGATAAGGCCGCTATCTATGTTGTTTGGATTAGAATGCTTGAAGATAGTGTGTGCATAACTTTGCCTTGTATGATTGTTTTTAATGGAATTGCATAACAAGTTGGTAGTGGTGGAAAATCTAACCTTTTAAAACTAAAATAAGGTTTGGAGCTACTAGAATAATATGATTGTGTGCTCTCATGTTACTAGAACAAGGGAGAAACATTGCTTGATAGTGTTTGTGAACCTTGCTATATTGAGTTGCTCCATGTGTTTGCTAGCCGTGTGTGAAACATCGTAAATACTAGCCCTTGTTTGTAGAATGCTTTTGTGTCTTTGCTGTAGCCATGACCAAAATCTTTTGAGTTCTTGCTACCTTTCTTACAAATCATCATACACTAAAAGTCTTGGCTTTACCCTCATGCTTAGTAGCACCTCTTGCATCATGATTGATCTTTGTGATTAGGTCGATGTGTTGCCTTGTTACATAGGAATGCTTTTTATCTGTGTGCTTTGTGCTTAGAATGATTGCTTTAAGCTGTTCTGTTTATGTGGTTGCTTGTTGTCTAGGCAGTGCCATGGTTGTCACCTTGTTTGTTCTCGGTGAGCACATGAGTGTCGAATAACTCATCCTAGAACAATGCGTCTGTCATGATAATTCTATGGTTGTTGTCTCTGATTAGGTTCTCCATCTTAGGAACCCAAGCCTATAGACATAGTTGCTAGCCTTTGTATGTTGTGTTGCAAAGACCTGAACCTATGCTGATGTTTGAATAGTAAGACTTAGGCCCAGATCCTTAGGTGTTTGCGTACAATATAGATGTTCTGCACCCTTTTATGAAGACCCTTGTGTGATCGACAACCTATGTTATGATCTTGCTAAACGCCAGTCCTTGACCTTGGTTGCTTTTTGCTAGTTGTAGAGACCATACCTAAACCTAAGTTGGACCTCTTGGTTGCCTATCCTACTAACGATCTAGTGCAACGCTAATCCCTCATGGTCTAAATTTGGAATCTTTCGCTTGAAGATCATGTAGTTACCTTATCCAGCTCAATCTCTGATCGATATATCAAGTTTTTGTCTTGGAGTTTACTTAATTCATCCCAATGCTCCTAGATCTTTTTATGTCCAACAATAATTGATTGGTACATTGGCCTTGTCCTTGGAGTCTGTTCTATTCATTTCCAACCTTCCCAAGTCTTAGAAAACTATTCAATCTTCATCTCATGATCTTGCCTACCATAACTGAGTCTCATCTTAATCCCTTATCTAACAGTTTCCTTGGTGGATGCAAGGTTTGCGTGGAAATAAAACAAGAATCTCCTGCTCAGTTGTCTTTGGCAATTACTCCATGTTTCCTAGTGCTATGTTTTGATCTTCAAATCGCACCCTTGTTGACTCCAAGTCTTTGACCACTTTTGCTTGATATCCTCCTTTGAATGGGGCCTGTGCTTATGATCAAATATGTGCCATTTGAAATTTTCTGTTGGGTGTGTTGACGGTGGATAGCGTCAACATTTTATATATCGAAAGGCATGAAACACACATCAATATCTAGAAGGCTAGGGGTTTATCTAACAATTTCCACGAGTTTTGGTGATTTATCAATTTTTAGGGACTGAACCAGAAAACACCGAAAAAGGGGCATAACTACAAATCTACATCATGGAATTATCCGAAACTCAGGAATACACCAAACTACTCTAGAAGGATCCAGAAGACACCGGAGCGAAGCAAAGGCGAGGCCACCTCCGGTTGGGGCCGGCCGGCCCCACCTGCTAGGCCGGCCGGCCTCCCATGAGGAGAACTCTCTCCCCCTTACGGAATGTTCCTCCACCGACCTTGAGGATCAATCTTAGCCCCTACGTGAAGTCGGTTTGATCAAACGGCCGTCGTGCATCCCACTGGGCTATATAAGCGGAGCCAGACCTCCCCCTGGAAACCCTAGAGAATTCATTCAAGTCATTCAAGGTTGAGTCAGTTGAAGATCAAGTCATCTAGAGCTTCAAGTTCTAGTTCCTCATAGCCTTCTAGTTCATAGTTTAGCATAGTTAGATCTGGATTAGAGGAAGTCAAGGCGTGTTAATCAGTCTTGGATTTCAGAAGTTGTCAAGAAGAGAAGAGTCTGGTACAGTTCTTAAGCTTTTCGTTCTTATTGTATTATCTGCGTTCGTATGATATTTACTAGCAACATTGTTCTTCATCTTAGTTTAATTATTATGTTCATTGTCTACTTCAATACATCTAGTTTAGTTGGTTTGCTATTATATTCATGCACTGGTTCGTATAGCGCTCATCTAGTTGATCATATGGTGAGTGGTAGGCAATATATAGACTTGGTGTCTAGATGTTTTGCTTATCTGCGAATATCCCCAGTCGTGCCGGGTAGTGAGGTAGATCATGGGTGTGACAGACCCATTGAGTCCTTTGTAGGCCTTCCCCGTGCGATTGGATTGGTAGAGTGGGATTGTCAGGTTGAGAGGAGGTTCCTGTACTCATCTTCTCCTGTACATTGCTCCGATGTGTTTGGGAACTATAGTAGTATAACTTAGCAATGATTACTAGATGTACTTGCACTAGTTGACGTAGCTTTGACATATAGTTAATTACATAGGAGTTATTTCTCTATTAATTGATTAGACAACACCGACATGATTAAAGTGCTATGATTGATTAGTATCATTAGGAGATGACTGATTAATGGCTCATTACCGTTATAATTATTATCTTTATCATATTATTTATCTTGTGACTTACCCCTGTTATGAGTAGAGTGAATGGCATTGGTTGCATCGTCTATTCAATGCATATACATGTTATCAATACTATGAGTAGCTTGTTAGCAATGCCTTCCTAGTGGTAGAATATAAATGACAACCTGGTAATACTCTAGGTAAAATGCTACAATGGTATAATTATCTGTCCGCTTGCAGAATTGTTCTTAGTTTATATTCATCTTTATTTATTTCTGCCTAGTCACATAAAATGATAAGATTTAGTACCGTAGTTTATTCCTAGCTATACAATTAGGGATGACAATCTAGTTTCATAGTTAGGAGTAAGGGTCAAGAGACTAGTGGCTAGTTGCTAAAGATAAGTTAATTAGTACCAACATTTCTAGTGTCATTGCGTGGGATAGAGATTTAGGTTTTATTGCAGTGACGTTAGAAATGCCAACAAGCATTTTTGGCGCCGTTGCCGGGAAAGGCTAATAAACTCAGAAAAAGTATTGATAACATATATGCATTATAAATAAGACTGATCACCCAATTGACCTCTAACTCAAACAGGCTTACCCTTGTTCTATCTATTTGTATATCTTATGCAGGGTAATGAATGAATGAATGGATTTGCTTTCCCAGATAATTACGTTGAAGATCCAGAGAGACTCTTACGAAGAAGGAGTTTGTTGATACGAGGGACATCTTTGAATCACCATCAAGAACACCCTCCACCGAAGCTCAATCTTCAAGGAATCAAGCTCTAACATCTGAAGGAGAAGAATCAGAAAATTTAGCACCAGCTTTTGAAGCTATGGCTGAGAAGACGCTACGCGAGTTCTCTGCTCCAACAACCGCCAACATCCGCACTGGACCTAACGTCAATATTGGTGACAATGGATTTGAACTCAAGCCTGCTCTTATCACTATGGTTCAAGCTAGTCAATTCTGTGGAAAGGCTCATGAGGATGCAAGTGCACATTTACAACACTTTCTAGAGATTTGCAGCACCTTCACTATCAGAGGAGTATCAAGAGATGCTATTCTACTTCGCCTTTTCCCATTTTCACTTCTAGGAAAAGCAAAACAGTGGTTCTACAACAACAAGGAAACTAACACTACATGGGACAAATGCTCTACTACTTTCCTAGCAAAGTTCTTTCCTACGGGCAAGACCAATGCTCCACGTGGGAAAAGTCTCAAGCTTTCATCAACAACATGATGAATCATTCGCCGAAGCATGGGAACATTTTCAAGATTATATTACAGAATGTCCTCATCATGGAATGGAAGATTGGCTACTTATGCAGACATTCTATCATGGGCTAGTCTCTAGTACCCGTGAATCCATGGATCGCAGCAATTTGGAGGAGCTTTCTTGTCACTAAAGCTCGCCGATGCAACAGCACTTGTGGAGAAGATGGCCTCAAATCAGAGTTGGAATGAAGAACGTGTGCAACCCCGCAAGAGAGGAGGAGGCATGCATCATATTAAGGAGATTGACATGGTCACTGTAAAGCTAGACCTCATAATGAAGAAGCTTGATAGCAAAAGCAATGAGAATAGAGAAGTCATGCACATTGATGATTCCTGCATGACTTGTGAAGAATGTGGAGATATAGGTCACTCAGGAAGCAACTGCCCTACACTCCAAGAGGATGTGAACTTCATCAACAACAACACCAACTATCGTCCTCAGCAAAATCAAGTATGGAATCAATCAAATCAATGATGGAATCAACCCAATCAAGGATGGAACCAGCAAAAGCCCAACTACCAAGGTAACAACCAAGGTAACTACAATTTTAATAGCAATTTCAATCAACCACCTTTAAGAGAAGTAATTTCCAATCAGAATAAAGCTGTAGAAAATTTATCTAAGATGGTAGCATCCAATGATAAAGTACTAGAAAATATAAATACTAAAATGGATAGTCTAACCTCTGCTATTAAGAACCAGCTTAGCTTTAATAAAATGTTAGAATCACAATTAGCTCAGCTGGCGGCCGCTGTTCCACCAATCCATGAAGGTAAGATTCCTGGGCAACCCCTAGAGCCCGAAACCGCAAATCTTGTTGATGTCCGTGCAGGGTACTACATAGAAGGAATGTCAGAAGGATGGAAAGATGAATCCATGCCACTCAAGAGAGGAGATCCAGGAAGACCCATGATTCCCATCTCTATTGGACAACACGATTTCTCTGAAGTCGTCTGTGACCTTGGTGCTAGTATCAACATCATGCCAAAGGTAATCTTTGATCGTATTTTTCCATAGGCAACTTTGTTGTACATGAATATGTGCTTGCAGCTTGCAGATCAGACAGTTAAATATCCCGAAGGAATCTTAGATGACGTATGCATACGAGTGGGACAATCATATGTTCCAGTAGACTTTGTGGTTCTGGATACCGGCAAAGATCCGAAGAGTCCTATCATCCTAGGCCGACCATTCTTGAGTACTACAAAAGCAGCCATCTATGTAGACAGTGCAACAATATGTTTTCAATGAAGAGAAATTCAGTTTCAAAGATAGGACCCTTGAAGATCCTATCAACACTTATTACCCAGAGAAGCCTATATACAAAGAAGAAGAAGTACGGAAGACCTGTCCAAAGGGAAAGAAGAAGAACAGGAGGCAAGAAGGAAAGAAAACTCGGATAGTCAAAGTAACGAGAATGAGACGCAGTGGTCGTCACTCAGCTTTGCCAGTCATAGCTAAAGATCCTGGTCTACCATCAATAGAGTGCACCATTGGACAGAGCTCTTTCTACTCAGCCATTTGCGACACTGGATCAGCAGTCAACATAATATCAAAAGAGGTATACAATACATTATTTAATGAACCTATCGACCCTACATATATTTTGCAGCTGGCAGACAACACAACACGAATCCCGGAGGGACTAGCAAGAAACATCACGGTTAAGATCCACACCCATTCTGTCCTTACCGGCTTTATGATCTTGGATATGGGAAAAGAAGATAAGACACCTATCATACTTGGAAGGCCATTCCTCAGCGCCACCAAAGCTATCATCTATAATGGAACTGGCCAAGTCCACTTTCACTTTCCAGGAGAAAAGGTACGTTGTTATTTTAGGGATTATAACTCTCCTGGATTACCAGCTTTCACCAGGACCAAGAAGAGAAGCCAGCGCCGCGCCTTGAGAAGAAAAGTTGAGGAGGAGAAAGCAAAAGAAAAATCAACTACACCTGAAGAACATCCACAACTAACCAAAGTATGGAAGAAGAAGGAGATCCCCTCAACCGAATCATCAACTTTAGAAGAGGCAACATCTGGGTCCCCATTAGGATCTACTGAAGAACCCTCAACATGATGACCACAAGAAGTCTTGTTCGGATGACTTTAAACTCCGCACCCTTGCCATAAGGTAACAATGGTAGCTATCTAATATATTTACTCTTTTGCATGTTTAGAAAAGAAAATAAAAAAAATCTTTACTGCTCTATTATGAAACTTTAAAAAGCTCCAAAGGATTAGGCTTATGGTTTACCCCGTAAGAGTATTCACTATGGTAGCACAAAAATAAATTCCCTTTTCTTTGCATTATAAATAGAAAAGCACAAAAAAATATAAGAATCATGCTACACATTCATATCTGCTCATAAGAATAATCAATTACTCATCTGGCTGACCGCTAACCCATTATCATTTTCGAGCCTCGAGTTTTGGTTTTCTTTTTGGAGTACAATTTTACAGGACTATACTATGAAGGGGTGAGACGGGTCAGTAGGTCACCACAGCTAATCTTGCTCTAAAAGATCAATCAAGCGAAATATGGCAAACATCTAGCTTAGGGGAGGAGCATCCCCTAGTTATCAGGTAACTATACCTATGTGATTTATCGAGTCTGTCTTATAGTTATAAAATACCAAAAATATGTGGACACATGAAGGTCCACGTCTGTTGAGTCTTTTAAGAGTTTTTAGTTAAATAAAATCTGAAAAGCAATAAAAAAAGGGTTTTAATCAGTCCTAGCTAATTAGAGTGTGTCTAGAGTCAACTATGAACTAGAAGTTTTGTCTTGGAAATGATGAATAGTTGCTCTGTTAGAATTCTTTCAAGTACCTAGTTTTCAACCTTGAGTTCTCCTAAGTTTTGGACATGATTGCTTTAACTTGATGATTTACTCTGAACCTGAAACTTGTGGAGTAATATACTTGAGCTAAGTCTAGGCGATTGACGGATATGATATAAGAGAGTCTGAGCTGCTATTTATCTTATTCCTAATAATGCTAAATTCTGGAGATTTATCTTTTGAAAATTTCAAACCTTTACATGATGAGCTCTTGTATGACAAAGTTGAATTCCTACCAAAGCCATATATGATACATACTTAGAATAGGGAACTTTTGCTCATTTATGCTACTTGCTATGCATTGAGTTTAGTCAACCTTTGTCGTATACTTAAGAGAGCCTTGTCATGCTTTTAAAATCAAGATCACTCACACACTCCATCCACATATGCATTACTCTTACTCTGAGAGTAAGCGCAGCCATTTTCCACTTTTATCCATTTTTACCCCAAAATATTTTTCTCCTACACTGGGAGAGAACACCAAAGAATATACATAAACCCATAGGACAGCCTTTGTTTAATTGCTCCAAGTTCTTTATTGCTATCTCTTCAATCAATTATTGTATCTAAGGATGCATGTGGCTATGCAAAAATAAGAAGAGAGTAAAAGATGGACAAGTGTCCCAGCATTAAAACAATGGGTACTCAAATACCCACCTCCCAATAAAAGAAAAAAAAGAGAGAGAAAGGGAATAAAGATAGCCCATGTTTTCCCTGAGAAGTTTTGAAAGTCTAAGAAAGAAAAGAGATTCATTCTGAAGAGCAAAAGTAGAATTAGAATTAGCCACCACATATACACCTATCCACCATATTCCACACACATGCACATCTTGGTTTGATTGTATGACTTGATTCTCTATAGATCCATTGTTTGACTTTACAATATATGAATTGCAAGTATGCTTATCCTTGTTTAATGCCACTCCAATAAACTCCACTATAATCCTTAGAATTAGGAAGGCATAACATTATGGATGCCTCAGTAAGATCCACAAATACCACATACTTTGAGAGACTGAGGGTGTCATACGATTAAGCTCTGAGTTTTATTGCGAAAACTTGCAAAACTCTGGAATAATAGTTGAGTGAAGAATTCGAGACATAGTGCTTAACTTGATTGTTCTGTCTTTCAATTACCCAAGACCCACGTGAAGGTTAAAAGCTCCACAGTTAAGGGTAATATGGGTGAGTTTGAAAGCTAGAGCAGTTTTGTCTAATTCAGAGAAAATTTTTGAGAGCATGTGTACTTGTCAGAATAAAAGCATTGTAGCAACTCCTGATCCAACTCTAGGTTTTGCTAAGGGACTAGCAAAAGGTAAGCTTGGGGGAGTTGTTGACGGTGGATAGCGTCAACATTTTATATATCGAAAGGCATGAAACACACATCAATATCTAGAAGGCTAGGGGTTTATCTAACAATTTCCACGAGTTTTGGTGATTTATCAATTTTCAGGGACTGAACCAGAAAACACCGAAAAAGGGGCATAACTACAAATCTAAATCACGGAATTATCCAAAACTCAGGAATACACCAAACTACTCTAGAAGGATCTAGAAGACACCGGAGCGAAGGAGAGGCGAGGCCACCTCTAGGTGGGGCCGGCCGGCCCCACCTGCCAGGCCGGCAGGCCTCCCATGAGGAGAACTCTCTCCCCCCTTCTGGAATGTTCCTCCACCGACCTTGAGGATCAATCTTAGCCCTACGTGAAGTCGGTTTGATCAAACGGCCGTCGTGCATCCCACCGGGCTATATAAGTGGAGCCAGACCTCCCCCTGGAAACCCTAGAGAATTCATTCAAGTCATTCAAGGTTGAGCCAGTTGAAGATCAAGTCATCTAGAGCTTCAAGTTCTAGTTCCTCATAGCATTCGAGTTCATAGTTTAGCATAGTTAGATCTGGATGTCAAGGCGTGTTAATCGGTCTTGGATTCGAAGTTGTCAAGAAGAGAAGAGTCTGGTTTCTTAAGCTTTTCTTTCTTATTGTATTATCTGCGTTCGTATGATATTTACTAGCAATATTATTCTTCATCTTGGTTTAATTATTATGTTCATTGTCTACTTCAATACATCTAGTTTAGTTGGTTTGCTATTATATTCATGCACTGGTTCGTATAGCACTCATCTAGTTGATCATATGGTGAGTGGTAGGCAATATGTAGACATGGTGTCTAGATGTTTTGCTTATCTGCGGATATCCCCAGTCGTGCCGGGTAGTGAGATAGATCGTGGGTGTGACAGACACATTGAGTCCTTTGTAGGCCTTCCCCCGTACGGTGGATTGGTAGAGTGGGATTGTCAGGTTGAGAGGAGGTTCCTGTACTCATCTTCTCCTGTACATTGCTCCGATGTGTTTGGGAACTATAGTAGTATAACTTAGCAATGATTACTAGATGTACTTGCACTAGTTGACGTAGCTTTGACATATAGTTAATTACATAGGAGTTATTTCTCTATTAATTGATTAGACAACGCTGACATGATTAGAGTGCTATGATTGATTAGTATCATTAGGAGATGACTGATTAATGGCTCATTACCGTTATCATTATTATCTTTATCATATTATTTATCTTGTGACTTACCCCTGTTATGAGTAGAGTGAATGACATTGGTTACATCGTCTATTCAATGCATATACATGTTATCAATACTATGAGTAGCTTCTTAGCAATGCCTTCCCAGTGGTAGAATATAAATGACAACCTGGTAATACTCTAGATAAAATGCTACAATGGTATAATTATCGTCCACTTGCAGAATTGATCTTAGTTTATATTCATCTTTATTTATTTCTGCCTAGTCACATAAAATGATAAGATTTAGTACAGAGTTTATTCCTAGCTATACAATTAGGGATGACAACCTAGTTTCATAGTTAGGAGTAAGGGTCAAGAGACTAGTGGCTAGTTGCTAAAGACAAGTTAGTTAGTACTAACATTTCTAGTGTCATTGCGTGGGATAGAGATTTAGGTTTTATTGCAGTGACGTTAGAAATGCCAACAGGGTGTAAGTTCAGTAATGGTGTTACGGTTAGCATTCTACAGTGCCGTGACGGAACCTAGGGCCTCCTTGTGGGCGGCTGACACATGGTTGTGCTGCTAGGTGCGCACTGGTATCGAGGCTGCTAGTCATAATCCATTCTAGAAACTATACCATTGAGATATCATCCTGTAATCTTTCTTTGGTCGTCTTTCCATATCTTATTAGAAAAGTCCATGTGTTCACAATTCAACTCGTGCTCTGTGTCATATCTGGTTGGTAGTTGGCCTGGTAATGGGGTTATGATTAATAACTACTGGGGCCACGACGAAACCGAGGGCTTCATGTGGACTGCAGCCACATGATTATGTTGCTCGGCACGCGTGGGTATCGTGGTTTTAGTCATGATCCGTTACGGAACCACACCGATAAGTTGTCCCATTTTGAGCTTTTCCTGGTTATCCCTCTATTTCATTCTAATGCTCCCATAAAGCTTGGTGTGTAGCGCTTCCTTCTGAAGTTGCAAAGAGGATGACTTTTGAAGAACAAGTCATTGACATAAACATTAGCAGATTGCAAGAGATGGTAGATAAAAGACCTTGCTTAACCCTCCCTAGGAGCAGTGGTAACCCTCTCCTGCATAGTTGATACCATCTGATGGATAAAAAGGGAACACAACACTTAAAGTTGGATCAGTTACCAAACAACCAAAGACCGATGGACATGTATGTTTCTTTGCAAGTCACCCAATACTGATGTCTTCCTGCTAAATCCCTAGAGTCACTTGAAAGCTACGCATTTAGTTAAAATCAATCCTCCCATGATGTGACCCTCTTTCTGCTGGCTTTGATGGCGATTGTCGGTATAGGAATCAATTGCAATTGTTTGCTACTAGAGCTAAAGTCTTGGAGCTTTTTAGTGTTGAGAGACAACTGATTAGTTACGAAAAGAAAGGATAAACCTCTAGCTAGGTATTGACTCTTTGGTAGCTATGAAGGCTATATCTCATAGAACCATGTTATACAAAGGAAATCTACAGACTAGCTAGCAATGCGTGGGTCAGTCTCACCTTCAAAACTTGCTGCAAACACGTCAGCTCCATCTTGGACAATCACACCGATAGAAGAAGATACTTTACTGACTTAAATAGTATTCAGTACTAGTCCTTTATCCTCGAATAGTCAAGGTGTGCCAAACTGTCAATTACTAAATTGAAGACCGTTGAAAAGTGTCAAACAACAGATTTCAAATCTTGGAGCTGCTTTTTAATCCTAAAAGGAAGTCTCAATGTCAAAAGTATCCTAATCAGACCAGTTATTTTACAGTGCAAGTCAATCCAACTTACCATGTGACTGCACCGTGAAGGAAAATGGTGCTCAACTTGCTGGTAGTCTACATTTTCTCTAGTTTAAGGAATACTTACAATCCTTGTTGTTCTCCAAACCCCGCTATTGTTTTGCTTCAGCAGTAGGTTCCAATGCTAAACCTGTCCGTTGGTACCTTCTTTGTGTTTTTACCCAAGAGGTTGCATCTAATCCAATACAAATAACTGTTACATTTGGATACAAAGGTTCCCATAATAAAGGAGTTTTGAGAAGAGTGACGCCAACAGATTTAGCTAGATCATACAGTGTTGCCTTAGAAAAAGAGAACTGCACATATGGAACCTTATGTAGCTATCCATCGATTGGCATCTTAGTGATGAGTAGTCACCACTAGCGTAGACCCTGTCTTTTGGTTAGTCAGTTTTCCGTCACCTCAGAGAATGTTATCTTATCCTTGATCGAATGCTTTTTGGAAGGTTGTACTTAAGTCATTTATTAGCAGACTGCTTTTCAAACTTTGTGGATTAACGTAAGACCATTGCTTTGAGTATCCTTCTAGAGACTACGATCTAGTGCAAGTTCATCTGGCCTATGCTACACTCCCCTATCGAAGTGAATACTTGTGAGTAACTAGTTTGGGAACCAAAGTGATCTTCATAAACCAAGGATGCTATACGTTGCTGTCCTAGCTTCCTCCCAAAGTAACAATACTTCATGGAAATCAATGAAGGAAATTCTTCGAACAAGTGTTAACCTCCCAATGACGTGAAAGATCAGAAAGTTGTCCTGTTGCTAAAACTCATTCTCCTCCTTTGAAGTGCGATGCGCATAACCACATGTTGGATAAGGTTGATAAATAGAGCTACCATTTTTTATGCTTCATTGTTGAGCCCTCAATACAACTATTGTGCTTATTGCCCTGATGGGGTTTGACCATCTACGTGCTTTTTGCCGCAGTTGTGACTAAGTGATACGCTTCTCTTCTCTTAAATTCTTTTCGTCCTGAATCTCAGGACGAGATTCCTTTAAGGGGGGAGGGCTGTAACACCCCAGGTGTTAGTCACTAGCTTAGCAACATGATTAGACTAAACAAGATATATTAAGTGATGATCTTAATTTCTACCTCACATCCACCTCCGTCTATCTTGATCATTGGAGAAGTTTGGTGAAGTTTGAAATCAAAAAGCCACATAAAATGATAAGCTTTATCCTTGCTTGAAATGCCTTATCAAGTGCATGAGTATATGGAGATTCAACTAAGTCATGCAACCTTGCTCAAATAACCCTACATTAACTCTACAACAAAATTCATGAAGGGTTCATATGAGCAAATGCCCAGAAAATGCCCTTAAGTGATGGTTTGACCTAGGTTGACCTCTAGCGCACTTTTGTTTAACCATTTATAAAGTGCTGCTTAGAGAGTTTATGTGGCTGTGCACCCTTAATCAAAGTTGCAGAGAATTTCATGAAAATGTGTATAACATGCTCAAAAAGTGCTCAACAGGCAGATTGGAGGGCTGATTTGGAGATTAGAATATTTCTAAAATGCTGAAAATGGTGTTTTTGAGATCGACGTCTCGCGTTCTCCAATTTTGGTTAGCAACTTGAGTTGAACCTAAAATAGAAGTTGATGGTAATTAGTTGAGGAAGAGCATACAAAAGATGGGATCAATTTGACTGCGTTTGACAAGGTTTGACATCCGTTTACGATTGGTATTAGCTTGTTGACAGCGTCAAGTTTGAGCATCATTATCTCCTAATCTATCAAGTTTTTGGCTGAGCACTCTTAATGGAATTTGTAGAGCATCAGGTTTAGAGCAAACTTCATTTTGAACCCATTCACTGATTCAGCCCGTAGCCGGCCCAAAACCACGCCGCAAGCCGTGCCCGCCGCGTGCTCGGGAAAATGCCCCAATGGGCGGCGCGTGTCCTGGACGTGGCGCCCATGCACAGAGCTTGGCATCCACCATTGCCACCTGCCCTGCCTTCCCTGGTGCGCTTGTGGAGGGCCAGAGCCTCTCAGCTCACTCCTCCACTCTTCCTCGCTCTCTCTGGCTCCTCCCTTGCTCGCCCTCGCCAGAACGCGTGGCGCGCGCGATACCACCACCATGGCCGCCATTGCTGAGCCGGCAAAGCCTCCTGCTGCTCCACCGTTCGCCCTCCTGTGCACCTCCTTTGCCTGAGCCAACGTCGCCATCATCTCCGCCGAACTGTACCGCCCCTCCCCGCGCCTCTCTTCCGCCAGCCGAGTCATTGGAAGGCGCCGTCGCCGGAGCTCTCTCCCCCGAGGTCGCTGTTCGTCGTGGCCAGGAGGTCTCGGTCCGTCTCCGGCCAAGCCACGAGCACCCATGAGGCTGCGCGAACCCTACGAGGCCGCAGGACCTCTCCCCAGCGGCCGGCATGGCTTCCGCCCGCGAGAAATCGGCGCCCCCAACCTCCCTGACCTGTCTCTGCATAGGGAAGAAGAAGGAGGAGCTCGGGCCCGAATTTGGTAAACACCAGGGGGTTTCCTACGAAGTCCATGACTCATGTGAATAGTATCAAATAGTTCTCGAAATCTGCAGCGGGCTGAGTGCAAGTTTGTTTTTCCCTTTTATGCTTTATTTTGGCTGAAAGTTTGATAAATCGTAGTAAATCATAGAAAAATTGTAAAATAGCAAATGAGGATTTTTTGGAATCCTTGTGGGTAGATCTATACAGTGAGTGGTGTGATAATATTGCACGGTTTAGTAGAAATTTGGTGCAGTAAAAATAGATCTTTGCTAATCTAGGGTTTGCTCTTGCTAAATTGATATCTCAAGTTGTGTTGCTCCATTTGATTTGAAATTTTGGTGGTTGGTTACTTATGATATGTATATGCTGTGATAAAAATTTAAGATTCATTGGATGCAGTATGGCTGAGTTATTGATTTATCTTTGTTGATGTCTAGTAAATGGATTTAATAAGTTTATAATTGAAATAAAAATGTAAAAATAGAAAATATGGTTCCATTACCTTTGCATGACATTGTTGTGACCTTTGGATGCTTAACATGACTATGTGTTTACAGAAAATCTTGAGTTTTAGATTTAACTTGCTCTCACATGGTTTATTGTATTAGCAGTTTGTCTTTTTATAGAGGTTGCTATACTTATTCAAATGATATGAAATTTGAACAGTAGACTATTGGGTATGTATGTAAGCTACTGTAATTTTATTAGAATTTACTGTGCACTTTTAATATGTGTTCCATATATGCTCCTTATTCCACCTAGTTATATAAATAAATGGAAAAGGGTATGCAAATAATTTATTTAGGAGTGGTCATCATGTTTTATGATGTTTATTCAATATATGTCAACTGTTGGTAACATTGCTTGTGCCCAATTTGATGTTTGAAACATGAGTGAAATATTATTTGCTCTATTTATTCCATTTAGAGGCTTTCTGGACAGTTTCTAGAACTTTGATGATTGCACCTTGTTAATGATGCTTGCTATAAAACCTGTCTAAAACAAAGTTGTAGATAACCTACATATCTAGCTTATGTTAAATTTTCATAGCTATAGCTTTTATAGTTTGTGAGTTATGGCTGTGTAATGTTCAGCTTCAGAAATGACTTCTCTCTGGAATTTCTAGACCTGATCCTATACATGTGTAATTTTGACCTGCTAAACTTGTGAATCATGCTTTGATGATTAAAAATGATTTGTAGAAAATTTCATAAGCTTTCCAGATTGTCTTGTTGCATGTCAGTTAGATGTGTGTAACTCCAATTGTAGCTAAATCTTGTAGCTGCTGTTTGCAGTCTAGAAATTGATTGATTCTAGTTATAGTGTTGCTTTGTGTGATGCTTAGTGTGGCTTATGTCTTTATTAATGGTTAGGAAATATACCGGAGACCTTGTCATATTTGAGTCATGCTTGATATGCTTATTATCTCCATGTTGGGCTTAATGTGGGTAGTTTTAAGAAATATACCGGAGACCTTGTCATATTTGAGTCATGCTTGATATGCTTATTATCTCCATGTTGGGCTTAATGTGGGTAGTTTGCTCTATAAATGCTCATATCATGTGGTGTGCCTATGTTTATCTTGTTTTGAGTATGTGATGCATCATCTATTGCATTTCTATGTATTCATACACTTGTATCTTGCACCTCATTTAGGTACGCTAGATGAACTACGTGAAGGACAAGATGTTGGAATTGAACCTGAAGATGGTGCAAGCTAACATGACTGACTTCGGGTCATATTCCAGACAAGCCCCGGAGCATTCTAAGTCTCCCACCCTTTTATAAAATGCAATTGAGTACTTTATGTTATTTATTGCATTAAGTTATAGGAGTTGATTGAAAACACTTGCTGCATATATATATCCTCTCCTTGTCCAGCAAATTGGGTGATTTTCTGTCATCCGCGAGATATAGGGTGTTACTTCTCTGGTCACGGTTGGCTATATGTGCTATCGTAGAAAAGAACCATGTGATAAATTAAAAGAAGACCAGGCAGGGATAGTGGACCCTGTCTAGTCGCTTAAGGACTGGAAGCGTTGTCCGTTCTTAGTCATGTTGAACGCAGCCCAACACATAGTTGGCCGGACCCGAGCGTCTGACCGCGAAGCCGAGTAGCTCAACTCAAGACGGGAACACGGGGGGCGGTTGGGCAATTCGCAGGAAGCGGCATACTAGAACAAAGGCAAGCATGTATAACTGATCCTGGCGGCGTTCTTGGGTTATCATGGCTTGGACATCCTAGCTACCGACTTTATGGTTTTGCCGACGCGAGAACCGGGCCGCGCGCTGAGTTGTACCAAAAGGGTAACCTAAGGCGACTCGATCCGATCTGCTGGTTGTGTGTTGGAAATACCCCCTGAGCTCAGTAGGAATCGATTCGAATCGCCGTCTCTCCCGGATAGTGAGAACTTGACTATTGCCTCCGGCTTCATAGAACTTACTAAATAATGATGGTTCTAATATTGATGACGATCATAATGTTGATGACGGCTTCATAGAACTTACTAAATAATGATGGTTCTAATATTGATGACGATCATAATGTTGATGATATTGATAGCTGGAATAAACCTGATATAGTTATTAATGTTTGTATATAATTAAGTGATTGCTTAGTGCATGTGCTAATCTAGATGAAAGGTTGATTAATAATAACCTATTGCTAGTATAATAAAATACTGCTCTCATATCACTTATGCTTTTATGCAAAATATTGTCAAGCTAGCCCCACCTACATAAAGCCTTGCATACTCCTTGGTGTCACTTTATTCCTGGTTTATGACGGGTAAGTCTAGCTGAGTACATTCTCGTACTCAGGGTTTATTCCCACTTGTTGCAGGTTGTGATGTATTATGATTACTGCAAGAATTGGATGGCTCCTACCATAGCGGAGGAGTACGATCATGGGCATATATTTGAACTAAGGGTGATGTTGGTTTTAAATTACTTTGCTTTCGCTACTCTCAAACTTATGTTGTAGTATTTATATTGAACTCTGATGTATATTAAACTACTTGTCAAAAAGATGTAACATTTGACTTGTTTTGTTAAATCAGTACGATCTTGGCTTATATGTTGGTTGGTTTGAAGTCTTTCATGATTTCAGTGGACTACCGGGATTATATGGGCTCAAGTGTAAAAATTTAGTCACTTTGGTGATTGTTTTTATACTTGTGCTCTTATAATTTAGGCGGTTCTGTTACACAGGGGAGAGTTTGCCGCCGTTCATCTCTGAGATCTTGACTTCAGAACCGGAATCAGAAGTCGAGTCTGGGAAGGTCGCCTCACAGCCAATGACTGTGGGATGACCTCCAGGACGATGCGGTAAGAGGGTGAAGGCAGACACCTCCTGGAGAAGCCCCAGAGAAGCAACATCCACAACCAAGGGGAAAGTAGAAATCATCTCACAAGATTTCTTCTACCTGCCCCTATTGGAATGAGGCTCCCTAGGGATTCCAAGATTGTGAATACCCTCACCCCTATCACAAGATTTCTTCTAACTGCATGATGGAATGAAAGTAAAGACACTTGGCCATGGAGGATCAAGCATCGTTTAGAACTCTCTCGGAAGAAAGGCAGAAGGGAGAAAGAACGCTAAGAAGAAGAAAGGCTGAAGCGCTGTTGCTGGATCATCACTAATGGAATCCCTTATATTTATAGGCGCAAGGAGGTGAGATGATCCCGAACCGTCCGTGATCTATGGAGATAAGAATGACGACTCAGTTGCACTACACGGAACGCGATGGAGAGAATCAATCCTGGGAGACCCGTGAACTCTGGCAACTGAAAAGGCGCAATTCTGTGGAGAGAGATAGGAGACGTGCCGAGAAAAGTGGGAACAGTTTTGAACTGACAGAGACAAGGATGATTCGTCAAGCCAGAGATGACACGACCAGAGAAATTCCCTTGGAAATTTTGGATAAAATCAATTTTATGCCAAAATTGGGGGGCATGTGTTGACACCATATTTTGGTGAACTGTGGACCACGTTGTCAGAGCGCGACAAAGCAGACCAGATGGATCGGCTAACGAAGAGATGATGTCAGCAGAGCATGAGGCGTGTTCAAGACCAATCAAAGGAAGAAGGAAGGATATGTCGGGCTCTATCAAGAAAGAGAAGGACTGGAGTCCAAAATTGCCTTTATTTTTGTATTCGTATTCTCTTAGGACTCATGTTAGAATTTCGGGCTATATATATCAAAGACCCCACCATTGTAAAACAACAATCAATCAATACAACATAACTTCAGCCTCTGGCCACCCCTTAGGAGTAGGAGTAGAGTAGATCTCGGTGAGACCTTCGACGAATCGAGCTGCATCGGTTGAGTCCGACCTTCGGTTTGCTTGTAAGTATTACCACGGTTCATGTCTCATTTATACAGCTGCATCGTTTGACCTTGTATAAGCTTGATCTGAGCTAGTTAATGGTCTATATTTTGTTTGTATAGCTGCATCTGACGACCCCACTGTAAATTAGGTATAAGCTAGTTATCGGCTCTATTAGATTGGCGATCTAATAGATTCATTAAGTTATCGATATTGTTTGTTCTAAATTTGATTTACTTTCCACAACAATATCATTGCCCAATCAAGATTGATAGATTAGCTTGCGCTTAAACTCCACCAAAGATCCCTCATTCTGGTGTGTTTTCATGCTCACGCTCATTCTTGCCAGAATAGTCGATCAGGCTCGTTGTGGGTTCGAGGCTTATCTAGATGCGAGTAGGCCCAAGGGTCAACTTTAGGGCCATCGGCCGTTAGACCAGCTTCGTTGTAATTTAGGCATGCTTGTAGTTATGTTTTAAGTTGATTTAGAGCCGCTGGCCAGTAGACCAGCTCTTCTTTAGCTCAAAGGGTAGCTGCGGTTAAGACAAGTAGTCCGTTCTTGCTTCGACCCTATATTGGCTAAACAGCCAATCCAGTTATGCTTTCACGAGTAGCTCTTATGTATAGATATGTTTGAGAATCATGTAAACTAGTGTCGTTTGCTAGATCCGCTGAAGCCCGCTGGCCGATAGACCAGGTGGATGTAGGTCTAGCAAGTTTCATGAAAGTAGTTTATTAAGACCATCGGCCGGTAGACCAGTCTTGGTAAGCTATTATCTATTTGGCAATCGAGCTAGATTTATACGTATGAACTGCCTCATTACTTGGACCCTATATCGGCTAAATAGCCAATCCAGTTATGTTTTTTTTTATGACAATGCATGCACATAGGTTTTCTTAAATACAACTAGGCTTTGCATTGGTAGGAGTTGACTTTCTAGTTAATGTCCTTTGATTCATTTGGTCATCAAGGACCATACATCTTAGAACTGTCTGGCAACAAAACTGGCAGGTTCTAAAATTTGATGTTTGTTGTTCCTTGTCAATTGCAGGTCAAATTGACTGGCACGCCTCAGATCGAACTCATCAAGCTTGGCTTGCCTCGTCCGAGCTTAGGAGACCAAGGACTCCGGCTCCCGTACACTCTCTGAGCGCCCCCGCTAAGTGTTGACGCAGGAAGGGTCCCCCCTCAACGCCCCTTTTTCACGTCAACAGCGTGGAATGTTTCTCAGGGAAGATACATGGAGGAGACATCCTCAAAGTGTTTGAAGATAGTCAACAGCCGATACAAGCAGTCGGCTCTGAAAGTTCTAATTAATGGATTCTCTAGTCGATGATGATGAGGGAAAGATGGGCAAAGGTTTCATGTCAGCCAATGAACTAGAAACAGTAGATATAGGAGATGGTGATAAGCCTAGGCCGACATTTATTAGTCCTAAATTAGATCCTGAGTATAAACAAGAGTTAATAGCTTTGCTAAAGGAATATAAAGACCGCATTACTTGGGATTATTATGAAATGCCTGGCCTTGATCGAAAGTTGGTTGAGCATCGATTACCGATCAAATCTGGATATCGACCATTCAAGCAAGCCCCAAGGAGGATTAAGTCAAATATTATGGTAGATGTAAAAATAGAGATTACCCGATTGTATGAAGCAAGTTCATCCGATAATGCCGATATGCAGAATGGATATCCAATGTGGTTCCTATATACAAGAAAAATGGAAAAGTAAGGGTCTGCATTCACTTCAGAGACTTGAATAAAGCCACCCCAATGGATGGCTATCCGATGCCAATCGCCGATCTACTGGTTGATGCAGTAGCAGGCCATTGTTGACGGTCATTAAACACCAAATATAATCCTCAACTATTGTATAAAATGATATAAAATGAATTACAAAGCATAGTTGTAGGTTTTAATTCTAACAAGTTCTACGAGTTTTAGTGTTCTCACTTGTGTTGCAGGAGTATGCAATTTTCCATCAAATAAAAGTATCTCAAATAAGTAATTGTACTGCACCATTGCGATGGGCTCGTCGAGACGATCGAAACGGACATATCATTTGCTATATTCGGAGCCTAGAATCAAGAGATATCAACTTTAGATCGAAACATGCGCCATTGGGCCCTAAAAGGAACAAGAAAACACACAAACGAAGCTAGGCCCGATTGGGCTTGGGCCTAGGACGCCTGGCATATGGGCTGGGGCCGGTCGGCACCCCCCTGAAGCCTCTCGCCTTCATCTTCTGGAAGCTTCTTCCACCGCCTTCAAGGATGCATCTTGACCGTACCTTAAGTCGGTTTGATCAAAGGGCTCACGTTTCTCCCACCGGGCTATAAATACTGAGGCGGATCCCCTCCCCGAGGGGCACCACATTATTATGGAGATGTAGAGGCGTCCCTCGAATGGATAACCTCTCATCTCTAGAGAATTAGGGCTAGACTTTCCAATGTAGTAGATTAGTTCTAGTTGAGAGTTAGGGAGAGTGGAAATTCGCTCGGGTTCTGGAGAAGTCTTTAGAGATTTGGTATGTCTTTGTATTTATTCTTGTAAGACTTATGCTTTAATATATTTTATCTTCTCTATTTACTTTTATGCATTACATTTGATTGGTTAGTATAGTTATTACACTTTAGCATAGGATCTCTGCCTGTATTAGGCAATGTTAGCCTACACGCTACACGGTACACGGTCGGTCACCCTTCGTTTAGCGAGTAGTCGGATTATACGTCTGATTAAACGGGTCAAAAAACGGATTACACGGGATTAAACGGATTAAACGGCCTACACGGTCAACACGGCTGACTACTGAGTAGCGTGTACACGCCGTGTAATCGGCCTACACGGCCGTGTAGGCGAACAGGGGTATTAGGTGGTCTAGTTATTATATGTGATTAGAGTAGTAATCCATAGTGTAGACATAGAGTCTAGGCAATAGGTACCTGAGATTGCACCCAATTCAACATATAGTTGTGGTAGCCCTAGGTGGTGACAACCCTAACGGTCGACGTATTCCACCATGTTAGGGTTGATGTTTGTAGGACCGTAGTCGGAGCTTCCTAGTCCTTTCTCACCTATTTCCGTGACTAGTGTTCCGATGTCCCAAAGTGTTATTGTGTGATTACTTTATTTACCATGAATTTGTTATTATAGAACCCAAGTAATAGAGAAGAATTTAGGAACCTTGAACTCTTCCGTTGTCCTCTCACTTTAGCTGTCTACTCTTTTATTATAGAATTCTCCTCTGTGTGTGTTATATATGCATAATTTCTATCATCTACGTTTTACACCTACTTTAGTCTAGTTGGTGTATTAAGTTAGTAAATACATGATGGTGAACTATCAATGTCTTTATCCATTGTTTCCCAGTGGTAAAATATAAATAACGATACCTAGAATACTTAGGTAAAATGCTACGGTGGTTTTTACGTGCGCTTGCGGAATCCTTCATATTTTAATTATGCTTAAAAAAATACCAACAAGCATTTTTTTGGCGCCGTTGTCGGGAAACAATTGGTGTAAAGATTTTGATATTGATCTTGATATCTACTAATCTAGTGCGCCACTAGCTTTAGTAGGATTACCCCAATTTTGTTGAGTTGTGGAATAAGCAGGAAATCAACCGTCTCAACCTTCTGGCGTAATTCCACAAGAATAAGACATGGGAGATATTGAAGAACTCGGGGTGCCTAAACATTCATAATCCATCAACATTGGAACCCTGCCATCTCACAGGTTTATATAAACATATATATTATTCTAACCATGTGTAGATTAGAGAAGAAAAGTCGTCATCACATGAATTCAAAGTTCATCATATGTGACGAATGCGGATGCTGCACAACTCACAAATTCTCTTGTGAGTTATGGTAAGTATGATCAAGAAAGGTGAGAAAGTCTTGCTCATAGACTTAAAATTTGATGAGTAGTTATCTTGTTATATTCACTTTGCATGTTTACTTTGAATAATCCATGCATCTGCTCCATCTCATATCAAATCCACAACATGTTTAGTTTCTTGCACACATGTATATCACTTGCACCATTACTTAAAACAAAAAATATTCTCGCCATACATGATCATGCTTTCATCTCTTTGAGTAAATCTCTGTATGCTCTCATGCTACCTTGTTTGCTATAGTATGCTTAGGTTTAGAGTATCTTCATACATCTTTTAAATGAAGCATGGTGCTTAGTTTAGGAGTGGTGATCTTAATTCTAAAGGTTTTAAAATTAAGCATGGTGTTTAGATTAAAATGCCTTCCTAAATTAAATTAGACATGGTGTCTAGGTTGATTTTTGAGCTAAAAGTATGCTCTAAGTAGACACTAGATATTTTGTTAGACTAACCCCTGCAGAAAACTCTTAACTTCAATTCGGGTAAGTCAGAGATGAACTCACACCAGAGATGAATCAAGGCATGTGATGAATTCTAATAACTTTGCACAAAAGGAAGACACAGCTCATTCTCCATGAAAGAACTGTAAGTATCAAAGTTTATACACTTAATCCTTTGTTGTAAGTTACCTTTGTCTTGAACTATATAAAAGTGCAGCTACCAGCAAAATTTGTTAGAAGAAATCTATGCTAAAGTAATCTTAAAAGACCATCCTTTCACTAGCATAGATGAAATTCACATGAACTATATGGACCATAACCCACATTCCAAGCTTGTTGCAATCCTTCGGGTATGTGTCTACTAATATTTTTGCAGGAAAGAAAGAATAAATATCTATTTGTTGTTTAAAACAAAGGAGAACAAGTGTATAGAAAGGACTAAGATGGAAATAAATCGATGTAAGAACACTTCAACATCTTCTACACTTCACCATGATAGTGGACCAATCACCTGCAAGACATAAGGTACGTTTATCCAAGTCTCATTCAACTTTAAGCTACATTCAACATCTTATGCCATATTGCTAATTTCTTGGTTATCCTTATCATATGTCATGTTTAATTTGCTAAAACTTAAAACAAATGAAATACTCTTTTGGTTCACCTATATATTCTTGGTTCTATTTGAATAAATATCTTTAGTCTTTTGAACTTTCTTACTCTATTATAAGTATGCTTCAGAATATTACTTAAACATTATAACATCAAAGCATATTTGTATAAGAATTTGGTTATATATACAGACTATCCTCTCCTATATAAAAATGTTTAAATCATATTAGGAGACTTCATAGAATCAAATCAAAGTTAGAGGTATTCTTGAAAATTATATCTTTGCCTTAACCTTGTTTAAAAACTTGAAATAATGCTGAATTATTTAAAACATAGGCTACGATTAATCTTTAACTCCTTGACAAACACTATCCATACTTTAAATAAATAGTATATTCCTTTGGGTATGTGTTGTCTACTAATCCCTTACAGAGAAGAAATAATAAGAGAAGCAGAAGTCTAAAAGAGTGAGAAAGGAGTATAACATATGAGACAAGATGCTAATGAATAACTCAAGATGCAAGGATGGAAAAGACCATTGAGATTCAATCTACCCTTTACCACATGGTGTCGTCACGCTCCAGTAATAAAGGTAACATCTTAAAGGTCAGTGGTCATCATTTCCTCTTGATCTTGGAGTACACATCATAGCACCATTCTCTTGATCTCAATCTTAACCAAATGAGCTCAAATACGATATATCTTATTTTTAGAAGATGATAGTCATCATGTTAATCTTGATAACTTATAAAGATGAACAATCCTTCCATAGGTTAAGTAACTCCACTTCTTTATCTCATAAACTGAAATGCTATATTTATACTTTTGATCTTCTCACTCATGTTATAAATGAACAATATGAAGAACATCAGTCTTATTGTGCCTAAGGTTAGAGAATGAATAAATTTCTGGTTCTGCTGGTGTATTCCTACCAGCAGAGCCCATGCACTTGATCTCTACCTTGTCTTTATGAGCAGAACACACTTCAAGCAAAGTGTGGGGAGATTTTCCAAATTCTACAAGTAGAAGTTCTAAACCAGTAACAATGATGCACATAAGATTGGCTTTGAGATGCTAATAAAAAGAAAAGAAGAAGGTGTCACCACCATTGGAAGCGCCACTAGTGGAGACACCACCTCAATCCTCATCCTTAGGTGCAAACTAAAGCATTCAATTAATGAACCACTGCAAGGAGGAGTCTAGTTCGAAGGACTCAAAACATCAAACCCTCGTCGGGAGGTAACATTGGTAGTTATCCATATTTACTTTCTTGCATTGCACGATTTATTCTCTTTTTAGCATGTTTACTTTTCTATATTAGTATTGCACAGAAAACAAACAAAAATAAATAGGCATGTATTAGGCTAAATTCATCTTAAAAACTTGAAACCCCATGAGAATCCCTTGTGATATAAAAGCCTGTAGGAGTTTTCACTGTGGTGGCATAAAACATCAACAATATCATGCATACATATTTTGTCTGTATAAAAAAAGAAAAATCTAAAAAAATATTAGATGAGTATCCTGCTATAATCTTGTCACTTGGAACATATTTCTAAAGCTCCATAGCATCCAATCCTCAAAACGGCTAACCACAAACTGTTTTATCCTAATCCATTCCACAAGTTTTGGTGTTTTGTGATAGTTTTCTGTAGGATGACTTCAAGAGCTAGTTACCTAGGCACCCTTATCTTCACTCCTCGATGTACACCTTCTCGACATATGGTTACCATTGTGTGAAGGAAGTTATTTCTTGAAGAATAAAGATCGAGATGTTCCTGGCAATACTTGCTCTCATAAGCATGAGCTCCTCCGTGAGGATCACTCAGTTTTAATGCTCAATCATGACAACAACTAGCTTGGGGGAAGGCATCCCCTAGTTATCAGGTAAGTATACCTATGCGATTATTGAGTTTGTCTTATAGTCATAAAAATACCAAAAATATGTGAGCACATGAAGGTTCACCATAGTATCATAAGAAAATCTAAAAAAACCAAAAATATATGGGCACATGAAGGTCCATGTTTGTCGAGTCTTTGTGAGTCTTTAAATTGTAAAACCAAATAAAAATGAGTGTCTAGTTATGAATCAATAAATAGGTAAGCTCTAGAGATAATCTTAAAGGATAAAAGTGGTAGCTCTTAAAGTGCCTAGTTGCTAGACTTAAGTTTTCCCAAGTTTTGGCTTAGACTGTTTTGACATGAAGATTTACTTTAAGCCTAAAACTTGTGGGTTGCATATGCTTGAGCTAAGTCTAGGTGATTGATTGATATGATTGAAAAGGTTTGAGCTACTGTTTATCTTGTTCTAGGTGACACTAAAGTTCTGGAGATTTCTTTTGAAAAATGCAAAACCTTACATGATGAGCTCTTGTATGACAAAGCTTACATTCCTACCAAAGCCAAACATGATATCTAGGCTAGATAAACTTCCACATATATTTGCTTGTCTTGCATTGAGTTTCATCAACCTTTATGACCCTTATAAGAGATTTGTCATACTCTTGAATCAAGATCCACTTCCACTCCACCTACATATGCACTACTCTACATTGGAGTAGGCGCAACAACATGCCATTCCTTTCCGTCCATCAAAAAATATTTTACTCCTACACTGGGAGTAAACACTAAAAATATTTCTATAGGATAGCCACCAAATAAATACTCTAAGTTCTTGTTGCTATCTCTCAAAAATCTTTAGTGCCAAAAAAGAGGTGTGAGCTATGCAAAAGTTATTCTAAAAAGAGAAAAGAAAAATAAAAAAGGGATTTAGTTAAAAAAAGAGAGACAAGTGTCCGAAATATTAAAACAATGGGTACTTAGATGTCTGCCTCCCTAAAAAAAGAGAAGAAGAAAGAAAAAGAGAAAAGAATAAGATAGCTCATACTCTCTGGCCAAGTTATAAGTGTCAAAAGAGAGATATATCTTCAAGGAGCATAGTAGAATTAGGTTTCAGCACTTCCACCAAATATCCACCATATCCATACACTTGCACATCTTGATTCGATTGCATGACTTATTTCTTTGTGGATCCATTGTTTGACTTTACAATATATGCATTGCAAGTATGCTCTTTCATGTTTTCTCCACACCTATGAGCTGCACATAAGCCTTAGTTGTAGGAAGAAAAGAAAGGCATAATATCATTACTGCCTTGGTGAGAATCCACAAATACCACATATACTGAGAGATTTGAGAGTGTCATACAAAAAAGCTCTGAGTTTTATTTAAAAACCTTTAAAAACTCCAAAATAATAGTTGAATGAAGAGCTTGAGACATAGTGCTTGGCTGGATCTTTCTGTCCTTCGATTGCTCAAGACCCAAGTAAAAGCTAAGAAGCCCTATGGTCAAGGGTAATATGAGTAAGTTTGAATGTTAGCTCAGTTTTACTTAAACCTAGAGGAGAATTTTTGTTTGAATACAGGTATACTTTTGAGGGGCTACAAGAAAGTTGGTAAGAACATATGAATATCAGTTGAATGTTAGCTTTGCTAGGGACTAGCAAAGGTTAAGCTTGGGGGAGCTTGTTAACGGTCATTAAACACCAAATATAATCCTCAACTATTATGTAAAATGATATAAAATGAATTACAAAGCATAGTTGTAGGTTTTGATTCTAACAAGTTCCACGAGTTTTGTTCTTCTCACTTGTGTTGCAGGAGTATGCAATTTTCTATCAAATAAAAGTGTCTCAAATAAGTAATTAGACTGCACCACTGTGACGGGCTCGTCGAGACGATCGAAACGGACATATCATTTGCTATATTCGAAGCCTAAAATCAAGAGATATCAACTCCAGATCGAAACATGCGCCATTGAGCCTTAAAACGAACAAAAAAAACACACAAACGAAGCGGGGCCCGATTGTGCTTGGGCCCAGACCGCCCGGCATATGGGCTGGGGCTGGCCGGCACCCCCCTGAATCCTCTCGCCTCCGTCTTCTGGAAGCTTCTCCCACCGCCTTCAAGGATGCATCTTGACCGTACCTTAAGTCGGTTTGATCAAAGGGCTCACGTTCCTCCCACCGGACTATAAATACAGGGGCAGACCCCCCTCCCTGAGGGCACCATATTATTATGGAGATGTAGAGGCATCCCTCGAATGGATAACCTCTCACCTCTAGAGAATTAGGGCTAGACTTTCCAATATAGTAGATTAGTTCTAGTTGAGAGTTAGGGAGAGCGGAGCTTCGCTCGGGTTCTGGAGAAGTCTTCAGAGATTTGGTATGTCTTTGTATTTATTCTTGTAAGACTTATGCTTTAATATATTTTATCTTCTCTATTTACTTTTATGCATTATATTTGATTGGTTAGTATAGTTGTTATACTTTAGCATAGGATCTCCGCCTGTATTGTGTGATTACTTTATTTACCATAAATTAGTTATTATAGAACCCAAGTAATAGAGAAGTATTTAGGAACCTTGAACTCTCCCGTTGTCCTCTCACTTTAGCTGTCTACTCTTTTATTATAGAATTCTCCTCTGTGTGTTATATATGTATAATTTCTATCATCTACCTTTTACACGTACTTTAGTCTAGTTGGTGTATTAAGTTAGTAGATACATGATGGTGAACTATCAATATCTTTATCCATTGTTTCCCAGTGGTAAAATATAAATAACGATACTTAGAATACTCTCAGTAAAATGCTACAATGGTTTTCTGTGTGCTTGTGGAATCCTTCATATTTTAATTGTGCATAAGAAATACCAACAGCCATAAAGTGATTAGTTTCATGGATGGTAATGTCGGGTACAATCAGATATTCATGGCAGAAGAAGACATCCACAAGACCTCCTTCAGATGCCCTGGTGCTTTTGGATTATACAAGTGGGTGGTTATGACTTTTGGACTCAAGAATGCCGGTATGACTTATCAAAGGGCTATGAATTATATCTTCCATGAGTTAATCAGCAAAATTATGGAAATTTACATCGATGATGTAGTTGTGAAGTCTAAAGGATATCAAGAACACTTAATGGATCTCAAAGCCACTCTTGAATGTGCGAGAAAGCATGGATTAAGAATGAACCCTCACAAATGCGCGTTCGGAGTATCGGTAGAACAATTCTTGGGCTTCATGGTGTATGAAAAAGGGATTAAAGTCAGTCAGAAAAGTTTTGATGCAATCAGCAAGACAGTACCGCCAACAACAAAGACCGAGCTACAATCCTTGATCCGTAAGTTTAAGTTTGTTAGAAGATTCATATCGAATCTATCCGCTAGAATATTATCGTTTTCAGTGTTCTTTGAAGTTAAAGAGTGATCAAGAATTCAAATAGGGCAACGAGCAACAAAAGGCTTTTGAGAAAAGAGTACATGAAATCTCTACCAGTATTAATCCCTCCTCAACAAGGTAAACCTTTAGAGTTATGCGTAGCAGCCGGTGACCATACGATTGGGTCGGCTTTGATGCAAAAATTTGAAGGAAAGAATGAGTGATTTTTTATCCGAGTAGAAGGTTGCTGGATCCCAAAACAAGATATTCACCCATTAAGAAATTATGTTTATGCTTATATTTCTCCTGCACCAAGCTTCGGCATTACCTACTATCCTTTGAGTGTACGGTTGTCTCTAAGTTTGGCGTAATCAAGTATATGTTTTCTATGCCCATTCTGAATGGGAGGATTGGTAAATGGATTCTTGCATTATCAAAATTTGATTTAAGATATGAATCGGCTAAAGCAGTTAAAGGTCAAGTGATAGTCGATTTCATCACTTATCATCAAGGAAAAGAGATCAAGCTGGTAGACTTGACCCCTTGGGCTTTATTCTTCGATGGTTCCACATGTAAACAAGGTGGAGTTATTGGCATTGTTCTGCTTTTGCCAAGGGGACAAGTTTTGAATATGCTTTTCCAATAAAGCCGACGTCCACTAACAATCAGGCAGAGTATGAAGCCGTTCTTAAGGGACTTCAACTTCTTTATGAAGTAAAGGCCGAGACTATTGAAATTTTTGATGATTCTCAATTAATAGTCAACCAATTACTCGGCCTGTACAAATGCAAAGATGATATATTCAGAAGATACTACGAGGATTACCGAGAGCTACTTGATTCTTTTTCTTCTGTTGTCATCAAGCATATTCCTAGGAATCAGAATCAGGAAGCTAACTGTTGACGCAAAAAGTGGATCTTCCCACATCAATAGGCACACGGGCAGGCTCTCAGAGAGCGTACGAGGGCCGGAGTCCTTGATCTCCTGAGCCTAGATGAGGCAAGCCAAGCTTGGTGACTTCGATCTGGGGCGTGCCAGTCAATTTGACCTGTAACTGACAAGGAATAGCAAACATTACATTCTGAAACCTGCCGGTTTTGTTGCTACAGTTCCAAGATATATGGTCCCTGATGACTGATGAATCAAAGAAGATTGACTAGAAAGTCAACTCCTATTAGCACAAATAATATGATTTGAATGGCTGATCATTGTATATGGTAAGTAAAGCAATTGACTTAGCCGATCTCATCGATTGAAAAAGGATATGATTTATGCAATAGGTGCTAGCTCAAAGGCCATTAGTTCAACAAACATGCTAGATAAAATTAATCATTAACAGTGGGGTGTTTCCGTGCAGCCGATAATAATGATTAACTCGATAAAGTAACCTGTTCGCTACGTGTGTGTTTCCATGCAGCCTACTATAGCAAACAGACCAAATTACGCCGGCATGTTTATTAAGCTTAACCACCATTAAGACAGCACACGTACATACTTCGTTGTGAAAGCAAAACTGGATCGGCTATTTAGCCAATACAGGGTCCATGAAGCAGGAACAGACTACTTGTCTTAACCGCAACCATCCTTTAAGCTAAAGCAGAGCTGGTCTACCGGCCAGCGGCTCTAAATTAACTTCAAACATGACTGCAAGCATACCTAGATTATAATGAAGCTGGTCTAATGGCCGGTGGCTCCGAGATAACCTAGATCTACTCTTGTTAAGCAAGCATCTCCAGATACGAGCAGCCCCTCGAGCCAACGATAGAGCTGGTCTAACGGCCAGCGGCTCTAAAGCTAAATTTTGGGTCCACTCGCATCCAGATGTAACACCCCTGATGTTACTACAACTAAAACCTGCCATGTCATCATATGCATTGCAATGTACTCATAAAATAGACAACCATGACATGAAACAACTTAATAAGTTTACTATTCTAGGTTGCTTGAGTATAGCTAAGCATGTGTTATCACCTTTCTTGTAAAACCTAGATGCTAAAAATAGGGTTATAAAATTTCCAAGTAAAACTAGTCTTGGTATGATCAAGTGCTTGGCTAACATAGCTCCTAAATGCTAACCATGTTTTACAATTCCTTGAAGGTGAATCAAGAATCAAAGTCTGAATTTAGAGTCTTTGTCCTTCACATAACCCTAGTGGTTAAGTGTGGGGTAAAGATTATCACTTTCAACTTTGAGGAGCTAACTATAATTAATTTTCTAAATAAACTTTGCCAAACTTTGGTACCATTTGAAAGTATGAGTTTCATACTTGCAAAATGTACCATTGGTCGGATTCCAACTTCATATTTTCAGCCCAAAGTAATTGCACAAAGTTTGAATCAGCAATTCAATTGCAAACCCTGATTTCAAAGTCCTTTTCTACCCCTTTTTGTGTAGTTTCAAAATTGTTTAAAATTTGGGTTGGTACCAAAAGCAAAGTTGTAGATCTTGATGAGAGGAACAACTTTGGTATTCAAAGTTTTTCAAGTTTCCATTCAAAATCCAAAGTAATTTTGAAAATCAGTTTCTAGGGTTTTTATCCCCTTTTCAAAATTCCAATGCAATTCAAAATCTATTCATTTTTAGAGAAAACTTCTTAAATGAAAGTTGTAGAGCTTGAAAAGTTGAACAACTTTTATTTTTTGGAGATTTTCGAGTTTAGTTAAAAATTTGAAAGTAATTTAAAGATTTCAAAATGCGGTTTGAATTTGGAAAAGGAGAGAGGGGGGGTGCAGTGCAAGCAGGAGGTGTCGCCGCCGCCGTGTTTCCGCCGCCCCCTGGCGTCTCGACGGTTCGCCGTGCCACACAGCTGCTAGCGTGTCGAGCTCACCGCGTCGTCTTTGTCACTACGTCGTGCTGCCTATAAAGCCTCGGGCGCCGTCGCCGCCGCGTTTCTTTTTCTGCACTCGCCGTCGACCGCCGCCACCCTCGCCGTCGAATTCGCGCTGCTCACTTCACTGTCGTCCCCAATACCCTACCCACGGCTTCGCTGCTCCATTGTGCATCCACTTGAACCCCCAGCCATGGCTGAGCTAGTCGGAATCGTCCCCTCCGCCGTCGTCTTCCTCTGCTCTGGTCACCACCGCCGCCGTGAGCTTCTCCACCATGGCCAGCACTCCTCCGAGTGTCTCATGCTCAACCAATCACATCACCAGCTTCGCCTCACCTCACTGATCATCATCGATCTCTTGTTTTGCGCAGTGAACCGCCGGAGACGTCGGAACGCCGACGAGCTCACTGGTTCATGCCGTCGCGACGCTACCACCGCTGCCAACCTCGCTCCGGACGATTCCAAGCCCATCGTGCCGCTGTTTTGAACTTGCGGTGAGCTCCTGATGCTGACTAGGGTGTTAGTTGCGTCTGAGTTGCTTTGGTCCGGTTGGAACGTCGCCTCGCCGACGAGCTCCGCCATGTCACCGTTGTCGTGCTCGCCGCCGTGCGTGTCTAGCGTCGCGTTGAGTCGCGTTCGGGGCCTAGTGTGTCCGCTTTGCATCACTGAAGGTGTAGGCGTGCCCGGTTTCACCGGAGAAGCTCCGACAAGCTCTGCCGCAGCTCACCGTGCGCCGCCGTCCGCCGTAGCCGCCGCCACGGGTGCTCTAGAGCAGCCTAGTGTCGTGTAGTAGCTTGTTAGGTCCGCCATGTCGCCCCGAGCAACCTCGCCGACGGCGAGCATCGCCGTCGTTTTCCGCCGCCGCCGCCGTTCGCCTACGTGGGCCATTTGGGCTCTCGGCCGAGTTGGGCCGCACAAGAGGGGCCCAACAGAGAGAAAGAAAAGTGTTTTTCTTTTTCCTTTTTGATTTTCTAGATGCTGATTTCACATTTTTATAATTAATTATTGAGGGTTGATAGAAATAAAATAAAAATTGCTCTATGCTCACTAAATTATACTCTATTTAATAAAAATATTGGGTGAGTGTGTTTAGTATAGTTTTTAGAAACTAAAAATACACCATTCAATGCTAATCTTAATCTTTCATGATTTTTGTAGTTTTCTGTGTGTTTCCAAAAATCATGAAAAATTAGGGTTAAGTTTAATTAGGTAAAACCTACTTACCCTAAAATTTATAGCTCATTTGGATGAAGTTTCATTAAGGTTTAATTTCTAGCTTAATTAATAAAGGCTTAATTAATTCTTTTTAAGTCTTCATTAATTAATCTTGCTTAATGATCGTAAAAATGGTTAATAAACTTGATTATTGGTTTGATCATTTTAGAGTTGATTGGCTTTGGTATTAAGTGAAGACCTTGGGTCATTAACCCTAATGATCCTCGGCACCGTGTCATTGATTGCGTTAGTGTGTCCGGCGTTGTAGTGATTTGTTAGGAGAGCTATGGTGGCTCTCACCGGCAAGACCATCACCCTTGCGGTGGAGGCATACAGATCTTACCAAGTAAGCTCCGTCGTCGTTAGTTCAAGGGGTGGTATGCAGATCTTCATCACTCTCCCGATAGCAGTCCATCGGGGTGGCTTGATGCAGATCTTTGTTAAGACCCTGTTACCACCACCTTGTAAGGAGTTGTTTACATCGTTTAATGTCAATGCATCTCTCCGTCGCATGACCATGTTACATTCCATGCATTACATGATCATATGTTACTTTCATGTAGTTGAGGGGTCTGAGGAAGTTGCTGTTGATCCGAACCCCGTCGTTGTTGAAGCTGAGCAGTTTGGTGGAGTGAGCTCTGACCCTATTGGTTCTTCCCCAGGGCCCGAGTTCTTTGTCAATCTAGGCAAGGCCCGGATGCATCTGAACCCTTCCTTGTGATTTATAAAGCTTTAATAATCTTTATGCTTATGAAATGATGCATTAGGTGAATAGGAGTTGAGTGATATCCTATATTGATGCATTTACCTTCCTTGATGTTGATATATCATCCTTGATACCTGTTTTGCTTACAAATGCTTAGTAATGCTTAGTCCTGCTTACTTAAAGATAGGTTTTCAAAGTAAATGTTTTACTTATGATAATGATCGATGGCTCTGATGCTATGGGAAAAAGGAATGAAATTGAGACCGACGGGACACGGTTTTGGGAGGGATGGTGGAAGCTGATTAGGATGCCCAGTCGTGCTTGTCCCGTTGGAGTTGGTTAAGGACCGTTCGATGTTGGCCCTTGGATCAATTTGTTAGTACTAATCACATGCCCTTGTGGTAAGCTCCGCTGGGCCAATCTATGTCAAGAACAGACAACCGTGCACTGGGAGTGGAGAGATGGTGGGAGTATCATGTACCCACCCTGCGGGATAACCATCAAGGACGGCGTAGGGCGGTGACGTACTGTGCTCTCGGGTGGCATAGGACCTAGTTTGGACATAGAGAATCTGAGTGTTGGGTTGATATATGGGGGTTAGAGTCCCGCATATGTCGTGTGGTTAGGAATCCCCAGCTGGGTATAAAAGCGGTTCGAATCGTCGTTGCTTCGCGGTAAAGGAAGCTTGATCCTTGCACTAGCATTCGTAGTAACAATGGAAGTGGAATGGAATGATGGTTCATAAATGGCTATATGTTTGAGAAGTGTTTGATTTAGACTTGGATCACCTAGAAGATAGGAATGATAATTAAGGATGATTAAAATATTCAACTAAGCTTTTATGCAAAAGAGTCCTTGATCTTGATAAGCTTTACCTTGATACCTATCAGCTAGCATTCCTGAGTCTTTACCCCTTTTTATCGTCGGGTAAGTCTTGCGGAGTACTTTTGTACTCAGGGTTTGTTCTACCCCTGTTGCAGGTGAACCACATGAGCAAGTGTGCTATGGCCCTTGCTGCATGACGGTTGTTGAAGTGTCCGACGAGGAATAGGTTGTTTGGCCTTTAGGCAGGGCACTTTCGTTGGTTGGCTTGTAATATGTTACTTAATGGTACTCCACTAGGTTTGTATTAACTTAAGCACTGGTTTGTATAAGTTTGAGAAACAACTAATGTAAATTATGGTTATGTAAGTCTTCCGCTACTGTTATATTTTATATAAGACTGTTGTAATACTGCAATGTCTCTACAAGAATGCAATCTTGGTTGTTCGTGGTTTCATCGGGGTTTCACCTGACAGGACGTTTTAAGTTATGTGGTACGCAAGCATAGCCGTCAGAGGTCTTTGGGACAATGACAGGTGCTTGTGGGCCATATAATTTAGGAGGTTCTGCCACAAAGTGGTATCAGAGCCATTCTTGCAAAGATACTTGTAGTATTGCTTTGCGAAAACTTCTGAATGAATTGGATATAAAAGGTTAACTTCCTGTTTTGGTCCAAATTGCTTTACTCTATCTTAATTCTTTCTAGTAGCCTTTCTCACTTCTTTTGAAAAGTTAGGGTGGAGTATCATGCTTGTTTTTCTTTTTGCCCTATATTATAACCAATGTATGTGTTTCTTTAAAAGTGTTGTTGCTTCGTAGGTTCGATCATGCATCATGCTTAATTAACCTGTTGTTAAATAAAAATCATATCCCTGTTAAAGTGGTTTGGTTTAAGTAGAACCAATCCTATTCTTGCTAACCTCAGATCCTCTCACTCTATTCTTAATGTTCTATCTTTCCCTTCTACAGGATGGCACATACCAAGCTCACACACCGTAAGATGACTGGTCCGAAGGGTGTGCCTCGCCACCAGCACGCCCCTCGCAACAATGATAGTGAGGCTGGTCCTAGTGAGCCGAAGCCAAAGCCCAAATCCAAGCGCCAGATAGCGTTTGAGGAGATGGAGGATGCACTCTTAGTGGCTTCTCGAGACAGGGTGGCAGATGTCATCGAGATCGGAAAGTGGAATCTCATCGCACGTTCGATGCACGGCTTTCGGGAAGCGCACCACAGGTGTGCAAAAATTTTTGTTGCACCGGATGCCCATCTTAGGTGACGTGGAACAAGTGCACGGTCGTTACCACATTTGAAGTCAGTGGTAATCTCGTCGCACGTTTGATGCATGGCTTTCGAGAAGCGCACCAGAAGTGTGCAAAAAAATTTTGTTGTACCGGATGCTCATCTTAGGTCACGTGGAACAAGTGCACGGTCGTTTCCACGTTTGGAGTCAGTGGTAATCTCGCCACACGTTCGATGCACGGCTTTCGGGAAGCGCACTAGAAGTGTACAAAAATTTTTTTTTGCACCGATGCTCATCTTAGGTGACGTGGAACAAGTGCACGGTCGTTTCCACGTTTGGAGTCGTGGTAATCTCGTCGCACGTTCGATGCACGACTTTCGGGAAGCGCACCACAAGTGTGCAAAAAACTTTTGTTGCAACAGATGCTCATCTTAGGTGATGTGGAACAAGTGCACGGTCGCTACCACGTTTGGAGTCAGTGGTAATCTTGTCGCACGTTCGATGCACGGCTTTCGGGATGCGCACCAGAAGTGTGCAAAAAAGTTTTGTTGCACCGGATGCTCATCTTAGGTGACGTGGAACAAGTGCACGGTTGTTACCACGTTTGGAGTTAGTGGTAATCTCATCACATGGTCGATGCACAGCTTTCGGGTAGCGCACCAAAGGTGTGCAAAAAAATTTTGTTCCACCACATGCTCATCTTAGGTGACATGGAACAAGTGCATGGTCGTTACCACGTTTGGAGTTAGTGGTAATCTCATCGCACGTTCGATGCACGGCTTTCGGGAAGCGCACCATAGGAGTGCAAAAAATTTTTGTTGCTCCGGATGCTCATCTTAGGTGACGTGGAACAAGTGCGCGGTCGTTACCACGTTTGGAGTCAGTGGTAATCTCATCGCACGTTCGATGCAAGCTTTCGTGAACCGCACCATAGGTGTGCAAAAAAAACTTTGTTGCACCGGATCCTCATCTTAGGTGACGCGGAACAAGTGCACGGTCGTTTCTACGTTTGGAGCCAGTGGTAATCTCGTCGCACGTTCAATGCACGACTTTCGGAAAGCGCACCATAAGTGTGCAGAAAAATTTTGTTGCACCGGATGCTCATCTTAGCTGACGTGGAATAAGTGCACGGTCGTTTCCACGTTTGGAGTCAGTGGTAATCTCGTCGCACGTTCGATGCTCGGCTTTCGGGAAGCGGACCACAAGTGTGCAAAAAAATTTTGTTCCACCGCATGCTCATCTTAGGTGACATGGAACAAGTGCACGGTCGTTACCACGTTTGGAGTCGGTGGTAATCTCATCACACGTTCGATGCACGGCTTTTCGGGAAGCGCACCACAGGTGTGCAAAAAAATTTTGTTGCATCGGATGCTCATCTTAGGTGACGTGGAACAAGCGCGCGGTCGTTACCACGTTTGGAGTCAGTGGTAATCTCATCGCAAGTTCGATGCATGGCTTTCGGGAGGCGCACCACAGGTGTGCAAAAAATTTTTGTTGCACCGGATGCTCATCTTAGGTGACGTGGAACAAGTGCACGGTCGTTACCACATTTGAAGTCAGCGGTAATCTCGTCACACGTTCGATGCACGGCTTTCGGGAAGCGCCCCAGAAGTGTGCAAAAAAATTGTGTTGCACCGGATGCTCATCTTAGGTGACGTGGAACAAGTGTAGGGTTGTTACCAAGTTTGGAGTTAGTGGTAATCTCATCACACGGTCGATGCGGCTTTCGGGTAGCGCACCATAGGTGTGCCAAAAAATTTTGTTCCACCGCATGCTCATCTTAGGTGACATGGAACAAGTGCATGGTCGTTACCATGTTTGGAGTTAGTGGTAATCTCATCGCACGTTCGATGCACGGCTTTTGGGAAGCGCACCATAGGAGTGCAAAAAATTTCTGTTGCTCGGTTGCTCATCTTAGGTGACGCGGAACAAGTGCGCGGTCGTTACCACATTTGGAGTCAGTGGTAATCTCGTCGCACGTTCGATGCAGGCTTTCGGGAACCGCACCATAGGTGTGCAAAAAAATGTTGTTGCACCGGAACCTCATCTTAGGTGACAGGGAACAAGTGCACGGTTGTTTCCATGTTTGGAGTCAGTGGTAATCTCATCGCACGTTTGATGCACGGCTTTCGGGAAGCGCACCACAATTGTGCAAAAAAAATTTTGTTGCACCGGATACCCATCTTAGGTGACGTGGAACAAGTGCACGGTCGTTTCCACGTTTGGAGTCTGTGATAATCTCGTCGCACGTTCGATGCTCGGCATTCGGGAAGAGCACCACAAGTGTGCAAAAAAATTTTGTTCCACCACTTGCTCATCTTAGGTGACATGGAACAAGTGCACGGTCGTTACCACATTTGAAGTTAGTGGTAATCTCATCACACGTTCGATGCACGGCTTTCAGGAGGCAAACCAGAAGTGTGCAAAAAAATTTTGTTGCACCGGATGCTCATCTTAGGTCACGTGGAACAAGTGCACGGTTGTTTCCACGTTTGGAGTCAGTGGTAATCTCGTCGCACGTTCGATGCACGGCTTTCGGGTAGCGCACCATAGGTGTGCAAAAAAAATTTGTTGCGTCGGATGCTCATCTTAGGTGACGTGGAACAAGTGCACAGTCGTTTCCACGTTTGGAGTCAGTGGTAATCTCATCGCACGTTCGATGCACGGCTTTCGGAAAGCGCACCACAAGTGTGCAAAAAAATTGCACTGGATGCTCATCTTAGGTGACGTGGAACAAGTGCACGGTCGTTAGCACATTTGGAGTCAGTGGTAATCTCGTCGCACGTTCGATGCACGGCTTTCGGGAAGCGCACCACAAGTGTGCAAAAAATTTTGTTGCACCGCACAAGTGCACGGTCGTTACCACGTTTAGAGTCAGTGGTAATCTCGTCGCACGTTCGATGCACGGCTTTCGAGAAGTGCACCACAGGTGTGCAAAAAAATTGTGTTGCAACGGAGGCAAATCTTCGGTGACATGGAACAAGTGCACGGTCGTTACCACATTTGGAGTTAAGGGTAATCTCATCGCACGTTCGATGCACGGCTTTCGGGAAGCGCACCATAGGAGTGCAAAAAATTTTTGTTGCTCCGGATGCTCATCTTAGGTGACGCGGAACAAGTGCGCGGTCGTTACCACGTTTGGAGTCAGTGGTAATCTCATCGCACGTTCGATGCAAGCTTTCGTGAACCGCACCACAGGTGTGCAAAAAAAACTTTGTTGCACCGGATCCTCATCTTAGGTGACGCGGAACAAGTGCACGGTCGTTTCCACGTTTGGAGCCAGTGGTAATCTCGTCGCACGTTCGATGCACGACTTTCGGAAAGCGCACCATAAGTGTGCAGAAAAATTTTGTTGCACCGGATGCTCATTTTAGGTGACGTGGAATAAGTGCACGGTCGTTTCCACGTTTGGAGTCGGTGGTAATAATCTCGTCGCACGTTCGATGCTCGGCTTTCGGGAAGCGGACCACAAGTGTGCAAAAAAATTTTGTTCCACCGCATGCTCATCTTAGGTGACATGGAACAAGTGCACGGTCGTTACCACGTTTGGAGTCAGTGGTAATCTCATCACACGTTCGATGCACGGCTTTCGGGAAGCGCACCACAGGTGTGCAAAAAAATTTTGTTGCATCGGATGCTCATCTTAGGTGACGTGGAACAAGTGCGCGGTCGTTACCACGTTTGGAGTCAGTGGTAATCTCATCGCACGTTCGATGCATGGCTTTCGGGAGGCGCACCACAGGTGTGCAAAAAATTTTTGTTGCACCGGATGCTCATCTTAGGTGACGTGGAACAAGTGCACGGTCGTTACCACATTTGAAGTCAGCGGTAATCTCGTTACACGTTCGATGCACGGCTTTCGGGAAGCGCCCGAGAAGTGTGCAAAAAAATTGTGTTGCACCGGATGCTCATCTTAGGTGACGTGGAACAAGTGTAGGGTTGTTACCATGTTTGGAGTTAGTGGTAATCTCATCACACGGTCGATGCACGGCTTTTCGGGTAGCGCACCATAGTTGTGCCAAAAAATTTTGTTCCACCGCATGCTCATCTTAGGTGACATGGAACAAGTGCATGGTCGTTACCATGTTTGGAATTAGTGGTAATCTCATCGCACGTTCGATGCACGGCTTTTGGGAAGTGCACCATAGGAGTGCAAAAAATTTCTGTTGCTCGGATGGTCATCTTAGGTGACGCGGAACAAGTGCGCGGTCGTTACCACGTTTGGAGTCATGTGTGGTAATCTCGCCGCACGTTCGATGCAGGCTTTTCGGGAACCGCACCATAGGTGTGCAAAAAATGTTGTTGCAGGAACCTCATCTTAGGTGACGGGGAACAAGTGCACGGTTGTTTCCATGTTTGGAGTCAGTGGTGGTAATCTCATCGCACGCTTGATGCACGGCTTTCGGGAAGCGCACCACAATTGTGCAAAAAATTTTGTTGCACCGGATACTCATCTTAGGTGACGTGGAACAAGTGCACGGTCGTTTCCACGTTTGGAGTCCTGTGGTAATCTCGTCGCACGTTCGATGCTCGGCATTCGGGAAGAGCACCACAAGTGTGTGCAAAAAAATTTTCTTCCACAACTTGCTCATCTTAGGTGACATGGAACAAGTGCACGGTCGTTACCACATTTGAAGTTAGTGGTAATCTCATCACACGTTCGATGCACGGCTTTCAGGAGGCAAACCAGAAGTGTGCAAAAAAATTTTGTTGCACCGGATGCTCATCTTAGGTGACGTGGAACAAGTGCACGGTCGTTTCCACGTTTGGAGCCAGTGGTAATCTCGTCGCACGTTTGATGCAAGACTTTTCGGGAAGCGCATCACAAGTGTGTGAGAAAAATTTTGTTGCACCGAACGCTCATTTTAGGTGACGTGGAACATGTGCACGGTCGTTACCATGTTTTGAGTCGGTGGTAATCTCGTCGCACATTCGATGCACGACTTTCGGGGAAGCGCATCACAAGTGTGCAGAAAAATTTTGTTGCACCGAACGCTCATTTTAGGTGACGTGGAACATGTGCACGGTCGTTACCATGTTTGGAGTCAGTGGTAATCTCATCGCACATTCGATGCACGGCTTTCGGGAAGCGCACCACAAGTGTGCAAAAAAATTTTGTTGCACCGGATGCTCATCTTAGGTGACGTGGAATAAGTGCACGGTCGTTTCCACGTTTGGAGCCAGTGGTAATCTCGTCGCACGTTCGATGCACGGCTTTCGGGTAGCGCACCATAGGTGTGCAAAAAAAATTTGTTGCGTCGGATGCTCATCTTAGGTGACGTGGAACAAGTGCACGTCGTTTCCACGTTTGGAGTCGGTGGTAATCTCATCGCACGTTCGATGCACGGCTTTTCGGAAAGCGCACCACAAGTGTGCAAAAAAATTGCCTTTGGATGCTCATCTTAGGTGACGTGGAACAAGTGCACGGTCGTTAGCACATTTGGAGTCAGTGGTAATCTCGTCGCACGTTCGATGCACGGCTTTCGGGGAAGCGCACCACAAGTGTGCAAAAATTTTGTTGCACCGCACAAGTGCACGGTCGTTACCACGTTTAGAGTCAATGGTAATCTCGTCGCACGTTCGATGCACGGCTTTCGAGAAGTGCACCACAGGTGTGCAAAAAAAAATTGTGTTGCAACGGAGGCAAATCTTCGGTGACATGGAACAAGTGCACGGTCGTTACCACATTTGGAGTTAAGGGTAATCTCATCGCACGTTCGATGCACGGCTTTCGGGAAGCGCACCATAGGAGTGCAAAAATTTTTGTTGCTCCGGATGCTCATCTTAGGTGACGCGGAACAAGTGCGCGGTCGTTACCACGTTTGGAGTCAGTGGTAATCTCATCGCACGTTCGATGCAAGCTTTCGTGAACCGCACCACAGGGTGTGCAAAAAAACTTTGTTGCACGGATCCTCATCTTAGGTGACGCGGAACAAGTGCACGGTCGTTTCCACGTTTGGAGCCAGTGGTAATCTCGTCGCACGTTCGATGCACGACTTTTCGGAAAGCGCACCATAAGTGTGCAGAAAAAATTTTGTTGCATCGGATGCTCATTTTAGGCGACGTGGAATAAGTGCACGGTCGTTTCCACGTTTGGAGTCGGTGGTAATCTCGTCGCACGTTCGATGCTCGGCTTTCGGGAAGCGGACCACAAGTGTGCAAAAAATTTTGTTCCACCGCATGCTCATCTTAGGTGACATGGAACAAGTGCACGGTCGTTACCACGTTTGGAGTCGGTGGTAATCTCATCACACGTTCGATGCACGGCTTTCGGGAAGCGCACCACAGGTGTGCAAAAAATTTTGTTGCATCGGATGCTCATCTTAGGTGACGTGGAACAAGTGCTTGGTCGTTACCACGTTTGGAGTCAGTGGTAATCTCGTCGCACGTTCGATGCATGGCTTTTCGGGAGGCGCACCACAGGTGTGCAAAAAATTTTTGTTGCACCGGATGCTCATCTTAGGTGACGTGGAACAAGTGCACGGTCGTTACCACATTTGAAGTCAGCGGTAATCTCGTTACACGTTCGATGCACGGCTTTCGGGAAGCGCCCGAGAAGTGTGCAAAAAAATTGTGTTGCACCGGATGCTCATCTTAGGTGACGTGGAACAAGTGTAGGGTTGTTACCATGTTTGGAGTTAGTGGTAATCTCATCACACGGTCGATGCACGGCTTTCGGGTAGCGCACCATAGTTGTGCCAAAAAATTTTGTTCCACCGCATGCTCATCTTAGGTGACATGGAACAAGTGCATGGTCGTTACCATGTTTGGAATTAGTGGTAATCTCATCGCACGTTCGATGCACGGCTTTTGGGAAGTGCACCATAGGAGTGCAAAAAATTTCTGTTGCTCGGATGGTCATCTTAGGTGACGCGGAACAAGTCTTGCGCGGGTCGTTACCACGTTTGGAGTCAGTGGTAATCTCGTCGCACGTTCGATGCAGGCTTTCGGGAACCGCACCATAGGTGTGCAAAAAAATGTTGTTGCACCGGAACCTCATCTTAGGTGACAGGGAACAAGTGCACGGTTGTTTCCATGTTTGGAGTCAGTGGTAATCTCATCGCACGTTTGATGCACGGCTTTCGGGAAGCGCACCACAATTGTGCAAAAAAATTTTGTTGCACCGGATACTCATCTTAGGTGACGTGGAACAAGTGCACGGTCGTTTCCACGTTTGGAGTCTGTGGTAATCTCGTCGCACGTTCGATGCTCGGCATTCGGGAAGAGCACCACAAGTGTGCAAAAAAATTTTCTTCCACCACTTGCTCATCTTAGGTGACATGGAACAAGTGCACGGTCGTTACCACATTTGAAGTTAGTGGTAATCTCATCACACGTTCGATGCACGGCTTTCGGGGAGGCAAAACCGAAGTGTGCAAAAAAATTTTGTTGCACCGGATGCTCATCTTAGGTGACGTGGAACAAGTGCACGGTCGTTTCCACGTTTGGAGCCAGTGGTAATCTCGTCGCACGTTTGATGCAAGACTTTCGGGAAGCGCATCACAAGTGTGCAGAAAAATTTTGTTGCACCGAACGCTCATTTTAGGTGACGTGGAACATGTGCACGGTCGTTACCATGTTTGGAGTCAGTGGTAATCTCGTCGCACATTCGATGCACGACTTTCGGGAAGCGCATCACAAGTGTGCAGAAAAATTTTGTTGCACCGAACGCTCATTTTAGGTGACGTGGAACATGTGCACGGTCGTTACCATGTTTGGAGTCAGTGGTAATCTCATCGCACATTCGATGCACGGCTTTCGGGAAGCGCACCACAAGTGTGCAAAAAAATTTTGTTGCACCGGATGCTCATCTTAGGTGACGTGGAACAAGTGCACGGTCGTTTCCACGTTTGGAGCCAGTGGTAATCTCGTCGCACGTTCGATGCACGGCTTTCGGGTAGCGCACCATAGGTGTGCAAAAAAAATTTGTTGCGTCGGATGCTCATCTTAGGTGACGTGGAACAAGTGCACAGTCGTTTCCACGTTTGGAGTCAGTGGTAATCTCATCGCACGTTCGATGCACGGCTTTCGGAAAGCGCACCACAAGTGTGCAAAAATATTTTGTTGCACTGGATGCTCATCTTAGGTGACGTGGAACAAGTGCACGGTCGTTAGCACATTTGGAGTCAGTGGCAATCTCGTCGCACGTTCGATGCACGGCTTTCGGGAAGCGCACCACAAGTGTGCAAAAAATTTTGTTGCACCGCATGCTCATCTCAGGTGACATGGCATAAGTGCACGGTCGTTACCACGTTTAGAGTCAGTGGTAATCTCGTCGCACGTTCGATGCACGGCTTTCGAGAAGTGCACCACAGGTGTGCAAAAAAATTTTGTTGCAACGGATGCAAATTTTAGGTGACATGGAACAAGTGCACGGTCGTTACCACGTTTCGAGTTAAGGGTAATCTCATCGCACGTTCGAAGCACGGCTTTCGGGAAGCGCAACACAGGTGTGTAAAATTTTTTTGTTGCACCGGATGCTCATCATTGGTGATGTGGAACAAGTGCATGGTCGTTACCACATTTGAAGTCAGCGGTAATCTAATAACACGCTCGATGCACGGCTTTCGGGAAGCGCGCCAGAAGTGTGCAAAAAAATTTTGTTGCACCGGATGCTCATCCTAGGTCACGTGGAACAAGTGCACGGTCGTTACCACGTTTAGAGTCAGTGGTAATCTCGTCGTACGTTCGATGCATGGCTTTCGGGAAGCGCGCCAGAAGTGTGCAAAAAAATTTTATTGCACCTGATGCTCATCTTAGGTCACGTGGAACAAGTGCATGGTCGTTTTCACGTTTGGAGTCAGTGGTCATCTCGCCGCACGTTCGATGCACGGCTTTCGGGAAGCGCACTAGAAGTGTGCAAACAAATTTTGTTGCACCGGATGCTCATCTTAGGTGACGTGGAACAAGTGCACGGTCGTTTCCACGTTTGGAGCCAGTGGTAATCTCGCCGCACGTTCGGTGCACGGCTTTCGGGAAGCGCACTAGAAGTGTGCAAAAAAATTTTGTTGCACCGGATGCTCATCTTAGGTGACGTGGAACAAGTGCACGGTCGTTTCCACGTTTGGAGCCAGTGGTAATCTCGTCGCACGTTTGATGCAAGACTTTCGGGAAGCGCATCACAAGTGTGCAGAAAAATTTTGTTGCACCGAACGCTCATTTTAGGTCACGTGGAACATGTGCACGGTTGTTACCATGTTTGGAGTCAGTGGTAATCTCATCGCACGTTCGATGCACGGCTTTCGGGAAGCGCACCACAAGTGTGCAAAAAAATTTGTTGCACCGGATGCTCATCTTAGGTGACGTGGAACAAGTGCACGGTCGTTAGCACGTTTGGAGTCAGTGGTAATCTCATCGCACGTTCGATGCACGGCTTTCGGGAAGCGTACCATAGGTGTGCAAAAAAATTTTGTTCCACCGCATGCTCATCTTAGGTGACGTGGAACAAGTGCATGGTCATTACCATGGTTGGAGTTAGTGGTAATCTTATCGCACGTTCGATGCACAGCTTTCGAGAAGCGCACCACAGGAGTGCAAAAAGTTTTTGTTGCCCCGGATGCTCATCTTAGGTGACGTGGAACAAGTGCCCTGTCGTTACCACCTTTGAAGTCAGTGGTAATCTCATCACACGTTCGATGCACGGCTTTCAGGAAGCAAACCAGAAGTGTGCAAAAATTTTTTGTTGCACCGGATGCTCATCTTAGGTCACGTGGAACAAGTGCGCGGTTGTTTCCACGTTTGGAGTCAGTGGTAATCTCATCGCACGTTCGATGCACGGCTTTCGGAAAGCGCGCCACAAGTGTGTAAAAAAATTTTGTTGCACCGGATGGTCGTCTTAGGTGACGTGGAACAAGTGCACGGTCGTTAGCACATTTGTAGTCTGTGGTAATCTCGTCGCACGTTCGATGCACAGCTTTCGGGAAGCGCACCACAAGTGTGCAAAAAATTTTGTTGCACCGCATGCTCATCTTAGGTGACACGGAACAAGTGCACGGTCGTTACCACGTTTAGAGTCAGTGGTAATCTCGTCGTACGTTCGATGCATGGCCTCCGGGAAGTGCACTACAAGTGTGCAAAAAAATTTTGTTGCAACGGATGCAAATCTTAGGTGACATGGAACAAGTGCACGGTCGTTACCACGTTTGGAGTTAATGGTAATCTCATCGCACGTTCGAAGCACGGCTTTTCGGGAAGCGCAGCACAGGTGTGCAAAATTTTTTTGTTGCACGGATGCTCATCTTAGGTGACGTGGAACAAGTGCACGGTCATTACCACATTTGAAGTCAGCGGTAATCTCATCACACATTCGATGCACGGCTTTCGGTAAGCGCACCATAAGTGTGCAAAAAAATTTTGTTGCACCGGATGCTTATCTTAGGTCACGTGGAACAAGTGCCCGGTCGTTTTCACGTTTGGAGTCAGTGGTAATCTCGCCGCACGTTCGATGCACGGCTTTCGGGAAGCGCACCAGAAGTGCGCAATAAAAATTTGTCGCACCACATGCTCATTTTAGGTGACGTGGAACAAGTGCACGGTCGTTACCACATTTGGAGTCATTTGTAATCTCGTCACACGTTCGAACGTGCGATGATGAGGACATCCTCCACTATTACCCGCTGGCAAAGACGCAACAAATGGGCCAAGTGGCCCAGTTGTAGTCGGGCGGCGACCGTGTGAGCCTCTAAATAATCCCACCTTGCTCATCTTAGGTGACGTGGAACAAGTGCACGGTCGTTACCACATTTGGAGTCATTTGTAATCTCATCGCACGTTCGATACACGGCTTTGGGGGGGCGCACCACGGGTATGCAAAAAATTTTGTTGCTTTGGATGTTCATCTTAGGTGACGTGGAACAAGTTCACGGTCGTTACCGCGTTTGGAGTTAGTGGTAATCTCATCGCACGTTCGATGCACGGCTTTCAGGAAGCGCACCAAAGCAAAAAAAATTTGTTGCCCCAGATGCTCATCTTAGGTGACGTGGAACAAGCGCACCGTCGTTACCACCTTTGGAGTCAGTGGTAGTCTCGTCGCACGTTCGATACACGGCTTTCAAGAAGCACACTAGAAGTGTGCAAAAAAATTTTGTTGCACCAGTTGCTCATCTTAGGTGACGTGGAACAAGTGCACGGTCGTTACCACGTTTGGAGTTAGTGGTAATCTCATCGCACGTTCGATGCACGGCTTTCGGGATGCGCACCACAGGTGTGCAAAAAAATTTTATTGCTTCGGATGCTCATCTTAGGTGACGTGGGACAAGTGCCCGGTCGTTACGACATTTGAAGTCAGTGGTAATCTCGTCACACGTTCGATGCACGGCTTTCGGGAAGCGCACCAGAAGTGCGCAAAAAAATTTTGTTCACCGCATGCTCATCTTAGGTGACGTGGAACAAGTGCATGGTCATTACCACGGTTGGAGTTAGTGGTAATCTTATCGCACGTTCGATGCACGGCTTTTTGAGAAGCGCACCACGGGGGAGTGCAAAAATTTTTGTTGCCCCGGATGCTCATCTTAGGTGACGTGGAACAAGTGCCCTGTCGTTACCACCTTTGAAGTCAGTGGTAATCTCATCACACGTTCGATGCACGGCTTTCGGGGAAGCAAACCAGAAGTGTGCAAAAAATTTTTTTTGTTGCACCGGTGCTCATCTTAGGTCACGTGGAACAAGTGCACGGTTGTTTCCACGTTTGGAGTCGTGGTAATCTCATCGCATGTTCGATGCACGGCTTTTTGAAAGCGCACCACAAGTGTGCAAAAAATTTTGTTGCACCGGATGTTCGTCTTAGGTGACGTGGAACAAGTGCACGGTCGTTAGCACATTTGTAGTCGGGTGGTAATCTCGTCGCACGTTCGATGCACGGCTTTTCGGGAAGCGCACCACAAGTGTGCAAAAAATTTTGTTGCACCGCATGCTCATCTTAGGTGACACGGAACAAGTGCACGGTCGTTACCACATTTGGAGTCATTTGTAATCTCGTCACATCGTTCGAACGTGCGATGATGAGGACATCCTCCACTATTACCCGCTGGCAAAGACGCAACAAATGGGCCAAGTGGCCCGGGGCTTGTAGTCGGGCGGCGACCGTGTGAGCCTCTAAATAATCCCACCTTGCTCATCTTAGGTGACGTGGAACAAGTGCACGGTCGTTACCACATTTGGAGTCATTTGTAATCTCATCGCACGTTCGATACACGGCTTTTGGGGGGGGCGCACCACGGGTATGCAAAAAATTTTGTTGCCTTTGGATGTTCATCTTAGGTGACGTGGAACAAGTTCACGGTCGTTACCGCGTTTGGAGTTAGTGGTAATCTCATCGCACGTTCGATGCACGGCTTTCGGGGAAGCGCACCAAAGCAAAAAAAAAAAAATTTGTTGCCCCGGATGCTCATCTTAGGTGACGTGGAACAAGCGCACCGTCGTTACCACCTTTGGAGTCGGTGGTAGTCTCGTCGCACGTTCGATACACGGCTTTCAAGAAGCACACTAGAAGTGTGCAAAAAAATTTTGTTGCACCAGTTGCTCATCTTAGGTGACGTGGAACAAGTGCACGGTCGTTACCACGTTTGGAGTTAGTGGTAATCTCATCGCACGTTCGATGCACGGCTTTCGGGATGCGCACCACAGGTGTGCAAAAAATTTTATTGCTTCGGATGCTCATCTTAGGTGACGTGGGACAAGTGCCCGGTCGTTACGACATTTGAAGTCGGGTGGTAATCTCGTCACACGTTCGATGCACGGCTTTCGGGAAGCGCACCAGAAGTGCGCAAAAAAATTTTGTTCACCGGATGCTCATCATAGGTGACGTGGAACAAGTGCACGGTCGTTTCCACGTTTGGAGCAGTGGTAATCTTGTCGCACGCGTTCGATGCACGACTTTCGGAAGCGCATCACAAGTGTGCAGAAAAATTTTGTCGCACCGAACTCTCATTTTAGGCGACGTGGAACATGTGCACGGTCGTTACCATGTTTGGAGTCGGTGGTAATCTCATCGCACATTCGATGCGGCTTTTCGGGAAGCGCACCACAAGTGTGCAAAAAAATTTGTTGCACCGGATGCTCATCTTAGGTGACGTGGAACAAGTGCACGGTCGTTAGCACGTTTGGAGTCAGTGGTAATCTCATCGCACGTTTGATGCACGGCTTTCGGGAAGTGCACCACAGGTGTGCAAAAAAATTTGTTGCACCAGATGCTCATCTTAGGTGACGTGGAACAAGTGCACGGTCGTTAGCACGTTTGGAGTCGGGTGGTAATCTCATCGCACGTTCGATGCACGGCTTTTCGGGAAGGCGCACCACAGGTGTGTGCAAAAAATTTTATTCCACCGCATGCTCATCTTAGGTGACGTGGAACAAGTGCATGGTCATTACCACGGTTGGAGTTAGTGGTAATCTTATCGCACGTTTGATGCACGGCTTTTGAGAAGCGCACCACAGGAGTGCAAAAATTTTTTGTTGCCCCGGATGCTCATCTTAGGTGACGTGGAACAAGTGCCCTGTCGTTACCACCTTTGAAGTCAGTGGTAATCTCATCACACGTTCGATGCACGGCTTTCAGGAAGCAAACCAGAAGTGTGCAAAAAATTTTTGTTGCACCGGATGCTCATCTTAGGTCACGTGGAACAAGTGCACGGTTGTTTCCACGTTTGGAGTCAGTGGTAATCTCATCGCATGTTCGATGCACGGCTTTTGGAAAACGCACCACAAGTGTGCAAAAAATTTTGTTGCACCGGATGTTCGTCTTAGGTGACGTGGAACAAGTGCACGGTCGTTAGCACATTTGTAGTCGGTGGTAATCTCGTCGCACGTTCGATGCACGGCTTTCGGGAAGCGCACCACAAGTGTGCAAAAATTTTGTTGCACCGCATGCTCATCTTAGGTGACACGGAACAAGTGCACGGTCGTTACCACGTTTAGAGTCGTGGTAATCTCGTCGCACGTTCGATGCAAGGCTTTTTGGGAAGTGCACTACAGGTGTGCAAAAAAAATTTTGTTGCAACGGATGCAAATCTTAGGTGACATGGAACAAGTGCACGGTCGTTACCACGTTTGGAGTTAATGGTAATCTCATCGCACGCGTTCGAAGCACGGCTTTTCGGGAAGCGCGCACAGGTGTGTAAAATTTTTTTTTTTGTTGCACGGATGCTCATCTTAGGTGACGTGGAACAAGTGCACGGTCATTACCACATTTGAAGTCAGCGGTAATCTCATCACACATTCGGTGCACGGCTTTCGGTAAGCGCACCATAAGTGTGCAAAAAATTTTGTTGCACCGGATGCTTATCTTAGGTCACGTGGAACAAGTGCCCGGTCGTTTTCACGTTTGGAGTCGGTGGTAATCTCGCCGCACGTTCGATGCACGGCTTTGGGGAAGCGCACGCAGTGCGCGCAATAAAAAATTTGTCGCACCACATGCTCATTTTAGGTGACGTGGAACAAGTGCACGGTCGTTACCACGTTTGGAGTCATTTGTAATCTCGTCACACGTTCGAACGCGCGATGATGAGGACATCCTCCACTATTACCCGCTGGCAAAGACGCAACAAATGGGCCAAGTGGCCCAGTTGTAGTCGGGCGGCGACCGTGTGAGCCTCTAAATAATCCCACCTTGCTCATCTTAGGTGACGTGGAACAAGTGCACGGTCGTTACCACATTTGGAGTCATTTGTAATCTCATCGCACGTTCGATACACGGCTTTGGGGGAGCACACCACGGGTATGCAAAAAAATTTTGTTGCACTGGATGTTCATCTTAGGTGACGTGGAACAAGTTCACGGTCGTTACCGCGTTTGGAGTTAGTGGTAATCTCATCGCACGTTCGATGCACGGCTTTCAGGAAGCGGACCAAAGCAAAAAAAATTTGTTGCCCCGGATGCTCATCTTAGGTGACGTGGAACAAGCGCACGGTCGTTACCACCTTTGGAGTCAGTGGTAGTCTCGTCGCACGTTCGATGCACGGCTTTCAAGAAGCACACTAGAAGTGTGCAAAAAAATTTTGTTGCACCAGTTGCTCATCTTAGGTGACGTGGAACAAGTGCACGGTCGTTACCACGTTTGGAGTTAGTGGTAATCTCATCGCACGTTCGATGCACGGCTTTCGGGATGCGCACCACAGGTGTGCAAAAAAATTTTATTGCTTCGGATGCTCATCTTAGGTGACGTGGGACAAGTGCCCGGTCGTTACGACATTTGAAGTCAGTGGTAATCTCGTCACACGTTCGATGCACGGCTTTCGGGAAGCGCACCAGAAGTGCGCAAAAAAATTTTGTTCACCGGATGCTCATCTTAGGTGACGTGGTACAAGTGCACGGTCGTTTCCACGTTTGGAGCCAGTGGTAATCTTGTCGCACGTTCGATGCACGACTTTCGGGAAGCGCATCACAAGTGTGCAGAAAATTTTGTCGCACCGAACTCTCATTTTAGCTGACGTGGAACATGTGCACGGTCGTTACCATATTTGGAGTCAGTGGTAATCTCATCGCACATTCGATGCACGGCTTTCGGGAAGCGCACCACAAGTGTGCAAAAAAATTTGTTGCACCGGATGCTCATCTTAGGTGACTTGGAACAAGTGCACGGTCGTTAGCACGTTTGGAGTCAGTGGTAATCTCATCGCACGTTTGATGCGGCTTTTCGGGAAGTGCACCACAGGTGTGCAAAAAAATTTGTTGCACCAGATGCTCATCTTAGGTGACGTGGAACAAGTGCACGGTCGTTAGCACGTTTGGAGTCAGTGGTAATCTCATCGCACGTTCGATGCACGGCTTTCGGGGAGGCGTACCCGCGGTGTGCAAAAAAATTTTATTCCACCGCATGCTCATCTTAGGTGGCGTGGAACAAGTGCATGGTCATTACCACGGTTGGAGTTAGTGGTAATCTTATCGCACGTTCGATGCACGGCTTTTTGAGAAGCGCACCACGGGGAGTGCAAAAATTTTTGTTGCCCCGGATGCTCATCTTAGGTGATGTGGAACAAGTGCCCCTGTCGTTACCACCTTTGAAGTCGGTGGTAATCTCATCACACGTTCGATGCACGGCTTCGGGGAAGCAAACCAGAAGTGTGCAAAAATTTTTGTTGCACCGGTGCTCATCTTAGGTCACGTGGAACAAGTGCACGGTTGTTTCCACGTTTGGAGTCGTGGTAATCTCATCGCATGTTCGATGCACGGCTTTTGAAAGCGCACCACAAGTGTGCAAAAAAATTTTGTTGCACCGGATGTTCGTCTTAGGTGACGTGGAACAAGTGCACGGTCGTTAGCACATTTGTAGTCGGTGGTAATCTCGCCGCACGTTCGATGCGGCTTTCGGGAAGCGCACCACAAGTGTGCAAAAATTTTGTTGCACCGCATGCTCATCTTAGGTGACACGGAACAAGTGCACGGTCGTTACCACGTTTAGAGTCAGTGGTAATCTCGTCAAACGTTCGATGCATGGCTTTTGGGAAGTGCACTACGGGTGTGCAAAAAAATTTTGTTGCAACGGATGCAAATCTTAGGTGACATGGAACAAGTGCACGGTCGTTACCACGTTTGGAGTTAATGGTAATCTCATCGCACGTTCGAAGCACGGCTTTCGGGGAAGCGCAGCACAGGTGTGCAAAATTTTTGTTGCACGGATGCTCATTTTAGGTGACGTGGAACATGTGCACGGTCGTTACCATATTTGGAGTCAGTGGTAATCTCATCGCACATTCGATGCACGGCTTTTCGGGAAGCGCACCACAAGTGTGCAAAAAAATTTGTTGCACCGGATGCTCATCTTAGGTGACGTGGAACAGTGCACGGTCGTTAGCACGTTTGGAGTCGGTGGTAATCTCATCGCACGTTTGATGCACGGCTTTCGGGAAGTGCACCACAGGTGTGTGCAAAAAATTTGTTGCAGCAGATGCTCATCTTAGGTGACGTGGAACAAGTGCACGGTCGTTAGCACGTTTGGAGTCAGTGGTAATCTCATCGCACGTTCGATGCGGCTTTCGGGAAGCGTACCACAGGTGTGCAAAAAATTTTATTCCACCGCATGCTCATCTTAGGTGACGTGGAACAAGTGCATGGTCATTACCACGGTTGGAGTTAGTGGTAATCTTATCGCACGTTCGATGCACGGCTTTTGAGAAGCGCACCACAGGAGTGCAAAAATTTTTTGTTGCCCCGGATGCTCATCTTAGGTGACGTGGAACAAGTGCCCTGTCGTTACCACCTTTGAAGTCAGTGGTAATCTCATCACACGTTCGATGCACGGCTTTCAGGAAGCAAACCAGAAGTGTGCAAAAAATTTTTGTTGCACCGGGTGCTCATCTTAGGTCACGTGGAACAAGTGCACGGTTGTTTCCACGTTTGGAGTCAGTGGTAATCTCATCGCATGTTCGATGCACGGCTTTTCGAAAGCGCACCACAAGTGTGCAAAAAAATTTTGTTGCACCGGATGTTCGTCTTAGGTGACGTGGAACAAGTGCACGGTCGTTAGCACATTTGTAGTCAGTGGTAATCTCGTCGCACGTTCGATGCACGGCTTTCGGGAAGCGCACCACAAGTGTGCAAAAAATTTTGTTGCACCGCATGCTCATCTTAGGTGACACGGAACAAGTGCACGGTCGTTACCACGTTTAGAGTCAGTGGTAATCTCGTCGTACATTCGATGCATGGCTTTTGGGAAGTGCACTACAGGTGTGCAAAAAAATTTTGTTGCAACGGATGCAAATCTTAGGTGACATGGAACAAGTGCACGGTCGTTACCACGTTTGGAGTTAATGGTAATCTCATCGCACGTTCGAAGCACGGCTTTCGGGAAGCGCAGCACAGGTGTGCAAAATTTTTTTGTTGCACGGATGCTCATTTTAGGTGACGTGGAACATGTGCACGGTCGTTACCATATTTGGAGTCAGTGGTAATCTCATCGCACATTCGATGCACGGCTTTCGGGAAGCGCACCACAAGTGTGCAAAAAAATTTGTTGCACCGGATGCTCATCTTAGGTGACGTGGAACAGGTGCACGGTCGTTAGCACGTTTGGAGTCAGTGGTAATCTCATCGCACGTTTGATGCACGGCTTTCGGGAAGTGCACCACAGGTGTGCAAAAAAATTTGTTGCAGCAGATGCTCATCTTAGGTGACGTGGAACAAGTGCACGGTCGTTAGCACGTTTGGAGTCAGTGGTAATCTCATCGCACGTTCGATGCACGGCTTTCGGGAAGCGTACCACAGGTGTGCAAAAAAATTTTATTCCACCGCATGCTCATCTTAGGTGACGTGGAACAAGTGCATGGTCATTACCACGGTTGGAGTTAGTGGTAATCTTATCGCACGTTCGATGCACGGCTTTTGAGAAGCGCACCACAGGAGTGCAAAAATTTTTTGTTGCCCCGGATGCTCATCTTAGGTGACGTGGAACAAGTGCCCTGTCGTTACCACCTTTGAAGTCAGTGGTAATCTCATCACACGTTCGATGCACGGCTTTCAGGAAGCAAACCAGAAGTGTGCAAAAAATTTTTGTTGCACCGGGTGCTCATCTTAGGTCACGTGGAACAAGTGCACGGTTGTTTCCACGTTTGGAGTCAGTGGTAATCTCATCGCATGTTCGATGCACGGCTTTTCGAAAGCGCACCACAAGTGTGCAAAAAAATTTTGTTGCACCGGATGTTCGTCTTAGGTGACGTGGAACAAGTGCACGGTCGTTAGCACATTTGTAGTCGGTGGTAATCTCGTCGCCGCACGTTCGATGCACGGCTTTTCGGGAAGCGCACCACAAGTGTGCAAAAAATTTTGTTGCACCGCATGCTCATCTTAGGTGACACGGAACAAGTGCACGGTCGTTACCACGTTTAGAGTCAGTGGTAATCTCGTCGTACATTCGATGCATGGCTTTTGGGAAGTGCACTACAGGTGTGCAAAAAAATTTTGTTGCAACGGATGCAAATCTTAGGTGACATGGAACAAGTGCACGGTCGTTACCACGTTTGGAGTTAATGGTAATCTCATCGCACGTTCGAAGCACGGCTTTCGGGAAGCGCAGCACAGGTGTGCAAAATTTTTTTGTTGCACGGATGCTCATTTTAGGTGACGTGGAACATGTGCACGGTCGTTACCATATTTGGAGTCGGTGGTAATCTCATCGCACATTCGATGCACGGCTTTTCGGGAAGCGCACCACAAGTGTGCAAAAAATTTGTTGCACCGGATGCTCATCTTAGGTGACGTGGAACAGTGCACGGTCGTTAGCACGTTTGGAGTCAGTGGTAATCTCATCGCACGTTTGATGCACGGCTTTCGGGAAGTGCACCACAGGTGTGCAAAAAAAATTTGTTGCAGCAGATGCTCATCTTAGGTGACGTGGAACAAGTGCACGGTCGTTAGCACGTTTGGAGTCGGTGGTAATCTCATCGCGACGTTCGATGCACGGCTTTCGGGAAGCGTACCACAGGTGTGCAAAAAAATTTTATTCCACCGCATGCTCATCTTAGGTGACGTGGAACAAGTGCATGGTCATTACCACGGTTGGAGTTAGTGGTAATCTTATCGCACGTTCGATGCACGGCTTTTGAGAAGCGCACCACGGGGAGTGCAAAAATTTTTTTTGTTGCCCCGGATGCTCATCTTAGGTGACGTGGAACAAGTGCCCCTGTCGTTACCACCTTTGAAGTCAGTGGTAATCTCATCACACGTTCGATGCACGGCTTTCGAAGGGAAGCAAACCAGAAGTGTGCAAAAATTTTGTTGCACCGGTGCTCATCTTAGGTCACGTGGAACAAGTGCACGGTTGTTTCCACGTTTGGAGTCGATGGTAATCTCATCGCATGTTCGATGCACGGCTTTTCGAAAGCGCACCACAAGTGTGCAAAAAAATTTTGTTGCACCGGATGTTCGTCTTAGGTGACGTGGAACAAGTGCACGGTCGTTAGCACATTTGTAGTCGGTGGTAATCTCGTCGCACGTTCGATGCACGGCTTTTCGGGAAGCGCACCACAAGTGTGCAAAAAATTTTGTTGCACCGCATGCTCATCTTAGGTGACACGGAACAAGTGCACGGTCGTTACCACGTTTAGAGTCAGTGGTAATCTCGTCGTACGTTCGATGCATGGCTTTTGGGAAGTGCACTACAGGTGTGCAAAAAAATTTTGTTGCAACGGATGCAAATCTTAGGTGACATGGAACAAGTGCACGGTCGTTACCACGTTTGGAGTTAATGGTAATCTCATCGCACGTTCGAAGCACGGCTTTCGGGAAGCGCAGCACAGGTGTGCAAAATTTTTTTGTTGCACGGATGCTCATCTTAGGTGACGTGGAACAAGTGCACGGTCATTACCACATTTGAAGTCAGCTGTAATCTCATCTCACATTCGATGCACGGCTTTTCGGTAAGCGCACCATAAGTGTGCAAAAAAATTTGTTGCACCGGATGCTTATCTTAGGTCACGTGGAACAAGTGCCCGATCGTTTTCACGCGTTTGGAGTCGGGTGGTAATCTCGCCGCACGTTCGATGCACGGCTTTTTGAAAGCGCACCGAAGCGCGCAATAAAAATTTGTCGCACCACATGCTCATTTTAGGTGACGTGGAACAAGTGCACGGTCGTTACCACGTTTGGAGTCATTTGTAATCTCGTCACACGTTCGAACGCGCGATGATGAGGACATCCTCCACTATTACCCGCTGGCAAAGACGCAACAAATGGGCCAAGTGGCCCGGTTGTAGTCGGGCGGCGACCGCGGTGAGCCTCTAAATAATCCCACCTTGCTCATCTTAGGTGACGTGGAACAAGTGCACGGTCGTTACCACATTTGGAGTCATTTGTAATCTCATCGCGCGTTCGATACATGGCTTTGGGGGGGAGCACACCACGGGTATGCAAAAAATTTTGTTGCAATGGATGTTCATCTTAGGTGACGTGGAACAAGTTCACGGTCGTTACCGCGTTTGGAGTTAGTGGTAATCTCATCGCACGTTCGATGCACGGCTTTTAGGAAGCGCACCAAAGCAAAAAAAAAAAAAAATTTATTGCCCCGGATGCTCATGTTAGGTGACGTGGAACAAGCGCACGGCCGTTACGTTACCACCTTTGGAGTCGGGTGGTAGTCTCGTCGCACGTTCGATGCACGGCTTTCAAGAAGCACACTAGAAGTGTGCAAAAAAATTTTGTTACACCAGTTGCTCATCTTAGGTGACGTGGAACAAGTGCAAGGTCGTTACCACGTTTGGAGTTAGTGGTAATCTCATCGCACGTTCGATGCACGGCTTTCGGGATGCGCACCACAGTGTGCAAAAAAATTTTATTGCTTCGGATGCTCATCTTAGGTGACGTGGGACAAGTGCCCGGTCGTTACGACATTTGAAGTCAGTGGTAATCTCGTCACACGTTCGATGCGGCTTTCGGGAAGCGCACCGGCGCGCAAAAAAAATTTTGTTCACCGGATGCTCATCTTAGGTGACGTGGAACAAGTGCACGGTCGTTTCCACGTTTGGAGCCAGTGGTAATCTCGTCACACGTTCGATGCACGACTTTCGGGAAGCGCATCACAAGTGTGCAGAAAATTTTGTTGCACCGAACGCCCATTTTAGGTGATGTGGAACATGTGCACGGTCGTTACCATGTTTGGAGTCAGTGGTAATCTCATTGCACATTCGATGCACGGCTTTCGGGAAGCGCACCACAAGTGTGCAAAAAAATTTGTTGCACCGGATGCTCATCTTAGGTGACGTGGAACAGGTGCACGGTCGTTAGCACGTTTGGAGTCAGGGGTAATCTCATCGCACGTTTGATGCACGGCTTTCGGGAAGTGCACCACAGGTGTGCAAAAAAATTTGTTGCACCAGATGCTTATCTTAGGTGACGTGGAACAAGTGCATGGTCATTACCATCGTTGGAGTTAGTGGTAATCTTATCGCTCGTTCGATGCACGGCTTTCGAGAAGTGCACCACCGGAGTGCAAAAATTTTTTGTTGCCCCAGATGCTCATCTTAGGTGACATGGAACAAGTGCCCTGTCGTTACCACCTTTGAAGTCGGTGGTAATCTCATCACACGTTCGATGCACGGCTTTCGGGAAGCAAACCGTAAGTGTGCAAAAAATTTTTGTTGCACCGGATGCTCATCTTAGGTCACGTGGAACAAGTGCACGGTTGTTTCCATGTTTGGAGTCAGTGGTAATCTCATCGCACGTTCGATGCACGGCTTTCGGAAAGCGCACCACAAGTGTGCAAAAAAATTTTGTTGCACCGGATGTTCGTCTTAGGTGACGTGGAACAAGTGCACGGTCGTTAGCACATTTGTAGTCCGTGGTAATCTCGTCGCACGTTTGATGCACGGCTTTCGGGAAGTGCACCACAAGTGTGCAAAAAATTTTGTTGCACCGCATGCTCATCTTAGGTGACACGGAACAAGTGCACGGTCGTTACCACGTTTAGAGTCAGTGGTAATCTCGTCGTACGTTCGATGCATGGCTTTCGGGAAGTGCACTACAGGTGTGCAAAAAAATTTTGTTGCAACGGATGCAAATCTTAGGTGACATGGAACTAGTGCACGGTCGTTACCACGTTTGGAGTTAATGGTAATCTCATCGCACGCGTTCGAAGCACGGCTGGGAAGCGCAAAGAGGTGTGCAAAATTTTTTTGTTGCACGGATGCTCATCTTAGGTGACGTGGACCAAGTGCACGGTCATTGATGAGAACATCACCAGCTCAGATATGATCAAGTTAACCACTTCTAAATCAAAGGTGAAGTTAATCCATGTTAGGTTTACATTCTATATATTTGATGAATTGTTGCCGCACCAGAAAGTGTCTTTGTTTTCATTTTCAGTAGTGATTACATGGATCAAGAGTAGAGTGGATCGCATCCGGGAAGCATGGATGGTTCATGAGGTTGATTGGGGACCAGGTCCAAGTATCCATAATGTCCTCCACCAAGCCACCACGTCACCTTTGGCACAGGGAAAGAAAGAGTCCAAATCCAACACGTTTTGGAATTGGATTCGGACTGCAGAACAACTCCAGCTTGCACGGGCCACCACGACTTCATATAGACTCCGATTGGGATGTTCTAGTACTTCATGGAAAGCTTATAAAGTCTACTTTCATATGGATCCAGAATCATGTCCATACCTTCTCAGAGGCGGCCGGAATCATCGATTTAATACAGAGACCTTTTCCCTGTCCAGGGTGCTGTGTGTCACTGATTGTTGCCCGATGGGCCGTGTATCAAGTGGGGCCCAATAGGGGCGCGTCCTAGGGTTGTGGGACGACCTATACCAGGTCAAGGAAGTCCTCTACCCTCTCATATACCCCCATAGCCGCCACAAACAGATTGGGTTTTGTTTTTGTCGAGTTAGCGATTGCTGCCACCTTTCAGCGCACGTGTTGGATCAACCGTCCGTCTGATTCTATTCGAACCCCACCATCTTGTTACTTCAGATTTAAACCTTTATATTTATTTGGCAATTCAGTGCTTGTTCATCTTGTTCTTGCTGGTTCTTCGATTGCTTGCAGGAATAACCCTAGTGGTTTGGTTGGTCGTGCTCCACAAGATTGCGAACAACTACTAGAGTTGGTGTATCGATCGCTAAGGCGCAGCATCCTTGGACGGTTGTAGTCGGGTCGTGAACGTCTCTCTAGTCAAAATCGAAGTTATCAATCTCCACCGAAAGATCGGGACACCCTTACCCTTATCAGTTGGTAATCAGAGCAAGGTTTGATCGGGGAGAGATTAGTTATTATTGCTGTTTTTTCCTATAGTCCAGAAAAAACCTCACAAAAAATAGTAGATTCATTTTTCCTTTTGTCCCAAAAACACTTTGAGCCTTTTGCTATTACTACCAAGTTTATTCTTGTTGAATTTGTGGTTGCATCATCGTGTCGTGTTGCTGGTCTTAGTGTTTAGTACACTAGAGTTTCGAGTTCTTGTCACGTTTTAGTCACTTCTCCTTTATCATCTACGTTGCAGCCAGCATACATATTCCATGCTTGTTATTTTCATCATCTTCACATTCATACAACGCTTTCTTTCGCTGTCATCATCACCACTAGCATCACCACCATCACCTTGGTTTTTCGCTGCCATTGACACCAATATCCATCTTATTTGTATTCTAACAAGCACCAAAATCTGATTGGCTGTGCAAACAAATCTTGTGCCTTGTTTTGCTGAAAACAAAAGAGACACATATGTTGTCTGTTCTTAATATTCAGATTTGAGGGAGTTGTGAAAAAAAAAAAGAGTTGAAAAAAAAATCAGAAAAAAAGCAAGAAAGAAAAAAAAAAAAAGAAAGGAAAAGAGATATAATTTATTCTGCATACTCAGCAAATATATAGTCACAAGGATCAGATTTTAGTATTCCATTTCAATCCATTATTTCAGAAGCATATTGATATTTTATCCTTACAAATTGCCTTATTTTCTTTGGTGTCATGTGACTTCGTTTGTGTCCAGGCTCGCGTCTCTAGTATGTTCTAGCCTAGGACCAGCATAGTACCGCCGTTGAACACTAATTCAGCTTGTTTTTAACTAACATGGTTCTAGCTATCCTTGTGCATCACTTGTAAGCCAACCTACAGCTCCACATATCCGACTACAACTTGACAGGTGTTGTTGCTATGGCGTCGATACATCTTCTTTCAAAAGTTGCCATCTTGTTGGTTGCCATCACCTCCTGTTTGGCTTGGTAAGAACTCGTAAGAGCTTTATTTGAATAGGTTGAGAGTGAAAATTACAACCACCAGATCCTACTAGTTGATAGGAGCATACATATTATTGTGTGTTTTCTTGTTTTCTTCTAATCATGGCAGGGATTCACGTGGAAAATAAAGATGGATCTTCTCGGGTTGCATATCCCCAATTGGCTCATGGCGTGGCTAATGACAAGCATGGTATTCATGAGGCTTGCGATGTTTTTCTTGATAGAATAAAATCTGCACTACCTTACTTTGAAGGAAACTATGATCCTCACGCTTACATTGATTGGGAGCTTAAGGTAGATGCAGAATTTGATAATTATGACTTGTCTGAACATCAAATGATTTTTGCTGCTTCTAGTGCTTTAACAAAATATGCTTTGACTACATGGAAACATATTTGCAGGCACAACAAAGTTCCACAAACTTGGACAGATTTTTAAAATGCTTTTTCGAGATGAATATGTTCCTAAGTATTATGCTGATTGTTTGCTTGCAAAATTAGACAACTTGAATCAAGGTAGTAGGACTGTCCACGAATACTATCATACTTTTAAGATTTGTGTCATGTTTGGTGGATTAGATGAATGCAAGGAAGATGTTATGAGTAGGTTCATGAAAGGGCTCAATTCTGAAATTCAAACCTTATTAATTAGCAAATCATACAACAATATTAGTTCATTGTTTTGGCTTGCTCTTAGTGCTGAAAAGGATATTCTTTTATCTACGAGTACTTGCATGAATGATGTGAACCATAACGTTGAAATTTTGTACAATTTGCATGCTGATCAAGAGCAACAAATAGTGGAACCTGCTGCTGATTTATGTTTGTCAAAACATGAATTACTAGTTGTTCCTTGTGATAAAGAGGACTTGTGTGATGATCATTCTTTTACTCCTATGCCACAAGTAGTGAATAAATCTGATACTTTTGGTTTGGAACCATACAAGTGTGCAAAAGAAAAGCTTTTTCATCCTATTACTTGTGCACAAGATGAACTGAATTTGTTGTCTTCTTTAAATACTCTAGTTTATATTGAATTCGATATTCTTTGTGATCTAAACTGTTTAGAGGAGAAGCTTTTTGCATATTCTAAATTGTCATTCTTGTTGAATCAAACATATCACTTTATTGGCAAGTATAATTGCAAAGGAGAGTATTTGGTGCATAAAATTTATATTTGCTCTAATCTGAAATATCCTTTTGGCCTACAATATCATGATCAAATAGGGGGCTGCACTAACACTAATAATGTCTTGCAAAGTCCTTCTAGTTTTTCCCTTAAGCAACAGGGTCAACCCAAAGAGGGGGGAGAATTGCTGGTTGTCGCTTTGCAGCATACTAGTCACTCCGAGTTCCAACATCAAGGCAAGCACCTTTAGATGCCACCGGAGCAAGTCGAGGGACGCCTTGCAGCCAAGAAAGGGAGAATGATGAGAACATCACCAGCTCAGATATGATCAAGTTAACCACTTCTAAATCAAAGGTGAAGTTAATCCATGTTAGGTTTACATTCTATATATTTGATGAATTGTTGCTGCACCAGAAAGTGCCTTTGTTTTCATTTTTTCAGTAGTGATTACATGGATCAAGAGTAGAGTGGATCGCATCCGGGAAGCATGGATGGTTCATGAGGTTGATTGGGGACCAGGTCCAAGTATCCATAATGTCCTCCACCAAGCCACCACGTCACCTTTGGCACAGGGGAAAGAAAGAGTCCAAATCCAACACGTTTTGGAATTGGATTCGGACTGCAGAACAACTCCAGCTTGCACGGGCCACCACGACTTCATATAGACTCCGATTGGGATGTTCTAGTACTTCATGGAAAGCTTATAAAGTCTACTTTCATATGGATCCAGAATCATGTCCATATCTTCTCAGAGGCGGCCGGAATCATCGATTTAATACAGAGACCTTTTCCTGTCCAGGGTTTGTGTCACTGATTGTTGCCCGATGGGCCGTGTATCAAGTGGGGCCCAATAGGGGCGCGTCCTAGGGTTGTGGGACGACCTATACCAGGTCAAGGAAGTCCTCTACCCTCTCATATACCCCCATAGCCGCCACAAACAGATTGGGTTTTGTTTAGATCAAGTTTAGCCTTCGCTACTTGCTTGTAAGCGCGTCGTCTTTGGATCAGCCGCCCGTCTTCTTGTCTTGAACCCCACTTCATTGGAGATTGAGTTTGAAACCTTCATTTATATCTAGTAATTCAGTGCTTGTTCTACTTGTTCTTGCTGGTTCTTCGATTGCTTGCGGGACGAGTGCCCTAGTGGCGGGTGTTGCACTCCACAAGATCGTGACAGCCATTGGGGTGGTGTATCGGTTGCTAAGGCGCAGTCTTGGAAGGCTGTAGTCGAGCCGTGAACGTCATCTCCATTCACCAATCGAGTTATCCCACGCCTCTCATCGAAAGATCGGGCAAAAACCCTAACGGGTTCACATCAGTCATTACCACATTTGAAGTCAGCGGTAATCTCATCACACATTCGATGCACGGCTTTCGGTAAGTGCACCATAAGTGTGCAAAAAATTTTGTTGCACCGGATGCTTATCTTAGGTCACGTGGAACAAGTGCCCGGTCGTTTTCACGTTTGGAGTCGGGTGGTAATCTCGCCGCACGTTCGATGCGGCTTTCGGGAAGCGCACGAAGTGCGCAATAAAAATTTGTCGCACCACATGCTCATTTTAGGTGACGTGGAACAAGTGCACGGTCGTTACCACGTTTGGAGTCATTTGTAATCTCGTCACACGTTCGAACGTGCGATGATGAGGACATCCTCCACTATTACCCGCTGGCAAAGGCGCGCAACAAATGGGCCAAGTGGCCCGGTTGTAGTCGGGCGGCGACCGTGTGAGCCTCTAAATAATCCCACCTTGCTCATCTTAGGTGACGTGGAACAAGTGCACGGTCGTTACCACATTTGGAGTCATTTTTGTAATCTCATCGCACGTTCGATCTGGCGGCTTTGGGGGGGCGCACCACGGGTATGCAAAAAAAATTTTGTTGCCTTTGGATGTTCATCTTAGGTGACGTGGAACAAGTTCACGGTCGTTACCGTGTTTGGAGTTAGTGGTAATCTAATCGCACGTTCGATGCATGGCTTTTCGGGAAGCGCACCAAAGCAAAAAAAATTTGTTGCCCCGGATGCTCATGTTAGGTGACGTGGAACAAGCGCCCGGTCGTTACGACATTTGAAGTCAGTGGTAATCTCGTCACACGTTCGATGCACGGCTTTCGGGGCAGCGCACGAAGTGCGCAAAAAAATTTTGTTCACAGGATGCTCATCTTGGGTGGCGTGGAACAAGTGCGGTCGTTTCCACGTTTGGAGCCAGTGGTAATCTCGTCGCGCACGTTCGATGCACGACTTTCGGGGAAGCGCATCACAAGTGTGCAGAAAATTTTGTTGCACGAACGCTCATTTTAGGTGACGTGGAACATGTGCACGGTCGTTACCATGTTTGGAGTCGGTGGTAATCTCATCGCACATTCGATGATGCGGCTTTTCGGGAAGCGCACCACAAGTGTGCAAAAAATTTGTTGCACCGGATGCTCATCTTAGGTGACGTGGAACAAGTGCACGGTCGTTAGCACGCGTTTGGAGTCGGTGGTAATCTCATCGCACGTTTGATGCACGGCTTTTCGGGAAGTGCACCACAGGTGTGCAAAAAAATTTGTTGCACCGGATGCTCATCTTAGGTGACGTGGAACAAGTGCACGGTCGTTAGCACGCGTTTGGAGTCGGTGGTAATCTCATCGCACGTTCGATGCGGCTTTCGGGAAGCATACCACAGGTGTGCAAAAAATTTTGTTCCACCGCTTGCTCATCTTAGGTGACGTGGAACAAGTGCATGGTCATTACCATGGTTGGAGTTAGTGGTAATCTTATCGCACGTTCGATGCACGGCTTTTCGAAGCGCACCACGGGGAGTGCAAAAATTTTTGTTGCCCCGGATGCTCATCTTAGGTGACGTGGAACAAGTGCCCCGTCGTTACCCCATTTGGAGTCAGTGGTAATCGCATCGCACGTTCGATGCACGGCTTTCAAGAAGCACACTAGAAGTGTGCAAAAAATTTTGTTGCACTAGTTGCTAGTCTTAGGTGACGTGGAACAAGTGCGGTCGTCACCACGTTCGGAGTTAGTGGTAATCTCATCGCACGTTCGATGCACGGCTTTCGGGATGCGCACCACAGGTGTGCAAAAAATTTTATTGCCGGATGCTCATCTTAGGTGACGTGGGACAAGTGCCCGGTCGTTACGACATTTGAAGTCAGTGGTAATCTCGTCACACGTTCGATGCACGGCTTTCGGGAAGCGCACCAGAAGTGCGCAAAAAAATTTTGTTCACAGGATGCTCATCTTGGGTGACGTGGAACAAGTGCACGGTCGTTTCCACGTTTGGAGCCAGTGGTAATCTCGTCGCACGTTCGATGCACGACTTTCGGGAAGCGCATCACAAGTGTGCAGAAAATTTTGTTGCACCGAACGCTCATTTTAGGTGACGTGGAACATGTGCACGGTCGTTACCATGTTTGGAGTCAGTGGTAATCTCGTCGCACATTCGATACACGGCTTTCGGGAAGCGCACCACAAGTGTGCAAAAAAATTTGTTGCACCGGATGCTCATCTTTGGTGACGTGGAACAAGTGCACGGTCGTTAGCACGTTTGGAGTCAAGTGGTAATCTCATCGCACGTTTGATGCGGCTTTTCGGGAAGTGCACCACGGTGTGCAAAAAAATTTGTTGCACCGGATGCTCATCTTAGGTGACGTGGAACAAGTGCACGGTCGTTAGCACGTTTGGAGTCAGTGGTAATCTCATCGCACGTTCGATGCACGGCTTTCGGGAAGCGTACCACAGGTGTGCAAAAAAATTTTGTTCCACCGCATGCTCATCTTAGGTGACGTGGAACAAGTGCATGGTCATTACCATGGTTGGAGTTAGTGGTAATCTTATCGCACGTTCGATGCACGGCTTTCGAGAAGCGCACCACAGGAGTGCAAAAATTTTTTGTTGCCCCGGATGCTCATCTTAGGTGACGTGGAACAAGTGCCCTGTCGTTACCCCATTTGGAGTCAGTGGTAATCGCATCGCACGTTCGATGCACGGCTTTCAAGAAGCACACTAGAAGTGTGCAAAAAATTTTGTTGCACTAGTTGCTAGTCTTAGGTGACGTGGAACAAGTGCACGGTCGTCACCACGTTCGGAGTTAGTGGTAATCTCATCGCACGTTCGATGCGGCTTTTCGGGATGCGCACCACAGGTGTGCAAAAAATTTTATTGCTCCGGATGCTCATCTTAGGTGACGTGGGACAAGTGCCGGTCGTTACCACATTTGAAATCAGTGGTAATCTCGTCACACGTTCGATGCGGCTTTTCGGGAAGCGCACCGAAGTGCGCAAAAAAATTTTGTTGCACCGGATGCTCATCTTAGGTCACGTGGAACAAGTGCATGGTCATTACTATATTTAAAGTCAGCGGTAATCTCGTCACACGTTCGATGCGGCTTTTCGGGGAAGCGCACCGAAGTGTGCAAAAAAAATTTGCAGCACCGGATGCTCATCTTAGGTGACGTGGAACAAGTGCACGGTCGTTTCCACATTTGGAGTCGGTGGTAATCTCATCGCACGTTCGATGCACGGCTTTCGGAAGCGCAGCGAAGTGTGCAAAAAAATTTTGTTACCTTTGGATGCTCGTCTTAGGTGGCGTGGAAAAAGTGCATGGTCGTTACCACGTTTAGAGTCGATGGTAATCTCATCGCATGCTCGATGCACAGCTTTTCGGGAAGTGCACCATAGGTGTGCAAAAAAATTTTGTTGCACCGGATGCTCATCTTAGGTGACGTGGAACAAGTGCACGGTCGTTTTCCACGTTTGGAGACGATGGTAATCTCGTCGCATGTTCGATGCACGACTTTCGGGAAGCGGCGCCACAAGTGTGCAAAAAAATTTTGTTGCCTTTGGATGCTCATCTTAGGTGACATGGAACAAGTTCACGGTCATTACCACGTTTGGAGCCGGTGGTAATCTCGTTGCACGTTCGATGCACGGCTTTGGGAAGTGCACCATAGGTGTGCAAAAAAAAAAATTTTGTTGCACCGGATGCAAATCTTAGGTGACGTGGAAAAAGTGCATGGTCGTTACCACGTTTGAAGTTAGTGGTAATCTCATCGCACTTTCGAAGCCACGGCTTTCGGGAAGCGCAGCACAGGTGTGCAAAATTTTTTTTTTGTTACACCGGATGGTCATCGTAGGTGACGTGGAACAAGTGCATGGTCACTACCATATTTAAAGTCAGCGGTAATCTCGTCACACGTTCGATGCACGGCTTTTTCGGGAAGCGCACCGAAGTGTGCAAAAAAAATTTGTAGCACCGGATGCTCATCTTAGGTGACGTGGAACAAGTGCACGGTCGTTTCCACGTTTAGAGTCGATGGTAATCTCGTCGCACGTTCGATGCACGGCTTTTGGGAAGCGCACCGAAGTGTGCAAAAAATTTTGTTGCACCGGATGCCCATCTTAGGTGACGTGGAACAAGTCCACGGTCGTTTCCACATTTGGAGTCAGTGGTAATCTCATCGCACGTTCGATGCATGGCTTTTGGGAAGCGCACCGAAGTGTGCAAAAAAATTTTGTTGCTTTGGATGCTCGTCTTAGGTGACGTGGAAAAAAGTGCATGGTCGTTACCACGTTTGGAGTTAGTGGTAATCTCATCGCACTTTTGAAGCACGGCTTTCGGGAAGCGCAGCACAGGTGTGCAAAATTTTTTTGTTGCACCGGATGGTCATCGTTGGTGACGTGGAACAAGTGCAAGGTCATTACCATATTTAAAGTCAGCGGTAATCTCGTCACACGTTCGATGCACGGCTTTCGGGAAGCGCACCAGAAGTGTGCAAAAAAAATTTGCAGCACCGGATGCTCATCTTAGGTGACGTGGAACAAGTGCACGGTCGTTTCCACGTTTAGAGTCGGTGGTAATCTCGTCGCACGTTCGATGCACGGCTTTTGGGAAGCGCGCACGAAGTGTGCAAAAAGTTTTGTTGCACCGGATGCTCATCTTAGGTGACGTGGAACAAGTCCACGGTCGTTTCCACATTTGGAGTCAGTGGTAATCTCATCGCGACGTTCGATGCACGGCTTTCGGGAAGCGCACGAAGTGTGCAAAAAAATTTTGTTACCTTTGGATGCTGGTCTTAGGTGACGTGGAAAAAGTGCGTGGTCGTTACCACGTTTAGAGTCGTGGTAATCTCGTCGCATGCTCGATGCACGGCTTTTTGGGGAAGTGCACCATAGGTGTGCAAAAAATTTTGTTGCACCGGATGCTCATCTTAGGTGACGTGGAACAAGTGCACGGTCGTTTCCACGTTTGGAGACACGATGGTAATCTCGTCGCATGTTCGATGCACGACTTTTCGGGAAGCGCGCAACAAGTGTGCAAAAAATTTTGGTGCTTTGGATGCTCATCTTAGGTGACATGGAACAAGTTCACGGTCATTACCACGTTTGGAGCCAGTGGTAATCTCGTCGCGACGTTCGATGCACAGCTTTCGGGAAGTGCACCATAGGTGTGCAAAAAAAAATTTTGTTGCACCGGATGCAAGTCTTAGGTGACGTGGAACAAGTGCACGGTCGTTAGCACGTTTGGAGTCAGTGGTAATCTCATCGCACTTTCGAAGCATGGCTTTCGGGAAGCGCAGCACAGGTGTGCAAAAATTTTTTTGTTACACGGATGGTCATCGTAGGTGACGTGGAACAAGTGCATGGTCATTACCATATTTAAAGTCGGGCCGTAATCTCGTCACACGTTCGATGCACGGCTTTCGGGAAGCGCACCGAAGTGTGCAAAAAAATTTGTAGCACCGGATGCTCATCTTAGGTGACGTGGAACAAGTGCACGGTCGTTTCCACGTTTAGAGTCAGTGGTAATCTCGTCGCACGTTCGATGCACGGCTTTTGGGAAGCGCACCAGAAGTGTGCAAAAAAATTTTGTTGCACCGGATGCTCATCTTAGGTGACGTGGAACAAGTCCACGGTCGTTTCCACGTTTAGAGTCAATGGTAATTTCATCGCACGTTCGATGCACGGCTTTCGGGAAGCGCACCAGAAGTGTGCAAGAAAATTTTGTTGCACCGGATGCTCATCTTAGGTGACGTGGAACAAGTGCATGGTCATTACCATATTTAAAGTCAGCGGTAATCTCGTCACACGTTCGATGCACGGCTTTCGGGAAGCGCACCAGAAGTGTGAAAAAAAAATTTGTAGCACCGGATGCTCATCTTAGGTGACGTGGAACAAGTGCACGGTCATTTCCACGTTTAGAGTCAGTGGTAATCTCGTCGCACGTTCGATGCACGGCTTTGGGAAGCGCACCAGAAGTGTGCAAAAAAATTTTGTTGCACCGGATGCTCATCTTAGGTGACGTGGAACAAGTCCACGGTCGTTTCCACATTTGGAGTTAGTGGTAATCTCGTCGCACGTTCGATGCACGGCTTTCGGGAATCGCACCAGAAGTGTGCAAAAAAATTTTGTTGCACGGGATGCTCATCTTTGGTGGCGTGGAACAAGTGCACGATCGTTTCCACGTTTGGAGTCAATGGCAATCTCCTCGCATGTTCGATGCACGGCTTTTGAGAAGCGCACCAGAAGTGTGCAAAACAATTTTGTTGCACTGGATGCTCATCTTAGGTGGCGTGGAACAAGTGCACGGTCGTTTTCACGTTTGGAGTCAGTGGTAATTTCATCGCACGTTCGATGCATGGCTTTCGGGAAGCGCACCAGAAGTGTGCAAAAAAATTTTGTTGCACCGGATGCTCATCTTAGGTGACGTGGAACAAGTGCACGGTCGTTAGCACGTTTGGAGTCAGTGGTAATCTCATCGCACGTTTGATGCACGGCTTTCGGGAAGTGCACCACAGGTGTGCAAAAAAATTTGTTGCACCAGATGCTCATCTTAGGTGACGTGGAACAAGTGCACGGTCGTTAGCACGTTTGGAGTCGGTGGTAATCTCATCGCACGCGTTCGATGCACGGCTTTTCGGGAAGCGTACCACGGTGTGTGCAAAAAAAATTTTGTTCCACCGCATGCTCATCTTAGGTGGCGTGGAACAAGTGCATGGTCATTACCATGGTTGGAGTTAGTGGTAATCTTATCGCACGTTCGATGCACGGCTTTCGAGAAGCGCACCACGGGAGTGCAAAATTTTTTTGTTACACCGGATGGTCATCGTAGGTGACGTGGAACAAGTGCATGGTCACTACCATATTTAAAGTCAGCGGTAATCTCGTCACACGTTCGATGCACGGCTTTCGGGAAGCGCACCAGAAGTGTGCAAAAAAAATTTGTAGCACCGGATGCTCATCTTAGGTGACGTGGAACAAGTGCACGGTCGTTTCCACGTTTAGAGTCAGTGGTAATCTCGTCGCACGTTCGATGCACGGCTTTTGGGAAGCGCACCAGAAGTGTGCAAAAAAATTTTGTTGCACCGGATGCCCATCTTAGGTGACGTGGAACAAGTCCACGGTCGTTTCCACATTTGGAGTCAGTGCTAATCTCATCGCACGTTCGATGCATGGCTTTTGGGAAGCGCACCAGAAGTGTGCAAAAAAATTTTGTTGCACTGGATGCTCGTCTTAGGTGACGTGGAAAAAGTGCATGGTCGTTACCACGTTTGGAGTTAGTGGTAATCTCATCGCACTTTTGAAGCACGGCTTTCGGGAAGCGCAGCACAGGTGTGCAAAATTTTTTTGTTGCACCGGATGGTCATCGTTGGTGACGTGGAACAAGTGCAAGGTCATTACCATATTTAAAGTCAGCGGTAATCTCGTCACACGTTCGATGCACGGCTTTCGGGAAGCGCACCAGAAGTGTGCAAAAAAAATTTGCAGCACCGGATGCTCATCTTAGGTGACGTGGAACAAGTGCACGGTCGTTTCCACGTTTAGAGTCAGTGGTAATCTCGTCGCACGTTCGATGCACGGCTTTTGGGAAGCGCACCAGAAGTGTGCAAAAAAGTTTTGTTGCACCGGATGCTCATCTTAGGTGACGTGGAACAAGTCCACGGTCGTTTCCACATTTGGAGTCAGTGGTAATCTCATCGCACGTTCGATGCACGGCTTTCGGGAAGCGCACCAGAAGTGTGCAAAAAAATTTTGTTGCACTGGATGCTCGTCTTAGGTGACGTGGAAAAAGTGCGTGGTCGTTACCACGTTTAGAGTCAGTGGTAATCTCGTCGCATGCTCGATGCACAGCTTTCGGGAAGTGCACCATAGGTGTGCAAAAAAATTTTGTTGCACCGGATGCTCATCTTAGGTGACGTGGAACAAGTGCACGGTCGTTTCCACGTTTGGAGACAGTGGTAATCTCGTCGCATGTTCGATGCACGACTTTCGGGAAGCGCGCAACAAGTGTGCAAAAAAATTTTGGTGCACTGGATGCTCATCTTAGGTGACATGGAACAAGTTCACGGTCATTACCACGTTTGGAGCCAGTGGTAATCTCGTCGCACGTTCGATGCACAGCTTTCGGGAAGTGCACCATAGGTGTGCAAAAAAAAATTTTGTTGCACCGGATGCAAGTCTTAGGTGACGTGGAACAAGTGCACGGTCGTTAGCACGTTTGGAGTCAGTGGTAATCTCATCGCACTTTCGAAGCATGGCTTTCGGGAAGCGCAGCACAGGTGTGCAAAAATTTTTTGTTACACCGGATGGTCATCGTAGGTGACGTGGAACAAGTGCATGGTCATTACCATATTTAAAGTCAGCGGTAATCTCGTCACACGTTCGATGCACGGCTTTCGGGGGAAGCGCACGAAGTGTGCAAAAAAATTTGTAGCACCGGATGCTCATCTTAGGTGGCGTGGAACAAGTGCACGGTCGTTTCCACGTTTAGAGTCGATGGTAATCTCGTCGCACGTTCGATGCACGGCTTTTGGGAAGCGCGAAGTGTGCAAAAAATTTTGTTGCACCGGATGCTCATCTTAGGTGACGTGGAACAAGTCCACGGTCGTTTCCACGTTTAGAGTCAATGGTAATTTCATCGCACGTTCGATGCACGGCTTTTCGGGAAGCGCACCAGAAGTGTGCAAGAAAATTTTGTTGCACCGGATGCTCATCTTAGGTGACGTGGAACAAGTGCATGGTCATTACCATATTTAAAGTCAGCGGTAATCTCGTCACACGTTCGATGCACGGCTTTCGGGAGCGCGCACCGAAGTGTGAAAAAAATTTTAGCAATCGGATGCTCATCTTAGGTGACGTGGAACAAGTGCACGGTCATTTCCACGTTTAGAGTCGAGTGGTAATCTCGTCGCACGTTCGATGCACGGCTTTGGGAAGCGCACGAAGTGTGCAAAAAATTTTGTTGCACCGGATGCTCATCTTAGGTGACGTGGAACAAGTCCACGGTCGTTTCCACATTTGGAGTTAGTGGTAATCTCGTCGCACGTTCGATGCACGGCTTTTCGGGAATCGCACCGAAGTGTGCAAAAAATTTTGTTGCACGGGATGCTCATCTTTGGTGGCGTGGAACAAGTGCACGATCGTTTCCACGTTTGGAGTCAATGGCAATCTCCTCGCATGTTCGATGCACGGCTTTTGAGAAGCGCACCAGAAGTGTGCAAAACAATTTTGTTGCACTGGATGCTCATCTTAGGTGGCGTGGAACAAGTGCACGGTCGTTTTCACGTTTGGAGTCAGTGGTAATTTCATCGCACGTTCGATGCATGGCTTTCGGGAAGCGCACCAGAAGTGTGCAAAAAAATTTTGTTGCACCGGATGCTCATCTTAGGTGACGTGGAACAAGTGCACGGTCGTTAGCACGTTTGGAGTCGTGTGGTAATCTCATCGCACGTTTGATGCACGGCTTTTCGGGAAGTGCACCACAGGTGTGCAAAAAAATTTGTTGCACCAGATGCTCATCTTAGGTGACGTGGAACAAGTGCACGGTCGTTAGCACGTTTGGAGTCAGTGGTAATCTCATCGCACGTTCGATGCACGGCTTTCGGGAAGCGTACCACAGGTGTGCAAAAAAATTTTGTTCCACCGCATGCTCATCTTAGGTGACGTGGAACAAGTGCATGGTCATTACCATGGTTGGAGTTAGTGGTAATCTTATCGCACGTTCGATGCACGGCTTTCGAGAAGCGCACCACAGGAGTGCAAAAATTTTTTGTTGCCCCGGATGCTCATCTTAGGTGACGTGGAACAAGTGCCCTGTCGTTACCCCATTTGGAGTCAGTGGTAATCGCATCGCACGTTCGATGCACGGCTTTCAAGAAGCACACTAGAAGTGTGCAAAAAATTTTTGTTGCACTAGTTGCTAGTCTTAGGTGACGTGGAACAAGTGCACGGTCGTTACCACGTTCGGAGTTAGTGGTAATCTCATCGCACGTTCGATGCACGGCTTTCGGGATGCGCACCACAGGTGTGCAAAAAATTTTTATTGCTCCGGATGCTCATCTTAGGTGACGTGGGACAAGTGCCCGGTCGTTACCACATTTGAAGTCAGTGGTAATCTCGTCACACGTTCGATGCACGGCTTTCGGGAAGCGCACCAGAAGTGCGCAAAAAAATTTTGTTGCACCGGATGCTCATCTTAGGTCACGTGGAACAAGTGCATGGTCATTACTATATTTAAAGTCAGCGGTAATCTCGTCACACGTTCGATGCACGGCTTTCGGGAAGCGCACCAGAAGTGTGCAAAAAAAATTTGCAGCACCGGATGCTCATCTTAGGTGACGTGGAACAAGTGCACGGTCGTTTCCACATTTGGAGTCAGTGGTAATCTCATCGCACGTTCGATGCACGGCTTTCGGGAAGCGCAGCAGAAGTGTGCAAAAAAATTTTGTTGCACTGGATGCTCGTCTTAGGTGACGTGGAAAAAGTGCATGGTCGTTACCACGTTTAGAGTCAGTGGTAATCTCATCGCATGCTCGATGCACAGCTTTCGGGAAGTGCACCATAGGTGTGCAAAAAAATTTTGTTGCACCGGATGCTCATCTTAGGTGACGTGGAACAAGTGCACGGTCGTTTCCACGTTTGGAGACAGTGGTAATCTCGTCGCATGTTCGATGCACGACTTTCGGGAAGCGCGCCACAAGTGTGCAAAAAAATTTTGTTGCACTGGATGCTCATCTTAGGTGACATGGAACAAGTTCACGGTCATTACCACGTTTGGAGCCAGTGGTAATCTCGTTGCACGTTCGATGCACAGCTTTCGGGAAGTGCACCATAGGTGTGCAAAAAAAATTTTGTTGCACCGGATGCAAATCTTAGGTGACGTGGAAAAAGTGCATGGTCGTTACCACGTTTGAAGTTAGTGGTAATCTCATCGCACTTTCGAAGCACGGCTTTCGGGAAGCGCAGCACAGGTGTGCAAAATTTTTTTGTTACACCGGATGGTCATCGTAGGTGACGTGGAACAAGTGCATGGTCACTACCATATTTAAAGTCAGCGGTAATCTCGTCACACGTTCGATGCACGGCTTTTTCGGGGAAGCGCACCGAAGTGTGCAAAAAAATTTGTAGCACCGGATGCTCATCTTAGGTGACGTGGAACAAGTGCACGGTCGTTTCCACGTTTAGAGTCAGTGGTAATCTCGTCGCACGTTCGATGCACGGCTTTTGGGAAGCGCACCAGAAGTGTGCAAAAAAATTTTGTTGCACCGGATGCCCATCTTAGGTGACGTGGAACAAGTCCACGGTCGTTTCCACATTTGGAGTCAGTGCTAATCTCATCGCACGTTCGATGCATGGCTTTTGGGAAGCGCACCAGAAGTGTGCAAAAAAATTTTGTTGCACTGGATGCTCGTCTTAGGTGACGTGGAAAAAGTGCATGGTCGTTACCACGTTTGGAGTTAGTGGTAATCTCATCGCACTTTTGAAGCACGGCTTTCGGGAAGCGCAGCACGAGGTGTGCAAAATTTTTTGTTGCACCGGATGGTCATCGTTGGTGACGTGGAACAAGTGCATGGTCATTACCATATTTAAAGTCAGCGGTAATCTCGTCACACGTTCGATGATGCGGCTTTCGGGGAAGCGCACCGAAGTGTGCAAAAAATTTGCAGCACCGGATGCTCATCTTAGGTGACGTGGAACAAGTGCACGGTCGTTTCCACGTTTAGAGTCGGTGGTAATCTCGTCGCACGTTCGATGCGGCTTTTTGGGAAGCGCACCGAAGTGTGCAAAAAGTTTTGTTGCACCGGATGCTCATCTTAGGTGGCGTGGAACAAGTCCACGGTCGTTTCCACATTTGGAGTCGGTGGTAATCTCATCGCACGTTCGATGCACGGCTTTCGGGAAGCGCACCAGAAGTGTGCAAAAAAATTTTGTTGCACTGGATGCTCGTCTTAGGTGACGTGGAAAAAGTGCGTGGTCGTTACCACGTTTAGAGTCAGTGGTAATCTCGTCGCATGCTCGATGCACGACTTTCGGGGAAGTGCACCATAGGTGTGCAAAAAAATTTTGTTGCACCGGATGCTCATCTTAGGTGACGTGGAACAAGTGCACGGTCGTTTCCACGTTTGGAGACAGTGGTAATCTCGTCGCATGTTCGATGCACGACTTTCGGGAAGCGCGCCACAAGTGTGCAAAAAAATTTTGGTGCACTGGATGCTCATCTTAGGTGACATGGAACAAGTTCACGGTCATTACCACGTTTGGAGCCAGTGGTAATCTCGTCGCACGTTCGATGCACAGCTTTCGGGAAGTGCACCATAGGTGTGCAAAAAAAATTTTGTTGCACCGGATGCAAGTCTTAGGTGACGTGGAACAAGTGCACGGTCGTTAGCACGTTTGGAGTCAGTGGTAATCTCATCGCACTTTCGAAGCATGGCTTTCGGGAAGCGCAGCACAGGTGTGCAAAAATTTTTTGTTACACCGGATGGTCATCGTAGGTGACGTGGAACAAGTGCATGGTCATTACCATATTTAAAGTCAGCGGTAATCTCGTCACACGTTCGATGCACGGATTTCGGGAAGCGCACCAGAAGTGTGCAAAAAAAATTTGTAGCACCGGATGCTCATCTTAGGTGACGTGGAACAAGTGCACGGTCGTTTCCACGTTTAGAGTCAGTGGTAATCTCGTCGCACGTTCGATGCACGGCTTTTGGGAAGCGCACCAGAAGTGTGCAAAAAAATTTTGTTGCACCGGATGCTCATCTTAGGTGACGTGGAACAAGTCCACGGTCGTTTCCACGTTTAGAGTCAATGGTAATTTCATCGCACGTTCGATGCACGGCTTTCGGGAAGCGCACCAGAAGTGTGCAAGAAAATTTTGTTGCACCGGATGCTCATCTTAGGTGACGTGGAACAAGTGCATGGTCATTACCATATTTAAAGTCAGCGGTAATCTCGTCACACGTTCGATGCACGGCTTTCGGGAAGCGCACCAGAAGTGTGTGAAAAAAAAAATTTGTAGCACCGGATGCTCATCTTAGGTGACGTGGAACAAGTGCACGGTCATTTCCACGTTTAGAGTCAGTGGTAATCTCGTCGCACGTTCGATGCACGGCTTTGGGAAGCGCACCAGAAGTGTGCAAAAAAATTTTGTTGCACCGGATGCTCATCTTAGGTGACGTGGAACAAGTCCACGGTCGTTTCCACATTTGGAGTTAGTGGTAATCTCGTCGCACGTTCGATGCACGGCTTTTCGGGGAATCGCACCAGAAGTGTGCAAAAAATTTTGTTGCACGGGATGCTCATCTTTGGTGGCGTGGAACAAGTGCACGATCGTTTCCACGTTTGGAGTCAATGGCAATCTCCTCGCATGTTCGATGCACGGCTTTTGAGAAGCGCACCGAAGTGTGCAAAACAATTTTGTTGCTTTGGATGCTCATCTTAGGTGGCGTGGAACAAGTGCACGGTCGTTTTCACGTTTGGAGTCAGTGGTAATTTCATCGCACGTTCGATGCATGGCTTTCGGGAAGCGCACCAGAAGTGTGCAAAAAAATTTTGTTGCACCGGATGCTCATTTTAGGTGACGTGGAACAAGTGCACGGTTGTTTCCACAATTGGAGTCAGTGGTAATTTCATCGCACGTTCGATGCACGGCTTTCGGGAAGCGCACTAGAAGTGTGCAAAACAATTTTATTGCCTTTGGATGCTCATCTTAGGTGGCGTGGAACAAGTGCACGGTCGTTTCCACGTTTGGAGTCAGTGGTACTTTCATCGCACGTTGCGTTCGATGCACGGCTTTTCGGGAAGCACACAGAAGTGTGCAAAAAAATTTTGTTGCACCGGATGCTCATCTTAGGTGACGTGGAACAAGTGCACGGTTGTTTCCACAATTGGAGTCAGTGGTAATTTCATCGCACGTTCGATGCACGGCTTTCGGGAAGCGCACTAGAAGTGTGCAAAACAATTTTATTGCACTGGATGCTCATCTTAGGTGGCATGGAACAAGTGCACGGTCGTTTCCACGTTTGGAGTCAGTGGTACTTTCATCGCACGTTCGATGCACGGCTTTCGGGAAGCACACAGAAGTGTGCAAGAAAATTTTGTTGCACCGGATGCTCATCTTAGGTGACGTGGAACAAGTGCACGGTCGTTTCCACATTTGGAGTCAGTGGTAATTTCATCGCACGTTCGATGCACGGCTTTCGGGAAGCGCACTAGAAGTGTGCAAAAAAATTTTGTTGCACCACATGCTCATCTTAGGTGACGTGGAACAAGTGCACGGTCGTTACCACATTTGGAGTGATTTGTAATCTCATCGCACGTTCGATACACGGCTTTGGGGGCGCACCACGGGTATGCAAAAAAATTTTGTTGCACTGGATGTTCATCTTAGGTGACGTGGAACAAGTTCACGGTCGTTACCGCGTTTGGAGTTGGTGGTAATCTCATCGCACGTTCGATGCACGGCTTTCAGGAAGCGCACCACAGCAAAAAATTTTGTTGCCCCGGATGCTCATCTTAGGTGACGAGGAACAAGCGCACGATCGTTACCACCTTTGGAGTCAGTGGTAGTCTCGTCGCACGTTCGATGCACGGCTTTCAAGAATCACACTAGAAGTGTGCAAAAATTTTTTGTTGCACCAGTTGCTCATCTTAGGTGACGAGGAACAAGTGCGCGGTCGTTACCACGTTTGGAGTTAGTGGTAATCTCATCGCACGTTCGATGCACGACTTTCGGGATGCGCACCACAGGTGTGCAAAAAATTTTTATTGCTCCGGATGCTCATCTTATGTGACGTGGGACAAGTGCCCGGTCGTTACCACATTTGTAGTCAGTGGTAATCTCGTCACACGTTCGATGCACGGCTTTCGGGAAGCGCACTAGAAGTGCGCAAAAAAATTTTGTTGCACCGGATGCTCATCTTAGGTGATGTGGAACAAGTCCACGGTCGTTTCCACATTTGGAGTTAGTGGTAATCTCATCGCACGTTCGATGCACGGCTTTCGGGAAGCGCACCAGAAGTGTGCAAAACAATTTTGTTGCACTGGATGCTCATCTTACGTGGCGTGGAACAAGTGCACGGTCGTCTCCACGTTTGGAGTCAGTGGTAATTTCATCGCACGTTCGATGCACGGCTTTCGGGAAGCGCACCAGAAGTGTGCAAGAAAATTTTGTTGCACCGGATGCTCATCTTAGGTGACGTGGAACAAGTGCATGGTCATTACCATATTTAAAGTCAGCGGTAATCTCGTCACACGTTCGATGCACGGCTTTCGGGAAGCCCGCCACAAGTGTGGAAAAAAATTTTGTTGCACTGGATGCTCATCTTAGGTGACATGGAACAAGTGCACGGTCATTTCCACGTTTGGAGTCAGTGGTAATCTCGTCGCACGTTCGATGCACGACTTTCGGGAAGCCCGCCACAAGTGTGGAAAAAAATTTTGTTGCACTGGATGCTCATCTTAGGTGACGTGGGAGAAGTGCACGGTCGTTTCCACGTTTGGAGTCAGTGGTAATCTCGTCGCACGTTCGATGCACGACTTTCGGGAAGCCCGCCACAAGTGTGGAAAAAAATTTTGTTGCACTGGATGCTCATCTTAGGTGACATGGAACAAGTGCACGGTCATTACCACGTTTGGAGCCAGTGGTAATCTCGTCGCACGTTCGATGCACGGCTTTCGGGAAGCGCACCAGAAGTGTGCAAAAAAATTTTGTTGCATCGGATGCTCATCTTAGGTGACGTGGAACAAGTGCACGGTTGTTACCACGTTTGGAGTTAGGGGTAATCTCATCACATGTTCGATGCGCGGCTTTCGGGTAGCGCACCATAGGTCTGCAAAAAAATTTTGTTGCACCGGATGCTCATCTTAGGTGACGTGGAACAAGTGCACGGTCGTTAGCACGTTTGGAGTCAGTGGTAATCTCGTCGCATGTTCGATGCATGGCTTTCCGGGAGCGCACCACAAGTGTGCAAAAAAATTTTGTTGCACCGCAAGCTCATCTTAGGTGACATGGAACAAGTGCACGGTCGTTTCCACGTTTAGAGTCAGTGGTAATCACGTCGCACGTTCGATGCACAGCTTTCGGGAAGTGCACCATAGGTGTGCAAAAAAATTTTGTTGCACCGGATGCAAATCATAGGTGACATGGAAAAGGTGCATGGTCGTTACCACGTTTGGAGTTAGTGGTAATCTCATCGCACATTCGAAGCAAGGCTTTCGGGAAGCGCGACACAGGTGTGCAAAATTTTTTTTTGTTGCACCGGAAGGTCATCGTAGGTGACGTGGAACAAGTGCATGGTCATTACCATATTTAAAGTCAGCGGTAATCTCGTCACACGTTCGATGCACGGCTTTCGGGAAGCGCACCAGAAGTGTGCAAAAAAAATTTGTAGCACCGGATGCTCATCTTAGGTGACGTGGAACAAGTGCACGGTCATTTCTACGTTTAGAGTCAGCGGTAATCTCGTCGCACGTTTGATGCACGGCTTTTGCGAAGCGCACCAGAAGTGTGCAAAAAAATTTTGTTGCACCGGATGCTCATCTTAGGTGACGTGGAACAAGTCCACGGTCGTTTCCACATTTGGAGTTAGTGGTAATCTCATCGCACGTTCGATGCACGGCTTTCGGGAAGCGCACCAGAAGTGTGCAAAAAAATTTCGTTGCACTGGATGCTCATCTTTGGTGGCGTGGAACAAGTGCACGATCGTTTCCACGTTTGGAGTCAATGGCAATCTCCTCGCATGTTCGATGCACGGCTTTTGAGAAGCGCACCAGAAGTGTGCGAAAAAATTTTGTTGCACCGGATGCTCTTCTTAGGTGACGTGGAACAAGTGCACGGTCGTTTCCACAATTGGACTCAGTGGTAATTTCATCGCACGTTCGATGCATGGCTTTCGGGAAGCGCACCAGAAATGTGCAAAACAATTTTGTTGCACTGGATGCTCATCTTAGGTGGCGTGGAACAAGTGCACGGTCGTTTCCACGTTTGGAGTCAGTGGTAATTTCATCACACGTTCGATGCACGGCTTTTCGGGAAGCGCACAGAAGTGTGCAAGAAAATTTTGTTGCCCCGGATGCTCATCTTAGGTGACATGGAACAAGTGCACGGTCGTTTCCACATTTGGAGTCAGTGGTAATTTCATCGCACGTTCGATGCACGGCTTTCGGGAAGCGCACCAGAAGTGTGCAAAAAAAATTTGTTGCACCACATGCTCATCTTAGGTGACGTGGAACAAGTGCACGGTCGTTACCACATTTGGAGTCATTTATAATCTCATCGCACGTTCGATACACAGCTTTGGGGGAGCGCACCACGGGTATGCAAAAAAAATTTGTTGCACTGGATGTTCATCTTAGGTGACGTGGAACAAGTTCACCGTCGTTACCGCGTTTGGAGTTAGTGGTAATTACATCGCACGTTCGATGCACGGCTTTCAGGAAGCACACCACAGCAAAAAATTTTTTTTGCCCCGGATGCTCATCTTAGGTGACGTGGAACAAGCGCACGATCGTTACCACCTTTGGAGTCGGGTGGTAGTCTCGTCGCACGTTCGATGCACGGCTTTCAAGAATCACACTAGAAGTGTGAAAAAAATTTTTGTTGCACCAGTTGCTCATCTTAGGTGACGTGGAACAAGTGCACGGTCGTTACCACGTTTGGAGTTAGTGGTAATCTCATCGCACGTTCGATGCATGGCTTTCGGGATGCGCACCACAGGTGTGCAAAAAATTTTTATTGCTCCGGATGCTCATCTTAGGTGACGTGGGACAAGTGCCCGGTCGTTACCACATTTGTAGTCAGTGGTAATCTCGTCACACGTTCGACGCACGGCTTTCGGGAAGCGCACCAGAAGTGCGCAAAAAAATTTTGTTGCACCGGATGCTCATCTTAGGTCACGTGGAACAAGTGCACGGTCATTTCCACGTTTGGAGTCAGTGGTAATCTCGTCGCACGTTCGATGCACGGCTCTTTGGAAGCGCACTAGATGTGTGTAAAAAATTTTGTTGCACCGGATGCTCATCTTAGGTGACGTGGAACAAGTGCACGGTCGTTTCCACGTTTGGAGTCGATGGTAATCTCGTCGCACGTTCGATGCACGACTTTCGGGAAGCCCGCCACAAGTGTGGAAAAAATTTTGTTGCTTTGGATGCTCATCTTAGGTGACATGGAACAAGTGCACGGGCATTACCACGTTTGGAGCCAGTGGTAATCTCGTCGCACGTTCGATGCTGCACTTTCGGGAAGCGCACCGAAGTGTGCAAAAAATTTTGTTGCAGCGGATGCTCATCTTAGGAGACGTGGAACAAGTGTACGGTTGTTACCACGTTTGGAGTTAGTGGTAATCTCATCACATGTTCGATGCGCGGCTTTCGGGTAGCACACCATAGGTGTGCAAAAAAATGTTGTTGCACCGTATGCTCATCTTAGGTGACATGGAACAAGTGCACGGTCGTTAGCACGTTTGGAGTCGGTGGTAATCTCGTCGCATGTTCGATGCATGGCTTCGGGGGAGCGCACCACAAGTGTGCAAAAAATTTTGTTGCACCGCAAGCTCATCTTAGGTGACATGGAACAAGTGCACGGTCGTTACCACGTTTGGAGTCAGTGGTAATCTCGTCGCATGTTCGATGCATGGCTTTCGGGGAGCGCACCACAAGTGTGCAAAAAAATTTTGTTGCACCGCAAGCTCATCTTAGGTGACATGGAACAAGTGCACGGTCGTTACCACGTTTGGAGTCAGTGGTAATCTCGTCGCACCTTCGATGCACGGCTTTTTGGAAGCGCACTAGATGTGTGTAAAAAAATTTTGTTGCACCGGATGGTCATATTAGGTGACGTGGAACAAGTGCACGGTCGTTTCCACGTTTGGAGTCAGTGGTAATCTCATCGCACGTTCGATGCAAGACTTTCGGGAAGCGCGCCACAAGTGTGCAAAAATTTTTTTTTGCACTGGATGCTCATCTTAGGTGACATGGAACAAGTGCACGGTCATTACCACGTTTGGAGCCAGTGGTAATCTCGTCGCGCGTTTGATGCACGGCTTTCGGGAAGCGCGCACAGAAGTGTGCAAAAAAATTTTGTTGCATCGGATGCTCATCTTAGGTGACGTGGAACAAGTGCACGGTTGTTACCACGTTTGGAGTTAGTGGTAATCTCATCACATGTTCGATGCGCGGCTTTCGGGTAGCGCACCATAGGTGTGCAAAAAAATTTTGTTGCATCGGATGCTCATCTTAGGTGACGTGGAACAGTGCAGGGTCGTTTCCGCGTTTGGAGTCAATGGTAATCTCATCGCACGTTCGATGCACGGCTCTCGGGAAGCGCATCACAAGTGTGAAAAAAATTTTGTTGCACCGGATGCTCATCTTAGGTGACGTGGAACAAGTGCACGGTCGTTAGCACGTTTGGAGTCAGTGGTAATCTCGTCGCATGTTCGATGCATGGCTTTCGGGAAGCGCACCACAAGTGTGCAAAACATTTTGTTGCACCGCAAGCTCATCTTAGGTGACATGGAACAAGTGCACGGTCGTTACCACGTTTAGAGTCAGTGGTAATCTCGTCGCACGTTCGATGCACAGCTTTCGGGAAGTGCACCATAGGTGTGCAAAAAAATTTTGTTGCACCGGATGCAAATCTTAGTTGACGTGGATAAAGTGCATGGTCGTTACCACGTTTGGAGTTAGTGGTAATCTCATCGCACTTTCGAAGCACGGCTTTCGAGAAGCGCAGCACAGGTGTGCAAAATTTTTTTGTTGCACCGGATGGTTATCGTAGGTGACGTGGAACAAGTGCATGGTCATTACCATATTTAAAGTCAGCGGTAATCTCGTCACACGTTCGATGCACGGCTTTCAGGAAGCGCACCAGAAGTGTGCAAAAAAAATTTGTAGCACCGGATGCTCATCTTAGGTGACGTGGAACAAGTGCGCGCGGGTCGTTTCCACGTTTAGAGTCAGTGGTAATCTCGTCGCGACGTTCGATGCACGGCTTTTTGGGAAGCGCACCAGAAGTGTGCAAAAAATTTTGTTGCACCGGATGCTCATCTTAGGTGACGTGGAACAAGTCCACGGTCGTTTCCACATTTAGAGTTAGTGGTAATCACATCGCACGTTCGATGCACGGCTTTCGGGAAGCGCACCAGAAGTGTGCAAAAAAAATTTGTTGCACCACATGCTCATCTTAGGTGACGTGGAACAAGTGCACGGTCGTTACCACGTTTGGAGTTAGTGGTAATCTCATCGCAAGTTCGATGCACGGCTTTCGGGATGCGCACCACAGGTGTGCAAAAAATTTTTATTGCTCCGGATGCTCATCTTAGGTCACGTGGGACAAGTGCCCGGTCGTTACCACATTTGTAGTCAGTGGTAATCTCGTCACACGTTCGATGCACGGCTTTCGGGAAGTGATATGAACCCGTTAGGGTTTTTGCCCGATCTTTCGATGAGAGGCGTGGGATAACTCGATTGGTGAATGGAGATGACGTTCACGGCTCGACTACAGCCTTCCAAGACTGCGCCTTAGCAACCGATACACCACTTCCAATGGTTGCTTGCCCGATCTTTCGATGAGAGGCGTGGGATAACTCGATTGGTGAATGGAGATGACGTTCACGGCTCGACTACAGCCTTCCAAGACTGCGCCTTAGCAACCGATACACCACTTCCAATGGTTGCTCGCGATCTTGTGGAGCACGTACAACCAGCCACAAGGGCACTCGTCCTGCAAGCAATCGAAGAACTCGCAAGAACAAGATGAACAAACAACTAAATTGCAAATAGGAGGTGAAGGTTCAGATGTGATACACATGAAGGTGGGGTTCCGATTCAAGTAGAACGGATGGTCTGGCCGACACACGCGTCTCCAAGGAAGTAGCAGCAGCTAAACTTACAATCAAAACAAAACCCAATCTGTTTGTGGCGGCTATGGGGGTATATGAGAGGGTAGAGGACGTCCTTGACCTGGTATAGGTCGTCCCACAACCCTAGGACGCGCCCCTATTGGGCCCCACTTGATACACGGCCCATCGGGCAACAATCAGGTGACACAAGCACCCTGGACGGGGAAAAGGTCTCTGTATTAAATCGATGATTCCGGCCGCCTCGGAGAAGATATGGACATGATTCTGGATCCATATGAAATTAGACTTTATAAGCTTTCCATGAAGTACTAGAACCTCCCAATCGGAGTCCATATGAAGTCGTGGTGACCCGTGCAAGCTGGAGTTGTTCTGCAGTCCGAATCCAATTCCAAAACATATTGGATTTGGACTCTTTCTTTCCGTGTGCCAAAGGTGACGTGGTGGCTTGGTGGAGGACGTTATGGATACTTGGACCTGGTCCCCAATCAACTTCATGAACCATCCATGCTTCCCGGATGCGATCCACTCTTCTCTTGATCCATGTAAGCACTTTGAAAATGAAAACAGAGACACTTTTCTGGTGCAGCAACAATTCATCAAATATATAGAATATAAACCTAACATGGATTAACTACACCTTTGGTTTAGAAGTGGTTAACTTGATCATATCTGAGCCGGTCATGTCCTCATCATTCTCCCCTTCTTGACAGCAAACCGTCCTCGGTTTGAGCTTAGGTGGTTGACATGTTGTATATTGCAGCAAACAATGCTCCCCTTCTTGTGATTTATCATGTTTCTTTGCAACAAAACTAGAGGAGCTAGACATGATATGATTACAACTATTGCAGACTTGTAGTTCATCAGATGTTTCCACAATAAAAGGACACTTAATATTTGAACAAATATAAACTCGATGGATCATATACTCTCCTTCACAATTGTATTTGCCAACAACATGAAAACTAACATTAGAAGAACATGGCAATTCAGACCTAGCAAAGAAATATTTATCTAAACAACTCAGCTCACATGGTTCATTGAACTCAATATATCCCAATGTGTGTAAAGATAATAGTGACTGAGCTTCATCATTTTCAATAACAATATGAACAACATGGTTAAATTCAGCACTCATTGGTTTAGAAGTTTCAGATTTATTCGTTAATTGTGTTGCAAAACAAGTGCATCATCACACAAGTCCTCTTTATCACAAGGAACAACTAGTAATTCATGTTTTGACAAACATATTAAATCAGCAGCAGGTTCCACTGTTTGTTGCTCTTGGTCAACATGCAAATTGTACAAAATTTCAACGTTATGGTTCACATCATTCATGCAAGTACTCGTCATTCATGCAAGTACTCGCAGATAAAAAGAATATCCTTTTCAGCACTAAGAGCAAGCCAAAACAATGAACCAATATTGTTGTATGATTTGCTAATTAACAGGGTTTGAATTTCAGTATTAAGCCCTTTCATGAACCTACTCATAACATCTTCCTTGCATTCATCTAATCCACCAAAGATGACACAAATCTTAAAGGTATGATAGTATTCATTGACAGTCCTACTACCTTGCTTCAAGTTGTCTAATTTTGCAAGCAAACAATCAGCATAATACTTAGGAACATATTCATCTCGAAAAAGCATTTTAAAATCTGTCCAAGTTTGTGGAACTTTGTTGTGCCTACAAATATGTTTCCATGTAGTCAAAGCATATTTTGTTAAAGCACTAGAAGCAGCAAAAATCATTTCATGTTCAGACAAGTCATAATTATCAAATTCTGCATCTACCTTAAGCTCCCATTCAATGTAAGCGTGAGGATCAAACATACCAGCATATAATGGTAAGTGCTGAATGATATCTTGAATGTGAGGGTCTAGCTTCAACTGCTCAAAAATCTTTGTATCACCTGCCATGATTAGTAGAAAACAAGAAACACAAGATAATATGTTTTCTCCTGTCAACTACTAGGATGTGTCAGGCGTAATTCTCTCAAACTCAACTTGTTCAACAAGCTCTTACAAGTTCTTACCAACAAAAACAAGAGGGGACGGCGACCAACAAGATAGCAACCTCGGTGATAGTGTATCGGTGCCACAGCAACAAGACCTGCCAAGCTGTAGTCGGATATGTGGAGCTATAGGTGGGCTGAAACAAGGAATGACTAGCACCACGTTAGTTATAAATGCAAGCTGAATAATCGTTCAACGGCGGTATTGTGCTGGTCCTAGGCTAAACCATGCTAGAGACGTGAGCCTAGGCACAAAGGTAGTCACCGACAAAGAGCAGCTAGCACAGCACCAATGAAAACACCAAATTCAGCCCCAAATGTTTTTTTTCTTTCTCTTGGTTTTTTTTTGTCTTTTTTTCCTCTTCTCTTTTTTTGTCTTCTCTTTTTTTTCTTTGTATTTCTTTCACTTCTCTTTTTTTTCTTACTTTTTTCACCCTTTTTTTTGCTGAATATCAGGACAAATCAACACAGAATGTGTATTGCACAGATTGCAGATCGCTAATCTCCAGGACAATTGCGGATCGCTCAAAAGGAATTTCTGGACAAGGCTAGATCCGTGGGAAAGGTAACAAGATAAGGTTTCCAGATTGTATTTAAACACTTGAATCGGACATAAGATGGATCCGTGATGACAAAAATGCCGCACTGATGTATATGATGATGCTGGATCTCGTGGTGATCAAAACGTGATAGAACTCAAAACTCTAAAGGATTATACACTAAGACCAGCAACTGGACACAAACCGATGCAACTGAAAACTCAACAAGCCCTAACTATGTAGTACTAGTAAAGGCTCAAAAAGTTTATAGGTTTTCAAGTAAACTAATCTACTAATATTTTTTTTTGCTTTGCTGGACTATAGGAAAAAGATAAAACACGAAGGATTGGAAGTCTCTCACCGATAAACCTCGCTCTGATTACCAACTGATAGAAACCCGCTGGGGTTTGGTTCCGATCTTTCGATGAGAGGGCGTGGATAACTCGATTAATGGAAGGAGACGACGTTCACGGCCCGACTACAACCGTCCAAGACGTTGAGCCTTAGCGACCGATACACCACCTCCAATGGTTGGCGCGATCCTGCGGTGCGACAACCGGCCACTAGGGCACTCGTCCTGCAAGTAATCGAAGAACCAGCAAGAACAAGCACACAAGCACTAAATGTGTACGCGAATTGAGGAAATCAAAGATGAATCGCAATTATGGTGGGGTTCCGAATTCAAGTAGACGGGCGGCTGGACTGCACGCGCGTTTACAAGGAAGTAGCGAGGGCTAACTTGTGAAAACAAAACCCAATCTATTTGTGGCGGCTATGGGGGTATATGAGAGGGTAGAGGACGTCCTTGACCTGGTATAGGTCGTCCCACAACCCTAGGACGCGCCCCTATTGGGCCCCACTTGATACACGGCCCATCGGGCAACAATCAGGTGACACAGCACCCTGGACAGGAAAAGGTCTCTGTATTAAATCAATGATTCCGGCCGCCTCGGAGAAGATATGGACATGATTCTGGATCCATATGAAATTAGACTTTATAAGCTTTCCATGAAGTACTAGAACCTCCCAATCGGAGTCCATATGAAGTCGTGGTGACCCGTACAAGCTGGAGTTGTTCTGCAGTCCGAATCCAATTCCAAAACATATTGGATTTGGACTCTTTCTTTCCGTGTGCCAAAGGTGACGCGGTGGCTTGGTGGAGGACGTTATGGATACTTGGACCTGGTCCCCAATCAACTTCATGAACCATCCATGCTTCCCGGATGCGATCCACTCTTCTCTTGATCCATGTAAGCACTTCTGAAAATGAAAACAGAGACACTTTCTGGTGCAGCAACAATTCATCAAATATATAGAATGTAAACCTAACATGGATTAACTTCACCTTTGGTTTAGAAGTGGTTAACTTGATCATATCTGAGCCGGTCATGTCCTCATCAGGAAGCGCACCAGAAGTGCGCAAAAAAATTTTGTTGCACCGGATGCTCATCTTAGGTCACGTGGAACAAGTGCACGGTCATTTCCACGTTTGGAGTCAGTGGTAATCTCGTCGCACGTTCGATGCACGGCTTTTTGGAAGCGCACTAGATGTGTGTAAAAAAATTTTGTTGCACCGGATGCTCATCTTAGGTGACGTGGAACAAGTGCACGGTCGTTTCCACGTTTGGAGTCAGTGGTAATCTCGTCGCACGTTCGATGCACGACTTTCGGGAAGCCCGCCACAAGTGTGGAAAAAAATTTTGTTGCACTGGATGCTCATCTTAGGTGACATGGAACAAGTGCACGGGCATTACCACGTTTGGAGCCTGTGGTAATCTCGTCGCACGTTCGATGCACGGCTTTCGGGAAGCGCACCAGAAGTGTGCAAAAAAATTTTGTTGCAGCGGATGCTCATCTTAGGTGACGTGGAACAAGTGCACGGTTGTTACCACGTTTGGAGTTAGTGGTAATCTCATCACATGTTCGATGCGCGGCTTTCGGGTAGCACACCATAGGTGTGCAAAAAAATTTTGTTGCACCGCAAGCTCATCTTAGGTGACATGGAACAAGTGCACGGTCGTTACCACGTTTGGAGTCAGTGGTAATCTCGTCGCACGTTCGATGCACGGCTTTTTGGAAGCGCACTAGATGTGTGTAAAAAATTTTTGTTGCACCGGATGCTCATCTTAGGTGACGTGGAACAAGTGCACGGTCGTTTCCACGTTTGGAGTCAGTGGTAATCTCGTCGCACGTTCGATTCAAGACATTCGGGAAGCGCGCCACAAGTGTGCAAAAAATTTTTTTTGCACTGGATGCTCATCTTAGGTGACATGGAACAAGTGCACGGTCATTACCACGTTTGGAGCCAGTGGTAATCTCGTCGCACGTTTGATGCACGGCTTTCGGGAAGCGCACCAGAAGTGTGCAAAAAAATTTTGTTGCATCGGATGCTCATCTTAGGTGACGTGGAACAAGTGCAGGGTCGTTTCCACGTTTGGAGTCAATGGTAATCTCATCGCACGTTCGATGCACGGCTCTCGGGAAGCGCATCACAAGCGTGCAAAAAAATTTTGTTGCACCGGATGCTCATCTTAGGTGACATGGAACAAGTGCACGGTCGTTAGCACGGTTGGAGTCAGTGGTAATCTCGTCGCATGTTCGATGCATGGCTTTCGGGAAGCGCACCACAAGTGTGCAAAAAATTTTGTTGCACCGCAAGCTCATCTTAGGTGACATGGAACAAGTGCACGGTCGTTACCACATTTAGAGTTAGTGGTAATCTCGTCGCACGTTCGATGCACAGCTTTCGGGAAGTGCACCATAGGTGTGCAAAAAAATTTTGTTGCACCGGATGCAAATCTTAGTTGACTTGGAAAAAGTGCATGGTCGTTACCACGTTTGGAGTTAGTGGTAATCTCATCGCACTTTCGAAGCACGGCTTTCGGGAAGCGCAGCACAGGTGTACAAAATTTTTTTGTTGCACCGGATGGTCATCGTAGGTGACGTGGAACAAGTGCATGGTCATTACCATATTTAAATTCAGCGGTAATCTCGTCACACGTTCGATGCACGGCTTTTCGGGAAGCACACAGAAGTGTGCAAAAAAACTTTGTAGCGCCGGATGCTCATCTTAGGTGACGTGGAACAAGTGCGCGGTCGTTTCCACGTTTAGAGTCAGTGGTAATCTCGTCGCACGTTCGATGCACGGCTTTTGGGAAGCGCACCAGAAGTGTGCAAAAAAATTTTGTTGCACCGGATGCTCATCTTAGGTGACGTGGAACAAGTCCACGGTCGTTTCCACATTTGGAGTTAGTGGTAATCACATCGCACGTTCGATGCACGGCTTTTCGGGAAGCGCACCAGAAGTGTGCAAAAAAATTTGTTGCACTTTGGATGCTCATCTTAGGTGGCGTGGAACAAGTGCACGGTCCTTTCCACGTTTGGAGTCGGTGGCAATCTCCTCGCATGTTCGATGCACGGCTTTTGGGAAGCACACACCGAAGTGTGCAAAAAAATTTGTTGCACCGGATGCTCATCTTAGGTGACGTGGAACAAGTGCACGGTCGTTTCCACATTTGGAGTCAGTGGTAATTTCATCGCACGTTCGATGCACGGCTTTCGGGAAGCGCACCAGAAGTGTGCCAAAAAATTTTGTTGCACCACATGCTCATCTTAGGTGACGTGGAACAAGTGCACGGTCGTTACCACATTTGGAGTCATTTGTAATCTCATCGCACGTTCGATACACGCCTTTGGGGGAGCGCACCACGGGTTTGCAAAAAAATTTTGTTGCACTGGATGTTCATCTTAGGTGACGTGGAACAAGTTCACGGTCGTTACCACGTTTGGAGTTAGTGGTAATCTCATCGCACGTTCGATGCACGGCTTTTGGGAAGCGCACCAGAAGTGTGCAAAAAATTTTGTCGCACCGGATGCTCATCTTAGGTGACGTGGAACAAGTGCACGGTCGTTTCCACATTTGGAGTCAGTGGTAATTTCATCGCACGTTCAGTGCACGGCTTTTGGGAAGCGCACCAAAAGTGTGCAAAAAAAATTTGTTGCACTGGATGCTCATCTTAGGTGACGTGGAACAAGTGCACGGTCGTTTCCACATTTGGAGTCAGTGGTAATTTCATCGCACGTTCGACGCACGGCATTCGGGAAGCGCACCAGAAGTGTGCAAAAAAATTTTGTTGCACCACATGCTCATCTTAGGTGACGTGGAACAAGTGCACGGTCGTCACCACATTTGGAGTCATTTGTAATCTCATCGCACGTTCGATACACAGCTTTGGGGGAGCGCACCACGGGTATGCAAAAAAATTTTGTTGCACTGGATGCTCATCTTAGGTGACGTGGAACAAGTGCACGGTCATTACCACGTTTGGAGCCAGTGGTAATCTCGTCGCACGTTTGATGCACGGCTTTTTGGAAGCGCACTAGATGTGTGTAAAAAATTTTTGTTGCACCGGATGCTCATCTTAGGTGACGTGGAACAAGTGCACGGTCGTTTCCACGTTTGGAGTCAGTGGTAATCTCGTCGCACGTTCGATGCAAGACATTCGGGAAGCGCGCCACAAGTGTGCAAAAATTTTTTTTTGCACTGGATGCTCATCTTAGGTGACATGGAACAAGTGCACGGTCATTACCACGTTTGGAGCCAGTGGTAATCTCGTCGCACGTTTGATGCACGGCTTTCGGGAAGCGCACCAAAAGTGTGCAAAAAAATTTTGTTGCATCGGATGCTCATCTTAGATGACGTGGAACAAGTGCAGGGTCGTTTGCACGTTTGGAGTCAATGGTAATCTCATCGCACGTTCGATGCACGGCTCTCGGGAAGCGCATCACAAGTGTGCAAAAAAATTTTGTTGCACCGGATGCTCATCTTAGATGACATGGAACAAGTGCACGGTCTTTAGCACGGTTGGAGTCAGTGGTAATCTCGTCGCATGTTCGATGCATGGCTTTCGGGAAGCGCACCACAAGTGTGCAAAAAATTTTGTTGCACCGCAAGCTCATCTTAGGTGACATGGAACAAGTGCACGGTCGTTACCACGTTTAGAGTTAGTGGTAATCTCGTCGCACGTTCGATGCACAGCTTTCGGGAAGTGCACCATAGGTGTGCAAAAAAATTTTGTTGCACCGGATGCAAATCTTAGTTGACTTGGAAAAAGTGCATGGTCGTTACCACGTTTGGAGTTAGTGGTAATCTCATCGCACTTTCGAAGCACGGCTTTCGGGAAGCGCAGCACAGGTGTGCAAAATTTTTTTGTTGCACCGGATGGTCATCGTAGGTGACGTGGAACAAGTGCATGGTCATTACCATATTTAAATTCAGCGGTAATCTCGTCACACGTTCGATGCACGGCTTTCAGGAAGCACACCAGAAGTGTGCAAAAAAACTTTGTAGCACCGGATGCTCATCTTAGGTGACGTGGAACAAGTGCGCGGTCGTTTCCACGTTTAGAGTCAGTGGTAATCTCGTCGCATGTTCGATGCACGGCTTTTGGGAAGCGCACCAGAAGTGTGCAAAAAAATTTTGTTGCACCGGATGCTCATCTTAGGTGACGTGGAACAAGTCCACGGTCGTTTCCACATTTGGAGTTAGTGGTAATCACATCGCACGTTCGATGCACGGCTTTCGGGAAGCGCACCAGAAGTGTGCAAAAAAAATTTGTTGCACTGGATGCTCATCTTAGGTGGCGTGGAACAAGTGCACGGTCCTTTCCACGTTTGGAGTCAGTGGCAATCTCCTCGCATGTTCGATGCACGGCTTTTGGGAAGCACACCAGAAGTGTGCAAAAAAAATTTGTTGCACCGGATGCTCATCTTAGGTGACGTGGAACAAGTGCACGGTCGTTTCCACATTTGGAGTCAGTGGTAATTTCATCGCACATTCGACGCACGGCTTTCGGGAAGCGCACCAGAAGTGTGCAAAAAAATTTTGTTGCACCACATGCTCATCTTAGGTGACGTGGAACAAGTGCACGGTCGTCACCACATTTGGAGTTATTTGTAATCTCATCGCACGTTCGATACACAGCTTTGGGGGAGCGCACCACGGGTATGCAAAAAAATTTTGTTGCACTGGATGCTCATCTTAGGTGACGTGGAACAAGTGCACGGTCATTACCACGTTTGGAGCCAGTGGTAATCTCGTCGCACGTTTGATGCACGGCTTTTTGGAAGCGCACTAGATGTGTGTAAAAAATTTTTGTTGCACCGGATGCTCATCTTAGGTGACGTGGAACAAGTGCACGGTCGTTTCCACGTTTGGAGTCGGTGGTAATCTCGCCGCACGTTCGATGCAAGACATTCGGGAAGCGCGCCACAAGTGTGCAAAAAATTTTTTTTGCACTGGATGCTCATCTTAGGTGACATGGAACAAGTGCACGGTCATTACCCGCGTTTGGAGCCAGTGGTAATCTCGTCGCACGTTTGATGCACGGCTTTCGGGAAGCGCACCAGAAGTGTGCAAAAAAATTTTGTTGCATCGGATGCTCATCTTAGGTGACGTGGAACAAGTGCAGGGTTGTTTCCACGTTTGGAGTCAATGGTAATCTCATCGCACGTTCGATGCACGGCTCTCGGGAAGCGCATCACAAGTGTGCAAAAAAATTTTGTTGCACCGGATGCTCATCTTAGGTGACATGGAACAAGTGCACGGTCGTTAGCACGGTTGGAGTCGGTGGTAATCTCGTCGCATGTTCGATGCATGGCTTTTCGGGAAGCGCACCACAAGTGTGCAAAAATTTTGTTGCACCGCAAGCTCATCTTAGGTGACATGGAACAAGTGCACGGTCGTTTCCACATTTGGAGTTAGTGGTAATCACATCGCACGTTCGATGCACGGCTTTCGGGAAGCGCACTAGAAGTGTGCAAAAAAAATTTGTTGCACTGGATGCTCATCTTAGGTGGCGTGGAACAAGCGCACGGACCTTTCCACGTTTGGAGTCAGTGGCAATCTCCTCGCATGTTTGATGCACGGCTTTTGGGAAGCGCACCAGAAGTGTGCAAAAAAAATTTCTTGCACCGGATGCTCATCTTAGGTGACGTGGAACAAGTGCACGGTCGTTTCCACATTTGGAGTCGATGGTAATTTCATCGCACGTTCGATGCACGGCTTTTCGGGAAGCGCGCGAAGTGTGCCAAAAATTTTGTTGCACCACATGCTCATCTTAGGTGACGTGGAACAAGTGCACGGTCGTTACCACATTTGGAATCATTTGTAATCTCTTCGCACGTTCGATACACGGCTTTGGGGGAGCGCACCACGGGTATGCAAAAAAATTTTGTTGCACTGGATGTTCATCTTAGGTGATGTGGAACAAGTTCACGGTCGTTACCACGTTTGGAGTTAGTGGTAATCTCATCGCACGTTCGATGCACGGCTTTTGGGAAGCGCATCAGAAGTGTGCAAAAAATTTTGTCGCACCGGATGCTCATCTTAGGTGACGTGGAACAAGTGCACGGTCGTTTCCACATTTGGAGTCGGTGGTAATTTCATCGCACATTCGACGCCATGCGGCTTTCGGGAAGCGCACAGAAGTGTGCAAAAAATTTTGTTGCACCACATGCTCATCTTAGGTGACGTGGAACAAGTGCACGGTCGTCACCACATTTGGAGTCATTTGTAATCTCATCGCACGTTCGATACACAGCTTTGGGGGGCGCACCGCGGGTATGCAAAAAATTTTGTTGCTTTGGATGCTCATCTTAGGTGACGTGGAACAAGTGCACGGTCATTACCACGTTTGGAGCGGTGGTAATCTCGTCGCACGTTTGATGCACGGCTTTTTGGAAGCGCACTAGATGTGTGTAAAAAATTTTTGTTGCACGGATGCTCATCTTAGGTGACGTGGAACAAGTGCACGGTCGTTTCCACGTTTGGAGTCGGTGGTAATCTCGTCGCACGTTCGATGCAAGACATTCGGGGCGGCGCCACAAGTGTGCAAAAAAATTTTTTTGCACTGGATGCTCATCTTAGGTGACATGGAACAAGTGCACGGTCATTACCACGCGTTTGGAGCCGGTGGTAATCTCGTCGCACGTTTGATGCACTTTCGGGGAAGCGCACGAAGTGTGCAAAAAAATTTTGTTGCATCGGATGCTCATCTTAGGTGACGTGGAACAAGTGCAGGGTTGTTTCCACGTTTGGAGTCAATGGTAATCTCATCGCACGTTCGATGCACGGCTCTCGGGAAGCGCATCACAAGTGTGCAAAAAAATTTTGTTGCACCGGATGCTCATCTTAGGTGACATGGAACAAGTGCACGGTCGTTAGCACGGTTGGAGTCAGTGGTAATCTCGTCGCATGTTCGATGCATGGCTTTCGGGAAGCGCACCACAAGTGTGCAAAAAATTTTGTTGCACCGCAAGCTCATCTTAGGTGACATGGAACAAGTGCACGGTCGTTTCCACATTTGGAGTTAGTGGTAATCACATTGCACGTTCGATGCACGGCTTTCGGGAAGCGCACTAGAAGTGTGCAAAAAAAATTTGTTGCACTGGATGCTCATCTTAGGTGGCGTGGAACAAGCGCACGGTCCTTTCCACGTTTGGAGTCAGTGGCAATCTCCTCGCATGTTTGATGCACGGCTTTTGGGAAGCGCACCAGAAGTGTGCAAAAAAAATTTCTTGCACCGGATGCTCATCTTAGGTGACGTGGAACAAGTGCACGGTCGTTTCCACATTTGGAGTCAGTGGTAATTTCATCGCACATTCGACGCACGGCTTTCGGGAAGCGCACCAGAAGTGTGCAAAAAAATTTTGTTGCACCACATGCTCATCTTAGGTGACGTGGAACAAGTGCACGGTCGTCACCACATTTGGAGTCATTTGTAATCTCATCGCACGTTCGATACACAGCTTTGGGGGAGCGCACCACGGGTATGCAAAAAAATTTTGTTGCTTTGGATGCTCATCTTAGGTGGCGTGGAACAAGTGCACGGTCATTACCACGTTTGGAGCCGGTGGTAATCTCGTCGCACGTTTGATGCACGGCTTTTGGAAGCGCACTAGATGTGTGTAAAAAATTTTTTGTTGCACCGGATGCTCATCTTAGGTGACGTGGAACAAGTGCACGGTCGTTTCCACGTTTGGAGTCGATGGTAATCTCGTCGCACGTTCGATGCAAGACATTCGGGAAGCGCGCCACAAGTGTGCAAAAAATTTTTTTTGCACTGGATGCTCATCTTAGGTGACATGGAACAAGTGCACGGTCATTACCACGTTTGGAGCCAGTGGTAATCTCGTCGCACGTTTGATGCACGGCTTTCGGGAAGCGCACCAGAAGTGTGCAAAAAAATTTTGTTGCATCGGATGCTCATCTTAGGTGACGTGGAACAAGTGCAGGGTTGTTTCCACGTTTGGAGTCAATGGTAATCTCATCGCACGTTCGATGCACGGCTCTCGGGAAGCGCATCACAAGTGTGCAAAAAAATTTTGTTGCACCGGATGCTCATCTTAGGTGACATGGAACAAGTGCACGGTCGTTAGCACGGTTGGAGTCGAGTGGTAATCTCGTCGCATGTTCGATGCATGGCTTTTCGGGAAGCGCACCACAAGTGTGCAAAAAATTTTGTTGCACCGCAAGCTCATCTTAGGTGACATGGAACAAGTGCACGGTCGTTTCCACATTTGGAGTTAGTGGTAATCACATTGCACGTTCGATGCACGGCTTTCGGGAAGCGCACTAGAAGTGTGCAAAAAAAAAATTTGTTACCTTTGGATGCTCATCTTAGGTGGCGTGGAACAAGCGCCACGGTCCTTTCCACGTTTGGAGTCGGTGGCAATCTCCTCGCATGTTTGATGCACGGCTTTTTGGGAAGCGCACCAGAAGTGTGCAAAAAAATTTCTTGCACCGGATGCTCATCTTAGGTGACGTGGAACAAGTGCGGTCGTTTCCACATTTGGAGTCGAGTGGTAATTTCATCGCACGCGTTCGATGCACGGCTTTTCGGGAAGCGCACGAAGTGTGCCAAAAAATTTTGTTGCACCACATGCTCATCTTAGGTGACGTGGAACAAGTGCACGGTCGTTACCACATTTGGAATCATTTGTAATCTCTTCGCACGTTCGATACGGCTTTGGGGGAGCGCACCACGGGTATGCAAAAAAATTTTGTTGCACTGGATGTTCATCTTAGGTGATGTGGAACAAGTTCACGGTCGTTACCACGTTTGGAGTTAGTGGTAATCTCATCGCACGTTCGATGCGGCTTTTGGGAAGCGCATCGAAGTGTGCAAAAATTTTGTCGCACCGGATGCTCATCTTAGGTGGCGTGGAACAAGTGCCACGGTCCTTTCCACGTTTGGAGTCGGTGGCAATCTCCTCGCATGTTCGATGCACGGCTTTTGGGAAGCACACGGAAGTGTGCAAAAAAAAATTTGTTGCACCGGATGCTCATCTTAGGTGGCGTGGAACAAGTGCACGGTCGTTTCCACATTTGGAGTCGGTGGTAATTTCATCGCACATTCGGCCTTACGGCTTTTCGGGAAGCGCGGAAGTGTGCAAAAAATTTTGTTGCACCACATGCTCATCTTAGGTGACGTGGAACAAGTGCACGGTCGTCACCACATTTGGAGTTATTTGTAATCTCATCGCACGTTCGATACACAGCTTTGGGGGGGCGCACCACGGGTATGCAAAAAATTTTGTTGCTTTGGATGCTCATCTTAGGTGACGTGGAACAAGTGCACGGTCATTACCACGTTTGGAGCCAGTGGTAATCTCGTCGCCACGTTTGATGCACGGCTTTTTGGAAGCGCACTAGATGTGTGTAAAAATTTTTTGTTGCACCGGATGCTCATCTTAGGTGACGTGGAACAAGTGCGCGGTCGTTTCCACGTTTGGAGTCGGTGGTAATCTCGTCGCACGTTCGATGCAAGACATTCGGGAAGCGGCGCCACAAGTGTGCAAAAATTTTTTTTGCTTTGGATGCTCATCTTAGGTGACATGGAACAAGTGCACGGTCATTACCACGTTTGGAGCCGGTGGTAATCTCGTCGCACGCGTTTGATGCGGCTTTTCGGGAAGCGCACGAAGTGTGCAAAAAATTTTGTTGCATCGGATGCTCATCTTAGGTGACGTGGAACAAGTGCAGGGTTGTTTCCACGTTTGGAGTCAATGGTAATCTCATCGCACGTTCGATGCACGGCTCTCGGGAAGCGCATCACAAGTGTGCAAAAAAATTTTGTTGCACCGGATGCTCATCTTAGGTGACATGGAACAAGTGCACGGTCGTTAGCACGGTTGGAGTCAGTGGTAATCTCGTCGCATGTTCGATGCATGGCTTTCGGGAAGCGCACCACAAGTGTGCAAAAAATTTTGTTGCACCGCAAGCTCATCTTAGGTGACATGGAACAAGTGCACGGTCGTTTCCACATTTGGAGTTAGTGGTAATCACATCGCACGTTCGATGCACGGCTTTCGGGAAGCGCACTAGAAGTGTGCAAAAAAATTTGTTACCTTTGGATGCTCATCTTAGGTGGCGTGGAACAAGCGCACGGACCTTTCCACGTTTGGAGTCGGTGGCAATCTCCTCGCATGTTTGATGCACGGCTTTTTGGGAAGCGCACCGGAAGTGTGCAAAAAAATTTCTTGCACCGGATGCTCATCTTAGGTGACGTGGAACAAGTGCACGGTCGTTTCCACATTTGGAGTCGGTGGTAATTTCATCGCACGCGTTCGATGCACGGCTTTCGGGAAGCGCGCAGAAGTGTGCCAAAAAATTTTGTTGCACCACATGCTCATCTTAGGTGACGTGGAACAAGTGCACGGTCGTTACCACATTTGGAATCATTTGTAATCTCTTCGCACGTTCGATACACGGCTTTGGGGGGGGCGCACCACGGGTATGCAAAAAAATTTTTTGCACCTTTGGATGTTCATCTTAGGTGATGTGGAACAAGTTCACGGTCGTTACCACGTTTGGAGTTAGTGGTAATCTCATCGCACGTTCGATGCGGCTTTTGGGAAGCGCATCGAAGTGTGCAAAAATTTTGTCGCACCGGATGCTCATCTTAGGTGACGTGGAACAAGTGCCGCGGTCGTTTCCACATTTGGAGTCGGTGGTAATTTCATCGCACATTCGGACTTACGGCTTTCGGGAAGCGCACCGAAGTGTGCAAAAAAATTTTGTTGCACCACATGCTCATCTTAGGTGACGTGGAACAAGTGCACGGTCGTCACCACATTTGGAGTCATTTGTAATCTCATCGCACGTTCGATACACGGCTTTGGGGGGGCGCACCACGGGTATGCAAAAAAATTTTGTTGCCTTTGGATGCTCATCTTAGGTGGCGTGGAACAAGTGCGGTCATTACCACGTTTGGAGCCAGTGGTAATCTCGTCGCACGTTTGATGCCGCGGCTTTTTGGAAGCGCACTAGATGTGTGTAAAAATTTTTGTTGCACCGGATGCTCATCTTAGGTGACGTGGAACAAGTGCCGGTCGTTTCCACGTTTGGAGTCAGTGGTAATCTCGTCGCACGTTCGATGCAAGACATTCGGGGAAGCGGCGCCACAAGTGTGCAAAATTTTTTTTTGCTTTGGATGCTCATCTTAGGTGACATGGAACAAGTGCACGGTCATTACCACGTTTGGAGCCGGTGGTAATCTCGTCGCCACGTTTGATGCAACGGCTTTCGGGAAAGCGCACCAGAAGTGTGCAAAAAATTTTGTTGCATCGGATGCTCATCTTAGGTGACGTGGAACAAGTGCAGGGTTGTTTCCACGTTTGGAGTCAATGGTAATCTCATCGCACGTTCGATGCGGCTCTCGGGAAGCGCATCACAAGTGTGCAAAAAATTTTGTTGCACCGGATGCTCATCTTAGGTGACATGGAACAAGTGCGGTCGTTAGCACGGTTGGAGTCGAGTGGTAATCTCGTCGCATGTTCGATGCATGGCTTTCGGGAAGCGCACCACAAGTGTGCAAAAATTTTGTTGCACCGCAAGCTCATCTTAGGTGACATGGAACAAGTGCACGGTCGTTTCCACATTTGGAGTTAGTGGTAATCACATTGCACGTTCGATGCACGGCTTTTCGGGAAGCGCACTAGAAGTGTGCAAAAAAATTTGTTGCTTTGGATGCTCATCTTAGGTGGCGTGGAACAAGCGCCGCGGTCCTTTCCACGTTTGGAGTCGGTGGCAATCTCCTCGCATGTTTGATGCACGGCTTTTGGGAAGCGCACGAAGTGTGCAAAAAAAATTTCTTGCACCGGATGCTCATCTTAGGTGACGTGGAACAAGTGCCGCGGTCGTTTCCACATTTGGAGTCGATGGTAATTTCATCGCACATTCGACGCCGCGGCTCGGGGGGCGCGCACGAAGTGTGCAAAAAAATTTTGTTGCACCACATGCTCATCTTAGGTGACGTGGAACAAGTGCACGGTCGTCACCACATTTGGAGTCATTTGTAATCTCATCGCACGTTCGATACACGGCTTTGGGGGGCGCACCACGGGTATGCAAAAAAAATTTTGTTGCCTTTGGATGCTCATCTTAGGTGGCGTGGAACAAGTGCACGGTCATTACCACGTTTGGAGCCGGTGGTAATCTCGTCGCGCGTTGATGATGCGGCTTTTTGAAGCGCACTAGATGTGTGTAAAAAATTTTTGTTGCACCGGATGCTCATCTTAGGTGACGTGGAACAAGTGCACGGTCGTTTCCACGTTTGGAGTCGATGGTAATCTCGTCGCGCGCGTTCGATGCAAGACATTCGGGAAGCGCGCCACAAGTGTGCAAAAAATTTTTTTGCACTGGATGCTCATCTTAGGTGACATGGAACAAGTGCACGGTCATTACCACGTTTGGAGCCGGTGGTAATCTCGTCGCACGTTTGATGCGGCTTTCGGGAAGCGCACCGAAGTGTGCAAAAAAATTTTGTTGCATCGGATGCTCATCTTAGGTGACGTGGAACAAGTGCAGGGTTGTTTCCACGTTTGGAGTCAATGGTAATCTCATCGCACGTTCGATGCGGCTCTCGGGAAGCGCATCACAAGTGTGCAAAAAAATTTTGTTGCACCGGATGCTCATCTTAGGTGACATGGAACAAGTGCACGGTCGTTAGCACGGTTGGAGTCGGTGGTAATCTCGTCGCATGTTCGATGCATGGCTTTTCGGGAAGCGCACCACAAGTGTGCAAAAATTTTTGTTGCACCATCAAGAAGCTCATCTTAGGTGACATGGAACAAGTGCACGGTCGTTTCCACATTTGGAGTTAGTGGTAATCACATCGCACGTTCGATGCACGGCTTTCGGGAAGCGCACCAGAAGTGTGCAAAAAAAATTTGTTGCACTGGATGCTCATCTTAGGTGGCGTGGAACAAGCGCACGGTCCTTTCCACGTTTGGAGTCAGTGGCAATCTCCTCGCATGTTTGATGCACGGCTTTTGGGAAGCGCACCAGAAGTGTGCAAAAAAAATTTCTTGCACCGGATGCTCATCTTAGGTGACGTGGAACAAGTGCACGGTCGTTTCCACATTTGGAGTCAGTGGTAATTTCATCGCACGTTCGATGCACGGCTTTCGGGAAGCGCACCAGAAGTGTGCCAAAAAATTTTGTTGCACCACATGCTCATCTTAGGTGACGTGGAACAAGTGCACGGTCGTTACCACATTTGGAATCATTTGTAATCTCTTCGCCGACGTTCGATACACGGCTTTGGGGGGGCGCACCACGGGTATGCAAAAAATTTTGTTGCTTTGGATGTTCATCTTAGGTGATGTGGAACAAGTTCACGGTCGTTACCACGTTTGGAGTTAGTGGTAATCTCATCGCACGTTCGATGCACGGCTTTTTGGGAAGCGCATCGAAGTGTGCAAAAAATTTTTGTCGCACCGGATGCTCATCTTAGGTGACGTGGAACAAGTGCACGGTCGTTTCCACATTTGGAGTCGGTGGTAATTTCATCGCACATTCGACGCCGCGGCTTTGGAAGCGCACGAGAAGTGTGCAAAAAAATTTTGTTGCACCACATGCTCATCTTAGGTGACGTGGAACAAGTGCACGGTCGTCACCACATTTGGAGTCATTTGTAATCTCATCGCACGTTCGATACACAGCTTTGGGGAGGCGCACCACGGGTATGCAAAAAAATTTTGTTGCCTTTGGATGCTCATCTTAGGTGACGTGGAACAAGTGCACGGTCATTACCACGTTTGGAGCCGGTGGTAATCTCGTCGCACGTTTGATGCACGGCTTTTTGGAAGCGCACTAGATGTGTGTAAAAAAATTTTTTGTTGCACCGGATGCTCATCTTAGGTGACGTGGAACAAGTGCACGGTCGTTTCCACGTTTGGAGTCAGTGGTAATCTCGTCGCACGTTCGATGCAAGACATTCGGGAAGCGCGCCACAAGTGTGCAAAAAATTTTTTTTGCACTGGATGCTCATCTTAGGTGACATGGAACAAGTGCACGGTCATTACCACGTTTGGAGCCAGTGGTAATCTCGTCGCACGTTTGATGCACGCTTTTCGGGAAGCGCGCGAAGTGTGCAAAAAATTTTGTTGCATCGGATGCTCATCTTAGGTGACGTGGAACAAGTGCGGGGTTGTTTCCACGTTTGGAGTCAATGGTAATCTCATCGCACGTTCGATGCACGGCTCTCGGGAAGCGCATCACAAGTGTGCAAAAAAATTTTGTTGCACCGGATGCTCATCTTAGGTGACATGGAACAAGTGCACGGTCGTTAGCACGGTTGGAGTCAGTGGTAATCTCGTCGCATGTTCGATGCATGGCTTTCGGGAAGCGCACCACAAGTGTGCAAAAATTTTGTTGCACCGCAAGCTCATCTTAGGTGACATGGAACAAGTGCGGTCGTTTCCACATTTGGAGTTAGTGGTAATCACATTGCACGTTCGATGCACGGCTTTCGGGAAGCGCACTAGAAGTGTGCAAAAAAAATTTGTTGCACTGGATGCTCATCTTAGGTGGCGTGGAACAAGCGCACGGTCCTTTCCACGTTTGGAGTCAGTGGCAATCTCCTCGCATGTTTGATGCACGGCTTTTGGGAAGCGCACCGAAGTGTGCAAAAAAATTTCTTTGCTTTGGATGCTCATCTTAGGTGACGTGGAACAAGTGCACGGTCGTTTCCACATTTGGAGTCAGTGGTAATTTCATCGCACGTTCGATGCACGGCTTTCGGGAAGCGCACCAGAAGTGTGCCAAAAAATTTTGTTGCACCACATGCTCATCTTAGGTGACGTGGAACAAGTGCACGGTCGTTACCACATTTGGAATCATTTGTAATCTCTTCGCACGTTCGATACACGGCTTTGGGGGAGCGCACCACGGGTATGCAAAAAAATTTTGTTGCACTGGATGTTCATCTTAGGTGATGTGGAACAAGTTCACGGTCGTTACCACGTTTGGAGTTAGTGGTAATCTCATCGCACGTTCGATGCACGGCTTTTGGGAAGCGCATCAGAAGTGTGCAAAAAATTTTGTCGCACCGGATGCTCATCTTAGGTGACGTGGAACAAGTGCACGGTCGTTTCCACATTTGGAGTCGAGTGGTGATTTCATCGCACGTTCGGTGCCGCGGCTTTTGGGGAAGCGCGCAAAAGTGTGCAAAAAAATTTGTTGCACTGGATGCTCATCTTAGGTGACGTGGAACAAGTGCGCGGTCGTTTCCACATTTGGAGTCGGTGGTAATTTCATCGCACGTTCGGCGACGACGGCTTTCGGGAAGCGCACCAGAAGTGTGCAAAAAAATTTTGTTGCACCACATGCTCATCTTAGGTGACGTGGAACAAGTGCACGGTCGTTACCACATTTGGAGTCATTTGTAATCTCATCGCACATTCGATACACGGCTTTGGGGGAGCGCACCACGGGTATGCAAAAAAATTTTGTTGCACTGGATGCTCATCTTAGGTGACGTGGAACAAGTGCACGGTCGTTTCCACGTTTGGAGTTAGTGGTAATCTCGTCGCACGCGTTCGATGCAAGACTTTTCGGGAAGCGGCGCCACAAGTGCAAAAAAAAATTTTGTTACCTTTGGATGCTCATCTTAGGTGACATGGAACAAGTGCACGGTCATTACCACGTTTGGAGCCGGTGGTAATCTCGTCGCACGTTCGATGCGGCTTTCGGGAAGCGCACCAGAAGTGTGCAAAAAAATTTTGTTGCATCGGATGCTCATCTTAGGTGACGTGGAACAAGTGCACGGTTGTTACCACGTTTGGAGTTAGTGGTAATCTCATCACATGTTCGATGCGCGCTTTTCGGGTAGCGAACCATAGGTGTGCAAAAAAAAATTTTGTTGCATCGGATGCTCATCTTAGGTGACGTGGAACAAGTGCAGGGTCGTTTCCACGTTTGGAGTCAATGGTAATCTCAACGCACGTTCGATGCACGGCTCTCGGGAAGCGCATCACAAGTGTGCCAAAAAATTTTGTTGCACCGGATCCACATCATAGGTGACGTGGAACAAGTGCACGGTCGTTAGCACGTTTGGAGTCAGTGGTAATCTCGTCGCATGTTCGATGCATGGCTTTCGGGAAGCGCACCAGAAGTGTGCCAAAAAATTTTGTTGCACCACATGCTCATCTTAGGTGACGTGGAACAAGTGCACGGTCGTTACCACATTTGGAGTCATTTGTAATCTCTTCGCACGTTCGATACACGGCTTTGGGGGAGCGCACCACGGGTATGCAAAAAAATTTTGTTGCACTGGATGTTCATCTTAGGTGACGTGGAACAAGTTCACGGTCGTTACCACGTTTGGAGTTAGTGGTAATCTCATCGCACGTTCGATGCACGGCTTTTGGGAAGCGCACCAGAGTGTGCAAAAATTTTGTCGCACCGGATGCTCATCTTAGGTGACGTGGAACAAGTGCACGGTCGTTTCCACATTTGGAGTCGAGTGGTAATTTCGCCGCGTTCGACTCACGGCTTTCGGGAAGCACACCAGAAGTGTGCAAAAAAATTTTGTTGCACCACATGCTCATCTTAGGTGACGTGGAACAAGTGCACGGTCGTTACCACATTTGGAGTCATTTGTAATCTCATCGCACGTTCGATACATGGCTTTGGGGGAGCGCACCACGGGTATGCAAAAAAATTTTGTTGCACTGGATGCTCATCTTAGGTGACGTGGAACAAGTGCACGGTCGTTTCCACGTTTGGAGTTAGTGGTAATCTCGTCGCACGTTCGATGCAAGACTTTCGGGAAGCGCGCCACAAGTGTGCAAAAAAATTTTGTTGCACTGGATGCTCATCTTAGGTGACATGGAACAAGTGCACGGTCATTACCACGTTTGGAGCCAGTGGTAATCTCGTCGCACGTTCGATGCACGGCTTTCGGGAAGCGCACCAGAAGTGTGCAAAAAAATTTTGCTGCATCGGATGCTCATCTTAGGTGACGTGGAACAAGTGCACGGTTGTTACCACGTTTGGAGTTAGTGGTAATCTCATCACATGTTCGATGCGCGGCTTTTCGGGTAGCGAACCATAGGTGTACAAAAAAATTTTGTTGCATCGGATGCTCATCTTAGGTGACGTGGAACAAGTGCAGGGTCGTTTCCACGTTTGGAGTCAATGGTAATCTCAACGCACGTTCGATGCACGGCTCTCGGGAAGCGCATCACAAGTGTGCCAAAAATTTTGTTGCACCGGATCCACATCTTAGGTGACGTGGAACAAGTGCACGGTCGTTAGCACGTTTGGAGTCGGTGGTAATCTCGTCGCATGTTCGATGCATGGCTTTCGGGGAAGCGCACCACAAGTGTGCAAAAATTTTTTTGTTGCACCGCAAGCTCATCTTAGGTGACATGGAACAAGTGCACGGTCGTTTCCACATTTGGAGTTAGTGGTAATCACATCGCACGTTCGATGCACGGCTTTTCGGGAAGCGCGCAGAAGTGTGCAAAAAAATTTGTTACCTTTGGATGCTCATCTTAGGTGGCGTGGAACAAGTGCACGGTCCTTTCCACGTTTGGAGTCGGTGGCAATCTCCTCGCATGTTTGATGCACGGCTTTTGGGAAGCGCGCGAAGTGTGTGCAAAAAATTTTGTTGCACCACATGCTCATCTTAGGTGGCGTGGAACAAGTGCGCGGTCGTTACCACATTTGGAGTCATTTGTAATCTCTTCGCACGTTCGATACACGGCTTGGGGGGGCGCACCACGGGTATGCAAAAAAATTTTGTTGCTTTGGATGTTCATCTTAGGTGACGTGGAACAAGTTCACGGTCGTTACCACGTTTGGAGTTAGTGGTAATCTCATCGCACGTTCGATGCACGGCTTTTGGGAAGCGCGCGAAGAAGTGTGCAAAAAATTTTGTCGCACCGGATGCTCATCTTAGGTGACGTGGAACAAGTGCACGGTCGTTTCCACATTTGGAGTCAGTGGTAATTTCATCGCACGTTCGACCACGGCTTTCGGGGGAAGCGCACCCGAAGTGTGCAAAAAATTTTGTTGCACCACATGCTCATCTTAGGTGACGTGGAACAAGTGCACGGTCGTTACCACATTTGGAGTCATTTGTAATCTCATCGCACGTTCGATACATGGCTTTGGGGGGCGCACCACGGGTATGCAAAAAAAATTTTGTTGCTTTGGATGCTCATCTTAGGTGACGTGGAACAAGTGCGGTCGTTTCCACGTTTGGAGTTAGTGGTAATCTCGTCGCACGTTCGATGCAAGACTTTCGGGAAGCGGCGCCACAAGTGTGCAAAAAATTTTGTTGCACTTTGGATGCTCATCTTAGGTGACATGGAACAAGTGCACGGTCATTACCACGTTTGGAGCCAGTGGTAATCTCGTCGCACGTTCGATGCACGGCTTTTCGGGAAGCGCGCACGAAGTGTGCAAAAAAATTTTGCTGCATCGGATGCTCATCTTAGGTGGCGTGGAACAAGTGCGCGGTTGTTACCACGTTTGGAGTTAGTGGTAATCTCATCACATGTTCGATGCGCGGCTTTTCGGGTAGCGAACCATAGGTGTAAAAAAATTTTGTTGCATCGGATGCTCATCTTAGGTGACGTGGAACAAGTGCAGGGTCGTTTCCACGTTTGGAGTCAATGGTAATCTCAACGCACGTTCGATGCACGGCTCTCGGGAAGCGCATCACAAGTGTGCCAAAAATTTTGTTGCACCGGATCCACATCTTAGGTGACGTGGAACAAGTGCACGGTCGTTAGCACGTTTGGAGTCGAGTGGTAATCTCGTCGCATGTTCGATGCATGGCTTTTCGGGAAGCGCACCACAAGTGTGCAAAAAATTTTGTTGCACCGCAAGCTCATCTTAGGTGACATGGAACAAGTGCACGGTCGTTTCCACATTTGGAGTTAGTGGTAATCACATCGCACGTTCGATGCACGGCTTTCGGGAAGCGCACCAGAAGTGTGCAAAAAAAATTTGTTGCACTGGATGCTCATCTTAGGTGGCGTGGAACAAGTGCACGGTCCTTTCCACGTTTGGAGTCAGTGGCAATCTCCTCGCATGTTTGATGCACGGCTTTTGGGAAGCGCACCAGAAGTGTGCAAAAAAATTTTGTTGCACCACATGCTCATCTTAGGTGACGTGGAACAAGTGCACGGTCGTTACCACATTTGGAGTCATTTGTAATCTCTTCGCACGTTCGATACACGGCTTTGGGGGAGCGCACCACGGGTATGCAAAAAAATTTTGTTGCACTGGATGTTCATCTTAGGTGACGTGGAACAAGTTCACGGTCGTTACCACGTTTGGAGTTAGTGGTAATCTCATCGCACGTTCGATGCACGGCTTTTGGGAAGCGCACCGAAGTGTGCAAAAATTTTGTCGCACCGGATGCTCATCTTAGGTGACGTGGAACAAGTGCACGGTCGTTTCCACATTTGGAGTCAGTGGTAATTTCATCGCGACGTTCGGCTCGACGGCTTTCGGGGAAGCGCACGAGAAGTGTGCAAAAAAAATTTTGTTGCACCACATGCTCATCTTAGGTGACGTGGAACAAGTGCACGGTCGTTACCACATTTGGAGTCATTTGTAATCTCATCGCACGTTCGATACATGGCTTTGGGGGAGCGCACCACGGGTATGCAAAAAAATTTTGTTGCACTGGATGCTCATCTTAGGTGACGTGGAACAAGTGCACGGTCGTTTCCACGTTTGGAGTTAGTGGTAATCTCGTCGCACGTTCGATGCAAGACTTTCGGGAAGCGCGCCACAAGTGTGCAAAAAAATTTTGTTGCACTGGATGCTCATCTTAGGTGACATGGAACAAGTGCACGGTCATTACCACGTTCGGAGCCAGTGGTAATCTCGTCGCACGTTCGATGCACGGCTTTCGGGAAGCGCACCAGAAGTGTGCAAAAAAATTTTGTTGCATCGGATGCTCATCTTAGGTGACGTGGAACAAGTGCACGGTTGTTACCACGTTTGGAGTTAGTGGTAATCTCATCACATGTTCGATGCGCGGCTTTCGGGTAGCGAACCATAGGTGTACAAAAAAATTTTGTTGCATCGGATGCTCATCTTAGGTGACGTGGAACAAGTGCAGGGTCGTTTCCACGTTTGGAGTCAATGGTAATCTCAACGCACGTTCGATGCACGGCTCTCGGGAAGCGCATCACAAGTGTGCCAAAAAATTTTGTTGCACCGGATCCACATCTTAGGTGACGTGGAACAAGTGCACGGTCGTTAGCACGTTTGGAGTCAGTGGTAATCTCGTCGCATGTTCGATGCATGGCTTTCGGGAAGCGCACCACAAGTGTGCAAAAAAAATTTTGTTGCACCGCAAGCTCATCTTAGGTGACATGGAACAAGTGCACGGTCGTTTCCACATTTGGAGTTAGTGGTAATCACATCGCACGCGTTCGATGCACGGCTTTCGGGGAAGCGCACCAGAAGTGTGAAAAAAAAAATTTGTTGCCTTTGGATGCTCATCTTAGGTGGCGTGGAACAAGTGCACGGTCCTTTCCACGTTTGGAGTCAGTGGCAATCTCCTCGCATGTTTGATGCACGGCTTTTGGGAAGCGCACCAGAAGTGTGCAAAAAAAATTTGTTGCACCGGATGCTCATCTTAGGTGACGTGGAACAAGTGCACGGTCGTTTCCACATTTGGAGTCAGTGGTAGTTTCATCGCACGTTCGATGCACGGCTTTCGGGGAAGCGCACGGAAGTGTGCCAAAAAATTTTGTTGCACCACATGCTCATCTTAGGTGACGTGGAACAAGTGCACGGTCGTTACCACATTTGGAGTCATTTGTAATCTCTTCGCATCGCGTTCGATACACGGCTTTGGGGGGGCGCACCACGGGTATGCAAAAAAAATTTTGTTGCCTTTGGATGTTCATCTTAGGTGACATGGAACAAGTTCACGGTCGTTACCACGTTTGGAGTTAGTGGTAATCTCATCGCACGTTCGATGCACGGCTTTTGGGAAGCGCACGAAGTGTGCAAAAAATTTTGTCGCACCGGATGCTCATCTTAGGTGACGTGGAACAAGTGCACGGTCGTTTCCACATTTGGAGTCAGTGGTAATTTCATCGCACGTTCGGTGCACGGCTTTTGGGAAGCGCACCAAAAGTGTGCAAAAAAAATTTGTTGCACTGGATGCTCATCTTAGGTGACGTGGAACAAGTGCACGGTCGTTTCCACATTTGGAGTCAGTGGTAATTTCATCGCACGTTCGGCCGACGGCTTTTCGGGAAAGCGCACCAGAAGTGTGTGCAAAAAAATTTTGTTGCACCACATGCTCATCTTAGGTGACGTGGAACAAGTGCACGGTCGTTACCACATTTGGAGTCATTTGTAATCTCATCGCACGTTCGATACACGGCTTTGGGGGAGCGCACCACGGGTATGCAAAAAAATTTTGTTGCACTGGATGCTCATCTTAGGTGACGTGGAACAAGTGCACGGTCGTTTCCACGTTTGGAGTTAGTGGTAATCTCGTCGCGCGTTCGATGCAAGACTTTTCGGCAAGCGCGCCACAAGTGTGGAAAAAAAATTTTGTTGCTTTGGATGCTCATCTTAGGTGACATGGAACAAGTGCACGGTCATTACCACGTTTGGAGCTAGTGGTAATCTCGTCGCACGCTCGTTCGCACGGCTTTTCGGGAAGCGCACCAGAAGTGTGCAAAAAAATTTTGTTGCATCGGATGCTCATCTTAGGTGACGTGGAACAAGTGCACGGTTGTTACCACGTTTGGAGTTAGTGGTAATCTCATCACATGTTCGATGCGCGGCTTTCGGGTAGCGAACCATAGGTGCAAAAAAAATTTTGTTGCATCGGATGCTCATCTTAGGTGACGTGGAACAAGTGCAGGGTCGTTTCCACGTTTGGAGTCAATGGTAATCTCAACGCACGTTCGATGCACGGCTCTCGGGAAGCGCATCACAAGTGTGCCAAAAAATTTTGTTGCACCGGATCCACATCTTAGGTGACGTGGAACAAGTGCACGGTCGTTAGCACGTTTGGAGTCAGTGGTAATCTCGTCGCATGTTCGATGCATGGCTTTCGGGAAGCGCACCACAAGTGTGCAAAAAATTTTGTTGCACCGCAAGCTCATCTTAGGTGACATGGAACAAGTGCACGGTCGTTACCACGTTTAGAGTCAGTGGTAATCTTGTCGCACGTTCGATGCACAGCTTTCGGGAAGTGCACCATAGGTGTGCAAAAAAATTTTGTTGCACCCGAGGCAAATCTTAGTTGACGTGGAAAAAGTGCATGGTCGTTACCACGTTTGGAGTTAGTGGTAATCTCATCGCACTTTGAAGAAACACGACTTTCGGGAAGCGCAACACGGGTGTGCAAAATTTTTTTTGTTGCACTTAGGATGGTCATCGCAGGTGACGTGGAACAACCGCATGGTCATTACCATATTTAAAGTCAGCGGTAATCTCGTCACACGTTCAATGCACGGCTTTTTCGGGAAGCGCACGAAGTGTGCAAAAAAAAATTTGTAGCACCGGATGCTCATCTTAGGTGACGTGGAACAAGTGCTTGGGTCGTTTCCACGTTTAGAGTCGATGGTAATCTCGTGCCGCACGTTCGATGCACGGCTTTTGGGAAGCGCACCGAAGTGTGCAAAAAAATTTTGTTGCACCGGATGCTCATCTTAGGTGACGTGGAACAAGTCCACGGTCGTTTCCACATTTGAGTTAGAGGTAATCACATCGCATGTTCGATGCGGCTTTTCGGGAAGCGCACCGAAGTGTGCAAAAAAATTTGTTACCTTTGGATGCTCATCTTAGGTGGCGTGGAACAAGTGCACGGTCCTTTCCACGTGTGGAGTCAGTGGCAATCTCCTCGCATGTTCGATGCACGGCTTTTGGGAAGCGCACCAGAAGTGTGCAAAAAAATTTTGTTGCACCGATGCTCATCTTAGGTGACGTGGAACAAGTGCACGGTCGTTTCCACATTTGGAGTCAGTGGTAATTTCATCGCACGTTCGATGCACGGCTTTCGTGAAGCGCACCAGAAGTGTGCAAAAAAATTTTGTTGCACCACATGCTCATCATAGGTGACGTGGAACAAGTGCACGATCGTTTCCACATTTGGAGTCAGTGATAATTTCATCGCACGTTCGATGCACGGCTTTCGGGAAGCGCACCAGAAGTGTGCAAAAAAATTTTGTTGCACCACATGCTCATCATAGGTGACGTGGAACAAGTGCACGGTCGTTACCACGTTTGGAGTTAGTGGTAATCTCATCGCACGTTCGATGCACGGCTTTTGGGAAGCGCACCAGAAGTGTGCAAAAAATTTTGTCGCACCGGATGTTCATCTTAGGTGACGTGGAACAAGTGCACGGTCGTTTCCACATTTGGAGTCAGTGGTAATTTCATCGCACGTTCGGTGCACGGCTTTTGGGAAGCGCACCAGAAGTGTGCAAAAAAATTTTGTTGCACCAGATGCTCATCTTAGGTGACGTGGAACAAGTGCACGGTCGTTTCCACATTTGGAGTCAGTGGTAATTTCATCGCACGCGTTCGGACGCACGGCTTTTCGGGAAGCACACCAGAAGTGTGCAAAAAAATTTTGTTGCACCACATGCTCATCTTAGGTGACGTGGAACAAGTGCACGGTCGTTACCACATTTGGAGTCATTTGTAATCTCATCGCACGTTCGATACACGGTTTTGGGGGAGCGCACCACGGGTATGCAAAAAAATTTTGTTGCACTGGATGTTCATCTTAGGTGACGTGGAACAAGTTCACGGTCGTTACCACGTTTGGAGTCAGTGGTAGTCTCGTCACACGTTCGATGCATGGCTTTTCAAGGCGCACACTAGAAGTGTGCAAAAAAAATTTTGTTGCACCGCTTGCTCATCTTAGGTGATGTGGAACAAGTGCACCGTCGTTACCACGTTTGGAGTTAGTCGTAATCTCGTCACACATTCGATGCACGGCTTTTCGGGAAGCGCACCACAAAAAAAAATTTTGTTGCCCCGGATGCTCATCTTAGTTGACGTGGAACAAGCGCACGGTCGTTACCACGTTTGGAGTCAGTGGTAGTCTCGTCACACGTTCGATGCATGGCTTTCAAGACGCACACTAGAAGTGTGCAAAAAAATTTTGTTGCACCAGTTGCTCATCTTAGGTGATGTGGAACAAGTGCACCGTCGTTACCACGTTTGGAGTTAGTCGTAATCTCGTCACACATTCGATGCACGGCTTTCGGGAAGCGCACCAGAAGTGCGCAAAAAAATTTTGTTGCACCGGATGCTCATCTTAGGTCACGTGGAACAAGTGCACGGTCATTTCCATGTTTGGAGTCAGTGGTAATCTCGTCGCACATTCGATGCACGGCTTTTTGGAAGCGCACTAGATGTGTGTAAAAAAATTTTGTTGCACCGGATGCTCATCTTAGGTGACGTGGAACAAGTGCACTGTCGTTTCCACGTTTGGAGTCAGTGGTAATCTCGTCGCACGTTCGATGCACGACTTTCGGGAAGCGCGCCAGAAGTGTGCAGAAAAATTTTGTTGCACCGGATGCTCATCTTAGGTGACGTGGAACAAGTGCAAGTTTGTTACCACGTTTGGAGTTAGTGGTAATCTCATCACATGTTCGATGCGCGGCTTTCGGGTAGCGCACCATAGGTGTGCAAAAAAATTTTGTTGCATCGGATGCTCATCTTAGGTGACGTGGAACAAGTGCACGGTCGTTTCCACGTTTGGAGTCAATGGTAATCTCATCGTACGTTCGATGCACGGCTCTCGGGAAGCGCACCACAAGTGTGCAAAAAAATTTTGTTGCACCGCAAGCTCATCTTAGGTGACATGGAACAAGTGCACGGTCGTTACCACGTTTAGAGTCAGTGGTAATCTCGCCGCACGTTCGATGCACAGCTTTCGGGAAGTGCAACATAGGTGTGCAAAAAATATTTGTTGCACCGGATGCAAATCTTAGGTGACGTGGAAAAAGTGCATGGTCGTTACCACGTTTGGAGTTAGTGGTAATCTCATAGCACTTTCGAAGCACGGCTTTCGGGAAGCGCAGCACAGGTGTGCAAAAATTTTTTGTTGCACCGGATGGTCATCGTAGGTGACGTGGAACAAGTGCAAGGCCATTACCATATTTAAAGTCAGCGGTAATCTCGTCACACGTTCGATGCACGGCTTTTGGGAAGCGCACCGAAGTGTGCAAAAAAAATTTGTAGCACCGGATGCTCATCTTAGGTGACGTGGAACAAGTGCACGGTCGTTTCCACGTTTAGAGTCGATGGTAATCTCGTCGCACGTTCGATGCACGGCTTTTGGGAAGCGCACGAAGTGTGCAAAAAATTTTGTTGCACCGGATGCTCATCTTAGGTGACGTGGAACAAGTCCACGGTCGTTTCCACATTTGGAGTTAGTGGTAATCTGATCGCACGTTCGATGCACGGCTTTCGGGAAGCGCACCAGAAGTGTGAAAAAAATTTTGTTGCACTGGATGCTCATCTTAGGTGGCGTGGAACAAGTGCACGGCCGTTTCCACGTTTGGAGTCAGTAGCAATCTCCTCGCATGTTCGATGCACGGCTTTTGGGAAGCGCGCAGAAGTGTGCAAAAATTTTGTCGCACCGGATGCTCATCTTAGGTGACGTGGAACAAGTGCACGGCCGTTTCCACATTTGGAGTCGATGGTAATTTCATCGCACGTTCGTTGATGCGGCTTTTGGGAAGCGCACAGAAGTGTGTAAAAAAATTTTGTTGCACCGGATGCTCATCTTAGGTGACGTGGAACAAGTGCACGGTCGTTTCCACATTTGGATTCAGTGGTAATTTCATCGCACGTTCGACGCACGGCTTTCTGGAAGCGCACTAAAAGTGTGCAAAAAAATTTTGTTGCACCACATGCTCATCTTAGGTGACGTGGAACAAGTGCACGGTCGTTACCACATTTGGAGTCATTTGTAATCTCATCGCACGTTCGATACACGGCTTTGGGCGAGCGCACCACGGGTATGCAAAAAAATTTTGTTGCACTGGATGTTCATTTTAGGTGACGTGGAACAAGCTCACGGTCGTTACCACGTTTGGAGTTAGTGGTAATCTCATCGCACGTTCGATGAACGGTTTCAGGAAGCGCACCACAGCAAAAAAATTTTGTTGCCCCGGATGCTCGGCTTAGGTGACGTGGAACAAGCGCACGGTTGTTACCACGTTTGGAGTCAGTGGTAGTCTCGTCACACGTTCGATGCATGGCTTTCAAGACGCACACTAGAAGTGTGCAAAAAAATTTTGTTGCACCAGTTGCTCATCTTAGGTGATGTGGAACAAGTACACCGTCGTTACCACGTTTGGAGTTAGTCGTAATCTCGTCACACGTTCGATGCACGGCTTTCGGGAAGCGCACCAGAAGTGCGCAAAAAAATTTTGTTGCACCGGATGCTCATCTTAGGTCACGTGGAACCAGTGCACGGTCATTTCCACGTTTGGAGTCAGTGGTAATCTCGTCGCACGTTCGATGCACGGCTTTTTGGAAGCGCACTAGATGTGTGTAAAAAAATTTTGTTGCACCGGATGCTCATCTTAGGTGACGTGGAACAAGTGCACGGTCGTTTCCACGTTTGGAGTCAGTGGTAATCTCGTCGCACGTTCGATGCGGCTTTCGGGGAAGCGCACCAGAAGTGTGCAAAAAAATTTTGTTGCACCGGATGCTCATCTTAGGTGACGTGGAACAAGTGCACGGTTGTTACCACGTTTGGAGTTAGTGGTAATCTCATCACATGTTCGATGCGCGGCTTTCGGGTAGCGCACCATAGGTGCAAAAAAAAAATTTGTTGCATCGGATGCTCATCTTAGGTGAGGTGGAACAAGTGCACGGTCGTTTCCACGTTTGGAGTCAATGGTAATCTCATTTATGCGTTCGATGCACGGCTCTCGGGAAGCGCATCACAAGTGTGCAAAAAAAATTTGTTGCACCGGATGCTCATCTTAGGTGACGTAGAACAAGTGCACGGTCATTAGCACGTTTGGAGTCAGTGGTAATCTCGTCGCACGTTCGATGCACGGCTTTCAGGAAGCGCACCACAAGTGTGTAAAAAAAATTTGTTGCACCGCATGCTCATCTTAGGTGACGTGGAACAAGTGCACGGTCGTTTCCACGTTTGGAGTCAATGGTAATCTCATCGTACGTTCGATGCACGGCTCTCGGGAAGCGCATCACAAGTGTGCAAAAAAAATTTGTTGCACCGGATGCTCATCTTAGGTGACGTAGAACAAGTGCATGGTCATTAGCACGTTTGGAGTCAGTGGTAATCTCGTCGCATGTCCAATGCATGGCTTTCGGGAAGCGCACCACAAGTGTGCAAAAAAATTTTGTTGCACCGCAAGCTCATCTTAGGTGACATGGAACAAGTGCACGGTCGTTAGCACGTTTAGAGTCAGTGGTAATCTCGCCGCACGTTCGATGCACAGCTTTCGGGAAGTGCAACATAGGTGTGCAAAAAAATTTTGTTGCACCGGATGCAAATCTTAGGTGACGTGGAAAAAGTGCATGGTCGTTACCACGTTTGGAGTTAGTGGTAATCTCATAGCACTTTCGAAGCACAGCTTTCGGGAAACGCAGCACAGGTGTGCAAAAATTTTTTGTTGCCCCGGATGGTCATCGTAGGTCACGTGGAACAAGTGCATGGCCATTACCATATTTAAAGTCCGCGGTAATCTTGTCACACGTTCGATGCACGGCTTTTGGGAAGCACACCAGAAGTGTGCAAAAAAAATTTGTTGCACCGGATGCTCATCTTAGGTGACGTGGAACAAGTCCAGGGTCGTTTCCACATTTGGAGTTAGTGGTAATCTTATCGCACGATCGATGCACGGCTTTCGGGAAGCGCACCAGAAGTGTGCAAAAAAATTTTGTTGCACTGGATGCTCATCTTAGGTGGCGTGGAACAAGTGCACGGCCGTTTCCACGTTTGGAGTCAGTGGCAATCTCCTCGCATGTTCGATGCACGGCTTTTGGGAAGCGCACAAAAAATTTTGTCGCACCGGATGCTCATCTTAGGTGACGTTGAACAAGTGCACGGTCGTTTCCACATTTGGAGTCAGTGGTAATCTCGTCGCACGATCGATGCACGGCTTTCGGGAAGCGCACCAGAAGTGTGCAAAAAAATTTTGTTGCTTTGGATGCTCATCTTAGGTGGCGTGGAACAAGTGCACGGCCGTTTCCACGTTTGGAGTCAGTGGCAATCTCCTCGCATGTTCGATGCACGGCTTTTGGGAAGCGCACAAAAAATTTTGTCGCACCGGATGCTCATCTTAGGTGACGTTGAACAAGTGCACGGTCGTTTCCACATTTGGAGTCAGTGGTAATCTCGTCGCACGATCGATGCACGGCCGCCGGGGAAGCGCACCAGAAGTGTGCAAAAAAATTTTGTTGCACCGGATGCTCATCTTAGGTGACGTGAAACAAGTGCACGGTTGTTACCACGTTTGGAGTTAGTGGTAATCTCATCACATGTTCGATGCGCGGCTTTCGGGTAGCGCACCATAGGTGTGCAAAAAAATTTTGTTGCATCGGATGCTCATCTTAGGTGAGGTGGAACAAGTGCACGGTCGTTTCCACGTTTGGAGTCAATGGTAATCTCATCGTACGTTCGATGCACGGCTCTCGGGAAGCGCATCACAAGTGTGCAAAAAAAATTTGTTGCACCGGATGCTCATCTTAGGTGACGTAGAACAAGTGCACGGTCATTAGCACGTTTGGAGTCAGTGGTAATCTCGTCGCACGTTCGGTGCACGGCTTTCAGGAAGCGCACCACAAGTGTGTAAAAAAAATTTGTTGCACCGCATGCTCATCTTAGGTGACGTGGAACAAGTGCACGGTCGTTTCCACGTTTGGAGTCAATGGTAATCTCATCGTACGTTCGATGCACGGCTCTCGGGAAGCGCATCACAAGTGTGCTAAAAAAGTTTGTTGCACCGGATGCTCATCTTAGGTGACGTAGAACAAGTGCACGGTCATTAGCACGTTTGGAGTCAGTGGTAATCTCGTCGCATGTTCGATGCATGGCTTTCGGGAAGCGCACCACAAGTGTGCAAAAAAATTTTGTTGCACCGCAAGCTCATCTTAGGTGACATGGAACAAGTGCGGTCGTTACCACGTTTAGAGTCGGTGGTAATCTCGCCGCACGTTCGATGCACACTTTTCGAGGAAGTGCAACATAGGTGTGCAAAAAATTTTGTTGCATCGGATGCTCATCTTAGGTGACGTGGAACAAGTGCACGGTCGTTTCCACATTTGGAGTCAGTGGTAATCTCGTCGTACATTCGATGCACGGCTTTTCGGAAAGCGCACCAAAAGCGTGCAAAAAAATTTGTTGCACCGGATGCTCATCTTAGGTGACGTGGAACAAGTGCACGGTCGCTTCCACATTTGAAGTCAGTGGTAATCTCGTCGCACGTTCGATGCACGGCTTTCGGTAAGCGCACCACAAGTGTGCAAAAAATTTTTGTTGCGCCGGATGCACATCATAGGTGACGTGGAACAAGTGCATGGTCGTTAGCATGTTTGGAGTCAGTGGTAATCTCGTCGCACGTTCGATGCACGGCTTTCAGGAAGCGCACCACAAGTGCGCAAAAAAATTTTGTTGCACCGCATGCTCATCTTAGGTGACATGGAACAAGTGCACAGTCATTATCATGTTTGGAATAAGTGGTAATCTCATCGCATGTTCGATATATGGCTTTCGGGAAGCGCACCACTGGTGTGCAAAAAAATTTTGTCGCACCGGATGTTCATCTTAGGTGACGTGGAACAAGTGCACAGTCGTTACCACGTTTGGAGTCAGTGGTAATCTCATCGCATGTTCCATGCACGGCATTTGGGAAGCGCACCACAGGTGTGCAAAAAAATTTTGTTGCACCGGATGCTCATATTTGGTGACGTGGAACAAGTGCACGGTCATTTCCACGTTTGGAGTCAGTGTTAATCTCATCGCACGTTCGATGCACGGCTTTCGGGAAGCGCACCAGAAGTGTGGAAAAAAAATTTGTTGCACCGCATGCTCGTCTTAGGTGATGCGGAACAAGTGCACGGTCGTTACCACATTTGGAGTCAGTGGTAATCTCATCGCACGTTCGATGCACGGCTTTCGGGAAGCGCACCACAAGTGTGCAAAAAAAATTTGTTGCACCGGATGCTCATCTTAGGTGACGCGGAACAAGTGCATGGTCGTTAGCACGTTTGGAGTCAATGGTAATCTCATCGCACGTTCGATGCACGGCTTTCGGGAAACGCACCCCAAGTGCGTAAAAAAAATTTGTTGCACCGCATGCTCATCTTAGGTGACGTGAAAAAGTGCACGGTCATTACCACGTTTGGAGTTAGTGGTAACCTCATCGCACCTTCGAAGCACGGCTTTCGGGAAGCGCAGCACAGGTGTGCAAAAAATTTTTGTTGCACTAGATGCTCATCTTAGGTGACGTGGAACAAGTGCACGGTTGTTACCATATTTGAAGTCAGTGGTAATCTCCTCACCCGTTCGATGCACGGCTTTTCGGGAAGCGCACCAGAAGTGTGCAAAAAAATTTGTTGCTTTGGATGCTCATCTTCGGTGATGTGGAACAAGTGCACGGTCGTTACCACGTTTGGAGTCGGTTGTAACCTCATCGCACATTCGATGCATGGCTTTCGGGAAGCGCACCACAGGTGTGCCAGAAAATTTTGTTGCACCGGATGCTCATCTTAGGTGACGTGGAACAGGTGCACGGTCGTTATCATGTTTGGAGTTAGTGGTAATCTCATCGCATGTTCGAAGCACGGCTTTCAGGAAGTGCAGCACAGGTGCGCAAAAAATTTTTGTTGCACCGGATGCGCATCTTAGGTGACGTGGAACAAGTGCACGGTCGTTACCACTTTTGAAGTCAGTGGTAATCTCGTCACATGTTCGTTGCACGGCTTCTGGGAAGTGCACCAGAAGTGTGCAAAAAATTTTTGTTGCACCGGATGCTCATCTTAGGTGATGTGGAACAAGTGCACGATCGTTACCACATTTGAAGTCAGTGGTAATCTGGTCACACGTTCAATGCAGGCTTTTGGGAAGCGCACAAGAAGTGTGCAAAAAAATTTTGTTGCGCCGGATGCTCATCTTAGGTGGCATGGAACAAGTGCACGGTTGTTTCCACGTTTGGAGTCGGGTGGTAATCTCGTCGCACGTTCGATGCGGCGTAAGGGAAGCACACTAGAAGTGTGCAAAAAAAAATTTGTTGCACCGGATGCTCATCTTAGGTGATGTGGAACAAATGCGCGGTGGTTTCCACATTTGGAATCAGTGGTAATCTCATCACACGTTCGATACACGGCTTTCGTGAAGCGCTCCAGAAGTGTGCAAAAAAACTTTTCGTTGCACCAGATTCTCATGTTAGGTGACGTGGAACAAGTGCACGGTCGTTTCCACATTTGGAGTCAGTGGTAATCTCGTCGCACGGTCGTTGCACAGCTTATGGGAAGCGCACCAGAAGTGTGCAAAAAAATTTTGTTGCACCGGATGCTCATCTTAGGTGATGTGGAACAAGTGCACGGCCGTTACCACCTTTGGAGTCAGTTGTAATCTCATCGCACATTCGATGCACGGGTTTCGGGAAGCGCACCATAGGTGTGCAAAAAAATTTTGTTGCACCGGATGCTCATCTTAGGTGACGTGGAACAAGTGCACGGTTGTTCCCACATTTGAAGTCAGTGGTAATCTCGTCACACGTTCGATGCACGACTTTCGGGAAGCGCACCAGAAGTGTGCAAAAATTTTTTTTTGCACCGGATGCTCATCTTAGGTGACGTGGAACAAGTGCACGGTCGTTTCCTCGTTTGGAGTCTGATAGAGGGGGAGTGCCCGACCTTTCGGTGAGTAGAGATAATTTCGATTTGGTGGAAGTAGACCCTCACGATCTGACTACGACGAGCGAACCCGAAGCGCCAATGCAATCGCTGAACCAACTCCCAATGGTTACCAACCTCGCCGGTGCGAGATCAGCCTGATCACGAAGATCAATTCCTGCACGCAATCGAAGAACGAACAAGAAAAAGACGCGAGCAATCTTAATATCACTCGAAGGTGGAGTTCTGAATTACACGAAATAGCGCAGGTTGGCGCGTGTTCGAGAGTAGCTAAAGCTAGATGTAAAACAAAACTCAAGTTGTAAACAAAAGAGAATCCGACTAAATAAAGGGGCGGCGGCAGGAGGGTGGCGCGCGCCCAAAGAAAGGGCTACGGCTCCAACCCTAGGCACCCCACCTTGGGCTGCCCTGTTGGCCCATCTTCTTATTCTGCTGGGCCTTCGTTCCTTAACAGCATGATGAAGTTTAATTCTCTTGCACGGGCCCGAGTGATTGGCCCAACTGGATGATCAACTGTAGGCGCCTGCGGTGGAGGAGTAACTGGAGGCGCCTGAGGTGCTGCTGGTGTAGATGTACTCTTGGTGTCCTCATCATCCTCCCCTTCTTGAACTGAAGTCGTCCTCGACGGCAACTCCTCATCTTCGCCCGCATATGGTTTCAAATCTGCAACATTAAAACTCGTGGAAACACCAAACTCCGCAGGCAGGTCAAGGATATAAGCATTATCATTAATTTTGGTTAGCACTTTAAAAGGACCAGCAGCACGTGGCATCAATTTAGAATGACGTAAAGCAGGAAAACGATCCTTTCTCAAATGCAACCAAACCAGATCACCCGGTTCAAAAGTAACATGTTGTCTCCCTTTACTACCCGCAACCTGATATTTAGCATTAGCAGCAGCAATGTTTTGTTGAGTTTGCTCATGCAAGCTAATCATTTGATCAACATGTGCAGCGGCATCTATGTGTGGGGCGTCCTCAGCATCAAGCGCAAACAAATCAATAGGCGCCCGAGGAATATAACCATAAACAACCTGAAAGGGACACATCTTTGTAGAAGAATGCGTTGCATGATTATAAGCAAACTCAACATGAGGCAAGCAATCTTCCCAACGTTTCAAGTTTTTATCTAAAACAGCCCTAAGCATGGTTGACAAAGTTCGATTAACCACTTCAGTTTGTCCATCAGTTTGAGGGTGACACGTTGTGCTAAACAGCAATTTAGTTCCCAATTTATTCCACAGTGATCTCCAAAAATGACTGAGAAACTTAGCATCACGATCAGAGACTATTGTATTTGGAATACTATGCAAACGAATAATCTCGCGAAAGAACAATTCAGCAATATTGCTAGCATCATCAGTTTTATGACAAGGTATAAAATGAGCCATTTTGGAGAAACGATCAACAACCACAAAAATACTGTCCCTCCCCTTCTTAGTTCGAGGTAATCCCAAAACAAAGTTCATAGAAATATCAAGCCAAGGGGAAGTAGGAACAGGCAAAGGTATGTACAAACCATGGTTGTTCAATCGTGACTTAGCTTTCTGGCAAGTAGTGCAGCGTGCAACAAGGCGCTCAACATCAGCGCGCATCCGGGGCCAAAAGAAGTGGGCAGCCAGCACATCATGCGTTTTGTAGACACCAAAATGCCCCATGAGACCACCTCCATGCACTTCCTGTAATAACAAACGACGAACCGAGCTTGCTGGAACACACAGCTTGTTAGCGCGAAACAGGAATCCGTCCTGTATGTAAAATTTGCCCCATGGTTTGCCATGACTAGAATGGGCGAAAGCATCTTTAAAATCAGCATCTTCCACATATTGATCCTTCACAGTTTGCAAGCCAAAGATTTTAAAATCTAACTGCGGACAAGCATGGTATAGCGACGAGACAAAGCATCAGCAATAACATTTTCCTTCCCGCTCTTGTATTTAATAATGTAAGGGAAAGACTCAATGAATTCTACCCATTTAGCATGACGACGGTTCAGGTTTGTTTGGGTACGAATATGTTTTAAAGCCTCATGATCAGAATGAATTATAAACTCGCGATGCCAAAGGTAGTGCTGCCAAGTATGCAAAGTGCGAACTAAAGCATAAAGCTCCTTATCATAAGTAGAATAATTCAAGCTAGCACCACTTAATTTCTCGCTAAAATAAGCAACCGGCTTTCCTTCTTGTATCAAAACAGCACCTAGCCCAATACCGCTAGCATCGCATTCAAGCTCAAACACTTTAGTAAAATCAAGCAACTGCAAGAGAGGAGCATTAGTTAACTTATCTTTCAAGGTGCTGAACGCAACCTCTTGCGAATCACTCCAAGCAAAGGGGACATCCTTCTTTGTAAGCTCATGTAGAGGCGCTGCAATGGAGCTAAAATCACGAACAAACCTGCGGTAGAAACCTGCAAGGTGAAGAAAGCTTCGAATTTGTGTGACCGTTGTCGGTGTAGGCCATGCCCGAATGGCATCGATCTTGCTGCTATCCACCTCAATGCCCTGTGGAGTAACAACATAGCCAAGAAACGAAACACGTTGTGTGCAAAACATGCATTTTTCGATGTTAGCAAATAAATGAGCTGCACGCAATGCATCAAAAACAGCACGCAAATGGTCTAAATGCTCTTCCATGGACTTGCTATAAATGAGGATGTCATCAAAATAGACAACTACAAACAGTCCTATGAAGGGCCTCAGAACTTCATTCATCAAACGCATAAATGTGCTAGGAGCATTTGTCAAACCAAACGGCATAACCAACCATTCATATAACCCAAATTTTGTTTTGAAAGCCGTTTTCCATTCATCACCTAATTTCATGCGAATCTGATGGTAGCCACTACGCAAATCTATCTTAGTGAAAAAAATGGCACCACTCAGCTCATCTAGCATATCTTCAAGGCGTGGTATAGGGTATCGGTAGCGAATGGTAATGTTATTAATAGCACGACAATCTACACACATACGCCATGATCCATCTTTCTTTGGAACAAGTAACACGGAACGGAGCAGGGGCTAAGAGACTCACGAATATAACCCTTGTCAAGCAACGCCTGTACCCTGTCGCTGTATTTCCTTCGTCTCATCCGGATTTGTACGGTACGGTGCGCGGTTCGGAAGCTGTGCGCCGGGAATGAGGTCAATCTGGTGCTCAATGCCATGAAGTGGAGGGAGTCCCGGTGGCAAATCTTTTGGAAAGACATCAGCGTACTCCTGCAACATGTTAGCAACCGCAGGGGGAATATCCAAAGATGGTGCATCATCAAGTGAAACGAGCACACTAGAGCATATAAGGGCATAGCATGGCAAAGGAGCATCGCGTAACTCATCGAAATCAGTACGTGTAGCAAGCAAAACAGGAGCATTCAACTTGATTTCAGAATTAACAGAGGTCGATGGTTCAAGTTGTTGAGCAGTTTTAGCAGCTCTAGCAAGATCATCTTTAAGAATTTGTTCAGGTGTCATTGGATGTATAATTATTTTCTGACCCTTAAACATGAAAGAATAGTGATTTGAACGACCATGATGCAAGCTATCAGTATCATATTGCCAAGGTCGCCCAAGTAACAGAGAGCATGCTTCCATGGGAATAACATAACAATCGACAAAATCAGAATAAGCACCCATGGAGAAAGGAACACGGACCGATCGAGTAATTCTAATTTTCCCACCATCATTAAGCCATTGAATGTGATATGGATGTGGATGCTTACGAGTGGGTAAAGACAACTTTTCAACCAGCGCGGTACTAGCCAAATTGTTGCAGCTGCCGCTGTCGATGATGATGCGAATGGACCGCTCCTGCACAACGCCCTTGGTATGGAAAAGAGTGTGTCGCTGATTCTTCTCGGGCGGAGCGACCTGTGTACTAAGAACACGCTGCACAACAAGACTTTCATACCTATCGGCGTCGCCCGGGTTGACATGTACTTCCGCCTTGGCTGCATGGTCAGTGGCAAGCATAGCGTGTTGAATATCTTCAGAATCACTAGCGGAAGAATACTCACCATCATCACGAATGAGCAAGACACGCTTGTTCGGACAGTCCCGAGACACGTGGCCAAATCCTTTGCAATGAAAGCACTGAATATCCCGTGTGCGGCCTGTGGAAGGCGCTGCGCCAGTGGACGGGGAAGCACCGGCAGAAGTGGCTGCCCGCTCACGCGGTGTAGTGGCGGGCGTGGACGGTGTAGGGGGTGCGGTTGCTGAACCAGATGGCGAGCTTCGTCCTGCAAAAGAGTTAGAATAGGGCTTCGAGCGGCGTCCCTGCATTTCACGTTCAGCTTTGCAAGCAAATTCAAATAATGTGGTGATATCATAATACTCCTTATAATCAAGTATATCCTGAATTTCACGGTTTAAACCACCACGAAATCGTGCCATAGCAGCGTCATTGTCCTCAACTAACCCACAACGAATCATGCCTTTTTGCAATTCCTGGTAATAGTCCTCTACAGATTGTGAACCTTGCTGAAAACGTTGCATTTTATTAAGCAAATCGCGGGCATAATAAGAAGGTACAAATCTGTGGTGCATAGCAGCTTTCAATTGATCCCATGTGGTTGGAGCTGTAGTGGGATGTTTTTGTTTATATTCACACCACCAAATTAAAGCAAAATCAGTAAATTCACTAATAGCAGCTTTAACTTGAGAAGTAGTAGGAATATCATGGCATGCAAATTTCTGTTCGACTTCTAATTCCCAATCAAGATATGCAGCAGGATCTTATTTGCCATTAAAAGATGGAATTTTAAATTTTATCTTAGCAAAAGAATCACTAACTTGGTGGCGTAGCACACGGCGAGCACGGCCTTGACGGTGTCCGTCGTCCTGCTCCGTGTCACCACCGTAATCCTTCTGGAAATCTGTGACCATCGTGTTCAAAGCATCGAGGCGTGACATGATGGTGTCGAGCGTGGTCTTAGTGGCTGTCTGCGCGAGGTCAAGCTAATCGAATCGCTCGTTCGCCGTAGTGACCGTGGAATCCATCCGTTCATGCATCGTCTTGATGTCTGCGGCAAGTCCATCAATCTGTGTCTGCATGTCCTGCAGCTGGGCATCCTTCTTGTCGTCGTTGTCATCGCCTGCCATGGTTAGCGCAAACACAAAACCGACGCCAAAATAGGGGTGTAATGGCTCACAAGGCGCTCACACTAGTACTGTTATCAATGTCTTATCCGTTTTTTGCCGAGCACACGCAGGCGACCCAGAACCTAACCGGAGGAACTCTCGAAAGATTGGAGCAGCGATTGCCTGGGAACAAAGTCAGCTCGTCGTAGAACTATGTGGAGTTCTGGGTAGGCTGCACTCAAGTCAAGGATTAGCACAATCAAACAATAATGCAAAGTTGAATTATAGTGCTAAACACGAAACAACGCTGCGGGAAACAAGTGGGAAACAAAGGAGGTGGCAAAGAGGGAGAGGGTGCGGCTAAAAATGCAAATTCTTGATTTTTTTGGATCTGGTTTTTTTTTTGTCAAGAGTCCTCAAAAACTGATAATATGAACACAGAGGATCTCAAACAGCAAAAGACGGCACACACTTTTTCCGAAAGTACAGGGGTATTCCGGTAAAAAGAAGAACAGGGGTACCGGAGGAACTCTCTCTCTCTCTCTCTCTCTAGAGGAAGGTGAGATAGGGAGATGAACAAGGGAGGGCAATGTATGCGTGGGGTGCAGAGTGGCCCTGGAGGGTCGCGACCCAGGGGGTTCACGGCGCGCGCAAGGAAACTTTCCACCGAACCAAACCGGATCACCTTCCTTCTTCCTGTTTCCTTTTTTTTTATTTCCTTTTTTTTGTATTTTTTGCACTTTCCTTTTTTTTGTTGGACAGGGAGGGGGCGATCGGAGGGGTGGTATGCGGCGGCGCGGTGGTCTGGTCGCGACCAAGGCGGGTATTCGCGCGAGGGGGTCGGTGTGCAAACAGCGGAACGGCAGCGGCGAAACTAGGGTTAGGAGAACAAAGAGAAAAACAAGGGATTAAACACAAGTGACCAGCAACAATTGAACGAGTAAGCACACAAATTCAACACAGATTATTGAAAGAATGTGCGAGGCTAAACGGTTGCTGGGACAAGGATCTTAACGTGAAAAAAAATTTGTTTTGGTTTTCGTGGACTGTAGGAAGGGAAAAACACTCGATAAAACTCACCGATCGACCTGGAAACCTGATACCACTTGATAGAAGGGGGAGTGCCCGACCTTTCGGTGAGTAGAGATAATTTCGATTTGGTGGAAGTAGACCCTCACGATCCGACTACGACAAGCGAACCCGAAGCGCCAATGCAATCGCTGAACCAACTCCCAATGGTTACCAACCTCGCCGGTGCGAGATCAGCCTGATCACGAAGATCAATTCCTGCACGCAATCGAAGAACGAACAAGAAAAAGACGCGAGCAATCTTAATATCACTCGAAGGTGGAGTTCTGAATTACACGAGATAGCGCAGGTTGGCGCGTGTTCGAGAGTAGCTAAAGCTAGATGTAAAACAAAACTCAAGTTGTAAACAAAAGAGACTCCGACTAAATAAAGGGGCGGTGGCAGGAGGGTGGCGCGCGCCCAAAGAAAGGGCTGCGGCTCCAACCCTAGGCGCCCCACCTTGGGCTGCCCTGTTGGGCCATCTTCTTATTCTGCTGGGCCTTCGTTCCTTAACAGCATGATGAAGTTTAATTCTCTTGCACGGGCCCGAGTGATTGGCCCAACTGGATGATCAATCAGAGGCGCTGCGGTGGAGGAGTAACCGGAGGCGCCGAGGTGCTGCTGGTGTAGATGTACTCTTGGTGTCCTCATCAGAGTCAGTGGTAATCTCATCGCACGTTCGATGCACAGCTTAAGGGAAGCACACTAGAAGTGTGCAAAAAAAATTTGTTGCACCGGATGCTCATCTGAGGTGACATGGAACAAATTCACGGTAGTTTCCACATTTGGAGTCAGTGGTAATCTCGTCGCACGTTTGATGCACGGCTTTCGTGAATCGCTCCAGACGTGTGCAAAAAAACTTTTCGTTGCACCAGATGCTCATGTTAGGTGACGTGGAACAACTGCACGGTCGTTTCCACGTTTGGAGTCAGTGGTAATCTCGTCGCACGTTCGTTGCATGGCTTATGGGAAGCGCACCAGAAGTGTGCAAAAAAATTTTGTTGCACCGGATGCTCATCTTAGGTGATGTGGAACAAGTGCACGGCCGTTACCACCTTTGGAGTCAGTTGTAATCTCATCGCACATTCGATGCACGGCTTTCGGGAAGCGCACCATAGGTGTACAAAAAAATTTTGTTGCACCGGATGCTCATCTTAGGTGACATGGAACAAGTGCACGGTCGTTACCACGTTTGGAGTTAGTGGTAATCTCATCGCACGTTCGAAGCACGGCTTTCGGGAAGCGCAGCACAGGTGTGCAAAAAAATTTTGTTGCACCGGATGCTCATCTTAGGTGACGTGGAACAAGTGCACGGTTGTTCCCACATTTGAAGTCAGTGGTAATCTCGTCACACGTTCGATGCACGGCTTTCGGGAAGCGCACCAGAAGTGTGCAAAAAAAATTTATTGCACCGGATGCTCATCTTAGGTGACGTGGAACAAGTGCACGGTCGTTTTCACATTTGGAGTCAGTGGTAATCTCATCGCACGTCCGATGCACGGCTTAAGGGAAGCACACTAGAAGTGTGCAAAAAAATTTTGTTGCACCGGATGCTCATCTTAGGTGACGTAGAACAAATGCACGGTAGTTTCCACATTTGGAGTCGGTGGTAATCTCGTAGCACGTTCGATGCATGGCTTTCATGAAGCGCTCGGGCGTGTGCAAAAAAAAACTTTTCGTTGCACCAGATGCTCATGTTAGGTGACGTGGAACAAGTGCACGGTCGTTTCCATGTTTGGAGTCAGTGGTAATCTCATCGCACGTTCGATGCACGGCTTAAGGGAAGCACACCAGAAGTGTGCAAAAAAAATTTGTTGCACCGGATGCTAATCTTAGGTGACGTGGAACAAGTGCACGGTCGTTGCCACCTTTGGAGTCAGTTGTAATCTCATCGCACATTCGATGCACGGCTTTCAGGAAGCGCACCATAGGTGTGCAAAAAAAATTGGTTGCACCAGATGCTCATCTTAGGTGACGTGGAAGAAGTGCACGGTCGTTACCACGTTTGTAGTTAGTGGTAATCTCATCGCATGTTCGAAGCACAGCTTTCGGGAAGCGCAGCACAGGTGTGCAAAAAAATTTTATTGCACAGGATGCTCATCTTAGGTGACGTGAAACAAGTGCACGGTTGTTACCACATTTGAAGTCAGTGGTAATCTGATGAGGACATCACCCGCTCAGATATGACCATATTAATGGCTTTTAAACATCAGGTGAATCAATGCTATATCATGATTATCTTGGCTACATTCAATGAATTGTTGCTGCACCATGATGTGTGTTCATTGTCCTTTTCAGAAATACATTCATGGATCAAAAAGAGTGTTCAACACACATGGAATACATGGATGGTTTATGAAGTTAATTGGGGACCAGGTCCAAGTAAACATAACGTCCTCCACCAAGCCACCACGTCACCTTTGGCACAAGGAAAGAAAGACTCCAAATCCAACATGTTTTGGAATTGGATTCAGACTTCAGAACAACTCCAGATTGCACGGGTCACCACGACTTCATATGGACTCCGATTGGGATGTTCTAGGACTTCTTAGAAAGCTTATAAAGTCTACTTTCATATGGATCTAGAATCATGTCCATATCTGCACCGAGGCGACCGGAGTCATCCATTTAATACAGAGATCTTTCCTGTTCAGGGTGCTGTGTCACCTGATTGTGCCCGATGGGCCGTGTATCAAGTGGGGCCCAATAGGGGTGCGTCCTAGGGTTGTGGGACGACCTATACCAGGTCAAGGTCGTCCTCTACCCTCTCATATACCTGCATAGCCGCCACAAACAGATTGGATTTTGTTTTGTTGAGTTAGCGATTGCTGCCGCCTTTCAGCGCACGTGTTGGTTCAACCGTCCGTCTGATTGTATTCGGAACCCCACCATCGTGTTACTTTAGATTTAAACCTTCATATTTATTTGGCAATTCAGTGCTTGTTTATCTTGTTCTTGCTGGTTCTTTGATTGCTTGCAGGACGAGTGCCCTAATGGCCGGGTGTCGCGCTCCACAAGATCATGACAACCATTGGGGTGGTGTATCGGTTGCTAAGGCGCAGTCTTGGAAGGCTGTAGTCGAGCCGTGAACGTCATCTACATTCACCAATCGAGTTATCCCACACCTCTCATCGAAAGATCGGGCAAACAACCCTAACGGGTTCATATCAGTTGGTAATCGAAGCAAGGTTTATCGGTGAGAGATTTCCAATTCTTCGCCATTTTGATTGAATTCCTATAGTCCAGAAAAGAAAGCCAAAAAAATATTAGTAGATTAGTTTACTTGCAATCCTATAAACTTTTTGAGCCCTTACTAGTACTACTTAGTTAGGGCTTATTGAGTTTTCAGTTGCATCGGTTTGTGTCGAGTTGCTGGTCTTACTGTATAATCCTTTAGAGTTTTGAGTTCTATTATGTTTTGATCACCAGAGATCCAGCATCATCATATACATCAGTGCGGCGTTTTTGTCATCACGGATCCATCTTATGTCCGATTCAAGTGTTTAGATACAATCTGGAAACCTTATCTTGTTACCTTTCCAACGGATCTAGCTTTGTCTAGAAATTCCTTTTGAGCCATCCGCAATTGTCCTGGAGATTAGCGATCTGCAATCTGTACAATACACATTCTGTGTTGATTTGTCCCGATATTCAGCCAAAAAAAGGGTGAAAAAAAAGTAAGAAAAAAAGAGAAGTGAAAGAAATACGAAGAAAAAAAAAAAGAAAAGACGAAAAAAAAAGAGAAGAAAAAAAAAGACAAAACCAAGAGAAAAAAAAAAAACATTTGGGGTTGAATTCGGTGTTTTCATTGGTCTTTGTGCTAGCTGCTCTTTGTCGGTGACTACCTTTGTGCCTAGGCTCACGTCTCTAGCATGGTTTAGCCTAGGACCAGCACAATACCGCTGTTGAAGCGATTATTCAGCTTGCATTTATAACTAACGTGGTGCTAGTCATTCCTTGTTTCAGCCCACCTATAGTTCCACATATCCGACTACAGCTTGGCGGTGTCTTGTTCTTTGTGGCACCGATATACTATCACCGAGGTTGCTGTCTTGTTGGTCGCCGTCCCCCTCCTGTTTTTCTTGGTAAGAACTTGTAAGAGCTTGTTGAACAAGTTGAGTTTGAGAGAATTACACCAGACACATCCTAGTAGTTGACAGGAGAAAACATATTATCTTGTGTTTCTTGTTTTCTACTAATCATGGCAGGTGATACAAAGATTTTTGAGCAGTTGAAGCTAGACCCTTACATTCAAGATATCATTCAGCACTTACCATTATATGCTGGAATGTTTGATCCTCACGCTTACATTGATTGGGAGCTTAAGGTAGATGCAGAATTTGATAATTATGACTTGTCTGAACATCAAATGATTTTTGCTGCTTCTAGTGCTTTAACAAAATATGCTTTGACTACATGGAAACATATTTGTAGGCACAACAAAGTTTCACAAAATTGGACAGATTTTAAAATGCTTTTTCGAGATGAATATGTTTCTAAGTATTATGCTGATTGTTTGCTTGCAAAATTAGACAACTTGAAGCAAGGTAGTAGGACTGTCAATGAATACTATCATACCTTTAAGATTTGTGTCATGTTTGGTGGATTAGATGAATGCAAGGAAGATGTTATGAGTAGGTTCATGAAAGGGCTCAATTCTGAAATTCAAACCTTGTTAATTAGCAAATCATACAACAATATTGGTTCATTGTTTTGCCTTGCTCTTAGTGCTGAACACGATATTCTTTTATCTGCAGTACTTGCATGAATGATGTGAACCATAACATTGAAATTTTGTACAATTTGCATGCTGATCAAGAGCAACAAATAGTGGAACCTGCTGCTGATTTATGTTTGTCAAAACAAGGATTACTAGTTGTTCCTTGTGATAAAGAGGACTTGTGTGATGATCATTCTTTTACTCCTATGGCACAAGTAGTGAATAAATCTGATACTTATGGTTTCGAACCATATAAGTGTGCAAAAGAAAAGCTTTTTCATCCTATTACTTGTGCACAACATGAACTGAATTTGTTGTCTTCTTTAAATACTCTAGTTTATATTGAATTTGATATTCTTTGTGATGTAAACTGTTTGGAGGAGAAGATTTTTGCATATTCTAAATTGTCATTCTTGTCGAATCATACATATCACTTTATTGGCAAATATAATTGCAAAGGAGAGTATATGGTGCATAAAATTTATATTTGCTCTAATCTGAAATATCCTTTTGGGCTACAATATCATGATCAAATAGGGGGCTGCACTAACACTAATAATGTCTTGTAAAGTCCTCCTAGTTTTTCTCTTAAGCAACAGGGTCAACCCAAAGAAGGTGAGAATTGCTGGTTGTTTCTTTGCAGCATACTAGTCACCCAAGTTCCAACATCAAGGCAAGCACCTTTGGATGCCACCGAGGGGCAAGTCGAGGACGACTTGCAGTCAAGAAAGGGAGCATGATGAGGACATCACCAGCTCAGATTTGACCATATTAATGGCTTTTAAACATCAGGTGAATCAATCCTATATCATGATTATCTTGGCTACATTCGATGAATTGTTGCTGCGCCATGATGTGTGTTCATTGTCCTTTTCAGAAATACATTCATGGATCAAAAAGAGTGTTCAACACACATGGAATACATGGATGGTTCATGAAGTTGATTGGGGACCAGGTCCAAGTAAACATAACGTCCTCCACCAAGCCACCACGTCACCTTTGGCACAAGGAAAGAAAGACTCCAAATCCAACATGTTTTGGAATTGGATTCGGACTGCAGAACAACTCCAGATTGCACGGGCTACCACAACTTCATATGGACTCCGATTGGGATGTTCTAGGACTTCTTGGAAAGCTTATAAAGTCTACATTCATATGGATCCCGAATCATGTCCATATCTGCTCCGAGGCTGCCAGAATCATCGATTTACTACCGATAGGTTTTCTGTCCAGAGGTGCTGCGTCACTTGGTTTTGGCCCGATGGCCCGTGTATCAAGTTGGGTCCATTAGGGATGCGTCCTAGGGTTAAACCACAACCCTAGCACCCCTTTGGTCGTCCTCTCCTGTGCTTAAGGCTCCTACAGCCGCTGCCACACAGTTGGGTTTTGTTTTGTTGAGTTAGCGATTGCTGCCGCCTTTCAGCGCACGTGTTGGATCAACCGTCCGTCTGATTGTATACGGAACCCCACCATCGTGTTACTTTAGATTTAAACCTTCATATTTATTTGGCAATTCAGTGCTTGTTTATCTTGTTCTTGCTGGTTCTTCGATTGCTTGCAGGACGAGTGCCCTAGTGGCCGGGTGTCGCGCTCCACAAGATCGTGACAACCATTGGGGTGGTGTATCGGTTGCTAAGGCGCAGTCTTGGAAGGCTGTAGTCGAGCCGTGAACGTCATCTCCATTCACCAATCGAGTTATCCCACGCCTCTCATCGAAAGATCGGGCAAAAACCCTAACGGGTTCATATCAAAAATTTTGTTGCACCGGATGCTCATCTTAGGTGACGTAGAACAAGTGCACGGTCGTTTCGACGTTCGATGCATGACTTTGGAAAGCGCACCAGAAGTGTGCAAAAAAATTTTGTTGCACCGGATGCTCATCTTAGGTGACGTGGAACAAGTGCATGGTCGTTACCATGTTTGGAGTCAGTTGTAACCTCATCGCACATTTGATGCACGGCTTTCGAGAAGCGCACCACAGGTGTGCAAGAAAATTTTGTTGCACCGGATGCTCATCTTAGGTGACATGGAATAGGTGCACGGTCGTTACCATGTTTGGAGTTAGTGGTAATCTCATCGCACGTTCGAAGCACGGCTTTCAGGAAGCGCAGCACAGGTGTGCAAAAAATTTTTGTTGCACCGGATGCTCATCTTAGGTGACGTGGAACAAGTGCACGGTCGTTACCACATTTGAAGTCGGTGGTAATCTCGTCACATGTTCGATGCACGGCTTCGGGAAGTGCACCCGAAGCGTGCAAAAAAATTTTGTTGCACCGGATGCTCATCTTAGGTGATGTGGAACAAGTGCACGGTCTTTACCACATTTGAAGTCGGTGGTAATTTGGTCACACGTTCGATGCACGGCTTTTGGGAAGCGCACCGAAGTGTGCAAAAAATTTTGTTGCGCCGGATGCTCATCTTAGGTGGCGTGGAACAAGTGCACGGACGTTTTCACGTTTGGAGTCAGTGGCAATCTCGTCACACGTTCGATGCACGGCTTAAGGGAAGCACACTAGAAGTGTGCAAAAAAAATTTTGTTACACCGGATGCTCATCTTAGGTTAGGAGGAGGAAGCCACCTTAAAAGGGAGAGCCACCCTTGCCCTATTGGACTAGTCTTTTAGAGAGATTGGGCCTTTCGGTGAGTGGGTGTGCATAAGAACTGTTGGAGTCTGGGCATCCTTAATTTATTGGGTCTCAGCCAGCCCCACCTGGGCCGGATGTATAATTTGGTATCAGAGCTGGGCCCTTCTTTAAGGGGATGGGAATGATGAGGACATCCTTCACTAATAACCGCTGGCAAAGACGCAACAAATGGGCCAAGTGGCCTTGTTGTAGTCGGGCGGCGACCGTGTGAGCCTTTGAATAATACCACCTTGCTTAACTTAGGAGGAGGAAGCCACCTTAAAAGGGAAAGCCACCCTTCCCCTATTGGACTAGTCTTTTAGGGAGATTGGGCCTTTCGCTGAGTGGGTGTGTATAAGAACTGTTGGGGTCCAGGCAACCTTAATTTCTTGGGCCTCGGCCAACCCCACCTGGGCCGGATGCATCAGTAACGACCGTGCACTTGTTCCACGTCACCTAGGATCTGCATCCGCTGCATCAAAAATATTTTGTACACTTCTAGTGCACTTTCCGAAAGCCGTGTATTGAATGTGCGATGAGATTATCACTAACTCCAAACACGGTAACGACCAAGCACTTGTTCCACGTCACCTAGGATTAGCATCTGGTGCAACAAAATTTTTTGGCACACTTCTGGTGCGCTTCTCAAAAGCCGTGCATCGAACGTGCGACGAGATTACCACTGACTCCAAACGTGGTAACGACCGTGCACTTGTTCCACATCACCTAAGATGAGCATCCGGTGCAACAAAATTTTTTGCGCACTTCAAGTGCGCTTCCCGAAAGCCGTGGATTGAATGTGCGATGAGATTATCACTAACTCCAAACGCGGTAACGAACCGTGCCCTTGTTCCACGTCACCTAGGATGAGCATCCAGTGCAAGAAACTTTTTTGCACGCGGTTCGTGCGCTTCTCAAAAGCCATACATTGAGCGTGCGACAAGATTACCACTAACTCCAAACGTGGTAACGACCGTGCACTTGTTCTACGTCACCTAAGATGAGCACCCGGTGCAACAAAATTTTTTTGCACACTTGTGGTGCGCTTCCCGAAAGCCATGCATCGAACGTGCAACGAGATTGCCACTGACCCCCAACGTTGAAACGACCGTGCACTTGTTCCACGTCACCTAGGATGAGCATCCAGTGCAACAAAACTTTTTTGCACACTTCTAGTGCGCTTCTCGAAAGCCGTGCATTGAATGTGCGATGAGATTATCACTAACTCCAAACACAGTAACGACCGTGCACTTGTTCCACGCCACCTTGGATGAACATCCGGTGCAACAAAATTTTTTTGCACACTTCTGGTGCGCTTCTCGAAAGCCGTGCATCGAACGTGCGACGAGATTACCGCTGACTCCAATCGTGGTAACGACCGTGCACTTGTTCCACGTCACCTAAGATGAGCATCCAGTGCAACAAAATTTTTTTGCACACCTGTCGTGCACTTCCTGAAAGCTGTGCATCGAACATGCGATGAGATTACCACTGAATCCAAACGTGGAAATAACCATGCACTTGTTCCACGTCACATTCGATGAGCATCTAGTGCAACAAAATTTTTTTGCACACCTATGGTGCGCTTCCCGAAAACCGTGCATCGAACGTGCGATGAGATTACCACTGACTCCAAACGTGGTAACGACCGTGCACTTGTTCCACGTCATCTAAGATGAGCATCCGGTGCAACAAAATTTTTTTGCACACCTGTGGAGCGCCTACGAAAGCCATGCATCGAACGCGCGATGAGATTACCACTCACTCCAAACGTGGTAACGACCGTGCACTTGTTCCACGTCACCTAAGATGAGCATGCGGTGAAACAAAATTTTTTTGCACACTTGTGGTGCGCTTCTCGAAAGCCGTCCATCGAACGTGTGACGAGATTACCACTGAATCCAAACGTGGAAACGACCATGCACTTGTTCCACGTCACCTTAGATGAGCATCCGGTGCAACAAAATTTTTTTGCGCACCTATGGTGCGCTTCCCGAAAGCTGTGCATCGAACGTGCGATGAGATTACCACTAACTGCAAACGTGGTAACGACTGTGCACTTGTTCCACGTCACCTAAGATGAGCATCCTGTCCAACAAATTTTTTTTGCACACCTCTGGTGTGCTTCTCGAAAGCCGTGCATCGAACGTGCGACAAGATTACCACTGACTCCAAATGTGGTAATGACCGTGCACTTGTTCCACATCACCTAAGATGAGCATCGGTGCAACAAAATTTTTTGCACACCTGTGGTGCGGTTTCTCAAAGCCGTGCATCGAACGTGCGATGAGATTACCACTGACGCCAAATCTGGAAATGACCGTGCACTTGTTCCACATCACCTAAGATGAGCATCTGGTGCAACCAAATTTTTTTGCACACCCGTGGTGCGCTTCCCGAAAGCCATGTATCGAAGCGTGCGATGAGATTACCACCGACTCCAAACGTGCTAACGACCATGCACTTCTTCCACGTCACGTAAGATGAGCATGCGATGCAACAAAATTTTTTTGCACACCTATGGTGCGCTTCCAGAAAGCCGTGCATCGAATGTGCGAGAAGATTACCACTAACTTCAAACGTGATAACGACCGTGCACTTGTTCCACGTCACCTAAGATGAGCATCCGGTGCAATAAAATTTTTTTGCACACTTCTGGGGCGCTTCCCGAAAGCCGTGCATCGAACGTGCGACAAGATTACCACTGACTCCAAACGTGGTAACGACCGTGCACTTGTTCCACGTCACCGAAGATGAGCATCCGGTGCAACTATTTTTTTTCGCACACCTGTGGTGCAATTTCCGAAAGCCGTGCATCGAACGTGCGACGAGATTACCACTGACTCCAAATGTGAAAATGATCGTGCACTTGTTCCACGTCACCTAAGATGAGCATCCGGGGCAACAAATTTTTTTGCCCACCTGTGGTGCGCTTCCCGAAAGCCATGCATCGAACGTGCGACGAGGTTACCACTGACTCCAAATGTGGAAACGACCGTGCACTGGTTCCGCGTGACCTAAGATGAGCATCCGGCGCAACAAACAATTTTTGTACACTTGTGGTGCGCTTCCCGAAAGCCGTCTATCGAACGTGCGACGAATTACCACTGACTCCAAACGTGGAAACGACTGTGCACTTGTTCCACGTCACCTTAGACGAGCATCCGGAGCAATAAATTTTTTTTGCACACTTCTGGTGCGCTTCCCAAAAGCCGTGCATCGAACGTGCGACTAGATTACCACTGAGTCCAAATATGGAAACGACCGTGCACTTGTTCCACGTCACCTAAGATGAGCATCCAGTGCAACAAAATTTTTTTGCACACTTCTGGTGCGCTTTCCGAAAGCTGTGCATCGAACGTGTGACGAGATTACCACCGACTTCAAATGTGGTAACAACCGTGCACTTGTTCCACATCACCTAAGATGAGCATCCAGTGCATCAAATTTTTTTTGCACACTTCTGGTGCGCTTCTCGAAAGCCGTGCATTGAACGTGTGACAAGACTACCACTGACTCCAAACATGGTAACGACCGTGCACTTGTTCCACGTCACCTAAGATGAGCATCCGGCGCAACAAAATTTTTTGCACACTTGTGGTGTGCTTCTCGAAAGCCGTGCATCGAACGTGCGACGAGATTACCACTGACTCCAAACGTGGAAACGACCGTGCACTTGTTGCATGTCACCTAGGATGAGCATCCGGTGCAACAAAATTTTTTGCACACTTCTAGTGCACTTTCCGAAAGCCGTGCATTGAATGTGCGATGAGATTATCACTAACTCCAAACGTGGTAACGAACGCGTGCACTTGTTACACGCCCCTAGGATGAGCATTCGGTGCAACAAAATTGTTTTGCACACAAAAGCCAAGCATCGAACGTGCGACGAGATTACCACTGGCTCTAAATGTGGTAACGACCGTGCACTTGTTCCACGTCACCTAAGATGGGCATCCGGTGCAACAAAAATGTTTTGCACACTTGTGGTGCGCTTCCCGAAAGCGGTGGATCGAACGTGCGACGAGATTACCACTGACTCCAAACGTGGAAACGACCGTGCACTTGTTCCACGTCACCTAGGATGAGCATCCGGTGCAACAAAATTTTTTTGCACACTTCTGGTGCGCTTCTCGAAAGCCGTGCATCAAACGTGCGACGAGATTACCACTGACTCCAAACGTGGTGCCGACCGTGCACTTGTTCCACATCACCTAAGATGAGCATCAGGTGCAACAAAATTTTTTTGCACACTTGTGGTGCGCTTCCCGAAAAGCCATGCATTGAACGTGCGACGAGATTGCCCGCGACTCCAAACGTGGAAACGACCGTGCACTTGTTCCCCGTCACCGGGATGAGCATCCGGTGCAACAAAATTTTTTGCACACTTCTAGTGCGCTTCCCGAAAGCCGTGCTTTGAATGTGCGATGAGATTATCACTAACTCCAAACACGGTAACGACCGTGCACTTGTTCCACGCCACCTAGGATGAGCATCCGGTGGAACAAAATTTTTTTTGCACACGGTGCGCTTTCGAAAAGCCGTGCATTGAACGTGCGACGAGATTACCACCGACTCCAAACGTGGTAACGACCGTGCACTTGCTCCACGTCACCTAAGATGAGCATGCAGTGCAACAAAATTTTTTTCCACACCTGTCGTGCACTTCCTGAAAGTTGTGCATCGAACGTGCGATGAGATTACCACTGTATCCAAACGTGGAAATGACCGTGCACATGTTCCATGTCACATTCGATATGCATCCGGTGCAACAAAATTTTTTTGCACACCTATGGTGCGCTTCACGAAAGCCGTGCTTCGAACGTGCGATGAGATTACCACTAACTCCAAACGTGGTAACAACCGTGCACTTGTTCCACATCACCTAAGATGAGCATCCGGTGCAACAAAATTTTTTCTGCACACTTCTGGTGCGCTTCCCGAAAGCCGTGCTCGAACGTGCGACAAGATTACCACTGACTCCAAATGGGTAAACGACCGTGCACTTGTTCCACATCACCTTAGATGAGCATGCGATGCAACAAAATTTTTTTGCACACCCAAGGTGCGCTTCCCGGAAGCCGTGCATCAAATGTGCAAGGAGATAACTACAAACTTCAAACGTGGTAACGACCGTGCACTTGTTCCACGTCACCTAAGATGAGCATCCGGTGCAACAAAATTTTTTTGCACACCTGTGGTGTGCTTCCCGAAAGCCGTGCATCGAACGTGTGACGAGATTACCACTGACTCCAAACGTGGAAACGACCGTGCACTTGTTCCACGTCACCTAAGATGAGCATCCGGTGCAATAAAATTTTTTTGCACACTTCTGGTGCGCTTCCCGAAAGCCGTGCATCGAACGTGCGACAAGATTACCACTGACTCCAAATGTGGAAATGGCCGTGCACTTGTTCCACGCCACCCAAGATGAGCATCGGGGCAACAAATTTTTTGCCCCACCGTGGTGCGCTTCCCGAAAGCCATGCATCGAGCGTGCGACGAGGTTACCACCGACTCCAAATGTGGAAACGACCCGTGCACTGGTTCCGCGTGACCTAAGATGAGCATCCGGTGCAACAAACAATTTTTTGTACACTTGTGGTGCTTCCCGAAAGCCGTCTATCGAACGTGCGACGAATTACCACTGACTCCAAACGTGGAAACGACCGTGCACTTGTTCCACGTCACCTTAGACGAGCATCCGGAGCAATAAATTTTTTTTGCACACTTCTGGTGCGCTTCCCAAAAGCCGTGCATCGAACGTGCGACTAGATTACCACCGAGTCCAAACATGGAAACGACCGTGCACATGTTCCACGTCACCTAAGATGAGCATCCAAAGGCAACAAAATTTTTTGCACACACTGTGCGCTTTCCGAAAAGTCTGTGCATCGAACGTGTGACGAGATTACCACCGACTTCAAATGTGGTGACAACCGTGCACTTGTTCCACATCACCTAAGATGAGCATCCAAGTGCATCAAATTTTTTTTTGCACACTTCGTGCGCGAAAAAAGCCGTGCATTGAGCGTGTGACAAGACTACCACCGACTCCAAACATGGTAACGACCGTGCACTTGTTCCACGTCACCTAAGATGAGCATCCGGCGCAACAAAATTTTTGCACACGTGTGGTGTGCTTCTAAAGCCGTGCATCGAACGTGCGGCGACGAGATTACCATCGACTCCAAACGTGGAAACGACCGTGCACTTGTTCCACGTCACCTAGGATGAGCATCCGGTACAACAAAATTTTTTGCACTTCTAGTGCACTTCCCGAAAGCCGTGCATTGAATGTGCGATGAGATTATCACTAACTCCAAACGCGGTAACGAATCGTGCACTTGTTACACGCCCCTAGGATGAGCATTCGGTGCAACAAAATTGTTTTGCACACAAAAGCCAAGCATCGAACGTGCGACGAGATTAAGAAAGTGGCTCTAAATGTGGTAACGACCGTGCACTTGTTCCACGTCACCTAAGATGAGCATCCGGTGCAACAAAAATTTTTGCACACTTGTGGTGCGCTTCAAAGGTGCATCGAACGTGCGACGAGATTACCATCGACTCCAAACGTGGAAACGACCGTGCACTTGTTCCACGTCACCTAGGATGAGCATCCGGTGCAACAAAATTTTTTAAACACTTCGGTGCGCTTCTCGAAAAGCCGTGCATCAAACGTCGCGATGAGATTACCACCGACTCCAAACGTGGTGCCGACCGTGCACTTGTTCCACATCACCTAAGATGAGCATCGGGTGCAACAAAATTTTTTGCACACTTGTGGTGCGCTCCCGAAAAGCCATGCATTGAACGTGCGACGAGATTGCCACCGACTCCAAACGTGGAAACGACCGTGCACTTGTTCCCCGTCACCGGGATGAGCATCCGGTGCAACAAAATTTTTTGCACACTTCTAGTGCGCTTCCCGAAAGCCGTGCTTTGAATGTGCGATGAGATTACCACTAACTCCAAACACGGTAACGACCGTGCACTTGTTCCACGCCACCTAGGATGAGCATCCGGTGGAACAAAATTTTTTTGCACACTTCTGGTGCGCTTCTCGAAAGCCGTGCATTGAACGTGCGACGAGATTACCACTGACTCCAAACGTGGTAACGACCGTGCACTTGCTCCACGTCACCTAAGATGAGCATGCAGTGCAACAAAATTTTTTTCCACACCTGTCGTGCACTTCCTGAAAGCTGTGCATCGAACGTGCGATGAGATTACCACTGAATCCAAACGTGGAAATGACCGTGCACATGTTCCATGTCACATTCGATGGGCATCCGGTGCAACAAAATTTTTTTGCACACCTATGGTGCGCTTCCCGAAAGCCGTGCTTCGAACGTGTGATGAGATTACCACTAACTCCAAACGTGGTAACAACCGTGCACTTGTTCCACATCACCTAAGATGAGCATCCGGTGCAACAAAATTTTTTTCGCACACACACGGTGCGCTTCCCGAAAGCCGTGCTTTCGAACGTGCGACAAGATTACCTTGACTCCAAATGGGTAAACGACCGTGCACTTGTTCCACATCACCTTAGATGAGCATGCGATGCAACAAAATTTTTTTGCACACCCAAGGTGCGCTTCCCGGAAGCCGTGCATCAAATGTGCAAGGAGATAACTACAAACTTCAAACGTGGTAACGACCGTGCACTTGTTCCACGTCACCTAAGATGAGCATCCGGTGCAACAAAATTTTTTTGCACACCCGTGGTGTGCTTCCCAAAGCCGTGCATCGAAGCGTGTGACGAGATTACCATCGACTCCAAACGTGGAAACGACCGTGCACTTGTTCCACGTCACCTAAGATGAGCATCCGGTGCAATAAAATTTTTTGCACACTTCGGTGCGCTCCCGAAAGCCGTGCATCGAGCGTGCGACAAGATTACCACCGACTCCAAATGTGGAAATGGCGTGCACTTGTTCCACGCCACCCAAGATGAGCATCCGGGGCAACAAATTTTTTTGCCCACCTGTGGTGCGCTTCCCGAAAGCCATGCATCGAGCGTGCGACGAGGTTACCACCGACTCCAAATGTGGAAACGACCCGTAACCGGTTCCGCGTGACCTAAGATGAGCATCCGGTGCAACAAACAATTTTTGTACACTTGTGGTGCTTCCCGAAAGCCGTCTATCGAAGCGTGCGATTTAATTACCATCGACTCCAAACGTGGAAACGACCGTGCACTTGTTCCACGTCACCTTAGACGAGCATCCGGAGCAATAAATTTTTTTTGCACACTTCTGGTGCGCTTCCCAAAAGCCGTGCATCGAACGTGCGACTAGATTACCACTGAGTCCAAACATGGAAACGACCGTGCACATGTTCCACGTCACCTAAGATGAGCATCCGGTGCAACAAAATTTTTTGCACACGCCCGGTGCGCTTTCAAAAGCCGTGCATCGAGCGTGTGTGACGAGATTACCACCGACTTCAAATGTGGTGACAACCGTGCACTTGTTCCACATCACCTAAGATGAGCATCCGGTGCATCAAATTTTTTTGCACACTTCGTGCGCTCCCGAAAAGCCGTGCATTGAACGTGTGACAAGACTACCACCGACTCCAAACATGGTAACGACCGTGCACTTGTTCCACGTCACCTAAGATGAGCATCCGGCGCAACAAAAATTTTTGCACACGTGTGGTGTGCTTCTCGAAAAGCCGTGCGATCGAGCGTGCGACGAGATTACCATCGACTCCAAGCGTGGAAACGACCGTGCACTTGTTCCACGTCACCTAGGATGAGCATCCGGTACAACAAAATTTTTGCACTTCTAGTGCACTTCCCGAAAAGCCGTGCATTGAATGTGCGATGAGATTATCACTAACTCCAAACGCGGTAACGAGGCGTGCACTTGTTACACGCGCCCCTAGGATGAGCATTCGGTGCAACAAAATTGTTTTGCACACAAAAGCCAAGCATCGAACGTGCGACGAGATTACAAAGTGGCTCTAAATGTGGTAACGACCGTGCACTTGTTCCACGTCACCTAAGATGAGCATCCGGTGCAACAAAATTTTTTGGCCCCTTGTGGTTGCGTTCCCGGAAAGCGGTGCATCGAACGTGCGACGAGATTACCATCGACTCCAAACGTGGAAACGACCGTGCACTTGTTCCACGTCACCTAGGATGAGCATCCGGTGCAACAAAATTTTTTTAAACACTTCTGGTGCGCTTCTCGAAAGCCGTGCATCAAACGTGCGATGAGATTACCACTGACTCCAAACGTGGTGCCGACCGTGCACTTGTTCCACATCACCTAAGATGAGCATCAGGTGCAACAAAATTTGTTTGCACACTTGTGGTGCGCTTCCCGAAAGCCATGCATTGAACGTGCGACGAGATTGCCACTGACTCCAAACGTGGAAACGACCGTGCACTTGTTCCCCGTCACCTGGGATGAGCATCCGGTGCAACAAAATTTTTTTGCACACTTCTAGTGCGCTTCCCGAAAGCCGTGCTTTGAATGTGCGATGAGATTACCACTAACTCCAAACACGGTAACGACCGTGCACTTGTTCCACGCCACCTAGGATGAGCATCGGTGGAACAAAATTTTTGCACACTTCGGTGCGCTTCTCGAAAAGCCGTGCATTGAGCGTGCGACGAGATTACCACCGACTCCAAACGTGGTAACGACCGTGCACTTGCTCCACGTCACCTAAGATGAGCATGCAAGTGCAACAAAATTTTTTTTCCACACTGTCGTGCACTTCCTCGAAAAGCGTGCATCGAACGTGCGATGAGATTACCACCGAATCCAAACGTGGAAATGACCGTGCACATGTTCCATGTCACATTCGATGGGCATCCGGTGCAACAAAATTTTTTGCACACCTATGGTGCGCTTCCCGAAAGCCGTGCTTCGAACGTGCGATGAGATTACCACTAACTCCAAACGTGGTAACAACCGTGCACTTGTTCCACATCACCTAAGATGAGCATCCGGTGCAACAAAATTTTTTACGCACACTTCGGTGCGCTTCCCGAAAGCCGCTTTCGAACGTGCGACAAGATTACCACCGACTCCAAATGGGTAAACGACCGTGCACTTGTTCCACATCACCTTAGATGAGCATGCGATGCAACAAAATTTTTTGCACACCCAAGGTGCGCTTCCGGAAGCCGTGCATCAAATGTGCAAGGAGATAACTACAAACTTCAAACGTGGTAACGACCGTGCACTTGTTCCACGTCACCTAAGATGAGCATCCGGTGCAACAAAATTTTTTTGCACACCTGTGGTGTGCTTCCCGAAAGCCGTGCATCGAACGTGTGACGAGATTACCACTGACTCCAAACGTGGAAACGACCGTGCACTTGTTCCACGTCACCTAAGATGAGCATCCGGTGCAATAAAATTTTTTTGCACACTTCTGGTGCGCTTCCCGAAAGCCGTGCATCGAACGTGCGACAAGATTACCACTGACTCCAAATGTGGAAATGGCCGTGCACTTGTTCCACGCCACCCAAGATGAGCATCCGGGGCAACAAATTTTTTTGCCCACCTGTGGTGCGCTTCCCGAAAGCCATGCATCGAACGTGCGACGAGGTTACCACTGACTCCAAATGTGGAAACGACCGTGCACTGGTTCCGCGTGACCTAAGATGAGCATCCGGTGCAACAAACAATTTTTGTACACTTGTGGTGCTTCCCGAAAGCCGTCTATCGAACGTGCGACGAATTACCACTGACTCCAAACGTGGAAACGACCGTGCACTTGTTCCACGGCTCCTTAGACGAGCATCCGGAGCAATAATTTTTTTTGCACACGGTGCGCTTCCCAAAAAGCCGTGCATCGAACGTGCGACTAGATTACCACCGAGTCCAAACATGGAAACGACCGTGCACATGTTCCACGTCACCTAAGATGAGCATCCAGTGCAACAAAATTTTTTTGCACACTTCTGGTGCGCTTTCCAAAAGCTGTGCATCGAACGTGTGACGAGATTACCACCGACTTCAAATGTGGTAACAACCGTGCACTTGTTCCACATCACCTAAGATGAGCATCCAGTGCATCAAATTTTGTTTGCACACTTCTGGTGCGCTTCCCGAAAGCCGTGCATTGAACGTGTGACAAGACTACCACTGACTCCAAACATGGTAACGACCGTGCACTTGTTCCACGTCACCTAAGATGAGCATCCGGCGCAACAAAATTTTTTGCACACGTGTGGTGTGCTTCTCGAAAGCCGTGCATCGAACGTGCGACGAGATTACCACTGACTCCAAACGTGGAAACGACCGTGCACTTGTTCCACGTCACCTAGGATGAGCATCCGGTACAACAAAATTTTTTGCACTTCTAGTGCACTTCCCGAAAGCCGTGCATTGAATGTGCGATGAGATTATCACTAACTCCAAACGCGGTAACGAACTGTGCACTTGTTACACGTCCCCTAGGATGAGCATTCGGTGCAACAAAATTGTTTTGCACACAAAAGCCAAGCATCGAACATGCGACGAGATTACCAGTGGCTCTAAATGTGGTAACGACCGTGCACTTGTTCCACGTCACCTAAGATGAGCATCCGGTGCAACAAAAATTTTTTGCACACTTGTGGTGCGCTTCCCGAAAGCGGTGCATCGAACGTGCGACGAGATTACCACTGACTCCAAACGTGGAAACGACCGTGCACTTGTTCCACGTCACCTACGATGAGCATCCGGTGCAACAAAATTTTTTTAAACACTTCTGGTGCGCTTCTCGAAAGCCGTGCATCAAACGTGCGATGAGATTACCACTGACTCCAAACGTGGTGCCGACCGTGCACTTGTTCCACATCACCTAAGATGAGCATCAGGTGCAACAAAATTTTTTTGCACACTTGTGGTGTGCGCTTCGAAAAGCCATGCATTGAACGTGCGACGAGATTGCCACCGACTCCAAACGTGGAAACGACCGTGCACTTGTTCCCCGTCCTGGGATGAGCATCCGGTGCAACAAAATTTTTTTTGCACACTTCTAGTGCGCTTCCCGAAAGCCGTGCTTTGAATGTGCGATGAGATTACCACTAACTCCAAACACGGTAACGACCATGCACTTGTTCCACGCCACCTAGGATGAGCATCCGGTGGAACAAATTTTTTTTGCACACTTCTGGTGCGCTTCTCGAAAGCCGTGCATTGAACGTGCGACGAGATTACCACTGACTCCAAACGTGGTAACGACCGTGCACTTGCTCCACGTCACCTAAGATGAGCATGCAGTGCAACAAAATTTTTTTCCACACCTGTCGTGCACTTCCTGAAAGCTGTGCATCGAACGTGCGATGAGATTACCACTGAATCCAAACGTGGAAATGACCGTGCACATGTTCCATGTCACATTCGATGGGCATCCGGTGCAACAAAATTTTTTTGCACACCTATGGTGCGCTTCCCGAAAGCCGTGCTTCGAACGTGCGATGAGATTACCACTAACTCCAAACGTGGTAACAACCGTGCACTTGTTCCACATCACCTAAGATAAGCATCCGGTGCAACAAAATTTTTTCTGCACACTTCTGGTGCGCTTACCGAAAGCCGTGCATCGAACGTGCGACAAGATTACCACTGACTCCAAATGGGTAAACGACCGTGCACTTGTTCCACATCACCTTAGATGAGCATGCGATGCAACAAAATTTTTTTGCAGACCCAAGGTGCGCTTCCCGGAAGCCGTGCATCAAATGTGCAAGGAGACAACTACAAACTTCAAACGTGGTAACGACCGTGCACTTGTTCCACGTCACCTAAGATGAGCATCCGGTGCAACAAAATTTTTTTGCACACCTGTGGTGTGCTTCCCGAAAGCCGTGCATCGAACGTGTGACGAGATTACCACTGACTCCAAACGTGGAAACGACCGTGCACTTGTTCCAGGTCACCTAAGATGAGCATCCGGTGCAATAAAATTTTTTTGCACACTTCTGGTGCGCTTCCCGAAATCCGTGCATCGAACGTGCGACAAGATTACCACTGACTCCAAATGTGGAAATGGCCGTGCACTTGTTCCATGCCACCTAAGGTGAGCATCCGGGGCAACAAATTTTTTTGCCCACCTGTGGTTCGCTTCCCGAAAGCCATGCATCGAACGTGCGACGAGGTTACCACTGACTCCAAACGTGGAAACGACCGTGCACTGGTTCCGCGTGACCTAAGATGAGCATCCGGTGCAACAAACAATTTTTGCACACTTGTGGTGCACTTCCCGAAAGCCGTCCATCGAACGTGCGACGAATTACCACTGACTCCAAAAGTGGAAACGACCGTGCACTTGTTCCACGTCACCTTAGATGAGCATCCAGAGCAATAAAATTTTTTTGCACACTTCTAGTGCACTTCCCGAAAGCCGTGCATTGAATGTGCGATGAGATTATGACTAACTCCAAACGCGGTAACGAACTGTGCACTTGTTCCACATCCCCTAGGATGAGCATTCGGTGCAACAAAATTGTTTTGCACACAAAAGCCATGCATCGAACGTGCGACGAGATTACCACTGGCTCTAAATGTGGTAACGACCGTGCACTTGTTCCACGTCACCTAAGATGAGCATCCAGTGCAACAAAAAATTTTTGCACACTCGTGGTGCGCTTCCCGAAAGCCGTGCATCGAACGTGCGACGAGATTACCACTGACTCCAAACGTGGAAACGACCGTGCACTTGTTCCACGTCACCTAGGATGAGCATCCGGTGCAACAAAATTTTTTTGCACACTTCTAGTGCACTTCCCGAAAGCCGTGCATTGAATGTGCGATGAGATTATCACTAACTCCAAACACAGTAACGACCGTGCACTTGTTCCACGTCACCTAGGATGAGCATCCGGTGCAACAAAATTTTTTGGCACACTAAGTGCGCTTCTCGAAAGCCGTGCATCATCGCGTGCGATGAGATTACCACCGACTCCAAACGTGGTGCCGACCGTGCACTTGTTCCACGTCACCTAAGATGAGCATCCGGTGGAACAAAATTTTTTTGCACACTTCTGGTGCGCTTCTCGAAAGCCGTGCATTGAACGTGCGACGAGATTACCACTGACTCCAAACGTGGTAACGACCGTGCACTTGCTCCACGTCACCTAAGATGAGCATGCAGTGCAACAAAATTTTTTTGCACACCTGTCGTGCACTTCCTGAAAGCTGTGCATCGAACGTGCGATGAGATTAATACTGAATCCAAACGTGGAAATGACCGTGCACTTGTTCCATGTCACATTCGATGAGCATCCGGTGCAACAAATTTTTTTTGCACACCTATGGTGCGCTTCCCGAAAGCCGTGCTTCGAACGTGCGATGAGATTACCACTAACACCAAACGTGGTAACAACCGTGCACTTGTTCCACATCACCCAAGATGAGCATCCGGTGCAACAAAATTTTTTCTGCACACTTCTTGTGCGCTTCCCGAAAGCCGTGCATCGAACGTGCGACAAGATTACCACTGACTCCAAATGGGTAAACGACCGTGCACTTGTTCCACGTCAGCTTAAATGAGCATGCGATGCAATAAAATTTTTTTGCACACCTAAGGTGCGCTTCCCGAAAGCCGTGCATCGATTGTGCAAGGAGATAACTACTAACTTCAAACGTGGTAACGACCGTGCACTTGTTCCACGTCACCTAAGATGAGCATCCGGTGCAACAAAATTTTTTTGCACACCTGTGGTGTGCTTCCCGAAAGCCGTGCATCGAACGTGTGACGAGATTACTACTGACTCCAAACGTGGAAACGACCGTGCACTTGTTCCACGTCACCTAAGATGAGCATCCGGTGCAACAAAATTTTTTGGCACACCTATGGTACGCTTCCCGAAAGCCATGCATCGAACGTGCGACGAGATTACCACTGACTCTAAACATGGAAACGACAGTGCACTTGTTCCATGTCACCTAAGCTTTTTCCTTTCTCTTTGACTGGAGAAGCTAGACATTGGTATGATCTCCACGTTGAGATTGTTAAAGGTGACTGGAGAGCATTGTGCGCTGAATTCTGCCTCCAATTCTATCCTATCTCTACGGTAGTAGACCTTCGTTTAGAAGTTCTATCCTTTAGACAAGAGAAGAAGGAGACTCTAACTGAAGCCTGGGAACGCTTTAACTATCTTACTCATTCTAGACCTACTCTATCCATACCAGACCCCGTTCTACTTCAACATTTCTATAAGGGTCTAAATAGAAAACTTCTAAATTCCTCAACCTTGCTTCTGGTGGACCATTCTTGCATATCACTTCCGATGCTGCAAGAAACGTCCTTACAAAGATCCACAAAAATGAAACACCTTTAAAGAAGCCAGTAGAGGAAGAAGATTTGACAGTTGATCAGGAACCCATACCTACCACATCCCAACCTACAACTGTCAATGAGCCTGAACCACAGGAGGAGGAAGAAATTCCACTTCCAGACTTCATGCTCGAGATCGAGGATGATATATTCACTGTTTATGGAAACACCTCGAATTACTACACCATTAGGAGACCACAGAAGCCTAAGAAGTCATCACCTAGTGAAGAAATCTTAGATCCTTCTGATGAGGCTTTCCTCAAGCAAAATGCTAAAGAGCTTGTGTCGATTATAAGCAATGATTGGTTGGAAGAATCAGAGCTTTCCTCTAATGCCATCCGAGTTGATCTCACTTCAACTACCATACCTTGCCAAATCCACAAGGGTTCTTTCAAAGCATTATACAATTCTGTTGTGGGAGTTAACATCATGTCTGCAACATATGCTCAAACTCTTTTAAAAGACACGCCCTTAACTCCAGCAACAAAGTTTTTGAAAAGTCCTTTAGGCCATGTTCTCCCAAGTTTGGGAATCTTCTATGTCTTACCTATTCATGTCAAAGGGATAAGAGTTCATTTGAGCTTCTATATCTTTGATGTCATAGAGTTCGACGTATTGATTGGACATCCTATAGAGAGACTTTTGCAAGAAGGACAAAAAGGGAATCTAAACATTAGCCTTGGGAAGAACTTTAATTTGCCCATATCCATAACTCGTGCTCTCAATAATGAGACTGAGTCACTTCCTGAGCCTGATCCTATGGAAGAAGTCTTAGAGACAACCTTTGAATCTTCTTTCGAGCTAGATTTCGAAGATGATTCCGAACCACTAGATGAGGAAGGAGATAGTACGCTAGAACCCGACCCTCTAGATGAGTCTGAGGAACCACCTAAGCCTCCCATAGAACTCAAACCCCTGCCTTCTGGTCTTAAATATGCTTTTCAAAACAATAATCGAGAATCCCCTGTGATAATAAGTGATAAACTCTCTGAGGAGGAAACCTTTCGATTGATTATAGTCCTAGAAAAGCATAGATCTGCTTTTGGCTATTCACTCTAAGATCTCAAGGGAATCAGTCCTGTTCTTTGCACCCATCGCATTCCTACAGACCCTGAGATAACACCTTCTAGAGAACCACAACGTAGGTTGAATAATGCGATGAGAGAGGTTGTTAAGAAAGAGGTTTTGAAACTATTACATGCTGGGATCATATATCCTGTGCCATACAATGAGTGGGTAAGCCCTGTGCAAGTTGTGCCTAAAAAGGGAGGCATGATAGTTGTTCGAAATGATAAGAATGAATTAATCCCACAAAGAACCGTCACTAGATGGCGGATGTGTATTGATTACCGAAAGCTTAACAAGGCAACAAAGAAAGATCATTTTCCACTTCCCTTCATTGATGAGATGTTGGAGAGGTTGGCAAATCATTCTTTCTTTTGTTTTCTTGATGGTTATTCGGGATATCATCAAATACCGATCCATCCGGATGACCAAAGCAAAACCACCTTTACATGTCCATACGGAACTTATGCCTACCGTAGAATGTCTTTTGGACTATGTAATGCTCCAAACTTCATTTCAAAGATGCATGATGTCTATATTTTCTCGATATGATTGAAGGATAATGGAAGTTTTCATGGATGACTTTTCTGTATATGGAAAAACTTTTGACAAATGCCTTGAAAACTTAGATAAGGTTTTGCAAAGATGTGAGAAAAAGCACTTAGTCCTTAATTGGGAAAAATGTCATTTCATGGTTAGAAAAGGAATAGTGCTTGGATATTTAGTGTCCGAAAGAGGGATAGAGGTAGACAGAGCTAAAATTGAAGTGATTGAACAACTACCTCCTCCCATCAATGTTAAAGGAATTCGAAGCTTCTTAGGCCATGCAGGTTTTTATCGATGGTTCATACATAACTTTTCATACATTGCTAGACCTCTAACAAACCTGCTAGCTAAGGATGCTCCCTTTGAGTTTGATGACGCATGTTTAAAAGCTTTTGAAACTCTTAAGAAGGTGCTCATCTCTGCACTAATCATCCAACCCCCTGATTGGTCGCTGCCTTTTGAATTGATGTGTGATGCAAGTGATTATGCTGTGGGGGCAGTTTTGGGACAAACTAAAGTCAAGAAGCATCACGCAATTGCATATGCTAGCAAAACTTTGACAGGACCTCAACTTAATTATGCAACTACTAAAAAAGAGCTTCTGGCTGTTGTTTTTGCTATAGACAAATTTAGGTCTTACTTAGTGGGAGCAAAGGTAATTGTTTATACTCGATCATCGCGCTTAAATACCGCTCACTAAGAAAGATGCTAAACCACGACTCATAAGATGGATTTTGCTACTCCAAGAATTTGACTTAGAAATAAAAGATAAAAGAGGAGTAGAAAACCACATTTGCCGATCACTTGTCTACCAATCGGTGACTCCCTTCGAGACGACACGCTCTACGCTATCTCCAGATCGGATCCCTGGTACGCGAATATTGTCAATTTTATGGTTGCAGGATATGTACCACCAGGGGCGAACAGGAGAAAGCTTATCTATGAAAGCCGTCTACACATATAGGATGATCCTTACCAGTTTTGAGTGTGTTCTGATGGATTACTCCGAAGATGTGTACCCACTGAGGAAGGACTACGGATTATTGAAAGATGTCACTCATCACCATATGGAGGTCATTATGGAGCGTTCCGAACTCATGCAAAGATTTAGCAAAGTGGATTCTTTTGGCCAACCATGTACGAAGACACTAGGAACTTCATCCAAAGATGTGGAGCATGTCAGAGGCACGGCAATATCAACTCGAGAGATGCCATGCCACTCACCAACAATCTTCAGATTGAGCTCTTTGATGTCTGGGGAATTGACTACATGGGACCATTTCCAAAATCAGGCAACTATGAGTACATTTTAGTGGCAGTTGACTATGTCTCAAAATGCGTAGAAGCCATGCCATGCAAAGCTGCAAATTCCAAGAACTCCAAGAAGATGTTTCATGAGACAATATTTCCAAGATTCGGTGTTCCAAGGATGGTGATCAGTGATGGAGGAACTCACTTCATTGACAAGGACTTTCGCAAATACTTGATGAAGCAAGGGATCCAACATTATGTAGCTACTCCTTACCATCCTCAAACAAGCGGCCAGGCAGAGACTTCCAATAAGCAAATCAAGAACATTCTACAAAAGACAGTCAACGAGATGGGAACTGTTTAGAAGGAAAAGCTACCCGATGCATTATGGGCATACCGAACAGCATATAAGACACCTCTTGGCATGTCACCATATCAGCTTGTCTACGGCAAGACCTGTCACTTACCAGTTAAGCTTGAGTTCAAAGCTCATTCGGCAATTAAGAGATGGAACATGCATTTAGAAGCTGCCGGAACAAGAAGAAAGATGCAACTCTCAGAACTAGATGAATGGTGAGAAAAGATATATCATAATACAAGGATCTATAAAGAGAGGACCAAAAGGTGGCATGATAAGCGAATCAAGAAGAAAAGCTTCAGCCCCGGATGATGAGAACCCGTTAGGGTTTTTGCTCGATCTTTCCATGAAAGGCATGGGATAACTCGATTGGTGAATGGAGATGACGTTCACGGCTCGACTACAGCCCGCCAAGACTGCGCCTTAGCAACCGATACACCACCCCAATGGCTGTCACGATTTTGTGGAGCGCGACACCCGGCCACTAGGGCACTCGTCCTGCAAGCAATCGAAGTACCAGCAAGAACAAGTAGAACAAGTACTAAATTATTAGATATAAATGAAGGTTTCAAACTCAATCTCCAATGAAGTGGGGTTCCAAAGACAAGAAGACGGGCGGCTGATCCAGCACGCGTGCTTACAAGCAAGTAGCGAAGGCTAAACTTGATCTAAACAAAACCCCCAGTGTTTCTAGCGGCGGCCAGGGAGTATATGACGTGGGGAGGACGACCACAAGGTGTTTGGGTCGTGCTCCAACCCTAGGACACGTCCCTAATGGACCCTAAGACGATACACAGCCCATCGGGCTAAAAAAAAAAGGTGACACAGCACCCTGGACAGAACGACCTATCGGCGTTATTTGTGTCATTGCCGCTGACTCCAAACAGATATGGACATGAGACTGGATCCATATGAAAGTAGACTTGATAAGCTTTCCAACAAGTATTTGAACCTCCCAATTGGACTCCATATGAAGCCATGGTGACCCGCGCAAGTGGGAGCTGTTCTGCAGTCCGAATCCAATTCCAAAATGTGTTGGATTTGGACTCTTTCTTTCCTTAGGCTAGAAGTGACGTGGTAGCCTGATTGAGGACGTTAAGGATACTTGGACTTGGCCCCCAATCATCTTTGTTAAGGTTCCATGCTTCCCATATGCAATCATCCCTTGACAAATTGGCATTGCCTCACAATCTGAACGCAGCCAGCGTAAAGCCTTCCCTTGTTGATCTTTTCCGTTTCCATGTCCGTCTTCTCCACCAATCCTGAGCAAAACAAGAGTGTGCGTGTCTCCAAGATCTAAATAAAATGGACAAGAGCTCAAGAGGGAACTCACTTGATGATTAAGTTGACGAGGATGAGCACGAGTAAGGGGACCAGCAATAGGTACTGGTGTCGGCGGGGATGCATTATTGTTGTTGATGTCCTCATCATCCTCCCCTTCTTGCATTTGAGTCGTCCTCGACTCAATCTCATCCTCCTCTCCCAAATATGGCCTCAAATCTGCAATGTTAAATGTGGGACTAACCCCAAAATCTGCAGGCAATTCGAGCTTGTATGCATTGTCATTAACTTTCGTTAGCACTTTAAATGGTCCTGCAGCCCTAGGTAGCAATTTAGATTTGCGCAATTCAGGAAACCTGTCCTTTATTAAATGCAACCAAACTAGATCTCCAGGTTCAAATTTTAATTCCTTTCTTCCTTTATCACCAGCAAGCTTATATTTAGCATTCATACGCTCTATGTTTTGCTTAGTTGTTTAATGAAGTTTCAGCATAAACTCAGCACGCTTAGTAGCATCAAAATTTAATATTTCAGAAGATGGCAAAGGCATTAAATCAATTGGAGCTTGAGGCAACAAACCATAAACAATCTGAAATGGGCACATCTTTGTAGTAGAATGCAGCGATCAATTATAAGCAAATTCAATATGAGGCAAGCATTCTTCCCACATCTTAATGTTCTTCTTTAAAACAGCCCTTAACATAGTAGACAAAGTTCTATTCACAACCTCAGTTTGACCATCAGTGTGGGGATGACATGTAGTAGAAAATAAAAGTTTAGTCCCCAATTTTGTCCATAAAGTCTTCCAAAAATGACTAAGAAATTTAGCATCACGATCAGAAACAATTGTGTTGGGCACACCATGTAAGCGAACAATTTCTCGAAAGAACAAATCAGCAATATGAGTGGCATCATCAGTTTTATGGCATGGTATGAAATGTGCCATCTTAGAAAATCTATCAACAACCACAAACACACTATCACGTCCCTTTCTAGTCCTTGGTAATCCCAACACAAAATCCATAGATATATCCTCCCATGGAGCATTAGGGACAGGTAGAGATAAATACAAACCGTGTGGATTTAACCGTGACTTTGCCTTTTGACATGTTGTATGATGCCCTTAGTGCGAGGTGACTGTGGCATTTGGTTATTGTCATCTGATCCTGACATGGTTCAGCAAAACAAAACACAGTGGAAACAAGAAAATATGTGAAGAAATAAATGCCCTACAGCTATTAGGACGTGGCTGCAGCAAGGCACTCTCTATCAACCTGTTTAACAAGTTCTTACCAATTCTTACTAGCTCAACAGGAGGGATAGGCGACCACAAGTGTGCAGCAATGGAATGGAGTGTATCGGTGCCGCAGCAACAAGACCTGTCAAGCTATAGAATATGTGGAGCTATAGGAGGGTTGAAACAAGGAACGAACTAGCACCACGTTAGTGAGAAAAGCAAGCTGAACAAATGTTCAACGGCGGTACTGTGCTGGTCCTAGGCTAGACCGTGCTAGAGACGTGAGCCTGGACACAAACAAAGTCGCGGCACAATAAGAAAAAAAAAGGCACATGAACAGCAAGCTATCACCCCCTTCTTTTCCTTCTCTCTTCTTTTTTTTTTCTTCTCTTTCTTTTTTTTTCTTTTTCTGTTTTTTTTTCTTTCTTCTTCTTCTTTTTTTTTGCTTTGCACAACTTGAACAAATCTGAATGTTCACAATTCAGATTTTAGAAAAAAACTTACAATATATATTTCTCTTTCTTTTTAGGGGTGGCAAGAATGCAACTAGCAACTCAGATTTTTCTTTGTGTGAACAAAACTTGATTGATAATAGTGAGGATGGATATGGTGCAAAGAAGATCGATATGGTAGTAACGTTTGCAGCGGAGATGTATATGGTGGTGGTGATGGCAGCGGAGATGTAAAAGACTGATAGTGACCAAAACGTGACAAGAACTCGAAACTCTAAAGGACTAGGACTAACACCAAAGATTGGACACGCCCGAAGCAAAACGCAAACTCAACAAGCCCTAACTAAGCAAAGTACTAGCCACGGCACAAAGGTTTTATAGGATTATGGAAAAACTAATCTACTATATATTTTTTTGCTTTTCTGGACTGTAGGAAAAAAATAAAACACGAAGGATTAAAAGTCTCTCACCGATAAACCTAGCTCTGATACCAACTGATGAGAACCCGTTAGGGTTTTTGCTCGATCTTTCGATGAGAGACGTGGGATAACTCGATTGCTGAATGGAGATGACGTTCACGGCTCGACTACAGCCCTCCAAGACTGTGCCTTAGCAACCGATACACCACCTCAATGGCTGTCACGATCTTGTGGAGCGCGACACCCGGCCATTAGGGCACTCGTCCTGCAAGCAATCGAAGAACCAGCAAGAACAAGTAGAACAAGTACTAAATTACTAGATATAAATGAAGGTTTCAAACTCAATCTCCAATGAAGTGGGGTTCGAAGACAAGAAGGCAGGCGGCTGATCCAAAGACGCGCGCGCTTACAAGCAAGTAGTGAAGGCTAAACTTGATCTAAACAAAACCCCCAGTGTTTCTAGCGGCGGCCAGGGAGTATATGACATGGGGAGGACGACCACAAGGTGTTTGGGTCGTGCTCCAACCCTAGGACACGTCCCTAATGAACCCTAAGACGATACACAGCCCATCGGGCTAAAAAAAAAGGTGACACAGCACCCTGGACAGAACGACCTATCGGCGTTATTTGTGTCATTGCCGCTGACTCCGAACAGATATGGATATGACACTAGATCCATATGAAAGTAGACTTGATAAGCTTTCCAACAAGTATTTGAATGTCCCAATTGGACTCCATATGAAGCCATGGTGACCCGCGCAAGTGGGAGCTATTCTGCAGTCCGAATCCAATTCCAAAACGTGTTGGATTTGGACTCTTTCTTTCCTTAGGCTAGAAGTGACGTGGTAGCCTGATTGAGGACGTTAAGGATACTTGGACTTGGCCCCCAATCATCTTTGTTAAGGTTCCATGCTTCCCATATGCAATCATCCCTTGACAAATTGGCATTGCCTCACAATCTGAACAGCGCCCGGTGTAAAGCCTTCCCTTGTTGATCTTTTCCGTTTCCATGTCCGTCTTCTCCACCATTCCTGAGCAAAACAAGAGTGTGCGTGTCTCCAAGATCTAAATAAAATGGACAAGAGCTCAAGAGGGAACTCACTTGATGATTAAGTTGACGAGCACGAGCACGAGTAAGGGGACCAGCAATAGGTACTGGTGTCGGTAGGGATGCTTTATTGTTGTTGATGTCCTCATCACCGGAGATAAAGTGCTACTATTCAACTCCAGGGTAAGATTATTCGGGCATGGTAAACTATGAAGCAAGTGGGAAGGGCCATTCACGGTGGTAAATGCATCATCACATAGAGCAGTGACACTTCAAAACAACGAAGGTACGTTATTCAAAGTAAATGGCCAACGCCTTAGGATTTTTCTAGAACCTTCTAGACCACCCGAGGAATTAGATGAAATTTATTTTCTGGCTTTTCCCTAATTTATAAAAATATAAAACTCCATCGTGAATTGGGCTGCGACAGGAGAAAAATTGGAGAGATAACGGGCCAAGAACGCACCCAGCGGAAGGGCACCGAAGCCGGGGCGAGTGGGACCGGCCGGTCCCACCCCAGACCGGCCTGGCCCTGCGCCGCCTCGTGGTCCGCCGCCTCTCGGTGCGAAGCTTGTTCCGTTAGGGTTTCGGATATTCCACTTTGATCCGAATCCGCCGCCGCCTGTTTACGGTAGATGCTCGGGATAGATTAGGATGGAATGCCTCCTACCTCAAGTTACCAGGACTATATAAACACCCCCTAGGGTCATTCTCCTCTCATCCCAAGAGCTCTCCTCTCTCAATCCATAGCAAGGAAGCTCTCCATCTCTCCACCTCCCACCAAATGGCAAGCCCAAACCATCCCTACACAGTCGAAGAGCCGGAGGAAGTCCTCCCACTGGCGGTCATCCCACCAAACAAGCTGGCGGTGGTGCCCCCAAAGGCGATCATCCCGGTGCCATCGAAGGAGGTCGTCCGAGCTCGACCTCAAGGAGCTCCAATGGAGGAGGCCTTCTACGCCCAGGCCATCAGGAGGCCTGCCATAGCGCCACCAGCTCGTCGACCGCTTCTGGGAGATAAGCCACGACCGCCAGGTCAACCTAGCATTGCTCTCCCCCAAGGCACTAAGTTACTACCTCCTAGAGAGGGGGAGAGGCTATTAGGGGTCACCACCAAGTTTGGGATGGTGACCGGTGCAAAGTACACCACCGAGAAGGAGCGAGTGACTCTGGATGGTGTGCGGGTGGACCCCAGCAATGTGAAATTCAATCCACTGCCAAGAGCCAATCTAGAGCCCCCGAAGAAGAAGGCGAGGACTGCACCAGCCCCACGACAACCTCGCCTGTCCTTGGCCACCTTAGAAACAAGAATAGATCTCCAGGCTCAAGCCCTGTCTGATGCACTAAAGGTCATAGGGACCACTGTGCAACGAGTAGGAAACTTAGAGGTTAGTCAAGAGCGGCTACGTGGCAAGAACAAAGCGCTCAAAGCTAGGGTCAAGGAACTAGAGAAAAAGAACTAGAGATTGAGAGGAGTAGGCACACGTGTAATGAATATTAGTTAGTTTGCGTAGTTAAAGATAGTTTGCTTAGTTAATACGATTCATTGATTATGTAATAAATGTGCCTCATGATAATAAAGAAGTTGAGTCTTTAGAGTCATCATCTCTCTCTGGATATATGTTTGTTTTTGTCTCTACCTTGTTGTGCATAAAAGGAAACAGAAAACAAGTGTGGGGGAGACAACCCATAGGAACTCAGAAGGAAAACCAAGCATACAGGACAACAGGAATTAGGTACGCACTCTAAAACACTCTCATTTATTACCATTGAGCTTAATTGAATATCTTTTAATGAAATATGATTGCACCTCAAGGATGAATAGCTTAGTCATGACTTAAGGCAAGATTCACACAATTCATTTCCTGTAACACTTGCTGCTGTTGGGAACTCTTTATAGGGACCCCATGCCTCTTAAGTTGTTGACAAGTATGAGATAGTAGAACATCAGAACCGGAATTTCTATGCTTAGTTATTGGAGCATTTATTTAAAAATATAAAAACAATAGCTATGCTACTCCTCTGTGGTCTTTAAATGCCTATAGAGCCATACATGATCATAAACTTTCTACATAAGTTACTTATCTTGCACTGAGCTCTGTCAGCTTTTGAGACCTGTGTTGTAGAGATTTATCATGCTCTCAAGATCAAGATCCATTTACACTCCATATATGCACTATCCCTACACTGGGGGTAGGCGCAACTCTTTCCATCCACATAGAAAATGTGCTGCTCTTACACTGAGGGTATGCACCCAAAAAGACTTTTGGTAGGATCTCGTTCACCTATGCTCTAACATCATCAGAAATCTCTATCTTGCAAAAAGTTTTCGTGCAAGATGACATGGGCTATGCAAAAAGAAAAAGAGAGTTCAAAAAGAAAAATAGACAAGGGTCCAATTGTTAAAAAGAACAAAAGGCGCTTAGATGCCTAGCTCTCTAAAAAAAGAGAAAGAAAAGAAAAATTTATGATAGCCCATTGTCTCCAAGCACTTCAATTCAAGCAAGAGAGATATATCCTTCAAAGTATGAGAATAGTAGAATCAGGATAGCCACCATATATTCCACACACATGCACATCTTGATCTAGGAGTATGACACTTCTCTCCTTGGGACTCTTACGCTGGCTCAGTGACGTGTAAGGTAAGTATACTATTCCTTGCCAAACCTTCAAACTCCACATCAGCCTATTAGAGGTAGGTTGCAAGGAAAGATATTCACTCATTCATGCCTAAGTGAGATCCACAAATACTACATATAATGAGTGACTTGAGAGTACCACATTGAGGAACAGGTAAGCTATATTTTTATTTCAAAAATCTTGCAAAAATCTCCAATGGACTCGACAGTGAGATAAAGGTAATCTGTTTAACTGTTCTACTTTTCAACTCTCCAAAATTTCATGGTAGACATTTTGAATCTCATAGTGCAGGAATGACCAGGAATGAGCTTATGTTGATATCTTCGTCTGGAGTTATGCCTAAAGTTATCCAACCTTTTCTCGAGGATGAGTAAAAGCCTAAGTGTGGGGGTGTTGTTGACGGTCCTTAACGTTCAAATTCAACCGTCAACTAACCTTCTAAAGTGACATAAAAGCAACTCATCTACCTAGAAGTAGGGCTTTGACTAACGAATTCCACGAGTTTTGGTGAATCAATGGTTTTGTAGGTAAACACTGGAAATAACACACTTTTGAGCTACACTGTAACATAGAATGCAAGATTGAACGCCACGGCGACACAGGAACATTCCAGAAGAAACGAGAAGACATGAGACCGAAGCGGAGGACCAGCGGGAGCCGGGCCAGACCGGCCGGTCTGGCCCTGGACCGGTCGGTCTGGGGTGGGCGGCACTCGCGGCCTGGTTCTGGTGCGCTTCTCGAAAGCCGTGCATCGAACGTGCGATGAGACTACCACTGACTCCAAACGTGGTAACGACCGTGCACCTGTTCCACGTCACCTAAGATGAGCATCCGGTGCAACAAAATTTTTTGCACACGTCGGGTGCGCTTTCCAAAGCCGTGCATCGAACGTGCGACGAGTTTACCACTGACTCCAAACGTGAAAACGACCGTGCACTTGTTCCGCGTGACCTAAGATGAGCATCCAGTGCAACAAAATTTTTTTGCACACTTCTGGTGCGCTTCTCGAAACCCGTGCATCGAACGTGCGACGAGATTACCACTGACTCCAAACGTGGAAATGACCGTGCACTTGTTCCACGTCACCTAAGATGAGCACCCGGTGCAACGAAATTTTTTTACACACTTCTGGTGTGCTTCTCAAAAGCCGTGCATCGAACGTGCGACGAGATTACCACTAACTCCAAATGTGGTAACAACCATGCATTTGTTCCACGTCACCTAAGATGAGCATTCGGTGCAACAAATTTTTTTGCACACCAATGATGCACTTCCCGAAAGCCGTGCCTCGAACGTGCGATGAGATTACCACTAACTCCAAATGTGATAACAACCATGCACTTGCTCCACGTCACCTAAGATGAGCATCCGGTGCAATAAATTTTTTTTTGCACATTTCTGGTGCGCTTCTCAAAAGCCGTACATCGAACGTGCGACGAGATTACCACTAACTCCAAATGTGGTAGCAACCATGCACTTGTTCCACGTCACATAAGATGAGCATCCGGTGCAACAAATTTTTTTTCCACACCTATGATGCACTTCCCGAAAGCCATGCATCGAACGTGCGATGAGATTACCACTAACTCCAAATGTGGTAACAACCATGCACTTGTTCCACGTCACCTAAGATGAGCATCCGGTGCAACAAAACTATTTTGCACACTTTCTGGTGCGCTTCCCGAAAGCCGTGCATCGAACGTGCGATGAGATTACCACTAACTCCAAACGCGGTAACGACCGTGAACATGCTCCACGTCACCTAAGATGAGCATCCGGTGCAACAAAATTTTTTTGCACACCTGTGGTGCGCTTCCCGAAAGCCGTGCATCGAACGTGCGATGAGATTACCACTGACTCCAAACATGGTAACGACCGTGCACTTTTTCCACGTCACCTAAGATGAGCATCCGGTGCAACAAAATTTTTTTGCACACCTGTGGTGCGCATCCCGAAAGCCGTGTATCGAACGTGCGATGAGATTACCACTGACTCCAAACGTGGTAATGACCGTGCACTTGTTCCACGTCACCTAAGACGAGCATGCGGTGCAACAAAATTTTTTTGCACACTTCTGGTGCGCTTCCCGAAAGCCGTGGATCGAACATGCGACGAGATTACCACCGACTCCAAACGTGGAAACGATCGTGCACTTGTTCCACGTCTCCTAAGATGAGCATCCGGTGCAACAAAATTTTTTTGCACACTTCTGGTGCGCTTCTCGAAAGCCTTGCATCGAACATGCGATAAGACTACCACAGACTTCAAATGTGGTAATGACCGTGCACTTGTTCCACGTCACCTAAGATGAGCACTCGGTGCAACAAAATTTTTTTGCACACCTATGGTGCACTTCCTGAAAGCCATGCATCGAACGTGCGATGAGATTACCACTAACTCCAAATGTGGTAACAACCATGCACTTGTTCCACATCACCTCGAAGGTGCGACGAATTTACCACTGACTCCAAACGTGGAAACGACCGTGCACTTGTTCCGCGTGACCTAAGATGAGCATCCAGTGCAACAAAATTTTTTGCACACTTCTGGTGCGCTTCTCGAAAGCCGTGCATCGAACGTGCGATGAGATTACCACTCACTCCAAACATGGTAACGATCGTGCACTTTTTCCACGTCACCTAAGATGAACATCGGTGCAACAAATTTTTTTTGCACACCTGTGGTGCGCATCCCGAAAGCCGTGTATCGAACGTGCGATGAGATTACCAATGACTTCAAACGTGGTAATGACCGTGCACTTGTTCCACGTCACCTAAGATGAGCATGCGGTGCAACAAAATTTTTTTGCACACTTCTGGTGTGTTTCCCGAAAGCCGTGCATTGAACATGCGACGAGGTTACCACTGACTCCAAATGTGGAAACGACCGTGCACTTGTTCCACGTCACCTAAGATGCGCATTCGGTGCAATAAAATTTTTTGCACACTTTTGGTGCGCTTCCCGAAAGCCGTGCATCGAACGTGCGACGAGATTACCAGACTCCAAATGTGGAAACGATCGTGCACTTGTTCCGCGTCACCTAAGATGAGCATCCGGTGCAACAAATTTTTTTTGCACATCTATGGTGCACTTCCTGAAAGCCGTGCATCGAACGTGCGATGACATTACCACTAACTCCAAATGTGGTAACAACCTTCCACTTGTTCCACGTCACCTAAGATGAGCATCCGGTGCAACAAAATTTTTTGCACAGTTCTGGTGCGCTTTCCAATGCCGTGCATCGAACGTGCGACGAGTTTACCACTGACTCCAAACGTGGAAACGACCGTGCACTTGTTCCACGTCACCTAAGATGAGCATCCGGTGCAACAAAATTTTTTTTTTGCACACGCCTCAGTGCGCTTCTCGAAAGCCGTGCATCGAACGTGCGATGAGACTACCGCTGACACCAAACCTGGTAATGGCCGTGCTCTTGTTCCACGTCACCTAAGATGAGCATTCGGTGCAACAAAAATTTTTTGCACACCTATGGTACACTTCCTGAAAGCCGTGCATCGAACGTGCGATGAGATTACCACTAACTCCAAATGTGGTTAACAACCATGCACTTGTTCCACGTCACCTAAGATGAGCATCCAGTGCAACAAAATTTTTTTGCACACGTCTGGTGCGCTTTCCAAAACCGTGCATTGAACGTCGACGAGTTTACCACTGACTCCAAACGTGGAAACGACCGTGCACTTGTTCCGCGTCACCTAAGATGAGGATCCGGTGCAACAAAATTTTTTTGCACACTTCTGGCGCGCTTCCCGAAAGCCTGCATCGAACGCGCGACGAGATTACCACTGACTCCAAACGTGCAAACAACCGTGCACTTGTTCCACGTCACCTAAGATGAGCATCTGGTGCAACAAAAATTTTTTACACACCTATTGTGCACTTCCCGAAAGCCGTGCATCGAACGTGCGATGAGATTACCACTAACTCCAAATGTGGTAACAACCATGCACTTGTTCCACGTCACCTGAGATGAGCATCCGGTGCAACAAAATTTTTTGCACACTTCAAGTGCGCTTTCCAAAGCAGTGCATTGAACGTGCAACGAGATTACCACTGACTCCAAACGTGAAAATGACCGTGCACTTGTTCCACGTCACCTAAGATGAGCATCCGGTGCAACAAAATTTTTTTGCACACTTCTGGTGCGCTTCTCAAAAGCCGTGCATCGAAGGTGCGACGAGATTACCACTAACTCCAAATGTGGTAACAACGATGCACTTGTTCCACGTCACCTAAGATGAGCATCCGGTGCAACAAATTTTTTTGCACACCTATGATGTACTTCCCGAAAGCCGTGCATCGAACGTGCGATGAGATTACCACTAACTCCAAATGTGGTAACAACCATGCACATGTTCCACGTCACCTAAGATGAGCATCCGGTGCAACAGATTTTTTTTTGCACACTTCTGGTGCGCTTCCCGAAAGCCGTGCATCCAACGTGCGATGAGATTACCACTAACTCCAAACGCGGTAACGACCGTGAACTTGTTCAACGTCACCTAAGATGAGCATCCGGTGCAGCAAAATGGTTTTGCACACCTGTGATGCGCTTCCCGAAAGCCGTGCATCGAACGTGCGATGAGATTACCACTGACTCCAAACATGGTAACGATAGTGCACTTTTTCCACGTCACCTAAGATGAACATCCGGTGCAACAAAATTTTTTTGCACACCTGTGGTGCGCATCCCGAAAGCCGTGTATCGAACGTGCGATGAGATTACCACTGACTCCAAACGTGGTAATGATCGTGCAGTTGTTCCACGTCACCTAAGATGAGCATGCGGTGCAACAAAATTTTTTTGCACACTTCTGGTGCGCTTCCCGAAAGCCGTGCATCGAACATGCGACGAGATTAACACTGACTCCAAACGTGGAAACAACCGTGCACTTGTTCCACGTCACCTAAGATGAGCATTCGGTGCAACAAAATTTCTTTGCACACTTCGGTGCGCTTTCCAACGCCGTGCATCGAACGTGCGACGAGTTTACCACTGACTCCAAACGTGGAAACGACCGTGCACTTGTTCCACGTCACCTAAGATGAGCATCCGGTTCAACAAAATTTTTTTTCACACTTCTGGAGCGCTTCTCGAAAGCCGTGCATCGAACGTGCGATGAGACTACCACTGACTCCAAATGTGGTAATGACCGTGCACTTGTTCCACATCACCTAAGATGAGCGTCCAGGGCAATAAATTTTTTTTGCACACCTGTGGTGCGCTTCCTGAAAGCCGTGCACCGAACGTGCGATGAGACTACCACTAACTCCAAACGTGGTAACGACCGTGAACTTGTTCCATGTCACCTAAGATAAGCATCCGGTGCAACAAATTTTTTTTGCACACCTGAGGTATGCTTCCCGAAAGTCGTGCATCGAACGTGCGATGAGATTACCATTGACTCCAAACGTGGTAATGACCGTGCACTTGTTCCACGTCACCTAAGATGAGCATGCGGTGCAACAAAATTTTTTTGCACACTTCTGGTGCGCTTCCCGAAAGCCGTGCATCGAACGTGCGACGAGATTACCACTGACTCCAAACGTGGAAACAACCGTGCACTTGTTGATAGAGGGGGAGTGCCCGACCTTTCGGTGAGTGGAGATAATTTCGATTTGGTGGAAGTAGACCCTCACGATCCGACTACGACGAGCGAACCCGAAGCGCCAATGCAATCGCTGAACCTTACCAACCTCGCCGGTGCGAGATCAGCTTGATCACGAAGATCGATTCGTGCACGCAATCGAAGAACGAACAAGAAAAAGACGCGAGCAATCCTAATATCACTCGAAGGTGGAGTTCTGAATTACATGAGACAGCGCAGGTTGGCGCGTGTTCGAGGGTAGCTAAAGCTAGATGTAAAACAAAACTCAAGTTGTAAACAAAAGAGACTCCGACTAAATAAAGGGGCGGCGGCAGGAGGGTGGCGCGCGCCCAAAGAAAGGGCTGCGGCTCCAAACCCTAGGCGCCCCACCTTGGGCTGCCCTGTTGGCCCATCTTCTTATTCTGCTGGGCCTTCGTTCCTTAACAGCATGATGAAGTTTAATTCTCTTGCACGGGCCTGAGTGATTGGCCCAACTGGATGATCAACTGTAGGTATGGATGAAAACGGATCGGATACGGACGGATATCACTCATATCACATTTGTTTTCATATTTTTGTCCGGATTCGGATTCGAATACGGATAGTATCAATCATGCCGGATAGGATACAATTGGATATCGACATCATAAATATGCGATTTGAGTATTCGGATACGAATACGGTACCGGATGTTAAATGTCCGAACTCGGATACGGACGAATAAAAACTCCTCTAAACGAATTCGGTCTCGAATACGATCGGAAAATATCCGTACCATTTTCATCCCTGACTGTAGGCGCCTGCGGTGGAGGAGTAACTGGAGGCGGCTGAGGTGCTGCTGGTGTAGATGTACTCGTGGTGTCCTCATCATCCTCCCCTTCTTGAACAGAAATCGTCCTCGACGGCAACTCCTCATCTTCGCCCGCATATGGTTTCAAATCTGCAACGTTAAAACTCGTGGAAACACCAAACTCCGCAGGCAGGTCAAGGATATGAGCATTATCATTAATTTTGGTTAGCACTTTAAAAGGACCAGCAGCACGTGGCATCAATTTAGAACGACGTAAAGCAGGAAAACGATCCTTTCTCAAATGCAACCAAACCAGATCACCCGGTTCAAAAGTAACGTGTTGTCTCCCTTTACTACCCGCAACCTGATATTTAGCATTAGCAGCAGCAATGTTTTGTTGAGTTTGCTCATGCAAGCTAATCATTTGATCAACATGTGCAGTGGCATCTATGTGTGGGGCGTCCTCAGCATCAAGCGCAAACAAATCAATAGGTGCCCGAGGAATATAACCATAAACAACCTGAAAGGGACACATCTTTGTAGAAGAATGCGTTGCATGATTATAAGCAAACTCAACATGAGGCAAGCAATCTTCCCAACGTTTCAAGTTTTTATCTAAAACAGCCCTAAGCATGGTTGACAAAGTTCGATTAACCACTTCAGTTTGTCCATCAGTTTGAGGGTGACACGTTGTGCTAAACAGCAATTTAGTTCCCAATTTATTCCACAGTGGTCTCCAAAAATGACTGAGAAACTTAGCATCACGATCAGAGACTATTGTATTTGGAATACCATGCAAACGAATAATCTCGCTAAAGAACAATTCAGCAATATTGCTAGCATCATCAGTTTTATGACAAGGTATAAAATGAGCCATTTTGGAGAAATGATCAACAACCACAAAAATACTGTCCCTCCCCTTCTTAGTTCGAGGTAATCCCAAAACAAAGTCCATAGAAATATCAAGCCAAGGGGAAGTAGGAACAGGCAAAGGTATGTACAAACCATGGTTGTTCAATCGTGACTTAGCTTTCTGGCAAGTAGTGCAGCGTGCAACAAGGCGCTCAACATCAGCGCGCATCCGGGGCCAAAAGAAGTGGGCAGCCAGCACCTCATGCGTTTTGTAGACGCCAAAATGCCCCATGAGACCGCCTCCATGCGCTTCCTGTAATAACAAACGACGAACCGAGCTTGCTGGAACACACAGCTTGTTAGCGCGAAACAGGAATCCGTCCTGTATGTGAAATTTGCCCCATGGTTTGCCATGACTACAATGGGCGAAAGCATCTTTAAAATCAGCATCATCCACATATTGATCCTTCACAGTTTGCAAGCCAAAGATTTTAAAATCTAACTGTGATAGCATGGTATAGCGACGAGACAAAGCATCAGCAATAACATTTTCCATCCCGCTCTTGTGTTTAATAATGTAAGGGAAAGACTCAATGAATTCTACCCATTTAGCATGACGATGGTTCAGGTTTGTTTGGGTACGAATATGTTTTAAAGCCTCATGATCAGAATGAATTATAAACTCGCGATGCCAAAGGTAGTGCTACCAAGTATGCAAAGTGCGAACTAAAGCATAAAGCTCCTTATCATAAGTGGAATAATTCAAGCTAGCACCACTTAATTTCTCGCTAAAATAAGCAACCGGCTTTCCTTCTTGTAACAAAACAGCACGTAGCCCAATACCGCTAGCATCGCATTCAAGCTCAAACACTTTAGTAAAATCAGGCAACTGCAAGAGAGGAGCATTAGCTAACTTATCTTTCAAGGTGCTGAACGCAACCTCTTGCGAATCACTCCAAGCAAAGGGAACATCCTTCTTTGTAAGCTCATGTAGAGGCGCTGCAATGGAGCTAAAATCACGAACAAACCTGCGGTAGAAACCTGCAAGGCCAAGAAAGCTTCGAATTTGTGTGACCGTTGTTGGTGTAGGCCACGCCCGAATGGCATCGATCTTGCTGCTATCCACCTCAATGCCCTGTGGAGTAACAACATAGCCAAGAAACGAAACACGTTGTGTGCAAAACATGCATTTTTCGATGTTAGCAAATAAATGGGCTGCACGCAATGCATCAAAAACAGCACGCAAATGTTCTAAATGCTCTTCCATAGACTTGCTGTAAATGAGGATGTCATCAAAATAGAGAACTACAAACAGTCCTATGAAGGGCCTCAGAACTTCATTCATCAAACGCATAAATGTGCTGGGAGCATTTGTCAAACCAAATGGCATAACCAACCATTCATATAACCCAAATTTTGTTTTGAAAGCCGTTTTCCATTCATCACCTAATTTCATGCGAATCTGATGGTAGCCACTACGCAAATCTATCTTAGTGAAAAGAATGGCACCACTCAGCTCATCTAGCATATCTTCAAGGCGTGGTATAGGGTATCGGTAGCGAATGGTAATGTTATTAATAGCACGACAATCTACACACATACGCCATGATCCATCTTTCTTTATCCATCTTTCTTTGGAACAAGTAACACAGGAACGGAGCTGGGGCTAAGAGACTCACGAATATAACCCTTGTCAAGCAATGCCTGTACCTGTCGCTGTATTTCCTTCGTCTCATCCGGATTTGTACGGTACGGTGCGCGGTTCGGAAGCTGTGCGCCGGGAATGAGGTCAATCTGGTGCTCAATGCCACGAAGTGGAGGGAGTCCCGGTGGCAAATCTTTTGGAAAGACATCAGCGTACTCCTGCAACATGTTAGCAACCGCAGGGGGAATATCCAAAGATGGTGCATCATCAAGTGAAACGAGCACACTAGAGCATATAAGGGCATAGCATGGCAAAGGAGCATCCGGTAAAAAGAAGATACTCTCTCTCTCTCTCTCTCTAGAGTAAGGCGAGATAGGGAGATGAACAAGGGAGGGCAATGTATGCGTGGGGTGCAGAGTGGCCCTGGAGGGTCGCGACCCAGGGGGTTCACGGCGCGCGCAAGGAAACTTTCCACCGAACCAAACCGGATCACCTTCCTTCTTCCTTTTTCCTTTTTTTTTCCTTTTTTTTGATTGCTTTCTATCTTTGTTTTGGACAGGGAGGGGGCGATCGGAGGGGTGGTATGCGGCGGCGCGGTGGTCTGGTCGCGACCAAGGCGGGTATTCGCGCGAGGGGGTCGGTGTGCGAACAGCGGAACGGCGGCGGCGAAACTAGGGTTAGGAGAACAAAGAGAAAAACAAGGGATTAAACACAAGTGACCAGCAACAATTGAACGAGTAAGCACACAAATTCAACACAGATTATTGAAAGAATGTGCGAGGCTAAACGGTTGCTGGGACAAGGATCTTAACGTGAAAAAAAAATTTTGTTTTGGTTTTCGTGGACTGTAGGAAGGGAAAAACACTCGATAAAACTCACCGATCAACCTGGAAACCTGATACCACTTGATAGAGGGGGAGTGCCCGACCTTTCGGTGAGTGGAGATAATTTCGATTTGGTGGAAGTAGACCCTCACGATCCGACTACGACGAGCAAACCCGAAGCGCCAATGCAATCGCTGAACCAACTCCCAATGGTTACCAACCTCGCCGGTGCAAGATCAGCCTGATCACGAAGATCAATTCCTGCACGCAATCGAAGAACGAACAAGAAAAAGACGCGAGCAATCCTAATATCACTCAAAGGTGGAGTTCTGAATTACACGAGACAGCGCAGGTTGGCGCGTGTTCGAGAGTAGCTAAAGCTAGATGTAAAACAAAACTCAAGTTGTAAACAAAAGAGACTCCGACTAAATAAAGGGGCGGCGGCAGGAGGGTGGCGCGCACCCAAAGAAAGGGCTGCGGCTCCAAACCCTAGGCGCCCCACCTTGGGCTGCCCTGTTGGCCCATCTTCTTATTCTGCTGGGCCTTCGTTCCTTAACAGCATGATGAAGTTTAATTCTCTTGCACGGGCCCGAGTGATTGGCCCAACTGGATGATCAACTGTAGGCGCCTGCGGTGGAGGAGTAACTAGAGGCACCTGAGGTGCTGCTGGTGTAGATGCACTCGTGGTGTCCTCATCACTTGTTCCACCTGACCTGAGATGAGCATCCGGTGCAACAAATTTTTTTGCACACTTCTAGTGCGCTTTCCAAAGCCGTGCATTGAACGTGCGACGAGATTACCACTGACTCCAAACGTGGAAATGACCGTGCACTTGTTCCACGTCACCTAAGATGAGCATCCGGTGCAACAAAATTTTTTTGCACACTTCTGGTGCGCTTCTCAAAAGCCGTGCATCGAACGTGCAACGAGATTACCACTAACTCCAAATGTGGTCACAACCATGCACTTGTTCCACATAACCTAAGATGAGCATCCGGTGCAACAAATTTTTTTGCACACCTATGATGCACTTCCCGAAAGCTGTGCATCGAACGTGCGATGAGATTACCACTAACTCCAAACGTGGTAACAACCATGCACTTGTTCCACGTCACCTAAGATGAGCATCCGGTGCAACAAATTTTTTTTGCACACTTCTGGTGCGCTTCCCGAAAGCCATGCATCCAACGTGCGATGAGATTACCACTAACTCCAAACGCGGTAACGACCGTGAA